>CM060971.1:50533497-51733497 GCA_030765045.1 Tenodera sinensis | reverse complement strand
TGTAACTTGCTTCTTACTTTAGAATCTTGTTGCTTCACTGTTAATAGCTTCAATTTTTCTTATTTAAGTGTAGCTTGTGTTTACTCTTAGGCTTTTAATTTTATGGTTTTTTAATCTGAAGTCAGATTTGTATTCTTTTACGGTTTGGTTTTAGCGTTTTAAGCCTTTGCTGTTTTAACATTCACTTTTTAACTGTTTTAACATTAGCTGTTAGATGTTTTAACGTTTTACTGTTTTTACTTTTGTCTTTTAGCTTAGCCTTTTAACAAAAAGTTTGTGGGTGTTTTAGCCTTGAAAATTTGACTTGGGACCCAAATGACCTAGCTGTTGACAGGCCATTAAATGCCACTCAGACTAAGAGTGTATTTGTATAATTAGAATTGTTAGAATAAATATTACTTACTTAATGGCATCCAAGTATTGATTCATTTCCATTGAAGATATACTGAAAGTATGCAATATTGAAAACATGTTTTCAATATATTTTATCACCTGCGTACTTCAGCAAGTAAATAGCCGATGAGAAAGAATTTGTATGAAAGATGCCTTACATTTAATTTTTTTATGTCAGATTTAAAGTTGCCAATGTTATATAACTCATACTTACAGAATGTAATAAAAAGGGTATCAAAACTTCAAAATATTTCTGCATGTAGGGGGTCAAAATATTTAAAATAAACATGGGTCTTAAAACGTTGTATTTGAATGCTAGAGTTCAATTTCTACAATGGTGTATTAATTAATTGGAAAAACACCACACAAAACTCAATGTTGCAAGTGTTCAAACTGTCCTTTATAAGCAGGAAGATGCATTAACCTGTTCATGCATTGTTCTGTCCTGTCTTGTCTTGTCTGTCATGGTAGGGACAGCGTGTCAGCCAATGGCTTATTGTGTGTCAGAACCCAGGAGGAAGGATAAGATGAAAGTACCCTACAGGCAGCCAGAATGCATCACAGGCAGAATTACCATGGTCGGTCCCTAACAGGTGCAGGCAGTTCTTCAGCCCAATGGAGTTCCAGGTTACAATGGAGAGCATGCCACTAGCCAAGTCTAGCTCAGCAATCAGACCTCCTGTCAGGCGGCCAGCCAACCACAATACCTCCCCTCAACTAACACCTTATTTTTAGAGTGCAAGTTCCACTACAACATCCTACCAGTGACTCCACTGACTTATACAATCTAGAAGGACCAGATAGAGAGGGAATGAAATAAAAGGGAGTGATTTGGGAGATGTGAGGCAAATATCCTTCCCAGCATTCACCTGAGTGGCCTGGGAAAACCCCGCAAAAAATCCTGAAGTCAAGAAGGTTGGCCACTGGAATCAAACCTGGAACCTCCCAAATGTGGGCCATGCTGCTCGAGCCATCTTGCTCGGTAAGAATACAAAAGGAAATCCTCGACAATGTGTTGGAGATGGAAGAGGAGGCATTAAAGGCCACACGTGAGACAGACACCATTGTGACATTGAATACACCAGATGTGTATAGATCCTCACAGAAGAATGGCGGTGCTGTGGCCGAGTGGTTAGCGCGCCTACCACCTAGGCGGCCCGGGTTCGATCCCAGGGACCCACATGTGGTATTCGTGGTGGACGAAGCGGCGTCAGGGTGGGTTTTCTCCGGGTGCTCCGGTTTCCCCTGCCATCTCATTCCACTGGTGCTCCATCTTCATTCCATGTGTCATCAGTGTCACTGCCTGCGGTGCCGTAGTAGTAAAAGCGGGCGTTAAACACTACAACAACAACTCGCAGAAGAAGCAGGATTACAGAAGAGAGAAACAATCGTGTGAAAGTGTTATTTAAAATAGTGGTCGAGAAACAGGATTGATAATGAGGACATGAAACCTTTGTGGAAATACACTCTGTGAATAAGTTTTTGTAAAAGCTCCTTTGGAATAATTACCTTGAGTCAAGATATACCAATTGAATAGCGGCACTACCTAAGTGTACATACATTCATATCAGAAAACATCTTACACACTAGAAACAGTACACACTAATACTAATTGTATATTAACAAATAGTTATTGAAAGGAATTTAATGTACTAAAAGCAAATTGTGAGTAGGGAATCATCACAAAAACACAAATTGTGTTTCATATAATTACAAGAATACATTGGTTAAGAGAAAGAACAGTTATTAATAATTGATTTTCAACAAAAGAATTTCTAACACCACAAAAAGAATTGTAAATAATTGTTTTCAATAATTCAAAGAGGAGTTATAATAGTATATTATATGAGACTATGTAGCCTTTCTGTTTTTTTAAATTTCTTTCCTTTTTACATGCAGCATATAGACAGTAAGGCCAAAAGAACTCAGGAAAGCTAAACCTGAAAAACAACCCACCAGATCACCACTGAACTATTAAGATATGTATGTATATATTTTCTGCGAATGGGTATTACCCGGTGGCAGAGTTAAATGTACAAATTAAGGTTACAAACAATAGTAATACAATCATAATACAATAAAGAACAATAATAAAAATATAGATGAAATGCACTAAATACTAATTAACACTCATTAATTAATTATCAGTATAACCAATTTAAATTTAGCGTTAGTATTCACCATCAGTTCAATAAATGTCAAAAATACACGTGTGTAAACTTTATAGTAAATTACACAGCATTTACTTGATTTATGATATTTTTCGAAAATTTCTTCACAGATAAAGGACAGCCCTGAAAGACTGCTACAGGTAATTCATTCCATTCCTCAATGGTTCTATTGACAAAGGAGAACTTTCCTACGTCGGTTCTGTGCCTTCTACCTTTAATTTGATACAAATGATCCTTTCTTCCGTAATATGTAGGGTTGTCCAATCTTTCACTAATACCCACCCATGCATTTGAACCACGATATGCTTGAAATAATGTGCATAACCTCTGCCTCTTACGCCGGACTTTTAGAGGCTCCCATGCCGTCTCCTCCCCCTTTTTAGGCCCAAAAGATTTACCTCGTTTTATAAATTTTATAGCCCTTCTCTGTATTCTTTCTAGCGAATCAATTTGACTAAGTCTATATGGGTCCCAACATACTGCTCCATATTCCATAATCGACCGCACCAAAGATTTGTAGGCAATTTCCCTGGACCTTCCGCTCCCCTTTTTCAGTACCCTCATTAAGAAATGTAACGCTTTCCACGCTTTCTTGGATGTAGAATTTACCTGGTCGTCCCACCCATCGTTACTCGCCAGGTACACTCCCAAATACTTGCAGCTATCTACCTGCAGAATTTTTTCTCCGCCCATGTGATAGTTATGAAGAATTTCCCTCTTAGATCTTCTAAATGCAATGGACTTACTTTTCTTAGCATTAATCGTCATCTTATTTGTAGCAGCCCAATTACTAATTTCATTTAAATCATCCTGAAGCAGAGACTCATCTATGGCATTCCGAATTTTATTATAGATAATGCAATCGTCTGCAAACAGTTTTATCTGACATTTAATATTTGCACTTATATCATTAACAAAAATAAGAAAAAGTAGCGGACCCAGTACTGAGCCTTGGGGTATTCCCGAACTCACTGTACCTCTCTCGGAGATTTCTTTACCTGCTGTGTTCTCCCATCCAAAAACGCTTTGACCCATAAAACCACTCGTTTGTCTATTCCTGTGCCAGCTAGTTTCCCAATAAGTAAATTATGTGGCACTACATCAAATGCTTTAGAAAAGTCTATTACCACTGCATCAGTTCTTCCTCCTGCATCCACTTCATCTGCTAAGTCTTGAAATAAGGAAGTTAATTGACTTTCGCACGAGTACCCATGTTGTGCTTCCTTGAACCATATTTTGTTTTCTAACTCCTCCCTTATATATTCTGCTATTAAATGCTCCATCAACGTACACACTATTGACGTTAAACTAACTGGTCGATAATTATTTATTTCTGTTTTATTACCCCCTTTATAAATAGGAACTACAATAGCGGTTTTCCTGTCTTCTGGTAAGTCACAGTTATTGATTGACATGTTAAACAAAAACATTAGATAGGGAATCACAGCTTCTCCCCCAATCTTCAATATTTCAGTAGGTATGTTATCGGGCCCCCTCGACTTTCGATTCTGCAACATCTTGATTCTTTTGCGTAATTTGCAAGCCATTATTTGAAAAGTAGATTCCCCACTATCTCCAGTTACCTGTTCAGCATTATCATCCAATTTATGTCATACAAAACTGAACTTTTAAGCAACTTGAAAGAAATCAGATTGTACCCTAGAACAGTTAAAATTAGCAGCTCTAGAAACAATCCATACACTATATCCCCAGGATGAATGTGTCCACACACACGCACACCCACACCCACACGCACGCACACAAGCTTCTTGCTTAAAGGCGAAAATACTGGGGCTGGAGTACACTGCAAACTCTTCAGCCAGTATGTTTCCACAGGACTACTTTCAACACACTTTGATGGGGAACTGTTAGTTATAGATGTTGCACTTACACAGCTCTTGTATAAAACAAAAGAATACCTAAAGGCAGTCATACTGAAGCGACTCATCAGCGGATATACAATCTAAAGTAACACATTCCATTTCCTTTTAAGCGAACACAAGAAGTACAGAACAAGATTAGAATATTAACAACACTCAAATGTATAAAACTACAGTGGGGTCCCTGCTCATTGTAGAGTAATAGGAAATGAGAAGGTCGACTTAACTGGCAAAGCGAGTACAAAAATACTACAGATCACACAATATGAACTCCCATATCAATCGACAAAAATCATGATCATTAGATTAAGGAAGAAATAATTGAACACAACAAAATAGCTAGTAACAACAAGACAGGCTATCCTGAATATCAAAGATACAATTCCTGACTCGTTCAAACAGTAGCTGTATTCCGCACAGTAACAGTACATGTTTGTTTGGCAGCACGTTTGCACAAAATGTCAATATATCCATCATCAAAGTATATCCTGTGCAACAATGAAAACACCTGGTAATTATTATTTATTTATGCCAACAAACTTACTGTTGGTGTTTTTAAACACACAAGCCGTGTGTGGGCAAAGTTTAAGAGGTAGAACTGGAACTTAAAAATTCAATGCCACAACCGGGATATGAACCACAGACCTTCTGCTTGCCGGGCGGACGCTCTAACCACTGAGCTATTGTGACAAACTGCCAGAATGGCATTAAATTCTCAAGTTAGTTCGTATTTTTCTTGGTAAACCACAAAGGCAGTCTCACATCAGAGACAATTACCCCAATGGTGACTTACTATTGCAAGTACTTTATATCCCAGGATTAAATAACCTTCACATGGTAATTATTATTTATTTATGCCAACAAACTTACTGTTGGTGTTTTTAAACACACAAGCCGTGTGTGGGCAAAGTTTAAGAGGTAGAACTGGAACTTAAAAATTCAATGCCAATGGTTGTGGCATTGAATTTATAAGTTCCAGTTCTACCTCTTAAATGAAAACACCATTATGAGAGCAGAACCTCTTCATGTGTGCCCAGCCCTAGCCGGATTAAACTTAACAATATCATGAGCATCTTAATTGCCATTATAGTAAGGTTTACATGACTATGCTTGAGTATGTTTCTAACTTTAAAATATTTATAAATGGTTTTTAAATTTGACGCTTACCTGAGTAGGGAAGCATTGACCTTACCTTACACCATTAAACAGCTGGCAGGACTGTGAAATGTGTGCACACATGAAAGTATTGATTTTATTCTGATCTTGAACATTTAATTTCAAAATAGAGTAGCGAGTGCACAAGGTTGACAGATTTATACTGCATGATAATTTTTAGAAGTGCACCAATTTTCTGAAAATGAGGTTATGCATTTTGAGTTTCTTCAATTCAAGAATTGTGCATAGGATTTTTTGTAGACGTTTCTTGATTTTAGTGGGAATAAGTTTAGTCAATTTACAGTGATGTAGGTTGCCTCTCACTGTCACTCATGTGTGACATTTTTACTTTGTCTAAACTCCTGCTAGTTCTTTGATTGAACATGCAAGCATAATCAATTGTTGCGTTTGCTTCTGATTGGTGGAAACCTGCACTTAATAGTGCAGCTATAAGACGTATAATTACTATATTTAGGCATGCTCAAGTATAATGAAATTTTATGTTTATTGGAAAAATGAAACTCGGCCATTTTATGACAGATAATGAACCCTAACCATGTCCATCACCATGAAAACAAATAAAATAGAAATAATATATCTTCATGCTCTCAAAAAGAATGGCAAATTCAGAACAACAAAACCCACTTCAACATAGCAACATCAATATAAAATGTTGTTGTTGTTTTCTAGTGCCTTGCATCTGGCAATGAAGCCATTAGCATTCGTGCTTTCCAATACTTTTGAACTGTAGTTTCTTCTGATCTTAATGCTTCACAGGTCTTCAAGTGTTCTTCATTCATTTCTGCTGGATCGTTACACAGGACACATATCGGTGAGGCTGAGATACCTATTCTGTAGAGATGACTTGCTAAGCAGTCATGATTTGTCAATAGTCGGAAGGCTGCAACAGCTGTTTTCCTTGGTCTCTGGAGGATTATATCTGGATTGGAAAGTAGTGTAATCCATTTTTTATCTTTGGCATTTGTTTCTATTTCTTGTAGATATGAATGACAAAAATTTTTTATGATCAAGCGTTTTATTGAGAAATATAAGAAATTGAATTTAGACTTCTGTTTTATTGTTGTGCCTTTCTTTGCAAGTGAGTCTGCAGCTTCGTTCCCCATGACTCCACAGTGTGCTGGAATCCATTGGAGATGAACAGTCTTATTAACTTTTTGGAGTTGTGTTAACATTTTGTAGCATTCTCTAATTTTTGTTGACTTCTTTGTAGTATTTGAACATATTCCCTGAATTGCAGCTTTAGAATCTGAAAGAATTACTGCCTTGTTAAATTTATTTAAGGGAAGATTTAATAATTGTCGGAGAGCAATGTATATAGCCTCAATATAAAATGTTCTTCACTGCTTAATTACATTGTCAGCTGTGGGAGACCTAATTTAAGTAAAATGAGCTTTTAATATGAAAATAAAGTGTGTTTGGATCCATGTCTGTATAACATTGTTATCTACTTACCCTAGTTTTACAGACCTTTCTGTTCCCCATGTGCATTTGTATATTTCTATCTGCCAAACAGCTGCTTTCCATAAAGTTTACGTTTTTTTTTTAATTATGGTATGAGAACATGACAAAATTATTCATAGTAGATTATAATGATCAAGTTACCATTCACTTTTCATAGAATAACTATACCTTTTATGCTCCATCCAGCCTTAGATCTGCACCTTGTATCCCTCCGCGATAACATGGTGTTCGTATCTGCTGCAACTTACAGAAACAAACGCAACGTGAACTCATGCCTCGTGTTCATGTTGCAACAGAATGATATTTACTCGGGAGTTTTAGGAATAAAGCTGCTATTGTGTTACATTACCGGATACTTGCCGATATTTAAGGTACTATATTTTATGGTGTGCTTTGGTTTCAGCGTATTGCGGGTTAGTTGTTGACAGCTTTTGTTTACATTAAGTGCGGATCTAAGGGTGGAGCAATTATAGTCTGAAATGGAAAGGAAAGCCTGGAGCCAGACTTGGTACAGCGTTTAAAATAAATGAGTGTTTATAAATGGTAAAATAATTTGAGTTTTGCACATTCAGACATCATCAGCAATGTGTACTTAGTAACATGCCTAGTAACTTGTAGTCAGAGCTGTTACCTCACAATAAATTAAATAGATTATACCAGTAGATAATTTTGTACCTGTAGGACATGAAATTACTTATAATTAGATAAAGCTGCCATTTACTTTACTATTTTAATGTTTTATAACCAAAATTAATTATGAAATGTTATTTGATGCACAGATCCTGATGCTCCCAGTCGCAAGGAACCAAAGTTCAGAGAGTGGCACCACTGGCTGGTAGGAAATATTCCTGGAACTGACATAGCTAAAGGAGAGGTTCTGTCTGAGTATGTGGGATCTGGACCCCCAAAAGGCACAGGCAAGTAAAGACTAAAGAATTACAGGTACTGGGAAGGGTAGATTGCTGAAGCATGAGCTTCTTGTGGTACATCTAGTAGGTATCGGAAGTATCACATTCCAACCAAAAAATATGAGTGCATGGAAATATGTCTGAGGCCTCCCAATCCCATTAAAAGTGGTTTTAGCAGAAGTTATATGTGTGCATATCTTGAAAACAAAACATTTGAATAAATGGCAAACTTGGTATTTAAGTTCAGCAAATTCCAAGGATGTGACAAAACCACCACACCCTAAACTACCCTTTACTTAAAAAAGTTTCATTTTTTGTTTTTTCAAAAAAAGGTTTTTAATGAATTAAAATACTGGGAGAGCAAAAAAGTTTGAATGAGCTGTACAGTGTTTTGCCTGTTGGCATCCTCAGCGCTCGTTGCCATCTGCCGCTATCATAGAAAGGCGTGGATGAAACCGTACAGCATTTATAAAACTAGCTTTAAAGGCTTTACTTACCAACTTTATGAAAGATGCTGAAACTGATCACCATCATCCATACATTTTTGGCACCTCTCTAGGAAACTGTCCATCACTCGCTGTACTTCACTTATTTTGTTTTAATTTTTCCAGGGTGTGTGGTTTTGTCTTGTACACTTTGTTTTAAGTTGCCCCAGAGATAGAAATTGCTTATTGGAGCTCTGAGAAACCTTTCTCCAATAATGGTGTACCATACACCAATTTTTCCCTTGTGAAGTGGTACTTCATGAACAACGTTAGGTTCTGATTATAGCCAGGACCAATTTTTTTATGCCTGTACATACATGAGTACAATTTTGCCCCCCCCCCCCTCTTTTTTTTTTTTTTTTTTTTTTTTTTTTTTTTTTTTTTTTTTTTTTTTTTTTTTTTTTTTTTTGTTTAAGAGAATTAGTAGACGGAGCAGGATTTGACCTTTTTTCAACAAGACTCTGCAACAGCTCATATGGCCAATCTTTCAATTGGAACAATTAAAAGTGTTTTAGAAGTAAATGAGTCGACCTATAGACACTTATAGCTTCACTTATTGGAGAGCAAGAAGATTAAGGACTTCATTGTTAGAAATCCAGCATTAGCAAACGACATTTATTTTTGTCCGGACATGTTTCGAAGACCAGCGTCTTCATTCTCAATGGTTTCTGGAGTGGCAGTTGAAGAGGAAACATTTGTTGTCCAGACAAAAATAAGTGTAAGTGAAACTATAAGTGTCTATAGGCCGACTCATTTACTTCTAAAACATTGGAAAAGTTTCACTGTCTATATCACTTTGTATATATTATGTGAATAATTGAAAGTGTGTTTCAGGACAGAATTATTAATAGAGATTTGGAGTCTCCCAATCTAACCTTTGTTTCACATCTCCTTCCTCATTCTCATACAAGGCTTTGGGCCGATCACCCATCCTAGCTACTCACTCTAGTCAAGAATTTGTCCATTCCTTGATAGGCATTTGATCCCAGGTGCAACTTGTTAAGTCCTCATACAAGGGAAGTAAATAGAGGGGAAAAAATAGGTATTTTAGAGGTTTACATGATAAATATCTTCAACTTTTGGGAAAACAATGAAGTCTTTGACATTTAAACACAAAAATTCAATTAGTATAAGTAAGTAATTGTTTCTATCTCTGTAAATAATGATACTACCATCACAATTCCTCAATTAAACCTCATTGCGACGTCATCCTCTTATGCCCTGGACTTTGAAAATGACATTTAATGTTCACCATGTATACTTGGGATACATCAGATATGAAAGGAAATCCATTTGAGTTAGTATATTTTCAGCCTCTTCATTTTGAGATAAACGGCTGAAGCTGTGATATTTTTAATTGTTTGAAACCAATTGATGAGCTTGCCAAATGTATATTATACATCTTACTTATTCATGTTTTCTAACTTTTTTGTTTCCTTGTTTTATTATTGATGATACATACTCTGGTTTGACCAGTTAAATAAGAAAAAGGTTAAAATAAAGGATTGGGATATACATGGCCAACCATAACATGTAGAATCAATAAGGAAGAAACTTACTTTTGTTCATAATCATGGGAATAATAACAATGGCCACAAAATTTAATGGCAGGTGACTCGATACAAAATCCAATCATAGGCTTGCCACATCTTTTGGTGTTATATAGTTGAACATGCTGTGAAATCATGCTGTAAAGCTGGTGATATAAATATCATTTGCACCCACAGAATTTATTTGCACAACAGGAAAATGAATAGTACCTAATAGTTAGCTATCAACCGCCATTAAATTTTGCATCTACTATAAGAAGAGTTATTTACATATATAATTAGTTACTTACATTTATAGTTTGTTGCCATAAATAAATAATAATTACCATCTGAAGGTTAGTTAATCCTGGGACATAAAGTACTTAAGATAGTAAGTTACCGTTGGGGTAATTGTCTCTGATGAGACTCACTCTGTGGTTTACCGGGAGAAATACAAATTGGTTGGAGAATTCGTCATTCTGGCATGTCGCAAAGTTTAATGGTTAGAGCACCCACCTGGTAAGCGGAGGGTCTGTGGTTCAAATCCCAGCTGTGGAATTGAATTTTTCAGTTCCAATTCTACCTCTCAAACATTGCCTACACATGGCTTGTGTGTTTAAAAACACCAACAGTAAGTTTGTTGGCATTAATAAATAATAGTTATTTACAGTTTACCAGACTAAATAGAACATTTTCCAGGGAGAGTTCATTCTCTCTGTGCTTAAGCAGTCTTCTTGTATTAACACAGTTTTAATATCATTTGATTAGCCATTGTGAATCAAACATATTGAATGAGTTTACTTTTATTATAGGAGAGAAAATTATTATATTTAAGTAAAAATGATTAATTGAAAACATGATGGATTTAGTCTTTCCCTTATCACATCCCTGAAGAATGTATAAGAGTACTCATTGCATCAAAGTATGAAAGAACTGCCACACAGCATATGTTATATGAATGAATGTGTCCAAATACACATAATTTTCATTTAATTTGCCAAGTTTTTATTTAGATTAACAAAATTAAATCAAAATCACTATCTAACCAAATAAAATTATCTGGCACGGGAAAAAAACTTTCTTCTGGGATGTTCAGGTGTGCTTCTAATCCCTTAATGTTAGTTTATAGGGAGTTTTACATAGTAGGTTGAAAGAAATGCTGCAGATAAAAGATTTTAGTTTAGTTTGGGATTCTTTGTTTAGGTCTTCACCGATATGTATTCTTGGTTTACAAACAGCCTGGAAAGGTTACATTTGATGCCCCAAGACTGACCAATCGGTAAGTGAACATTATATGTATGCATATACTTTTATGAGCAGTGATACACTAATTGAACTCATTCAGATTATAAATGCTATTCACAAACATTTCAAGTTTGTTGGAGGTAGTTAAGCATAATCTCTTAAGATTGTTGAACCATCAGTGAATCTGAAAATCAGGTATTTTTATGTTTAGCTTTTTAAGAATATTGAAAGAGAATCATTCATTTTAAGGGATGCAAGAGTAACACACAATATTAGTGGTAACAATTTTTTTTAATGTTCTGTGATTTTATCAGCTATTGAAACAATGAATGAGGAATAATAAATTATGTTGTCCTGCAGTGTTTGAAGAAACTAAAACACAGTCAAAACCAGCTATAACAACATTGAAGGGACCGACGATTAGTGGTCATTGTAGCCTATAGTCACATAAACCGGGTATTCACTTTCTTAGAAATGTCGAATTGCTGGAAGTTGCGAACTGGCTTGTGGTCGGCTTCATTTTTGTATTTATAAGACCTTAGGAGTGTTAGATTAGTAGCCGGTTTCCGTGTAGTGAAAACTGCAGAACTGCGTGTTTAAGTACAGTGCCGCTCACATCATCAACAATTACAGGTAAGAAACAAAGATGCTATCCCCACTGTCAATTTGCGTAATTCACTTGTGCAGATCCTAGCAAGGTCAATCGTCACATGTAAAAATACCCCTGTACATTGCTGTAAAACAAAAATGAACATTGGATGTTATAGCCGATATGTTTCTCCAAAAAGTTAATAAAAAGTATGTCATTTTATATAAGTCGCTATATGTCATGTCATACTAAGAAATTTTTTAAATATAGCATTCACATAGAGTTTAGACGGACCATTAGATTTTGCTGTTATAGCGATGTCACTATAACTGATTTTTTCTGTATATTCATAATCTTATAAATTAGCCATTTCAGATATGCACTTACGGAAATACAGCTTTGTTAGAAACAGAATATATGGTTCGTCCCCAAAATATATTAAGTACATTATGAATTTGACTTATTTTCTGTTTATAATTAACTTTGTGTTACTTCATTCTTCAATTGTTGTACCCTGTACAACAGCCCGAGATTGCAAAAAATCGAAACCCACAATTATTTAAAACTGCACCAAATGGCTTGCCCAAATGCATGGTCCGAATAAGGGTGAAATAACAAAATACAAGCAAACAAAAGTGGTCGGAAGCTTTCACGACCTCAAAGTTCCAGCAGACCACGGCTTTTAAGCCCGGAAGAAATCTCTTGCCTTAAACAAAAGTGGACTCGCAACAAACTAAGCTGACGCAACAACCTCGTGGAAGTCTACAAAGCTAGATCACCAAGAGACTGCAAATAGATGCCAACCAGGACAATAAGGAACCCCAATGCCATCAAGGACGGAAGGATCCGTTTCAAACGAGCAACTGTCAACCAAACATATGGGATTCCAAGAGAAAAGAATCGATGAGCAGTGCATCAGGAATTTGCCATCACGGGAATCGACACGAGGAATAAGAATCAACAGAAAAAAAAAGTAGGACCAAAAATTTATTTTATACTTATATGCTACTAAGAAGTGGAAAAGAAATAGGCATTCCAGCAATCAAGAACAGGTTGTACAGGTTCTCCTGTATGGTATGTTTATCTGCACAGCACCTAGCCACTTAGTGCGACTTTATCTGTGCAGTATAGAAGGTGGTCTAAATTTTTTCAAGCTTTTGTGTCTGTTGTTGTTAGCTAATGCTGGATTTCTGACAATGAAGTCATTAATCCTCTTGCTCTCCAATATTTTTCACTGATGGATGGGGTGCTAGAAGTGGCCGGGCATATTTGAAGGTGGTCTCGGTCCGTTTCCTCTTGCAGATCACATAGAGAGGTGAAGAATATATCCCATTTCTGTGGGCAATGGTTTCTTCCTGCATACCTAAGTTTGGATGCAGGAAGGGGGCAGTAATAGGTGTTGGGGTGAGTATGTGTTAGATCAAGGCCATCTCTGAGTAACAGGCCTGGATATGCAATTTGTGACGTCACAACGTGAGGCCGACGTTCCAAGCAATTCATAGGAATAAACACATGTTTTACAGCATTTCTGCACTGGAAGAAGCTGCATTTATTTATATTTTCACATTTTGTATTTAAAGTTAATGTGTGTTAGTATGTTAGTGGAAAACATGCTTTGCATAGTTGTTAATGGCAGAGCATGCTTCTTACGTTTGCAATGCGAATATATCTCCAGTTAGTTTCTTTCTTTCTTTTTTTTTTTCCCCTGTAGATAATACCAAACTGTCTTGTTTAATAATGCAGTAGTTTTTCAAGAGGATGTTGATTATTACTTTTATTATTTTCCTCATCAAAAAAGCACCCGGTAAATCGCAATCATTAGCATTACATTCAGCACCGATATTAATGTCACATGTCTCAGCACCTAAATGTAGAATTAAGTTTCTCTCGTTTTCTACTTAAAGAAATTCTTGTTCATGTCTCAACAAATTTACTACTTTTTAGTGATCACCAAGCATTTTCACCCTCTCTGATAAATATTTTAAATGCAAGAGTTTCTATCAGGACTGAGGGGTTGAGAAAGTTCTCTCAGGTAATCAGGATGGGTAAAGAAAGAACATTGGAATCACGTAACTGTCTGTAAGCTGCTGGGTGAGAAAAATAAATTGAGCACGTCCATAACAGGGTATCGGGCGTATATTTAATTTACTTTTGACTGACCAATTTTACCTGCTCTTCTAGGAATTTAGGTTTTAGATATTCTGTGGAATATCCTTTAAAATGTTGGCAACCTGAAGTAGTTTATGTTCTGTTTGTTCACTTGCTATTGTGAACCAACAGAGCATCAAATTTAGACCATTTATCCAATATCATTTGTTTACCTACAATCCATTTAAACTTACTATTGGGTATTGCAATTTTACCCTATAGAACCTAAATAATAAAATTGTAATTAATTTTTAATGCTGCTAGAATTTTAGGAATTCCTTCAGTATCAATTTTCACAAAAATTACATCGTTTTCTTTTATGATGACGGTGAATCCTTCTAATTTCATGTCACTAATTCTATTTTTAAAGCTCTGAAAATCAACAATTTTGTCATCTTCGAATCATTTATGAAATGCTATGGATTTTCAGTGAGTTTAGGAGTTGTTCTGGGTGCTACAAAACGCTTCCATCATTTCGCGTAGCAGTAAATTTTTTCACCTATGTGCTACTCAGAAAAATGTTTAACACATACCACACCTGGTTCATAAATATCCCTGTGAATAGCATGTACCCACTGCTCTCTCCTGTGTGGATCTTTTGGAAATGAAAACACTGTAACCTACTTTTATACACTTGTTTTATAGTTTGAGGTACAACCTGGCACACAACACTTCCTAGGCATTTTGTATTAAAAACTACACCACTCTGTAATTTGATTTTTCGCTCACTTAATTGTTTACTGACACGTAAGGCACAAGCAACTTCTTAGCATTCCAACAATGCCCTGATATGTAGCATTCCCTTATTAAACAAGCAAAACATGAGCCCTCCGTGATGACGTCATTAACGTAATCTCTTTCCGTATACAGGCGTGTTAGATAAAGATGGCCTTGGTTAGATGAAGGGAGTGGCATTACCATTACCCAAGGGCGTCCTTAGGAAGGCGGTAATTTTTCCTTCTACAGGGTGCTCTGTGGTCGTATTGACCTAGCACCCGTACCAATTGGTTGGTATGGGAACTCAGTTTTGTGTGCATGGTTCGGGATCGCTCACCAAGTCCATGACGTAGGAAAAGAAATAGGACTTGTAAGGCTAGCTAAATCTAGTCAAGAAACAAACATGTCACAAGCAGAAAAAGAATTAGAAACAGGAGTAGGGGAAGGGGCAGATAAGCCTAGTATTCAAACAGAAACAGAAAGTAACCTTGGTAGGGAGAGACCAGAGATTAATGATGAACATGTTTGAAAGATTAGAACAAAGCTTAGGTCAGAAAATGGAACAATAAAAAAGAATTAGGGCAGAAAATAGAACAGAATAAAAAAAAAATTAAGGCAGGACTTAAAACATAGTTTAGTGCAGAAAATAGAAGATAATAGGAAAGAATTAGAGATAGATTTGGGAAAGAGAATAGAATTAGGTAGGCAGGAATGCAAAGGAAAGTAATGGAGAATAATTTGAAATTAGCACATAAAATATAAATGAAACAAAGGAGGTCTTGGAAGCTAAGATAGAAACCATAGGAGATAGGATGGGAAAATTAGAAATGGAGATGAAAGAAAACAAGATTGTACTGGCGGGAGAAATTGGTAAATGTAGGGATGAGTTAACAGAGTGTAAGACAAATGTAAAGTATCAAGTGAGGCTAGTAATCAAAATAGACAGCTGGAAATTTGACTTCATCGTATTGGTAATACCAAGATTAACAGCTACTTTAATCTAAATAAGGAAATAATGAAGCTATTCACAGTGAAGCAACAAGAATCTAAGGTAAGAACAAATTAGAAACTAAAAGCTTCACTTATCTTAGTATGCAAGATCTTTTGCAGCTATAACACGTTTCAAGTTGACTCCAATTCATTCACAAAGCTATACGAACAAATTAGTTGCCATAGCTACTGATGCTCATTTTAATCACCAATCTCTGACAACAAAAACCTATAAATACAATCTATTGGAGGGATTTCAAAATTCATAATACGGTTCCTGTTTTTTAAAATAAATATCTTTTCCCAAACCATTAAATCTATAGGGCCATTTAATTGTTTGAATAATTTAACCTCTGGATTAATTTCATGATTAACTGACCCAAAATGATCTGCCACAGCTGATTTATCAGTTTGTTTATATTTAATATTTCTAAAATGCTCCTTTTATTCTGGTTTCTAAATGACGCTTAGTTTTACCAATATAAACCCTATAACAATCCAAACAATTGATAAATACCAGATTTTTTATAATTTGGAATTTTATCCTTTTTAGAAAAATTTAGTAAATTTTGTATATTAAATTTATTTGTATAAATTTTTATTTGCCCACGGATGGTAAGTAAACTTTTTAAAACCAGCCTTTTTTTTGAAAGCTAGAACTGGAACTTAAAAATTCAATGCCACAACTGGGATTTGAACCACAGACCACAGCTTGTGTGCGTTTAAAAACACCAACAGTAAGTTTGTTGGCATAAATAACTAATAATTAGCCTTCTTTTTTTTAAGGCTTGAAACCTCTTTTAACAGCCTTTTGATACTATTTTTCTATCTTTTTATGCATAAAATCTGTATTAAAACCATTAATTACTGCGATGTTAATGTGTTTATATTGTGTCAAATTCATCTTATTCTTGCAATATTACTAAGATAAGTGAAGCTTTTAGTTTCTAATTTGTTCTTACTTTAAATAGTTTCTCAATGTGTAAGAACTCATTGTATTATATTGTATTGTATTGTATTGTGAGGTGGTAAGATGTGTTAAGAATATGTGTCATGACAAGGAAAAAACAAAAACATACATTTCAGAAGATTATGAAAAGTGAATGTGTAAAGTGAAAAAGTGATATAGTGCAACGATGGAGTTCAGTGAATGCCTTATTTCTAACAATGATCTGAGATAAGGAAAGAGTTCTCATTGCTCTACCGACTGGTTGCTGAGGCATACATAAAGATTTTGCAGTGAGGCGAGATAAGATGTCTAAATATTTTAAACAAGAATCCTCTTTAAAAAAAGAATGCACCAAAGTTAATACATAGTTTTTTGTTACAGTTAAACTTAGTGAAGGAAATGTGTCTTCTTTTTAGTTTCTTTTGTTAAACATTTCATTGAAAGCGCAGTGAAGAACTGTTTTTGGAATTAAACACCAGCAGCAGAAATTGTTTCTGTAATGAATGGATTTTAAATAACATTCATGTTCAGCACACTTGAAATATTGAAAAATAGCAGGAATCTGAAAATGTGTAATTTCGCTTCCATACGTCAGCTTAAAGCAAAGCATTGTTACACTGAAGGCAACATTTCCATGTGTTGCTCATGCCTTGGTGAAAGCCTATGTAAAATTGATGAAAATGGAATGTTTAAAACAGTGGAGCATATTAATAAATTAAAAAATATGTAGATATTTCTGAACACATTCTGCTTCAACTTGTAATAATATTTATCACAGGACTAGTTTTGGAAAGGATCCTCTCCATCATTCAGCTGTTGATCAACTGGTTCAACATCGGGTAACTGCCTCCCCCTTTTTCTCATTGACTGGTATGTTCTTCCTATTGGCTAGTTGTAAGACATCGTCTATGATTGGTGTGTCAAAATTCATCAGCCAATCTCAATCCTAATGATGTGCATATTTTCTTACACTGTTAACTCCCAATAATTTTTAACTGGTTTTAAAAGTTAGATATTTAGGTTGATATTATGTTTGTAAGACCAAAAGTGGTGAGCTATGGCTGGTTTATCTATTTCTGTATATTTTGTATTTCTGAGGTGTTCATTCTGGTTTCCAAATTTCTTGTTGTTTTACCGATATATATCTAATGGCAGTCTTCACAGTTGACACGGTAGATTCCTGATAATTTAATGGCGAAACCTCTTTCACAATTGGTTCTGCAGGATGCTGCTTTGTCTTATAGTGAGAGGGAGCACTGGCTGCACCGTAGTCGAGTGGTTAGACCATTCACTTCTCACCAAAGCAGCCCGGGTTCAATCCAAGGCAACCGCATGTGGGATTTGTGGTGGATGAAGCGGCAGTGGGGTGGGTTTCCTCCAGGTTCTCCGGTTTTCCCTGCCATCTCATTCCACTGGTGCTCCATCTTCATCCCAGGTATCATCAGTGTCACCGCCGTAGTAGTAAAAGCGGGCGTTAAACACTACAGAAAAAAACAAAAGGAGGGAGCACTTTGAAAAGAGTGGGTATCAATGGTAAAGTCGCTGCTTTTTTGCAGTACCTAAGTGACCCTCGTAGACATGGTAATTGCAAGTTCAGTGACACCGTATTTTGAGGCAGCAGTAGGTTAGCGTTTCGTAAGGAAGGAAAGTGGTTTCTGCACCGACCGTTACAACACATATTGCTGTTAATGCACAAAGTAGTATATATCTTACCTTATTCTTCATTGCTGGATTCTCCTTCAGATTCTGAATCTTGAAGAGCTGCACATAATGTATTAAATTTATAGCTTGGGATTTTTGAATTTCAGTGCATGGCAAAGGTCCATATGACTTGACATTGCAGAGTTTTCGATACTGCTCAATCACCATAGTGTCTGATGAAGACTATAGTTCACATTACTGCTTACTGGGGAAAGGAAATAGAAAACAGGAAACAGAAAGCAGATCACTAATTTCCCATGCTTTCATGGTGTGAAGCTGTATAGGATATATCCAAATGATGTATTTGCCAAACTCTAGTTTCAAAGATGTTGCTTATGAAACACATTTATTTCATGATAGCATATAGCATGCACATGAAGAGAGAACACCTACAGGCAGCACATATTAGAGGAGAAATATAGACTGGATTATAACATTGGCACTATTACTATTGACTATAGTTCACATTACTGCTTACTGGGGAAAGGAAATAGAAAACAGGAAACAGAAAGCAGATCACTAATTTCCCATGCTTTCATGGTGTGAAGCTGTATAGGATATATCCAAATGATGTATTTGCCAAACTCTAGTTTCAAAGATGTTGCTTATGAAACACATTTATTTCATGATAGCATATAGCATGCACATGAAGAGAGAACACCTACAGGCAGCACATATTAGAGGAGAAATATAGACTGGATTATAACATTGGCACTATTAACAAAGGACCATGCGATGTTTGCTTTACATCCTCCTCTTTCAACTGATGCAGTATTATTAGTTATGGTAGGTGTTGTGTTGGAGTGTTTTGTTTCCCATTGTTTGATTGTTTGCATTATATCGTTTGCAGTTGGCCTAGTGCGATTATCTTTTGTCTTCATTGTAAATGTTATAGATATTAACGAATAAAATTGTGATAATAAATACACTAATATTATTTCAATTGTGGCCTCCAGAGCAAAGAAGACTATCTCATTAGAAAGACTAAAAGTTAATACATCGACGTAACATATAATTTTCACGGGGGTCGCGTCTCAAGGAAAATTATCAGCTGTAAATTGTGAACATACTTCATACCCGTACCACGACCGAGATAGAGAAAGAGTCATCGCAGTTCATCGAAAGAGTTAGCCGGATCTTTTATACGAGAAAAGAATTCATCATACCGACCCTTCAAAGTGACGACGAGCAGAAGATTCCCTTCATACTGGAGACGGGAGATACCAACCGGAAGAGACCCCTTCATACTGGCGCCCAGACGCGCGACGGCTCGAATACAGGCGTATAGAGTAAAAATATGTACCTGGACAAAGAGTGAAAAGAAGACATTTTGACGGAGTATCCTTTTTCTTGTGCTCCAGAATTCAAGTAAGACTAGTACTAATTTATGATACTACGCAATAAGAAAATTGTACAGAAGATGGAAAAAGTTGAGAAAGATAATGATAGTGTAGAGAGGGAAGTGAGTGATAAGTTGTCAGTAGAAGGTAGAAAGAATGTAGTATGTAAGGAATCTGAAATAGGATTGAAAGAAATATTGGAAGCGATGAACAAAAATACAGCAGATATAAAAGCAGATTTTGTTAGAAATGTAACAGAACTAAAAGCAGATGTAGCAAAATTAAGAGAGGATAGTGTTAGAAATGTAACAGAACTAAGAGCAGATTTGAAGGAGGATAATGCCAGAAATATAAATAAATTGTCACAAGAAATTGAATTATGTAAGAAGGAATGTACAGAAAGAATTGAATCAAGTAACAATGATATAGCTAAATTAGGTGAGTTAGTAAGCGTGATAAAATTAGGACAGGAATCAAACACAGTAGAAATAGCTAGGCTAGGAGAATTGATAAATGAAGTTAAGTTAGGACAGGAGAAGACAGTGGTAGAAATGAAAGCTGAATTAAGTAAAGAATTTGATGAAAAACTAGCAGAACAGAATGCAAAAATTGCAAAGGTAGGAGATGAATTGAGAACAGAGATAGTCGTGGTAGAACAGAGTTGTAAAATGTATCAAGATGGAATTAGGTCAAAACAAAATGACATTGATGTAAAAATTGATAGTTTAGAAAATGTTGTAAAGGGTATAAGCGCTGAGATGCAGTCACAGCGAGAAGAATTGAATAAAGTAAAGGAGGAAGCCAATGTAAATGTAAATAGAATAAATGAAACGGTTACAAAGGAAAAAGAATTTACAGGAAGGCTTTCCCAAGTTGTGATTGCTCTACAGGCTGATAGAGTTAATGACAATCATGATCAATTTGTGAGTGAATGCAAAAATATGACCAATACTGATGCACTTGACAATAACAGTAATATGGCGGACTTTCAGGAGAATGATTTAGCTATGCCAATGCACTCCCCTAGTCAAAACCATAATTGTCACGCTAGTCACTTGTTCCATGACCTAACCCCTCCGTCATTTGACGAAGAAGCCGGTGACAATCCAAAAATTTTCATAAAAGAACTGGAGGATTATTTTAGGATCAAACGAATTCCGAACGAGATACGAATGATGGTGGTTAAACGCTGTCTTAAGAAAAACGCATTGGAATGGTTAAGACTAACTTTGGCGTCTCACGAAACATATAGTATGTTTCGAAACCTTTTTATAAATAGATTTTGGGGACCGGGACGTCAAAACCAGATTAAAGTCGAACTGGCTACCGGACATTATGACAGTAAACGTGGTATTTCAATGATGGAGTATTTTTTGAAACTGGCGAACAAATCGAAACTACTCCAACCTCAGTTGAGTGAACAGGAGGTTATTGAAGCACTTATTCGCCATTATCCACCGCACATAAGAAATAATCTGATCGTGGCGAAACCGGTTGATTTTTCGGACGTAATTGAATTATTGGCAGAGTTCGAGGCACAGAATAATTACCAAGAGACTAACTCCAGTCAGCGATATGAAAATGGACAGCGCGCTGTAGGTGGCCAAGGTAGGAATCAAGGAACGCAATTAGAACGTCTTAGAAATAATTTTCCAACAACGAATGAGAACCAGGGAAATGGTGTGAGAGATGAAACACACCAAAATAATGGTGAAAACTACAGAACAAATAGACGTCCTGATGTAAGATCGAATTACAGAGGTCCTATACCGCGAGACAGACAAAATCCGCGATACGAGAGACGTAATCATGATTATGGTGGCGATACCAGAGGGTGTGGAAGAACCAGTCAAATTAATCACATCCGGTTTTACAGAAATTACAATCGTAGGTGGAATGGAAGCTACGATCCGAGAAATCATAGTACAAATTATCAGGAAAATGTAACCCAAGTGCCTAGGTTCGAGGAGGAAAGCGTCGAACACAGGAATGATCGCGACTTTCCTAGAACACAGAATCAAGAGACAAATACTGGCACGATATCAACAAGTAATAATCAAATGAATGAGAATCAGGGAAATTAATTCTGAAATCATTTTATGCCTTGGAAAATGATTTGATGGTGCAGGCACAGGGCAAAATTCACGTAAATTTAATCACCGACAACAAAATTAACCCAGTAAAGTCCAATAAAGAGTTAGTCAATCCACCTCAAATTGAGTTAAATATATGGGACCGTAGCTTCACTGTGTTAATAGATACTGGGGCAAGCTCATCGGTAATTTCAGAGGAATTATTCCAGGAATTATTATCCTCAAACAAGATAGAGTACTTGCACGTAAACAATGTGTATTGTAGTACAGCGATCGGTAAAAAGAGAGATCGGGTGAAATATCAAATGTTAGTTAAAGCACATGTAAATGGTTGGAAATTTGATTTTGTCGCATTAGTTATTCAGCGTTTGGCAAGAGAAATTATTATTGGAAACGACTTACTTTATCACTGGCAAGCAATCATCGATTTCGAAGAGCATGAACTACGCGTTAAAGATGGTGAAAACACGCGAATAGTGAGACTGTTAGAAGGTGAAAATATTGAAGCGAACGAGGATTTCGACGATGTTAATAATGGAAGATTTTTTGTAGAGAATGTTATATTGTACGACGACGAAAAAGTAAGTGCAAATGAAGAAGACGACTGCGATGATATACAAAAATACGTCGAAATTGATTTGTTTAATAATAATGTTCGCGGAGTTCGAGAAGAGAATCACCATCTGCGAGATGATTGCGGAGTATACAGATTGGATGTCGTCAGAGATGATAAAAAGAAAGAAGAAGAATCTTTTATGGCTACGCTGAACGAAAAAGTGAATAATGCGCACAATATAAATGAACAAAAGAATCAACTGAGAGCGTGCTTAATCAAGAACCGAGAAGTATTCAGTTCGAAACCCGGTCTGTGCAACAAGTACACCCACATCTTTAAAGTGGAAAACGCTACCCCTTACTCCCATAAAAGCCGGCCCATTCCAAACTCAATAAAGGACAAAGCAAAAGAGGTAATAAATAAAATGTTAGAAGATGATATTATAGAAATATCTGATACACCCTACCTCCATCCACTATGTTGGGTTCATAAATCCGATGGTTCATTAAGAATGACGATTGATGCCAGAAAGATTAACTCTTTAACGCAACCGGACCATTTCAGACCGTGAGGCGTAGATGAAGTTTTAGCTAGCCTTAAACGCGGGAAGTATTTTTCAAAATTGGACTTGGTGTCGTCTTACTGGCAAATTCCATTGGATGAAACTGTGCGAAAGTACACTGGGTTCTGTTTTAATGGAAAAATTTATCAATTCAAAACCTGCGGTTTCGGTTTGTCTACCAGTGGTAGTGCCCTGCTTCGTGCTATTCATAACATATTCAATGATACTATAGAAGGCTTTGCAATTCAATACATAGACGACTTTTTGATCTATGATAATGATTATAATGAGCATATAAAACACTTGCAGTATATTTTTTCGAAATTTTATGAGAGCGGTATGACCATAAACTTTAATAAATCAAAATTTCTGACTAAAGAGATAGAGTTCCTTGGTTACGTGGTGACTGAAGCGGGAATAACTCCGAATATGGACCGCATTAGAGCTATTCAGGCAATCCCTCCACCAAATAATACCAAACAACTGAGAAGATTATTAGGAATCTTCCAATACGAGAGCAAATTTATAATAAATTATGCTAAAGAACTCAGTCCGTTGAGGGGATTACTGAAAAAGAATAATAAATGGAAATGGACCGAAGAACATCAGCAGGCATTTATGAAGGTTAAAGACTTGTTTAACAACACAATTCTATTGGAAAGGCCAATACCTGACGCTCCTTATCACTTATACACGGACGCGAGCATACAGGCTTACGCAGGTGTCTTAACACAGGTCGATGGAGACGGCAATAACCATGTCATCGCTACAGCTTCCCGATCGCTGAACCAAGTCGAGGCAAATGCTTGTATTACTGAGCAAGAAATCGGAGCAATATACTTTGCACTACAGAAGTTCCGTCAGTACGTGTACAATGCTAAAATCATTGTGTACACAGATCATATTAGCTTGTCATTCATAAAGAAATGCAAGCTGACTAGCTCAAAGATTTCCAGATATATACACGAAATTACGTCGCATGATATTGACATCCATCATATACCTGGGAAGGAGAATGTTTTTAGTGATTTGCTCTCCAGACAGTCGTTGGAAAAACAGATTCCCGAAACATTGTCGCACCCACAGAATGAGGTTAAACTCATGGTGTTGAATTTGGGATATAGCCGAAAACTTTCCAGCAAGTTTGAGAACGTAACCGAGTGGCAACAACGAGATCCGTTGTTAAGGGATCTTTGGGAAACGGCTCCAGGTATATACGACAACAGAGGAACGGTCGCTAAACATGATGGTGTTTTATATAAACTCCATGGGCGATTTGAGAAAAGATGGAAGGTCATAGTGCCTCAGGAGTTGGAGCGTGAAGTGATAGAGACATTTCACAATAATCTCGCGCATCCAGGATGTGAGAAGACAGCCACAGCTATCAAAGAACACCTATACTTCAAACGAATCGACCGGAAGGTGAGAAAATTCGTTGTGGCCTGTGAGCTATGTCAAAAAGCAAAGCCCTTAAATATTAAATATGACTGTGCTCCACAATCAGTAATAAGGAGTGAAAGGAACGCTTTGGTTGCTATTGATGCACATGGTGAAATGCCTGCTACCCAGTATAACTGTAGGTACATCTTCGTTATGTTTGATATTTTCTCGAAGTTTGTCCGATTATACCCAGTTAGAAACATCAAAAGTCAGACTTGCGTGAACAGAATCCTAAAGGATTGGATTCCAAAATATGGTCATATAAGAGCTATCTTATCCGATAATGCTACCGTTCACAAAAGCAAGGTGTTTACTACAGCCCTTCGAAGCAAAGCCCTTAAATATTAAATATGACTGTGCTCCACAATCAGTAATAAGGAGTGAAAGGAACGCTTTGGTTGCTATTGATGCACATGGTGAAATGCCTGCTACCCAGTATAACTGTAGGTACATCTTCGTTATGTTTGATATTTTCTCGAAGTTTGTCCGATTATACCCAGTTAGAAACATCAAAAGTCAGACTTGCGTGAACAGAATCCTAAAGGATTGGATTCCAAAATATGGTCATATAAGAGCTATCTTATCCGATAATGCTACCGTTCACAAAAGCAAGGTGTTTACTACAGCCCTTCGAAGCAATAATATAAGAATATATAACTCTTCGGCATACTATCCCCAAGGTAACCCATGTGAGAGGGTTATGCGTGATTTAGGAATATATTTCAGGATACTGTGTCATGCCAATCACCGAGGATGGTACAAATACTGTCAGGTGATAGAAGATATATTGAACCATACGATTAATACCACCACTGGATTTGCTCCTTACGAACTAATGACGAGCAAACCACCCAAACCTTTAGTACTTAAAGCCATTACAACTATCAAGAGGGAAGCTAATGTACCTCGGGAAGAAGAAAAATGTATCGAAGCCTTCAACAGGATAAGGAAGAAAGCCGAGAAAAGGGCATCTCAAGTCAAGAGGTATGAAGCAAAATGGAATCCCGAAGTCGGTGATAAAGTCCTCATTAGACAGTTTAATTTGTCAAGAGCCTCCAAGAAGATATATAGGCGAATGAATCTATTATACAAAGGACCATTCAGGATATCGGAGAAATTTGGAGATCATACATATGGACTTGAGGGTAGTAACGGCAAAAAGGTAGGCAAGTACCACAAGACTATGCTTAAGCCCTACCGAGATGCCGAAATAGATATGGCAAAGTGACGTGACAATCAATTATAAGAAAAATCATAAAACAAATTTTAGTGGGGAGGGGCATAGAACCCCTGAAAGTTACCAGAAATCGAAACATTGTCAAGAGACAATATTTTTTGTATTCAACGATGACATGTTTTTCAACACAGTTGTTATATTGTTGTACAATTACATTGTTGTGGGGAGATCATCACAGTACATGCAACATTGTATGGCTGAAAACAATTTTCCCAAAATAGAATTAGTTGCATATACTGTGATGAGGGGCATTTGATGCAGTATTATTAGTTATGGTAGGTGTTGTGTTGGAGTGTTTTGTTTCCCATTGTTTGATTGTTTGCATTATATCGTTTGCAGTTGGCCTAGTGCGATTATCTTTTGTCTTCATTGTAAATGTTATAGATATTAACGAATAAAATTGTGATAATAAATACACTAATATTATTTCAATTGTGGCCTCCAGAGCAAAGAAGACTATCTCATTAGAAAGACTAAAAGTTAATACATCGACGTAACATATCATTTTCACGGGGGTCGCGTCTCAAGGAAAATTATCAGCTGTAAATTGTGAACATACTTCATACCCGTACCACGACCGAGATAGGAGAGAAAGAGTCATCACAGTTCATCGAAAGAGTTAGCCAGATCTTTTATACGAGAAAAGAATTCATCATACCGACCCTTCAAAGTGACGACGAGCAGAAGATTCCCTTCATACTGGAGACGGGAGATACCAACCGGAAGAGACCCCTTCACAACTCCTTTATACGAGTAAGAAGGTGTAGACATGCCAAGATCTCCCGCCTAGCCACCCTGGAGGAGGCCATCACCACACTTACAGATGCCATGAACAGAATTTGCAGCCACTCAGCCTCCACAGAAGTCCAACATGTTCACACCATACCAGATACAGACTCTCCACCCACACCAGTTCCTCTTCGGCAATGCCTGCGATGCGCTATGTCGGCACATGAAGTGCACTAACAAATTTACCTGACACCAAGACTGACCAACGACATCATCCACCACCACTACAGAGTTCACCACTCATAACATTCACCATCACTAGCCACCAGGGGGCACTCAGAGCTTAGGTCATATTTGTCCTCTGGCACTTCAGTAATTTCACTCGCTGTTACTGCCACTGGCAGGCAGCATTCATCTATCACCACAGAATGTGCAGGTGCATTTATGCAGTACTGCAGCAATGAGGTTTTGACCTCAAGACTTCCGGTGGGTTTTTTTTAGTGAGTAGGCTGCCCGGGTTCAAAGCCCGGGTAGGAGTCTTACACTCACATGCTTGCATGCGGTTAGGGTGTAAGTAGCCTTTTTCCCCACCACAAAAAAAAAAAAAAAAAAGATCTCAAAAAGCTAAAAATAACTGTAAAGTGAGATAAAGTTCTTTTTGAAAAGAAATTTTACAATTCTTATCTAATCAGTAGAGTGTTTTTAACTATTGCATGAAGAGGTTGGTGCGTCAAAGGCAGACAGTGATAATTCCAGGCTCCACATAGTTACAAATGTAGTACCAATACTGCTGCTCCAATCAGAGCGAGGAAGTGGAGGGATACATTTTTAGGCACTGTTTACATATGGACCAATCCTTTTGATGAAACCAGTATGGTAGATTTCCCAACAAGAATTTATAAATGATAGTTTCTTGGGCTAACAGTCAGGTCAAATTTGGGCAACTGCCCACACTTTCAGCGACTAACTCTGCTGCCATCCTCTGGGGAACAAGCTAGACTACCGATGGAACAATATTTATTCCTAGTCAGCATCTGATCTTCCCATTGGTCGAGCTTCGGCCAATGGAGACAAGTGAGGAACCAATCAGATGATTCTTGAGTCTACTTTGCGTTGTGGTGGAGAGACATGCTGAATGACTGGCATCCATGCTTTGTTGATTTGAAACCCTTCATCCCTGTTAAAGTTGTTTTTATTAGCTTTAATATATAGAGCTTCTTTAATCAACCTGTCGTAGTAGTTAGAGGACTTTTCTAGCATTTTTGTACAGGCAAAGTTGATTTTGTGATCTATATTATACGTGTGCTTAGCCACTGTAACCTAGTCTAATAGAATGTTGATGTTCTTTGATGCGTTCTTCTACAGTTCTGCCTGTCTGTCCTATATAAACTTTGCTGCAACTGCATGGGATTTTATAAATCTCTGGTACACTGCGGCCGAGCAGTTAGAATGTTTGCCTACCACCTAGGTGGCCCGGGTTCAATCCCAGGGACCCACATGTGTTATTCTTGGTGGACGAAGTAGCATCAGGGCAGGTTTTCTCCAGGTTCTCCAGTTTCCCCCACCGCTCATGCCACCATTTGCTCCATTATCACCATTCCTCACTATCATACCTGGTGCTTGACTGAACTGCCGCTTCTAGGTCTTCACTCTGGCCCATAGGTTCCTGTGTTCCCTGACAGGCCTAGGCACTGAGGCTAGGCATTGACTTGTAAGTCCTACGTAAGGGGAGGGTAATCAGGTAAAGAAAGAAAGAAGAAAATAAATTTTACACAGTATTAGCAAGTTGTAATTGGAATAATTGTTATGTCCTGTTTACCATAATCATTCTTGTTTGTTATGCAAAATAAATCTGCAAGAAGCATAGTTATGTTAAATCATGCTTGAGAAAGCATTGGGTAACAAAAGAAAGTGCTTGCTTATTTAGCAAACAATTTGTTAGTTTCAATTTCTACATAGCATGAGAGGTAGAACTGGAACTTAAAAATTCAATGCCACAACTGGGATCTGAATCACAGACCTTCCACTTATCGTTCAGATCCCAGTTGTGGCATTGAATTTTTAAGTTCCAGTTCTACCTCTCAAACTTTGCCCACACACGGCTTGTGTGTTTAAAAACACCAACAGTAAGTTTGTTGGCATAAATAAATAATTCTACATAGCAGTTGAATTTGGATTTGTGTCTTACACTGTTACCATTGAATAACACTTAACTCCTCTCTTCCTTGGAATTTTTGCAGATCTGGAGAAAACAGGGGCAAATTTTCTATTAAGAAATTTGCTGCAAAGCACAACCTAGGAGACCCAATTGCTGGCAACTTCTATCAAGCAGAATGGGATGATTATGTGCCTAAACTGTATGAGCAATTGAGTGGCAAATAAGACAGCTCTTTGAGATACTTGCTGCGTGCTGTAAAGTTGCTGCTTCAGCTGGGTTTGAATGCTTCCACATTGAAGTACCTTTGTTCCACAATATCACAATAAAGGGATTTTTTCGTATTCCATTTTTGAAGCTTACCTTTTTGAGTGTTACACATTTAATGATTAGTTAATTATTTTGCTGTTCAATAAAGTGAGATGAATTTTAAATTAGTACTTTTTCTTTACTTCCCTGAAGCTTAAAATTAAGAATTCTTTAATACGTATAATATCCTAATGTATTTTTAATAGAAAATTGATATAACCACATCAGCAACAGATTTACAACTGAGTAAACAAGTTTACTGCTGCCAAAAGAGTACAAAAAGCCACAGGAGCTACATTGTTTCCCTTTTTTTTTAATATTAATGCTCTCCAACGTAATGTTATATTGGATGATGAGTGAATGAAATGGGTGAAATGGTGCTCAAATAAGCCCAAGGTCCATCTTACCTGGATAACTCACCCTAAGTGATAATCAAACTTGCAACGTCTTGGATGTGACGCAGACGTGCCACACCAGAAGTGGGCTCAAGAGCTACTTGAAGACAAAAAGAAAGCTACTTTATACAGAGTGGGGCAGAAACGGTAAGCAGGTATGTGTCTTTCTCTTACAATCCTTGGAGATTGGAGAATACATTTCACTTTTTTAATACAATGTCTTTTAGATGTTCACCATCATTTTTAATGCACTGCTGTATATATTGTTCAAAGTCACTCATAACATTTCTTATCTCCTCTTGGATTCTATGTTTCAAGTCTTGAATGTATTCTGATTAGTCTCAAACACTTTCTGCTTTAAGTAGCCTCACCAGAATTAATTAGATGCTGTAAGGCCTGAAGGATGAGGTGGCCATGCCACATCTCCAAATCTGGAAATCAGATGTCCAGGAAACAAGTTCTTCATGCTGCCGTTCTATTTCTTGCTGTGTGTGAGGTTGCGCCATCTTGCTGGGACCACAGACCATCAAAATCTTGGACTTGAGGCACAAGAAAAGTTTCAATCATGTCTCTGTAGCACATGGGGTTTACAGTACACCTTTCTACATCTTTGTCCTCAAAGATGTACCAATTTACGGCACAAATACTCTCCCTCACTAACCAGTTCTCCATGACTTACGGACTGAGAGAGGGGTAACAAACAAACTGGCCAACTCATTTCCAAGGTCTGCTCTACAGTCCTGCCACACATTTGTAACAATCAGCCCATCAGATTCAAAACAGCGATTAATTCAAACCTGTTTACTGCTTCTGCCCCACCTTTATATAGGCAATACTACTTTGCTGGAAGTTTAAATGTAACATTGGTTTGTGCAAACTTCACTGCAGTTTGTTTTATGTATTACATACTTTATTGGGAAATGGTAAGTATCTGATAATATTGTCGCCCATCGCATTATTGTCGGCACTACTGCAAAGGAGCCGAAGGGAAGAGACAGAGAATGGCCGCATTGTTGGGGCGCTTGCCGAAAGAGAGAAAGGGATAGAGACTTCTGGAATTTTCTGCTTTGTATTTCACTGCAATAATAACTGAACTTTCCTGAAGTTTCCAGAATAGTGCCTGGGAGATATAAATAGCGGTAAAGTGTGAGAAAGGACAGTTTTTGTGTTAGGAATTCGGAGCCGTGCTGTTGGTGAATCGGAAAAGACTTTCTTGCTGTTGCAACGAGTGTACAAAGTTACTGTTTGCGGAAATAAAAGTGTTTCTTTAGCTCGACTACATCTGTCTTCTTTACTTTACACCCACCAAAGTCACACTGGTGTCAGAAGTGGGATACGACGATGGAGGCAACATTGGTGAGCTTTTTACAGGAGCTGAAAGCAGAGATGAAGACGGCAAACGACAACCGCTGCCGAGCTGAAAGAGATGAAGACGGAGCTATCGGCGAAAATTGACGAGCAACTGGCTGGCGTAAGGAAGGATGTGAAAGAGCTCGGTGGAAAGATGGAGGACCTCGGCCAACGCGTTGACGCCCTGGAGAATGTCGGGGAACGGTTTAGCGTTCTCGAAGACAGGGGCGACGGTAGCGCCAAGGAGCTAAATGCAATGGTGGAAGGGATGCTTAGTGAAAAGCTCAAGAACTACAAGGCCGAGGCTCCAGCACGCGACACAACATCGACGCGCGTCAAACCACCGAAGTACGATGGCACGTCAACGTTTGAGGTCTTCCGCCGTCAATTCGACACAGTGGCCAAGCACAATAAATGGTCGCCAGAAGAAGAGGCCGCGCAGCTGATAGCCAGCCTGCAGGGACGAGCCGCAGAGGTGCTGAACGCAGTCCAGACAGCGGCGGCGCCCAAGGACATCTGGGAGGCCCTGGAGAACCGGTTCGGAAACCACCGCTTAGCCGCAGCCTACCGCAGCCAACTGAAATCTAGGATGCAACTGCCAGTGGAGATGCTGCAGGAGTTTGCCCTGGCAATCGAACAGCTGGCCAGCAAAGCCTTGGTCGACCTCCCCTCCGAATTCGTATCCCGAGAAGCCGCCTATACCTTCGTCGACGGGGTACGCGATGCCGAGATACGTCAACGCCTGATGCTCGGCGACTACAAGACCATCCACGAGGCACTAACGGCCGCATTAAGGATGGAAGCGGCCAAAGTGACGGCTACCCCGACCTCGAAGACAAGGAGTGTCCGCTACGATGAAGACCGCAGACCAGTCCAGGGACGCCGACGAAGACCAGGGGGCGTGTGTTGGGGGTGTGGCCAGCCGGGGCACCTGATGAGAGACTGCCGGCACCAAGAAGAGCAGCCGGAAAACGAGTAATGGCTGGCGTGGCGAGGGGCACGTCGGCGCCATCACCATCATCCCCTCGAGTGACACTGCGCGCCGTCAGCCGACGGATGTATGACAGCCTCATCGCGGACGGTTGGGTGAGAGGGAAGCCGTGCCGCGTGCTTGTTGACACTGGAGCAGCCGTGACTGTCATCAGACCTGACGTAGCCAGGGGCTTGCCGTCGAGAAAACCGAGCCGACCGTACCAACTAGTGACGGCATCGGGTGACACCTTGCCTGTGGAGAGGGAGGCCCTGCTGCAGTTGACCTTGGGGCGAAGTGTCTTGCGTTTGTGGGTGTTCGTCGCGGAGGTGGATGAGGAGGTGATACTGGGATTGGATGCCCTCAGGAGCCACGAGGCGACGGTCGACATCGGCAAGAAGGTTCTGCGGCTTAAGGGAGAGGAAGTAATGCTCCGGCACCCCGAAGAACGCCTTGGAATCTGCAGGGTCATTCTCGGGGAATACGTAGTTGTCCCCGCGAGAAGCGAGATGGTAGTGACGGCGCGACTGGAAGGCCAGCGCAAGAAGAACATGCTGCTGGACCGGAAGACGCATGTGCACGGGCTCTGTGTAGCCGGGACATTGTTGCCGTGCCGAGAGGAGGTGCCGGTGAGACTGTTCAACCCAACAGACACCGATCACGACGTCCAGGCCGGGACGGAGTTGGGGGCGTGCGAGCCCGTGGTCAGCGTAACACCAATAGACAAGACCCAGGAGCCGGTGCCGACGCAACACCTGGGGCCCCGGCTGGAAGGCTTACTGGAGAGGTCGGCCGACCACCTGACCGCTGAACAGAGAGAGAATGTCCAACAACTGCTGAGACGATATCAGCGCGTCTTCAGTCAAGGCAGCAGCGATTACGGCCGCACGGACCGAGTGCTTCACCACATCGACACCGGAGACGCCCGGCCTATTCGGCAACCACCTAGACGCGTTCCGTTGGCTAAACAAGCGGCGGTACGAGACATGCTGGTGGACATGAAAACCAAGGGAGTGATCGAAGAGTTTGACAGTCCTTGGTGTTCCCCTGTAGTTCTGGTGAAGAAGAAGAATGGCGAGCTACGCTTCTGCGTAGATTACAGGAAGCTGAACGCTGACACCAGGAAGGACTGCTTCCCCTTACCCCGGATTGACGACACCCTGGACACGCTTGCTGGTGCGCAGTGGTTCTCAACCCTGGACCTGAAATCGGGTTACTGGCAGGTGGCTCTAGACCCGAGAGACAAGGAGAAGACCGCATTCTCGACAGGCCAAGGCTTTGGCAGTTCACAGTTATGCCCTTTGGTCTCTGCAACGCACCAGCTACCTTCCAACGCCTCATGGAGCCAGTAATGAGAGGATTGACTTATGACGCCTGCCTGTTATACCTGGACGACATCATCATCATCGTCGGCAAGACATTCAAAGACCATCTTGACAAACTGAGCAAGGTGCTACAGAGACTGCAGGCGACCGGCTTGAAGCTGAACGCCAAGACGTGCCAGCTCTTCCGCAGGGAAGTCAACTACTTGGGCCACATAGTCTCACCAACCGGAGTGGCCACGGATCCGGAGAAAACAGGCCGTGAGAGATTGGCCTCGCCCAAAGGATAAGCGAGAACTACGCAGTTTCCGTGGATTGTGCGGTTATTACCGCCGCTTCATAAAGGGTTTCTCCAGCATCGCCAAACCCCTCACTCGCCTGACGGAAGAACATGGACCTTATGTGTGGACGGAGGACGCCGAAGGCGCTTTCCGGCAGCTGAAGAGGACGCTCTGCAGTGCTCCTATTTTGGGATTCCCACAACCAGGCGACGCCTTCATTGTGGACACCGACGCCAGCGACCATTGCATTGGAGGCGTCCTATCCCAAGTCCAGAACGGCCACGAGCGGGTGATAGCCTACTACAGCAAGACGTTGTCGAAGGCAGAGAAGAACTACTGTGTCACCCGACGAGAGCTACTGGCGGTAGTGAAGACCTTGGAGCACTTCCACAAGTACCTGTACGGTCAGCCATTCCACCTGAGGACAGACCACTCCGCCCTAACCTGGCTACTTAGCTTTAGAAACCTGGAGGGCCAGATAGCCCGTTGGGTCCAGAGGTTGCAGGAGTACGACTTCACCTCCGAACATCACAGAGGGAAGAGCCACGGCAACGCAGACGCCATGTCCCGAAGACCCTGCCCAGAAGAGCGGCCAATGCGCAAGAGTGGAAGAGAAGGAGCGTACCGCAGCTGTCAGAGTGGTCACGGCAGTGCCTGCGGATGGATGGGATAGCGCGGGCCTGAGGAGGGAGCAGCTGGCAGACGCCGACTTGGAGCCACCCTTGAGAGAAGTGTAGGCAGGGACGAGACCAACCTGGGAGGACATCGCACCCAGAAGCGCTACATACAAGTCGTACTGGGCCCAATGGGACTCGTTGAAGACCAAAGAGGGTGTGGTGTTCCGGGTATGGGAATCACCTGATGGGAAGACCCAGAAAGAGCAGTTGGTACTTCCCCGAAGTAAGGTCCCGGAAGTCTTGGAGGAAGTGCACGCCGGTACCTCGGGTGGACACTTAGGAGCAAACCGGACGATCGACAAACTCCGACAGCGCTACTACTGGCTGAGGCTCCGAGCAGATGCTGAGAACTGGTGCCGTCAATGTCACGTGTGCGCGGCGAGTCGCGGCCCCCAGACTAGGAGCCGGCGTCGCATGCGGCAGTACAACGTCGGAGCACCCTTCGAACGCATCGCCGTCGACATAGCTGGACCATTCCCAGTGTCCGATCGAGGCAACAAGTACCTGATGGTAGCTGTGGACTAGTTCACCAAGTGGCCGGAGGTGTATGCCATCCCGAACCAAGAGGCGAAGACGATTACAGACTGCCTCGTGGAACAGCTGTTTTGCCGTTTTGGGGTCCCGTTAGAGCTCCACAGCAACCAGGGCACCAATTTTGAGTCGCACCTAATGAAGGAGGCATTGGAAAGACTTGGGGTGAACAAGACCCGCACAACATCCCTACATCCACAGTCAGACTGCATGGCCAAGAGATACATCAACACCCTAGAGGAGCACCTGAGGAAGGTCGTGGCCAGCCATCAGCGAGACTGGGACCTCAAGGTACCACTGTTCTTGCTGGCCTACCTTTCGTCGACACACAACACCACCGGGATGACACCAGCAAGCCTAATGTTCGGCCGAGAGCTACGCCTCCCTTGTGACCTGGCTTTTGGGAGCCCCCCGGAAGCGAAACAGCCGGCAACCGAGTATGTGGAGAATCTAGTAGACCATCTCCACGACATGCACGAGATGGCTCGTCAGAACATCCAGATGGCGAGCGACCGCATGAAGACCCGATACGACAGGCAAGCCAACAGCCGAGGATTCCAGCAAGGTGACATGGTCTGGTTGTACCGCCCTACCCGGACCAAGGGACGCTGCCCAAAACTTCAACAACCGTGGCAAGGACCATACCGAGTGGTAAAGAGGATTAACGACATAGTCTTCCGCATCCAGAAGGTGCCCCGAGGAAAGATGTTAGTGGTACACCTGGATCGTCTGGCCCGTTACGATGGTGCTGTTCGGGACGACCAGCCTTGAGGAGGGAGCAGTGTTGCCCATCGCATTATTGTCAGCACTACCGCAAAGGAGCCGAAGGGAAGAGACAGAGAATGGCCGCATTGTTGGGGCGCTTGCCGAAAGAGAGAAAGGGATAGAGACTTCTGGAATTTTCTGCTTTGTATTTATTTCACCGCAATAATAACTGAACTTTCCTGAAGTTTCCAGAATAGTGCCTGGGAGATATAAATAGCGGTAAAGTGTGAGAAAGGACAGTTTTTGTGTTACGAATTTGGAGCCGTGCTGTTGGTGAATCGGAAAAGACTTTCTTGCTGTTGCAACGAGTGTACAAAGTTACTGTTTACGGAAATAAGTGTTTCTTTATCTCGACTACATCTGTCTTCTTTACATTACACCCACCAAAGTCACAATATTCATTATGCCCATCTTTATGTGATTCAGTGTAACCAATGTTACGGGTTCCAAAAAGTCTTAGTTTCCATCTGTATTGCTGATAAATGCAAAATGTTCTCTTTCTTGTTAAAGTATTTAACTTTTACTTGCATTTCATGTCATGCTCTTCCTCACTTTCATGCCTGGTGCTGGGCTGACCACCCGCTTCCAAGTCTTCATGCTGTCCGGTCCATAGGTTCGTCTGCTCCCTGATAGGCGTCTGACCCTAGGCACTGGCTTGCAAGTCGTAGGGAATGTAAGTCTTCCATATGGGGGGGGGATAAGATGAAATATTTAGCATTTTAAAACATTAGTTTTATGTGTAATTTAGCAGAAGCAATTAGTTGCATAATATTAGATAATATTAGATTGGATTGAATTCAGTGGGTTCACACCATGAAGGGCTCTGAACATTGAATTTGTTATACAATGTAATAAATGATGCTTGGTTAGAGAAATTCCTTCAGTGATTGTGAAATATTTGTCAAAAGGGTAAATGATACTTCGATAGTAGATAACTGAGTTTTTAAAGCAACATTTGAAAAGGATTATTTGGCAAAGCTTACGTGTGTATTAGCTGGTTGTGGAAACACAAATGTGACATAGTTTTTTTGGAGCTGCTACCATAGGAAAGTGATGCCCAAAATATTAAATGCAGAAACGTTAGTTATACAGGCAGCATTAGGAGAGGATGCCAAATATTTTAACCTTTTGAATAGTTCTTACTATTGTATACAAATATTTACATCGAGATAAGTTTTAGTGCAATGCCGTAAACATCACAATTAAATTACAGTTACCAGTGTTCATATATTCAAACGGGCTTGATATAGATATGTGGAAAAGGAAGAGTACAAGCCAGATGAAATATGCACCAGAGGATATGCATACTCTGTGATTGGATATTCTACTGTGTTATTCTATAATAGGATTTATTATGATAAAATAATTTATATGTGTAATTATTTTAAGTGCATAGAAGTACAATTTATTACTATTCTAGCTCTACTTAATCATGTTTAACAGATACATTGTTAACCAAGCCAGGGTCCTTGTATGATGTTTCACAGTATTTTTAATTGTATACATTTTAAAAGAAAATTTAATTTTCCTTGTGTTTAACCTTTTGGTTTTAATACTCTATGTGAATTCTGGCTCTTTTGCTTGGCAACATTGTGTTAAAAACAAAGCAATATATAAAATTGTTTTGGCTACTGTATTTTAGGACTATAAGATGCATTTTTTCTTTAAGAAATTGCCTCCAAAATTCAGGTGCATCTTATACTCCGAACTTATATTAAAATGTCTAGTGTTTGGTTTAAAATTTCTGCCAGTCTTAAAAATAGCTGTACATTCAATGCTGCAAGAAACCTATTGCTATGTGATAGAAATTGAGGTGGAGAGATGCAGACCTTGCTGATATTCTAGGAGGACGTACTTCACAATTGCAACCTGTTGATGTCTCGATAAATAAACCCTTCAATGTGCATATGAGAGAGGAATGGAACAAATGATTGATGAAACTCAACATGAACTCGCACTGAATGGTGCTTTAAAACCACCTAAAAACAAACAAGAGTGTCAGTGGATAAAACAATTATGGTCTAGAGTGAGTGATGACATTATTGTTAAAAGTTTCGAGAAGTGCAGCATAGGTAACAGTCTCAAATGGCAGTGAAATCCATCTCGTATAGGTATGAAGAGGACAATGATAACAATGAAGAAGGATAAGGTCATTTAGAAGTCTGCCGTTCTGCCAGGCCAAACCTACCTCAATAAAAGCAGAAACCCAAGCACAAAGGCATAGTTTTCCTGCCATACTTCCAGAATGTCACCTAACACATCTAACACATACTGCAGCAACAGTGTTGTCAAGAGCGTTTTCAAGCCCACAAAACAACTCACAATCTACCACACTCAGCTAAAGATCCTCAGGAGCCCTTGTCATCAGCCGGTATACACCGTATTCCCCATTTCTGCAGTTCAGTTTACATTGGAACTACACAGCACAGCATCAACACCAGACTCACCAAACACAAAAGAAGCTGCTACCTGGGCCAAGCAGATAAGTCTGCAGTTGCCCAACACACCATTGAAGCAGAGGCCAAACACATAATTAAGTTCCAGGACAGGAGAATTCTGTCATTCATAACCCACTACCATGCCCGGCTACTAAGCAAAACTATTGAAATTTATAAACATCCCCACAATTTCAATAAGAAAGAAGAAGCTTTAAAACTCAACAGCAACTGGTATCCTGTCATTGAAGGCAAGGAATGACACATAACAGGAGAAATTGAAGTGAACCAATCAGCCTGCCCCCTTCCTCCTGCCGTCTGCCATTCAAACCAATTAGCGGAGGCCTCTCAGGGTATAAATACAGCAGCTCAGAGATCAACACTACAGATGCTATGCAAACTTCTCCAAGGAGATTATGACCGCACTACTGAAGATGTCCACTGCAGTTGTGGATGAAATGTCTGGAAACTTCAACTCCAGCAGACCAAGGCATAAAAGCCCGGAAATAACTTCTAGTTATATTGACTCCGGCCGTGAAAGCCTACGCTCTCTCATGCTAAGAAAGTTCAGATTACAATTTTCTGGGATTCTAAAGGTCAGTTGGTTTTATAAACTATAAAACATTCACTGTTAAAAGCTTATTCAAATATATGCAAGTCATTGTTTTAGTCCAGCTTTGCGATCTAGAGTTAAATGTTAATGTTATTTTTTTAGGAAAACTGCTTAAAAATTAAGTTTTATCTAATAGTTGTAGCGTCTTACTTGTGTAGTGCATAAAATATGGTATTAAATCGTTTTTAATTTTGGTTTATTAAATTTTCCACTGGGTCTTGGTAGAATTTTTGAGCATAATAAAATGGTTCCATATAAAATACTAATAGATACACTGTAAAACTAATAATAATCTGTAATGGATAAAGTGGATATTTGCAGGAAAGGGAAGAATGATAGTGACATGTTTTGACCTGTTCAGTTATTAAAATGGTATAGCATTTAAAGTTTAACATTTTACAGAGTGCTGTCCAAGTTTCTTGTGTACTTGGGCATATTTAACACATGGCTAAGGAGGCGCAGGTGCAATCATAACCAGCATTAGGGTAAATACCCTTCTTTTGAGAGGAAAAGGGAAATCACTGGTTAGGAAGTAAGGAATATAACTTTAGCCATACAAAAACATACTTCATGGGTGTGTACTGGGAAGATATTTGGAAGGAAAAAGTTTTGTCTTCAAATCTGAATTAATATTAGAAATGCTCAGAGTAAAATTTTGCTTATGAAGGGTGCCAAAAAAATAGGACATGGGTGCCATGTTGCACAGTGCTTCTTTACGGGCTCAGTTCATAAATTTTAAGTTCACATGGAGAGAGTTTTCTGCTGAAAGCTTAAAATTAAATTTGAACTAGTTGGTCTATTATGTGAGAGAAGGAAGATGTAGGGCACAGAGGAAGCTTAAGCAAAGTTTTCTGTAATCAGCCAACGTTCCAATGCCTGTTGTCTGTCATCAGAGCTTGTGGTGATGAGTGATTGCTCAATATCTAGAGGCAAGTAGATGTCGAGTATAAAAATGGCCAAGGAATTTTGCTCATATGTTTTAATCAATATCACAAAGGATCAAGGCATTACTTCCCTTTCCAAAAGAAGCCATACTAAGGATTCTTCAACCAAAAATTTTTATTGCACACCAAAACCTGAGGTATCAGTTTTCTGTTTTGTGAAAAAGTTTTATGACTGATTTAAAATTATAACATTGATATCTTTTCATTCCAACTAATGACCAGAGCCTGGATTGTAATGTGAAAACAAATGCCAAAATGTGCACTAAAAACTAGTAAAATATGCAAAATAAAAATGGTATGCTTGGTAAGTATAAGTTCACCATATAATTATTAATTGTTTGTATTGTGCTGTTTAAATTTTAAGAATGAATGAATAAGGAACATGTTTATTTTATTTATATGCATTTTATTACATGTTCTGCTTGTTTCGGTTGGGCGAGCCATGTGTGGGCAATGTTTAAGAAGTGGAATCAGGACTGAAAAATTCAGTGCCTTAGCTGGGATTTGAACCACGAATCTTTAGCTTATCTAGTGGCTGCTTTAACCACTGGCCAACATTAAATTTCCCAGCTGATTCGTACAATTTCCTGCTTAGACCACAAGGGAGTCTCACAGAGATAATACCCCAAGGGCGACTTACAGTTGTAAGTACTTTATGTTCCAGGTTTAAGTAACCTTTAGATGGTAATTATTATTTTATTTATGCCAATAAGCTTACTGTTGGTGTTTTTAACCTGGTTAAAGGAGCCGCTTGATAAGCAGAAGATCCGTGGTTCAAATCCCGGCTATGGCATTGAATTTTTCAGTCCTAATTCCACGTCTTATTCATATGCATTTCTTGTCAAATTTAGTAGCTTGAAACAGGGTTTAAACTAGAAAATAAAACAATGTTGCAGAAATGCACAAATCAAAATTGACATTTGTTGAAAATTCTGCTAATATAATATTTCATAAATTATACTATTAATGAGGGTTTTTGAACTTAACTGCTGTGAGGAAGGCAGCATATTTGTTGGTATTTGTAACAGATTTTTACAGCTTGTTGAATGGTCGTGTTTGTAGCGTCTGTCATTTGTTTCTGTGGCAGATTGCTCTTGCATTTTTGTGAATGCTGTTTTAAAGTTCGTCACATTCCTTGACCTCAAGTAGCAAAAAGCAACTGTAATTTAAACCATGGCTTGGAATACCGCCACATGCACAGTGCTATAGCCAAATGGTTACACTGCTTGCCTGTCACCAAGGTGCCCCGAGTTCAATCCCAGGGGACCGCAAGTAGGATTTGTGGTTAGCAAAATGTGTCCAGATGGGTTTTCATGTTACCAACTGCTCCAGCGTTCCTTTTATCCATTTTGCCTTCATTTCATATCATCACCCAGCTAGTCTCTGATCCAGAGTTTGTCTACCCCTCAACAGGCATCTGACTCCATATGCCCATTTGTAAGTTCTACATACATGGAGGATAAGCAGAGAAAGAAGAAGAAATAGTGCTTCCATAGTGAAGCAGGAAATTTTATTGAAGAGGCGATCCTAGCTTATCAAGAACGCTGTGCAGGTGCCATTCTTTCCATTAAGAGGATGTGGCACTGCCTAGAGTCCGATGGAAAGTACAGTTTAAGGGTAAGTTATGGGAAATATTCAATGTATGTGTGCGCGCGCATTTTTATTCTTAACTTTTTATGTGAAACGCATATTTGAACTTTCATTGTTATTTATAATTTTTAGGTATTTTTTACAGTTGAATTATGTTCAATAATGTACCGAGGTATCCGAGTTCTTATGACCCTGTTAATATATCTTAACAAAGAAAGCAGATGAATATTTTACACAACATTGTTTATTTAATGTTCGACTTGCATTCTCTACTGGCACTAGAAACATATCAGATGAGGTTAGTCAGTGGTTTAGTCAAGACACGACAGTATAAAGTATGGCTAGCACAACCGCTGCTCGAAATGTCCTTGCGTCCACAGACGCAGCCACGACGCAGCTAAGTGGCTCGTCCAATTGAAACCATTGCTTTATCGCCATTACAGAGGTGCGTCATATAAAAGACGTACTGTTCTTCGGTTGAAAACGTCGAACTATACATTCACCTTGCTTCGCTTAGCCTACTAGGAATCACATTAGAAGTTAATTCATTCCCCATTAATGTTGGTCTGTTCTTTCTGCTAAAAGAAACTACAAACTGTTATAGAAGAGCAGGAGATGTCAGCTGCTCCTGAGGATTATGCAATTGGTACGAGCTACGCTGCCAGAGAAGTTGCCTATGCATCTTGGCGAATTTCAAGACGCGTGACTGCATATTCTTCGGGCTGATCAGGCAGTTAACTCGATTTTCTCTCACTCTTTATTTTTCAGGCTTTCACGAACAGAATACAATTTTTGTTAATAACATGAGGGCTGATAGTTTTTCAGTAATTTAATTGAAGTTAACGAATGCTTATGTCTTGATAATTATTTCGAGATAGAAGATCGGGAAACAGTTATGTAATTGCAACAAACATGAGTTTCAAAGCTTAATTAAATCGTGTAATAAGTTACCCGAGAAGGTAATTCGGTAAGATAATTACAATGCGAGAACGATGCTTTACTGCTTTCTCTATTACATATTTATACTATGAGGAAGCGTTGTATTTCATAAAAAAATTCAACGTCGAAGTTTCATACGAATTACATGTTTTGCGACTCCCTGGATCTAAGTAAAAGCGTTCTTAGAAAAACATCCTGTGGGCTTCTGTGTATGTGCACACGCTTAGCATAACTCGACTCGTCGGATAAGTATCATACTTGGTATTTAAATTCAGTCTCTTCCAAAGGTGCGACACGAATATATTAAAAAAACCTCTAACCTTTACGTGGACAATTTTTCGAAAGTTTCTATTTTGATTTTGCAACGATTTTGATTGGAATGCAGTACATTTAAAATATACATGAGACAATGCATATCTTGAATTTTCTGAGGATAGCCTGTGAAGTCCTCTTCATTTGAGATTAATTATATTTTTATGTAGTTTCGTATAATGGGTTGACTAACAGATAGACAAAATCTTAATACGGAAAAATAGTGATCTCTGACACTATTTATTTCAAATGATTTTTTCAACGGTATCAGCCATATCGTAGATATTTGTTGTAATTTTTCAGTATTTACTGTGTCATGAAAAGTGTATGGAATTTTAAGGCTAGCATATAGAGGCATATGCCTATTGATTCTACGTTCCTTGTACGCACAACGAAATGTACAATAAATCTATCTCTACAGAGCTTTGTTTCGATTAGTTTGAAGCAAATAGAGAAAGTTGTGTGAATGTAACACACCAGAATTTTTTGTACATTTGCCGATTAAAATGATAAAAATGCGAGAAAATTGCAATTTTGTTGTGCTTTTAATATAATCCCCGAAATGGCTTACCTGTTTCATGTCGTATTATGTAGCGTTATATCTTGTGTCATTTCTTTTAGTTTTGAATCCGCAGAACAAAATCACCCCATTTTTATTACTGGTACATAAAAAGCGCCAATAGTAAACAGGAAAATGCACAGGAATAGACTTCCTAGATCCCATCGAAGCGAAGCAGAGATATCAGAATAAAAACATTAATGTGGGAGAGTTACTAGTTTTTAAGCAAAATTCTTTGAAATTATGGATTAAATCGACGGTGCTTGCGTGTAATTATCAGAAGAAAATGTAAAGGATTGGTCCAAATATTTGTTAAACGACATCCACCTCCAGGTGTGGTTGAGAAATAACAGAATGTGTGGAAATATCGTGCCTAACCGCAAGTTCCTTCCATTTGAAGCTGTTCGTACATCGTGGACAGCTGATCAATGAAATCAGTGCAATCAGGACGTCCTAAATTGCTGTTATGCGGAAGTAGTTTGACTCAGGAATGATTGGCTCCATCGCGAAGTGCGTAAGAACATACTGTCGGGCGAGTCCAAGAAGCTTGAGGGGTAGCCGGGAATGTGCTAAGAATAGCAATCACTGACCAGCGCGGTGACTGACTGCCTCATGGAAAGATCCGTCGCACGGTCATGTGCTTCTGTTTGTAAACTCTGCCAAAGCGTCAATGTGGCGTAGATAATTGCCTTTAGAGAGACTGCACGGCATTTGGATCCTTTTAAATAACTTACACTATGAATTAGAATGCAAGTATGTAACCGTTTTTGCACCGAAAATAAGACAAATGTGCATAAATGCACATTGATAATATTATCTTCAGAAAAACGACTATAGTGGGAATTTCTGTAATTTAGTTATACTTAATGAAAGTTTGTGTGATGACAACAAAATTGTTTGAAAGTGAAATTAAATTACTAAAGGAAATCTATCAGCTTTTACAAGATAATTAAAATGGAAGAAAGCTTCAATTTTGCATTTTTTATGCCTATAATCTGAAGTAAGCAGAGGAAGTATTATATTCCCAAATTCTACCAGGTGACCCACTCCAGCCGGCCCTCGGGTAAGTAGATACCCCTTTGTGCGTTAACAGAGTTGCAGAAATCACGGGTAAATCCAGTCAGTGGCGTGAGTAAACTTTGTTCTGCTTGTAAGAGAAGCTCCGGCAGAGGAAATGCACAGGCTTTAACTGGCATGTGCAGCGCGTGATAATAGAGAATATTTTAGTATATTTTCCACTTCACTTAAACGACTTCGTTTTCCAGGGAATAAACTCATTCCTGTATATGCTACTATTTAACATTACGGATTGCAGATAATAATAACAAATTCCATGCAAACATCAGGGCGCGTAATATTTGATTGACATTTCTTTGTTTCTTGTTAATCTTATTGTTGTATTTTATTATCATTTTAGTTATTGCTGTTGTTATTACCAAATTGTTATTACTATATCTCACATTATAATTATTATTTTTGCTACTATTTTATAGTAAATATTTTTGTTAGTGTTTATTATTATTGAAATTATTTTTATTATTATCATCATCATCATCATCCCCATTATCATTTTTACTAGTCATATTATTATTATTATTATTATTATTATTATTATTATTATTATTATTATTATTATTATTATTATTATTATTATTATTATTAGTTATTATTATTATTATTATTATTATTATTATTATTATTATTATTATTATTATTATTAGTTATTGTTAATTTTTGTAGTTACTATTGTTACCATCAGAATCACTATTATTTGTATCATAATTATTAGTTACATTTTAATTAGTTTTAGTATTATCATTTTAATTGTTACATTAATATCAATATTATTGTTATGGTTTATTATTATTCTGTTGTTCTCATCGTTATTATCATCAAAGGCTAATATTATGGTGGCTTCATTCATGGAAGAGGTGATGCCTTGTTGATTGATACAATGTTTCAACCATCTTGTATCTATATGGACATTTCTGAGAACTGCGGTTGTGACAGATGCATAATATGCTTTAACGATTCTTTGAGGGGATTTGTTTAAAACGTAATATTCTTGAATGTCTCCAAAAGAAACAATCCAATTGGGTTAGATCAGGAGATCGTGCTGGCCAAGGTATTGGGCCACCTAGGCCCATCCAGAGTTCAGGATACAACTAATTGAAATGGACCTTTCCAGGTTCATAATGGTAAGGGGGTGCACCATGTCGTTTGAACCTGTGCAGTGTTCTTCCGCCATGCTACAGGAACCTCATCAAGAAAATCCTGAAGCTCACCTTGCAGGAATTCCAGATACTGTGGTCCTCTAATCTGACTGGGAGAAAAACACCGCCGCCGCCGCCACCACCACCACCACCACCACCACCACCGCCACCGCCACCGCCACCGCCACCACCGACAACAATAACAATAATGATAATACTAACCGCTCGCCTACCACTTAAGTGGCCCCGGTTCGAACCCAGGGACCCGCATGTGGTATTCGTGGTAGACGAAGCGGTGTCTGGGCGGGTTTTCTCCGGCTTCTCCGGTTTCCCCCACCATTCATTCCACCGATTGCTCCATTATCAACTTTCCAATCATCGATTTCGCCTGCATTTTATATCATCCTCTTCCTCACTATCATACCTGGTGTTTGGCTCACCACCCGCTTCCAGGTCTTCACTCTGTCCGGTCCATAGCTTCCTCTGCCGCCCGACAGGCATCTGACCCTAGGCACTGGCTTTTAAGTCCTAAGGGTGTAACTCCTACATAAAGAGAGGATAATCCGGGAAAGAAAGATAAGACTAATATGAATAGTGATGAACATAATAATGCTAAATACACCAATAAGAATAAAGAAATAATACATTTAATATTAATGTTAATACTATAAACAATATTAATAACAATAATTTAATATAAAACAATAACGACAAACAAAAATAATAGCAATAACTAAAAATAATGTTAAAAAACAACATTAATAAGATACAAAGAAAATGTAAATCAATTATTACGCGCCCTGATGTTTGCATGTATTTTGTTATGGCAATTTACAATCTGTAATCCGTAATATTGGACAATAGGAATGAGTTTATTCCCTGGAAAACGAAATCGTGTAAGTGGAAAATATTCTAAGACCGTTCCTCTCTATTATCAAGCGCTGCACACGCTAGTTAAAAGCCTGGGCATTTCCTCTGTCGCTCCGCTCGCGTCTCTCACAAGCAGAGCAAAGTTCACGCACGCCACTGATTGGATTTATCCCTGTGATTTCTGCAACTCTTTTAACGCACGAAGGGCTTTCTACTTACCCGAGGACCGGCTGGAGTGGGCCACCTGGTCTTTAGAAATTCACCGGAAATGTGGGTTGAGGTTCCCTGAATAAACAAAAAGAATCACTTTTAAAAAGAGGTTCCGCCCCCCCCCCCTCTCTCTCTCTCTCTCTCTCTCCGTGTGTGTGTGTGCGCGCGCGCGCGCGCGCGTACTTCTGTGAACAACTCAAAAACGAAATGTAAGATAAAATAGTCTTGACACTTAAGTGCAGCATCTTCCAAGCATTTGACCTATTTTCAAGAAAATCTCTGCAACTCAAACCACGCTTTATATGGAAAAACATATCAATTGTTTACTTTCTCTGCTACATGTAGTAAGCAACGAAGCACTGCATCGATCCAAAATTTCGATGTCGAGATTTCACCGCAAATAGTTTTGAGGCCCTCTGAATAAAAAAAAAAAAAAAAAAAAAAAAAAAAAAAAAGGTCCGCGTGCGCACGTGTTTGTGTGTACTAAAATGTACGTATGTACTATACTACCTGACAAAGCCATGAAGCGTATCGGAAAGAATATGCAACTGTCCAGCTGTTTACGTGAGCTTATCGCACAAATACGGCGAGACACTGTCTGTACACTCTGTTCAGATGCAATAATATCTTCAGGATAGTAACGTCTCATATATCGACAGGCGCGAGAGATCATCTATTTGTGTTTTATCACTGACTATACGCTAAGTTATTATTTTGCTGTTCTAATAAACAAGATAAGAAGCGATCGTAGCGCTCGACCACCAAGGTCAATACGCCTCATCGCTTTGCCAAGTAGTGTGTGTTTGTGTGTGTGTGTGGCGGTGGGGGGGGGGGGGGTGCGTGCGTGCATGAACAGCATAACTCAAAACCGAAAAGTCGGTTAAAAACCAAACTTGGTGTTTAAGCTTAATATGTTTTAAGGATGCGATACAAAGATTCCGAAGAAAATTCCTCCACCCTAAACCACCCTTTACATGGAAAGTTTCGAAAACTTTTATTTTCTCAAAAATGGTTCTTAACAATTTTGATTAAAATGCTATATGCTTAAGATATTTTATGGCAAGTGAAATATATATTTTGAATTTTCTGGCTATAGCCTCTGTAGTCCTGTTTACTCTTGATGACTTGCATAAATGGTAAACCGTAAGATGTGGACCAAATCTTACTGTACAAAAACTGTAGATCTCATCAAAACACGCAATTTATATCTAAATGCATTTTTTTGTGGAGTGAACTATTTCGGAAATATTCCTTGTTATTTGTGTGAGTTTTGCAATACTTTATACTTTTCTCAAATAGAAGTCACTTTTTTATCTCTTGGCTGTGCAAAACTTAATTTTAGAGCCTTCATGTAGTGACCAGTTTTAAAAGGTTTGACTCACTCAACGCCTATTGTATTCCCCTTGCACCCACAAGGAAATAAGTAATAAGATAATTTCTGCAAATGTTTATCTCAACTAACACGAAGAAGATAGAGGAATAAGAGTTTTAAAAGGATAGTGCAAGGACCGCCTCCGTAGCGAGCTTGCCTCTGGCGCGGAGGACCCTGGTTCGATCACCGGTACCAGCGTGGGGTTTTATCCCCTCTGGGAGGTCTGGCACGGGGTGCACTCAGCCTCGTTAGGTCCCGAAGGGACCAATTGAGGAGCTACTTGATGGAGAAGTAGCGGCCCTTGGTCGAGCAGGCCGTATAACTGGTCGGGAGGGCTCGGGGACGCTGGCCACGTCCCACCCTCCAGTACTGCACCCCACCAATGACGCCTGCAGTGGGCGGAGGTGGGGGACGCAGCGACTGGACGGCAAGCCTTGGCTCTTCATGGGCTGTTGCGCTAGGGGTTTAGTTAGTACAAGAGTAGAGAAAGTCATGTGAGTGTAATACATCGCATTTTTTAAATGGCTCTAACAATTTTGTTTAAAATACCACCTGTAAATCTCTTTACAAATCACAAATTATGTAAAGTTCCTGTAGCATTAACCATTTACGAGAATTTCTTAGTTTGAAAGTACAAATGCATTACGTATTTTTAAATGCTAATTCACCTAAAATAGGTACGGAAAGTCGTTTGAATGTATCACATAAGATTTTTATTAGTTTTTATCCAAAGCAGAAACAGTTATATCTGAAATTAAATTACATTAATAACTACACATTTGATGTTATGGGAATAAAATTTACTAGCAATGCAGGAAAATACACGTTTTCCTGCTGCACAATCGAATTACTTTTTTTAAATCTGAATACCAAGCTTTTTCACCATGTATTGAACTATTTTAAACTTAGCGTTTGTCATTTCCTCTATCTGAGACTTCATATACCAAATTAGAATATGTTTTATGTAATGCATTTTGGTTTAATTATTAACGCGAATTCTTTCTTTCACTGTGCAGCTGTAGATTCAATTAAACATGTGTATTCTCCTTTGGTTCTTAATTTAAAAGTAACGCTTACGTACTGAAGAAATATTAACTGCGTGGTCATCACTAAACAAGAGAATGTCAGCGGATGGTAAACAACCAAATGCCTTGTCTATCGTAGAACGGCTGTTGAGGAAAATACGTATATGCGTAGCAAACAATTACGCAGAAAAACGCCCATTTGAGAGCGTCGCAGTTCCAATTCCTGTTTGTGCTTTCTCTCTCGACTCACCTTCCTCTTTGTTTGGCTTCATGGTCTCCACCGAATTGTTATTCCAGGCCAGTGGTGTTGCTCTTAAAATACACGCAGTGTGTTTACTTTGTACGCCATGATGCATCGCAGTCAGCTGCATGGCGCACATTTACCTGTATTTCGCTACTCATTACAAGAATAAATACATTTAATGAAGTAATTAGACAGTTGTTAACGATTTATTTTTCAATGACATTCTTTCCTAGTCTTGCGTTTTCTAATGATATGCCTACATCAACTCTGGGAGTGCACGTTGCAACATATTCTCTCATGTGTTTGAATATCCTGATCTGATTCTTTACATTCAGAACAAAACGAAGTTTAGAACTAAGGAGATAAGCAACTAAAAGGCTTGTGTTGCTATGACCTAGCATACAATCAGACAATTGTGGCACCTACGCTCGTACTGAACACGGTATAACTAATAATCAGGAACAGGATTTTGATAAAAATAATCTATAAAATGAATAAAATTTACAAAATGACATAACTGAGAATTTATGCAAGGATATAGCTAGAAATTGTAGGTAAAGAATAATTATCAGATAATTCTAAATTAATTAAAATATATTTGTATCCTGTTCCTCTTTAAGAATCTAGAAAAAAAAAACAAATTATTTTTTAAGCAGGTCTTACAAACTGCAGCATTAACTCTTCGCTGCAAATGAAGAAGGTTAACAGTCAATGACACGAGACAAAGGCAGGATCAACCTGACACTAATATTAGCAGTGTTTAAGTACCCACTAATTTATTTTAAGGGAAGTGTGGTCTGATAATTATATGGACATTCAGGTAACCCAAGAAACTGACATCTACACGTATAATTTGGAAGATCATCGTAGAAATATTATTGCATTGTCAGTATATATGCCTATATCTGTCTTTAAATTTTCACAAGTAAATAATTTGTAGATTACTTGAAAAAAAAATCAACTTCCGGGAAAAAAAGAAGGATTTTGATACATGAAGGGCAAAATTTGATACTTTTAGGTTCGTTTTCCTCAGAAACCTGTTGAAGTAGAGAGCTGAGACTTTTCCTACTATAAAGACACTGTCTCGTAACACACAACTAAAGAAATAGAGCCGCTGATAGTACTTCGGGTACTAATTTGTTTTTCTCTCTGTGAAGAAAATGCAACATTTACATCATTTTCTTTCTCTATGTATAGTATATAGGGGAAGAATTATTGTATTTGACCCAAAATTTCGATGTCGAGATTTCACCGAAAATATATGTTTTGAGGCCCCTGAATCCAAAAAAAAAGCAATTTTAGAAAAATGTCCATGTGGGTGTGGGCGTGTGTGTGAACAGCGTGAACAGTTGGTATTTAAGTTTAATATCTTTTAAGGATGCGACACGAAGATTTTGAAGAAAATTCCTCCACCCTAAACTACCCTTTACATGGAAATTTTTTTCGCAAGTTTTGATTTTCTCAGACATGGTTAACAATCTTGATTAAAATACCATATGTTTAAGATGTTTTTATGGCGAATTAAGTGTATTGAATTTTCTGGCTATAGCCATTTAGTCCTGTTTACTCTGGATGACTTTTGCATAATTGGTAAACCATAAGAGATAGACCAAATCTTACTGTATAAAAATTAGATCTCGTGAAAACACAATTTATGCCCATGTGCATTTTTGTGGAGTAAATCATTTTGGAGATATTCCTTATTTGTGTGAGCTTTGCAATACTTAAACTTTTCTCAAATGGAAGGTCGTTATTCACTTTTTTATCTGTTTGTCCGTGCAAAGAGAACGCAATTTGAAAGCTTTAAAAGATTTGGCTATCGCTAAAAGCCTACTCTATTCCCATATTCCCCTTGCATTTACGCATAAGGAAATAAGCAGTAAGACAGTTTCTACAAATGTTTATCTCGACTAACCTGAAGAAGATATAGGAATAAGAGTTTGTAGGAATGTTAGAACAAGAGTAGATAAAATCATGTGAGTGCACACATAAGATTTTTTTAAAAACAAAACCCTAACATTTTAAATGCTTATATAACTTTAGTTCCATGCATGTAATGGATCATCTCATACACATAAGCAACAGTCTTAGGGCGTTTATAGTTTTGGGGGAAAAATAATATGTTTGGAAAAATGTAGTTTTGAGGTAATTTAAGTTCAAAAATATGACTAAAACTAGTGCATTCCAGAGGAGTAATCACTAGATGTATCCTGGGTTAACTCCCGATTTGCAATTCTATACCTTTCGACCTGAGGTTCCTCAAATGAAGCCTATGATACTCTTTCTGCAGACACGCGCAGAGTTAACGTTTTGGCAAAATGAATGTGCATCTCAAGAATTTAAAGCGATGCGCATTCTATTTAAATGTTTTTGTACGTGCTAAATGTTTTAAATGATCAGCAATCATGCATGCAAAACATGAATAGTACGGACTTAGCAGAAGATGATTATCAAAGCGAAGGTCACGTTAAAGAATTATGTATTATGGAACCAAAACTAGAATAACGGTATCTTCCCATGGCGCCGGATACATAGCTTGCTTTAATGAAAACAAAACAAAAGCATGAAAAGTACCAGAAACCGCGCCTGCTGGCGGCATTGGCATAATATCTCAAGTGTGACCTTAATCCAAAGTTAAAATGCCCACGCACGCTACACGGAAATGTCTGTCCTGTGCCTGATGCAAATGTTCCTATTCACCACAGCAAGCTTGCAAGTAAACCTCTTCAGTTAGCAACTTATATATGGACTAGCGGACCCGAAAGACGTTGTTCTGTTCAAATATTTACATGTTGTAAATAAATTGTAAATTGTTTCGAATATTTTGATGAAAAAATATGTAAAAAATGTATTTTTAGAATACCTGATGCCACCACACGGACACTTATCACAACTCTACCTCTTAATTGCGCGTGAGTTTATCGATAGATCTTGTTAAAATGCGCAATTTATGTACATTTTTTGAGTGAACCATTTCGGAGATAATCCTTGTTACTTGTGTGAGATTTCCAATACTTATACTGTTCTCAAATGGGAGGTCGTAATTCGCTTTTTTTCTATTATAATAATTATTATTTTTATTGTTATTGTTGAATGGTGAGTATATTTTGGCAATTCGTTTGTCATTCGCCTGTATTTACTCTAACTTAAAATGGCCAATTGTATATGCACAATCCGTTAAAAGCCATGTTCTATCGTTTAATGCAGTATCAACGTTTCACTGTAAAAGGAAACACCAAAATCAAAACATCAGTAACATCGCGAATTTCGCTTCTCTTTTGGGTTATAAATCGTCATTGCGCATGCTCTGTAGGGGAAGATGGCCATGTGTGTTGTAGTTAGGTGATTATATTACTGTGTAATAAAACGTACTAAAAGGGTGGGTGGATGAGTGGGTGTGTTATAGGCTGTGTCTACAATGCACAAAATCACAAAACTCCCAAGTAATTACTATGTTCCCTTCTTATAAGACGCCATTACGCATGCACTGTAGCGGGAAGATGGCCATGTTTGTTGCATTTACGTGATTTTATTACTGTATAAGAAAACGTACTACAAAGGCTCTATCACAATTTACACAATGTGTATTTTTAATTGCACTTTAACATCTTATTTCAATAAATAATAATAAATTGTAATTACACTTTTACGCCTTCAGTAAATACTAATATATTACTTTTGTAGGTAAAACTTACTGTTATAGGATGCAATGATAAATTATACAATGCGATCCCAGCGCTCCTTAAGAATCCAATTGTTATGAGGCTAAACCATCCAAAGATGATATGTTCTGTGAACAACACATAAGTTGGTTAGTTAATTAATTGAAAAGAACATGTTTTATCGGGTCAAATTGTGAATCTAAATCATTCTTGAATCACCTGTATCACACACGCAAAAGATCTAAATCATTACCCTCTTTCTGCAATCATTCATAAAACAAACTAGGGTCACGATTCGAAAGAAAGAGTCGCGTATGCTGTGTTTGGTCCTTCCTAGCTGGTGGAGGGAGCAAGGTTGTGTGAAATGACAGTAACAATCCTAGCCTACGCCACTCCAGCCTATACCTTCGTTTATGGTGTATTTCTGCCAGGTAACAAGAGTGCCTATAGGTGGTATAGCCTATACCATCCCACGCTAGCCTATACATACCCATACTAGCCTATACCAGCCTGTGTTAACCTATACAGGTCTATGCTAGCCTATGCCCGCCTGTGCTAGGTTATACTAGATTATGCTAGCCCATACCAGCCTATGCTACCCTACACCAACCTACACTAGCCTATACCAGCCTATAATAGCCTATACCAGCCTATAATAGCCTATAACAGTCTATATCAGCTCCTGCTAGCCTATACTAGCACATACCAGCCCATGCGAGACTATGCCAGCCAGTACTAGCCTATACCAGCCTATAATAGCCTATACATACCCATACAAGCCTATACCAGCCTGTGATAACCTATACAGGTCTATGCTAGTCTATACCCGCCTGTGCTAGGTTATACTAGATTATGCTAGCCCACACCAGCCTATGCTAGCCTATACCAACCTATAATAGCCTATAACAGTCTATATCAGTCCCTACTAGCCTATACTAGCACATACCAGCCCATGCGAGACTGTGCCAGCCAATACTAGCCTATACAAGCCCATACTAGCGTATACCAGCCAATGCTAGCCTATACCAACCCATATTAACCTATACGAGCCCATACTAGAGTATATCAGGCTTTACCTATCTGGCGTAGGCTAGTATAGCCTGGCATAAGCTGGCATGGGCCAGTATAGGCTGGTACAGGCTGGTATAAGTTGGTATAAGTTGGTATAGGCTGGTATAAGTTGGTATAACCTAGTATGGGCTAGCATAGGCTGGTACAGGTTGGTGTAGGATTGTATGAGCTGGTATAGGCTGGTAGGAGCTAGCATAGGCTGGTACAGATTGGTATGGGCTAGCATAGGCTGGTACAGGTTGGTGTAGGTTTGTGTGAGCTGGTATAGGCTGGTACGAGCTAGCATAGGCTGGTACAGGTTGGTATGGACTAGCATAGTTTAGTGTAGGCTAGTATGGGCTGGTATAGGCTAGTATAGGCTGGTATAGGCTAATATAGGCAGAATGGCATAGTATGGGATGGTATAGGCTGCTATGGGCTGATATAGGCTAGTGTAGGTTGGTATAGGTCAGCATAGGTTGGCATGGGCTGGTATAGGCTGGTATACGCTAGTATGGGCTGGTATAGGGTATATAGGCTGGAATTGGCTGGTATAGGCTAGTACGGCCTGGTATAGGCTGGTATGGGCTAGTATGGGCTGATATTAGGCTAGTGTGGGCTGGTATAGGCTAGTATAGGCTGGAATTGGCTGGTAATAGGCTAACATAGGCTTGTATGGGCTTGTATGGCCTAACATAGGCTTGTATAGGCTAACCTAGGCTTGTATAGGCTAACATAGGCTTGTATAGGCTAGCGTAGTCTGGTATAGCTTGTATGGGCTAGTATAGGCTAACATAGGCTTGTATAGGCTAACGTAGGCTGGTATAGGTAGTACAGGCTTGTATAGGCTAACATAGGCTTGTATAGGCTAGCGTAGGCTGGTATAGGTAGTATAGTCTAACATAGGCTTGTATAGGCTAGCGTAGGCTGGTATAGGTAGTATAGTCTAACATAGGCTTGTATAGGCTAGCGTAGGCTGGTATAGGTAGTATAGTCTAACATAGGCTTGTATAGGCTAGCGTAGGCTGGTATAGGTAGTATAGTCTAACATAGGCTTGTATAGGCTAACCTAGGCTTGTATAGGCTAACATAGGCTTGTGTAGGCTAACATAGGCTTGTATAGGCTAGCGTAGTCTGGTATAACTTGTATGGGCTAGTATAGGCTAGCATACGCTTACATAGCCTAACATAGGCTTGTATAGGCTAGCGTAGGCTGGTATAGGTAGTATAGTCTAACATAGGCTTGTATAGGCTAGCGTAGGCTGGTATAGGTAGTATAGTCTAACATAGGCTTGTATAGGCTAACCTAGGCTTGTATAGGCTAACATAGGCTTGTGTAGGCTAACATAGGCTTGTATAGGCTAGCGTAGTCTGGTATAACTTGTATGGGCTAGTATAGGCTAGCATACGCTTACATAGCCTAACATAGGCTTGTATAGGCTAGCGTAGGCTGGTATAGGTAGTATAGTCTAACATAGGCTTTTATAGGCTAACATAGGCTTGTATAGGCTAGCGTAGGCTGGTATAGGCTAACATAGATTTGTATAGGCTAACATAGGCTTTTATAGGCTAACATAGGCTTGTATAGGCTAACATAGGCTGGTATAGGCTAACATAATCTCGTATAGGCTAACATAGGCTTGTATAGGCTAACATAGGCTGGTATAGGCTAGTATAGGCTAACATGGCTTGTATAGGCTAAAATAGGCTAGTATAGGCTAAAATAGCCTAGTATAGGCTAAAATAGCCTAGTATAGGCTAGCATAGGCTAGTATAGGCTAACATAGGCTGGTATAGGCTAACATAGGCTAGTATAGGCTAACATGGCTTGTATAGGCTAACTTAGGCTAACATAGGCTGGTATAGGCTAACATAGGGTAGTATAGGCTAACATGGTTTGTATAGGCTAAAATAGGCTAATATAGGCTAAAATAGGCTAATATAAGCTAACATGGCTTGTATAGGCTAAAATAGCCTAGTATAGGCTAACATAGGCTAACATGGCTGGTATAGGCTAAAATAGGCTAATATAGGCTAAAATAGGCTAATATAAGCTAACATGGCTTGTATAGGCTAAAATAGCCTAGTATAGGTTAACATAGGCTAACATGGCTTGTATAGGCTAGTATAGGGTAGTATAGGCTTGTATAGGCTAACATAGGCTTGTATAGGCTAGTATAAACTTGTATAGGCTGACATAGGCTGGTATAGGCTAGTATAGGCTAGTATAAGCTTGTATAGGCTAACATAGGCTTGTATACGCTAGTATAGGGTAGTATAGGCTGGTATAGGCTGGTATAGGCTAACATGGCTTGTATAGGCTAACATAGGCTGGTATAGGCTAGTATAGGCTAACATGGCTTGTATATGCTAAAATAGGCTAGTATAGGCTAACATGGCTTGTATAGGCTAACATAGGCTGGTATAGGCTAGTATAGGCTAACATGGCTTGTATAGGCTAAAATAGCCTAGTATAGGCTAACATGGCTTGAATAGGCTAACTTAGGCTAGTATAGGCTAACTTAGGCTAGTATAGGCTAACATAGGCTAGTATAGGCTAGCATAGGCTGGTATAGGCTAACATAGGCTAGTATAGGCTAACATGTCTTGTATAGGCTAACTTAGGCTAGTATAGGCTAACATAGGCTGGTATAGGCTAACATAGGCTAGTGTAGGCTAAAATAGCCTAGTATAGGCTAAAATAGCCTAGTATAGGCTAGTATAGGCTAACATAATCTGGTATAGGCTAACATAGGCTAGTATAGGCTAACATGGCTTGTATAGGCTAACTTAGGCTAACATAGGCTGGTATAGGCTAACATAGGGTAGTATAGGCTAACATGGTTTGTATAGGCTAACTTAGGCTAGTATAGGCTGGTATAGGCTAACATAGGCTAGTATAGGCTAACATGGCTTGTATAGGCTAACTTAGGCTGGTATAGGCTAACATAGGCTAGTATAGGCTAAAATAGCCTAGTATAGGCTAAAATAGCCTAGTATAGGCTAAAATAGCCTAGTATAGGCTACCATAGGCTAGTATAGGCTAACATGGCTTGTATAGGCTAGTATAGGCTAACATAGGCTGGTATAGGCTAACATAGGCTAGTATAGGCTAACATGGCTTGTATAGGCTAACTTAGGCTAACATAGGCTGGTATAGGCTAACATAGGGTAGTATAGGCTAACATGGCTTGTATAGGCTAACTTAGGCTAGTATAGGCTAACATAGGCTGGTATAGGCTAACATAGGCTAGTATAGGCTAACATGGCTTGTATAGGCTAACTTAGGCTGGTATAGGCTAACATAGGCTGGTATAGGCTAACATAGGCTAGTATAGGCTAACATGACTCGTATAGGCTAACATGGCTTGTATAGGCTAACTTAGGCTAGTATAGGCTAACATAGGCTGGTATAGGCTAACATAGGCTGGTATAGGCTAACATAGGCTAGTATAGGCTAACATGGCTTGTATAGGCTAACTTAGGGTAGTATAGGCTTGTATAGACTAGTATGGCCTGGCACAAATAAACCATAAATGAAAGTAAGAGCTCGTATGTGATGCCAGGCACTCTTGTCCCCTGGCAGAAATATACCATAAATGCGGCACCCTTGTCACCGGGCAGAAATACCGATAAACGAAGGTAAGCAATATTATGGGCTGCTAGGCACCTATATGCTTTTCTGTTTAATGTACCTTGAATTACATTATTCACTGGCGTCCAGATCTGGTAGTTTACACTATTACACACTTATATATTTTAATATGGTAATAGCCTACGAACTTTTTAGAGATGCTTTTGAATGTGAATGCTTAAAGGAGAATATTAATTTCAGGAGGAATGTTTGGCAGTTGAGGTTGGCGTGTTCCCTGCTTCATTTTCAGCAATTAATATGTTATGAAGCATTCAGTTGTAACGTTTCAATCATACTGCAGCATTCATGAGACGGCGGGAAAGGTTACAACGGTACGCGGAATAAAAATACCTAAAGTAGGAGCTTCATCAGAAATAGATTCCATTAGTTGTATAATTTTATATTTCGCAGGGTTATATAAATAACAATGTTCCCGTAATGAAAGAAAAAAGAAAAAGGGGAATAAAAAGAAGCATGTTAAATGGGATTCTAACCCATGTCAGCCCATACTATTCACTTGAAAGAACATGCCTCAGCCAGCACAGCTACATCGAATACAGGCATTTCGTGTGACTGATTTATACTCACATTCTGTAAGTGTAGCACCAAAACCGAATCATTTTAGTTCTAGTCCACAACTTAATAGAAACGCCATAAGAACATGTGGCCTGCAGCTGCACTGAAGTTGAATCTGCAATGTTACCCCGTTAATGTAGAAGGTTGGCTGAAATATTGCTTTTCAACCCTTCCTACCTGATCGAACAAAGCTACATTTCGATAGGCAGGCTGAATTAGGCAACCCTTCCTACCTGATCAAATAAAGCAATATTTGGATAGGCAGGCTGAATTAGGCAACCCTTCCTACCTGATCAAATAAAGCTACATTTGGATAGGCAGGCTGAAGTAGGCAACCCTTCCTACCTGATCGAATAAAGCTACATTTGGATAAGCAGGCTGAATTAGGCAACCGTTCCTACCTGATCGAACAAAGCTACATTTGACAGACACGCTGAAGTAGGCAACCCTTCCTACCTGATCGAACAAAGCTACATTTGGACAGACAGACTGAAGTAGGCAACCCTTCCTACCTGATCGAACAAAGCTACATTTGGACAGACAGACTGAAGTAGGCAACCCTTCCTACCTGATCGAACAAAGCTACATTTGGACAGACAGACTGAAGTAGGCAACCCTTCCTACCTGATGGAACTAAGCTACATTTGGATAGACAGGCTGAAGTAGGCAACCCTTCCTACCTGATCGAACAAAGCTACATTTGGACAGACAGACTGAAGTAGGCAACCCTTCCTACCTGATGGAACAAAGCTACATTTGGATAAGCAGGCTGAAGTAGGCAACCCTTCCTACCTGATCGAATAAAGCAACATTTGCATAAGCAGGCTGAATTAGGCAACCCTTCCTACCTGATCGAATAAAGCTACATTTGGATAAGCAGGCTGAATTAGGCAACCCTTCCTAACTGATCGAACAAAGCAACATTTGGACAGACAGGCTGAAGTAGGCAACCCTTCCTACCTGATCGAACAAAGCTACATTTGGATAGACAGACTGAAGTAGGCAACCCTTCCTACCTGATCGAACAAAGCTACATTTGGATAGACAGACTGAAGTAGGCAACCCTTCCTACCTGATCGAATAAAGCAACATTTGCATAAGCAGGCTGAATTAGGCAACCCTTCCTACCTGATCGAATAAAGCTACATTTGGATAAGCAGGCTGAATTAGGCAACCCTTCCTAACTGATCGAACAAAGCAACATTTGGACAGACAGGCTGAAGTAGGCAACCCTTCCTACCTGATCGAACAAAGCTACATTTGGATAGACAGACTGAAGTAGGCAACCCTTCCTACCTGATCGAACAAAGCTACATTTGGATAGACAGACTAAGTAGGCAACCCTTCCTACCTGATAGAACTAAGCTACATTTGGACAGAGAGGCTGAAGTAGGCAACCCTTCCTACCTGATGGAACAAAGCTACATTTGAACAGAGAGGCTGAAGTAGGCAACCCTTCCTACCTGATCGAACAAAGCTACATTTGGACAGACAGGCTGAAGTAGGCAACCCTTCCTACCTGATCGAACAAAGCTACATTTGGACAGACAGGCTGAAGTAGGCAACCCTTCCTACCTGATGGAACAAAGCTACATTTGGACAGACAGGCTGAAGTAGGCAACCTTTCCTATCTGATGGAACAAAGCTACATTTGGACAGAGAGGCTGAAGTAGGCAACCCTTCCTACCTGATCGAACAAAGCTACATTTGGACAGACAGACTGAAGTAGGCAACCCTTCCTACCTGATCGAACAAAGCTACATTTGGACAGACAGATTGAAGTAGGCAACCCTTCCTACCTGATCGAACAAAGCTACATTTGGACAGACAGACTGAAGTAGGCAACCCTTCCTACCTGATGGAACAAAGCTACATTGGGACAGAGAGGCTGAAGTAGCCAATCCTTCCTACCTGATCGAACAAAGCTACATTTGGACAGACAGGCTGAAGTAGGCAACCCTTCCTACCTGATCGAACAAAGCTACATTTGACAGACACGCTGAAGTAGGCAACCCTTCCTACCTGTTCGAACAAAGCTACATTTGGACAGACAGACTGAAGTAGGCAACCCTTCCTACCTGATCGAATAAAGCTACATTTGACAGACACGCTGAAGTAGGCAACCCTTCCTACCTGTTCGAACAAAGCTACATTTGGACAGACAGACTGAAGTAGGCAACCCTTCCTACCTGATCGAACAAAGCTACATTTGACAGACACGCTGAAGTAGGCAACCCTTCCTACCTGTTCGAACAAAGCTACATTTGGACAGACAGACTGAAGTAGGCAACCCTTCCTACCTGATCGAACAAAGCTACATTTGACAGACACGCTGAAGTAGGCAACCCTTCCTACCTGTTCGAACAAAGCTACATTTGGACAGACAGACTGAAGTAGGCAACCCTTCCTACCTGATCGAATAAAGCTACATTTGACAGACACGCTGAAGTAGGCAACCCTTCCTACCTGTTCGAACAAAGCTACATTTGGACAGACAGACTGAAGTAGGCAACCCTTCCTACCTGATCGAACAAAGCTACATTTGACAGACACGCTGAAGTAGGCAACCCTTCCTACCTGTTCGAACAAAGCTACATTTGGACAGACAGACTGAAGTAGGCAACCCTTCCTACCTGATCGAACAAAGCTACATTTGACAGACACGCTGAAGTAGGCAACCCTTCCTACCTGTTCGAACAAAGCTACATTTGGACAGACAGACTGAAGTAGGCAACCCTTCCTACCTGATCGAATAAAGCTACATTTGGACAGAGAGGCTGAAGTAGGCAACCCTTCCTACCTGATCGAACAAAGCTACATTTGGACATAGAGGCTGAAGTAGGCAACCCTTCCTACCTGATCGAACAAAGCTACATTTGGACAGACAGGCTGAAGTAGGCAACCCTTCCTACCTGATCGAACAAAGCTACATTTGGACAGAGAGGCTGAAGTAGGCAACCCTTCCTACCTGATCGAACAAAGCTACATTTGGACAGACAGGCTGAAGTAGGCAACCCTTCCTACCTGGTCGAACAAAGCTACATTTGGATAGACAGACTGAAGTAGGCAACCCTTCCTACCTGATCGAACAAAGCTATATTTGGACAGACAGGCTGAAGTAGGCAACCCTTCCTACCTGATCGAACGAAGCTACATTTGAATAGACAGACTGAAGTAGGCAACCCTTCCTACCTGATCGAACAAAGCTACATTTGGACAGAGAGGCTGAAGTAGGCAACCCTTCCTACCTGATCGAACAAAGCTACATTTGGACAGAGAGGCTGAAGTAGGCAACCCTTCCTACCTGATCGAACAAAGCTACATTTGGACAGAGAGGCTGAAGTAGGCAACCCTTCCTACCTGATCGAATAAAGCTACATTTGGATAGACAGGCTGAAATAGGTAGGTAAAGCTTCCTAGTTGATCGAATAAAACAAGATTTGGATAGACATGCTGAAACAGGGCAATCCTTCCTGCCTGATCGAACAAAGCAGCTTTTGGATGGATAGAATCACTCTTATTCTATTAATAGTAACCTTTTCATCGGCTACAAGTTGGTGATCTGAAGTAAGTCCTCCATTTGATCTATTATGTTGGCGATATTATATTCGGTGATAGAGCAAAAATCCTATCGTGGGAAAGATGTGAAGTAACTGTATCGAAAAAGTATAAAAAAGTAAGAGAAAGGCTATGGGGGGGGGGGGGACATATATTACAACGTGCTACCACAAGGTTTCTGTAATGTTCTGAGATTATTGAGACCTGCCACTCCCAGCTACCTAAACTTCAATGAGGTATTTTAGGTTGTACTTGCTGAACTTACAGGTAAACAATTTGTACCAAACAGATTAAGGACTTCCAACTCATAGATTATACAACATATAAGTGCTGCTCTTGCACGTTTTAGCAACTTACATAGAATTATTTTCCGATACTCGTAAACAGCGCCAAATATAATCGTTGTTGACAATGATTTTCAAATGAACATATGCTTGGAGATGCATGTTTAGGCCAAAATTAAGAAAATATGCATTCTATAATGGCTCTTCTTTGTAATCTTTCGGACCAGTTTGGCACACATTGTTTCAAACACTGAGTTACGGTATTTCTATCTCTAACCGTCAATATTATAAATGAAACTTATAGTTTTCATCGGCTTAAATATTACAAAATAGACCCACAATAGTTAACATCGGAAGAAGAGCAAGCAGCCATACGGGGAAAAGTTTATTACATCTATGTGCTTCTAGTGAAACAAAACCTCAAGGCGAACTGTGAGTTTAATACAGTAATCTTTCCTTATATATTGTTTTCGTACAGACAACGTTTCTTAATGACGTTGCCCGAAACAAAATTATAATTTTCAGGTTAGAGAATGCCTCTCCATACCTTTCTGACTCCCCAAATCAGCGGCATGTTTATTACAATGAGGAGTAATTTTCAATAGTTTGGTTCTATACGTAAGTCCGAATTGCTACTTCTCAGTTTAAAATAACATTATTGCTTCATTACAAATGTAATTATTTGAAAATTTTCTACGTAGCTACGTTTCAAGCAGCAGTAGATGAGTGCCTTGATATTTGCCAAGCCTCGTGTATCTGAAACATTGTCTTGAAGGGTTGTGATTGACACGTGGCGAGGTGGATGACCTGCCGTATATTCTCTCTGCTCCAAGGAGGACATACCAACCAGGCACCTGCCCTGTTCACTGTCAAGGCAGACGTTTTCCATTTCTGCGAATTGCTTCCTTTGGAGCTTCTCGATCCTTGAACTTGCGTCGTTCTTTGTTCTCATCCGCTACGCAAGAGAGTAAAGAGAGCAAAAGAGACACAAGGATTCGCGAGAGAGATGGGCTAGACTATAAATATAGCGTCAGGACGCCATCACATTAGAGTTAGTATTTCGGTGGCTGGGTCTGTGCAAAGTTTAAGTTCTGCGGTCTGCCTTTACTTCGAGAAACTATTCAGTGACAACAGTAAGTAAAACAGATCAAGCAAAAGGCAACTGTAATGAGCAACATTTGAAAATGTTGAGCACAAACACTAAAGGATTGTAACTAAAAAGGACACATGCCTATCGTGTAGATCAAAACCCTTATCACTGCACAGTTAATAAACTAATAATCATAATATAATGAGTTCCTCAGCCTTTAAAGATATAGTTATTTAGTAATTACTAACGAAAATCACTACTAAAATACAACGCCAGCTTAAACGCCACAGAAAAACGTCTGCTTCCAATGGTATAAGTTTAGGTTTCACCCCAAACGGTTTACGAAGCCAAGCGACAAATAGTTGAGAGCTGTGATAAAATCACCTTCATTTCCAAAGCAACCTTATCCAAGATTAAAAAAAGAAATAAGTTTCACAAATCGAAGAAACAATTTGGAAACGATTGTATTCCAACAAAATCTACATACTTAATAAAATTATAATTACTGCAGTTCATTTGTATATTTTATTAAACAAAACTCATAATCGTATCAGAAATACATCTAGTGCTTGGATAGATATTTTGGAATCCTGTGGTGCTCAAGAGACGCTTTGCTTCTATATAACGCAGACAAAGCACTTTCTGTTTATGTTTAAGTAATTTCATTTATTTCATTTATTTCATTACAAAATATATTATATTAAATTATAAATAATATATTAAATATTTTGTTTTGTTAACGACCCTGTTAATTGCTAGGATCATATAAGTACGGCTGGTGTGCTGGAATTTTCCCGCAGGAGTTCTTTTACATGTCATTTAACCTGTTGACATGGATGGGACAGTCGCTTGTAAGCAAACTTACAAAACCATCGGTCTGGGTCGGGTTTGAACCCGCGACCTTTGGATCAGTAAACTACCCAAACTGTCAATATTACACTACAGAAAAATTATTTTAATTGAATTATCTCTATGATTTAAACTGAACTCTCACATAAACACCTACGGAAATCATTAAATTGACATGACTCTGTATTACCAATGATGGGTTAAAATAGTTCTACACGTCGGGTACATATGTGCCTACAGAACCACTGAAACTGTTAAGAGGAACCTACAGGCGTAAAGTGCATCAGTTAAAAGACTGTAAATACTTAGGCAAACGACGCGAAAATTGCTAAATTATAGATTGGCACATGATTAAAAGAACAAATGGTGAAGTAGTCCTAAATATTGCTAGCGACTTCATTGGAGCATAATAATAACCAGTCATCTCGTAATCATGAGCAAAATCCATAATTATTTGCTAACAATTTAATATTTACATATCACAAAAAGCCGACATGCCTATAGGATTATCTGAGAAGTTTAATAAATGAAAGAAATAGATACATTTTATAAAGTACATATAAAGATGTCACACTATTTGGGAAATATGATTGATGAACAGTAAATCAATATGGGCAATAGTAAAAGAAAAGCATTCTATTAAGCACTTGTTAATACAATCACTCAGTTCTGTTCGTTCTATTACATCCAACACATTTAAAGCAAAGCTATTTGGAGCTTAGAAAGTATGTATTATTTACCTGTTTACGGTGGGGAATTCCATGCTTCAGTAAAGCTTCATCCTAGATGAACTTTTAAATGTTGCGTTGTTAACAAAGAAGGAATATGGATCTTCCAGGCATACTTGCGGAGTTCATTTCATTACAAGTCAGAACACTATTAAACGTCGTTTATCCTTATGCATTTCAAATGAAAAGTGTTACAGCATTTAAGATTAATGTCTCGGAAACCAGAACCTAGAATAAATGGATAAACCGAAACAAATTAATTGATTACTACTAGTGCATGTACTGTTAACATAATTTCAACAAATATTAACAACTAATGTTATCCTATTTATTAGCTTAATTCTAAGAGAGTAATTAAAAGTTAGGACTTTTTTTTGTCGCGTATTCTACATCCTAACTTAAGATGAATTTGCCTACTAGATAGAACAACAAATCAGAGAATAAAACACTGACATTACATAAATTACTTATCTAGGCCATGAGAAGTAGAGTTCTACTCCTCTTGATCTAGACCTCGGGAGAGCAGGACATTCTTTACCAAAAACTCCATCACTTATGAAATGCTGCCATCATTTGAAATATTATCTACCTGTCTCAAACAGGTTGCAATTTTAATCTTATGATATATTTACAGACTAACCTCCAATCCTTGTTTAGTTTTGCTTTAATTTTTTTAAAACTTAAAAATAAAACACGGTTTGCCCTAACAAGTAAAGAAGTGACTATAACTGTTAAATAGAAAACTTTGAAACGAAAATTTCGAGTTCGACGGACGGGAATAGTACCGCGTGCCAGTCGATGTGTAGTGAGAATGTTGTCAACCTATGTACCTACATATATGTATATAATGAGCAATTTCCATATTATTCATTGAGTTTTAAGAGATAACACATAATATGAAATAACTCCTCTGCCGGAGTCCACATAGTGAGATAATCATAAGCGTCGTTAGGGAACGATCGCTCGCTTTGCTCGCGTGCTTTGGTGTAATCGATGATTACTAAGAAGCAGCAGTACAAAGCATAGTCATTTTAGCTGATTTAGTTGCTGCGCTTGGGTGGGCAATGGAGACAAATGGTGTGGTTGATATTGCAACATGATTTTCGTATAAAAATGTTGGTTGAAATGGTAATGTGGGAGTATAACCGTATTCGGAAGTGATGAAATGTTACTTAAAATGCACTTTAAATGTGTTTTAAGACTTCAACGTAATGTAGTTACTGTCGGGTATGTCCATTCGGACTCCGAAGTTTGTCGGCATTTCTGATACGTCAAGGGTTTCGATTTTCATTTTCAATGCACTTCACATGAGCACTAGCTGCAGCCGGGCAGAAATTAAGGCTGTTGTCATATTCTTTCCTCGTCGTACCATTAGTGTACATGTGCGAAGGATTGTAATTTCAAACACATATATCGAGACCAAATCATCTATGCACTTGATTATTTAGAAAACAACATAAAAACCCAAGAGTGTTACACCTGATGAATTTCTGGGAAATTTGTCATTAGAAAAACTACGTGCCTGACAAACGAAATGAAGAGCTGGGTCATTTTGTCGATAAAGGGTTCCAGCAGGCATTTGTCGCACAACAGAACTCAAGCATGTCTAGATAGCTTGTTTCAACCGCTGCAGGCTCAATTCAAAATTAAATTATTTTGTTGTTTAACGACGCTGTCAATTGCCAGGATCATGTCAACGTCGCCGGAGTGCCAGAATTTCGTCCCGCAGGAGTTTTTTAAATGTCAGTAAAACTACTCATTTTTAAGCACATTTAAAAACCATCGTATCGGCCGTATTTGAACCCGCGATCTTGGGATCAGAAGGCGAGCGTGTAACCAACTGAGCCATCCGGACCAACACTGCAGGTTTAACGATAAAGGACCCTAGTAATTTATTATTTTGAATGAATCACTTTTATGTTCAAATACAATACTAGGATACATGCTCTACATCTCAGTTAGTTGACTTTTCTAATATGTGCAAAAGTGACTAGCCAAAAAGAGAAAAGTAATCTGTAGTAAATACAAGTCATTTGCAACATAAATCAGTATTTTGCTTTTATCGGCAGACTTAATGCGCTAGAACTTTTGAACTTTGTGTCCTCGCACAGCATTAAGTACAAGCAAAGCAGTCTCTGTGTAATTTGAGGAATATTAAATAGGGAGCTCTATTCCGATATGTAACTGAAGGAAAAGTTTTCAAAGTGTCATTGTAACTTGAGGAAAGGACACGAAATATTTAATGACAGATCATGCGCCGTTTTACACGAAACAACACATTGATTCCCTCTTTTCCCAGACTTACAACTGGCGCATTGGTGCGGTTAAAAACGTTGACTCCGTTTTTACAGTACAATTTTTAACTTAGTCCCACGGCTGTCGCTTTAAAAATATTGTGTATATTTTTTAGGGCTTATAGAATTACTAGCGTGAAGTTTGTTCATATTGATTGCTCGAGCTTCAGTTTCGGTATTTGCTGATGTTTGCGGATAGCGTCAATGCTTCGCATTTTTACACATGAGCCTGATTATAAAAATGTCAATAAAGGCCAATAAGTTGAGACGATACTTATGAAACTGAGCATTAAAAGCTGTGTGACACAATTCACAAGCATTCGTGATTCTTTCTAAGGAACCTGTAGCTTGAGCCTACATTTCTGTTGGAAATTTGAGTATCTGCGTAATTTTCAACAAGGAAATTGGACAGTTCTGTTTATTTTGAATTAGATGGCTGAGACTCAAATCAATCAAAAGCACAGCAATTAACTACGTCTTCAGGTTTACAAATGCCAATCCAAGAAAAACCACTTTCCACCTTTTAACATTCTTTTTTCCGCTACATGAATCCATTTCAAAATTACTATAAAAAACTTTCATAGCAAATTTATACCTGTATTTATGTTTCTCAAATTGCAACTACCTTTTCGCTACCCAAATTACAGTCCTCGTTTGAATGCACTCAAGAAGTCGTTTCTTAGAATGCTTACCAGTTTTCCGCAGCAAGTTTCCCGTTTGCTTTAACTTTATATCTCATATCTAAGATTATTCTCTAGTCATGATTGGGATCGTGTAAAGCAATTATTCTCAATGAAATAAAATTGATGTTGGGCTTCGCAGACTTTGTTTCAAGTAAGCAAACAATACAGCTCAACCATCCACGTAGCTTGTTCTACTGAATTTCCATATGGGTGCCATAATCATTTCTCAATCTACCAGCTGTAAAATCTGCGCTACCAAACCTGAGTGCATTTGTTTCTCTTGAGCTAATATATTTTAGATTATAATCTTTCTTTGTAAGCGAAGCATACTATGTAGTGTCCATCATTTCTACTTTTAATGTTTTACGGCTTAAACTCAGTATGAAGGGTAATGGATGTCAGTGGCTTTGAACTATACACTGTCGAATAAAATAAGTGGCTATCCTAACTTCAGATGTATTTCTAGTAGAAAAGTATATGGATTTTTTTTTTTTTTTTTGTAAATAGAATGATACAATGATAAAAAGGTACAGATATTTCAAAAGCAATGAAATAGATTCTCCTCTGAAAATCGTGATTGGATTACCTGAAAGGGGGCGAAGTAATCACATCACGAATTTAGTAACAAGTATTCTAGCAAGAACACTTGCATACGTTTTCTTTTTTATTGGTCTGTGTATATATAGATACCTGTATCTGAGATCATGGACACGATTTTCATTGATACGTTTCAATGTTGTCTTCTAATAATCGATTAACATTCCTATAGGTCTTCACATACACACATTCATATTTGCTAGTATCACCTATAAGGTCTACTGTGAGACATACTGTAGAACGTTAATGAAAATGACGAGATTTAAAACATTAATTAAAATGACTTCGATTTTACAAAAAAAAAAAAAGCCCCGGATATTTATGATTATGGTTTATTATTATTATTATTTATTATTATTATTATTATTATTATTATTATTATTATTATTATTATTATTATTATTATTATTATTATTATTATTATTATTATTACTATTATTATTAACTTCCTCTCAATAAAGCTTAATAAAGACAAAACAATGTAATCAGAGGGGAAAATACCGGCGGCGTGAGTATCTGATTAATTCAAAACCACATTCGAAAGTGAGTTTTTTCCCTCCTTGTCCTCAAGGATTTATTAGACTTCAATTAAAAGAAACTATTTAGGAAAACACATAACACGATTCAGACACTATCTGTAATTTCTAACAACTTTTAGCAGTAAAATTAACATTTTATAAGATATTCACAACATATGCGAGGTACTTTAAAGTCCTTCACGAACTTTAAACACACGGCAATTCTAAATAAAGCCAATATTGCAGGTTGTAAATGTTCTTCAGCTAAACTGAGCAATGCTAATAAGTAAGAATAGTTTAAGGGTTACCAGGGAAAGTTTGGCTAGGCGCTCTCCTAAACTGCCAGTTAATTAAGCTCTTGGAAAATCTGAAATCTACCGGCGGAGATACATCCGTTTGAGACACTTCTGCCAGATTTTCGCAGAATGACAAAATGAAGTGCTCCAGATGTTGGGCAACTTGTTTTATTGAGCTTGCAATTGTTGATGTGGAAGACGCTGACATTTGGTGCAACCTTTGAGGACGACTTCCTTCTTGGCCGATTACCAAAGCTCTCAGCTGCTGTATCTGGCAAAGGAACCTGGCCGAGAAGCAAAGCTTAATGCGCACAACCGTGACACTTCACAGAGCACGTGGTGCGTCCGTGTTCATCAACAGATTTAACTTTCCTCCTTCACAAGAACAGAATGTTAACAGTTGTTAATTCCTCACGTTTCATAATGGTGCATTTAATTTTACTGATGTTCAACATTTACCACCATCTATCATCTTTTAAGGAATGAATCACGAAACACAAAGAAACTTGTTTAAACTAAATCAACCACAAAAAGAAATATTTAAAAGAAACACGGTTAATTGTTGAGTGCATTTGATTTAATTCCTGAACACACTGACACACGACTTCACAGCAAACATTTAACTGGAGATTTTCTTCTTTATTATGAAATCACCAGTCAATCATCAAGACTCATTCCATTAGCAAAATGTTGATGACAGTTTAAAATTGCTACTGCAGAAGTGTGTTGTACAGCTACAGGTTGCAGACGTCTTTGAGAGGAAAATGATCTCTCCAAGTTCCCAAAACACAATATTATGTTTCCGCTAGGGTGTACATTTATGCTTACTCTCTGATTTATATCAGGCATTAAAAAGGAATAAAATTAGAACACAACTGAGGGAGCTCAGCACCCTTTCTGGATATCTATAGTGATTCAAATAGCTTCAGCCTCCAGGTTCCGGCGCCCCTGGGTTATAGATTGATCGCGGTGGTCCTGTTCCATTGTTCAGCTTAGTCCTATGTATGACGACAGTGAGTTACTGCTGTGGTAATGCGAACAGCTCAGATTATCAGACTAGTTAATGCCCCTATGCTAGGAATGCTGCATCTACTGAACATGTGCACAAACTTCCTGGGAAGTTAAGCAAGCGTACGCGACAGTTTAAGACTCGCTGTACGGTTTGTTGTAATTACACTGCCGCAAAGCAAGATTTCTGTACAGCAATGTAACAGAACAGTATTGAGCGGTTAGTAAGAAATTATGCATCTGTTTTACCTGGGACTGTTAATTATTCATGTGATTTATTTTGTAATTCTTGGCAAAATATACCTTTTTAGTTCCTCACACCGAGGGCACTGATATAATGTTCATGTACGAGGAGAGTCAAAGCAATGGCAAGCTTGAAATGTTTTCTCAAAGATACCTATATTGGCATTACTATTTTGAAGTGGGTTTTGCTGTTCATCACTTAATTGTGTCGTCAGCTGTGGGAGACCTAAAGAAAATGAGCTCTTAACGTTAAAATAAAGGATCCATGTCTGTATAACATATTCTTATCCACTTACCCTGAAGTTTTACAGACCTTTCTGTTCCCCTTGTGCATTTGTATATTTCTATCTGCCAAACAACGGCTTCCCTAAAATAATTAGCAGCATTATACATGGTTCCACAACCCATTTTTAAAGACGCGGCAATGCCTGTTATCCAAGGAATAAAAGATGTTTCTGTGCTCATTTATTCCGTACAGCCCAGGAAGTTAAACAGAGCAACGCTCGAAGCAATCGTGATCAATCATAATTTTTCGCTCAAGGGCAAGCCATTCATTGCAAATTCTGTCTCCCATAATCTTTTCATCTTCCTGATCAGATTAAGCATATCATCTCTCTTTATAATACAGGTTATTATTCATTTTGTTTACCCATTTTACACAATCTATTCTTCTCTATATTCACATTTTTAAAAATGTCCACACATTGCCCATGTTTCGGCATTATGCAGTGCCAGTTCACATAAAACACTTCGCTGACATTTTTGTTCGTTCTTCTAGAGTTCACAGTAGATGTTTCTTTTTATATAAAAACATTTTTGCCTCTGTTAACCTATATCTGACTCTTCATGACAGTTCAGTTTACGGCTTATGGTACAGCTAAAGTAACTGCAGCTATCCACTTGCTCCGTTAAGCCATCTCGAAACCTCAAGTCTGCATTCTTTGCATTTCATTCGTCTTTCCATAGCATATTTCACACCTTGCCGATTCAAATCCGTTATTTTCATTAGAATCTCTTTTTTCTGCTAAGAGTATCATATCATCAGCAAATACTATGCACTTCTTCTTCCTCTTACTAGCTACGAGCCTCGCTTCTTCTAGAAACAATACAGTTCACAAAACGTACTCAACTACATATTGAAAATGATTGGTAATACGTGATCTTCCTGTCGATACTATTCTTCTCTCTATTCTACTTTGTTCTAATATATCTTCTGACTTTTGATTACGACTTCTCATTGGTATAATTGAGCATTCATTTCCCTTTCCAAAACGTACCAATTTTCTTCAATCTCCAATAAGTGCAAAAGTCCGATGCTGCTCACAGGTTCTGACTTTTAATTCCGTGTATTTTGTTGCTTCTTCTGCTGAATACATAAATCTTTTTATTGGATACCTGTGTCCGTTACTATTTCCAGTTCAGCTCCAATTCCCTCTTCCATCGAAAGTTTGTACATACTTGAAAAAGACCACATTGGAAAACTTGTTATGTGGCATTTTCTTAAATTTGTTAATAATGAGGTGCGTATTTAGGGTTGTTCTTTTCTTTTATTCGTTCGCCATGGCACAAGTAATGTAAGAAACTGAAGCCATAGCAACTGTTCATTCGTTTCTGAGTATTAAATGACATGCCCTGAAGTGTTGGAATCTATTGCCAGTTTATCATCATCATCATCATCATCATCATCATCATCATCATCATCATCATTGCTGTTAAAAATCACAGTGACTGCGAAAGGTTCGAAAATGAGTCATTCCTAGTTGTACTAAATATATTTTCATATCAGTAATCTCACTATAGAGGTTTGGATTTATCTAGAGAAAATCAAAGCTCGGGTACGGTTTAATTGACTATTTCACGATTAGAAACAAGCATTCTATAGATAAGACGAAATTACTGAATAAAATATTAATTAAATTACCAACGCATTAACTTGTTTCTCACATTAACAATATTCTGCTGGATTGCAGTACAGTAGTGTTATGACGAGCAGTTCTCTTTGTGTTGTTTAGAGTCGTACTATCCCTTTCTCTAATTCACTAATGTTAGTTACACTAAAACGTTTGTATAAAGCTGTCAGATTCAGTTTACTACCTGGCAAACATGACGTACGTAAAGCGCGTTTAATAATACCGTAATGAATTTAATTTGAAATGTTAGCAAAGAAACAAATGCTAGGGAAATGATAAAAATTGTAGATATAAGCAGCCATGGTTGATTGTTCGTGTTCGTTCCGTACCGTTTTAATGGTCATAAGCACTCTGACTTAGTAAAAGTGAAATACCCATTTGAAAACGTCAGGGCAGCAGAAAAGTTATTCAGTTTTATACATCCACAAAGCTAAGGATCGTCTGTATCAAGAACTGATAAAATGCCTGTTATAACCACCGTATCCAAGTGTTATTAGATGTTTTGTCAGTTCCTTACAAACCGACTTGTATTGTTTAAAAGTGTTGACGAAAGAATCCTATTTATTTACATGAACCAACATACTTGCATCTGTTAAAATGAAGGTCATGGTTTTAACACAAGAAGCTATTCATGTTATGGACACAAAATAGAACCAATAGGAATAGGCGAGACACGGAGGGGGTTCTGCAGGGAAGCCAGGATTATTGCACCGATGCCCCCAAGGGAGCACCCCCAGGAGGAAGTGAGAGGGGTCACCGGGCACATTGACAGAGGGCCCTAAGGTTTCCCAAGTGTGACGACACCTCTAAGTCTTTAGGTCTTCCGGGGTTAACCAAGGGGAACCTAAGCGCGGGGTGCAACGCCCCCACCCGGATCCCACGGACAACGAGGGACGGAAAGAGTTCCTGTGCACAAATCATCCCTGCAAGCTGCACATAACCCTTCGCTGACACTTGCGACCCTGAAAAAACCAATAGGGATGAAGGAAGAATGAAATGATTAATGAAACGAAATAGGACAGGATATCCGGGGGATGTAATTATCCTTCCCAGCATTCGCCTGATGATCCGGGGAAACCCCGAAAAACCCATGGGTCAGGAAGGTCGGCCACAGGGAATGAACCCGCGACCAACCGATTGCGGGCCACAGACGTTACCAGCTTAGCCATACCGCTCAGTAAATGGAACCAAATTATTGTACATTAGACAAGAAAATAACACTATTACAGCAGCTGTAAATATTAACATTGCCCCTTTAATATTGCTACTTGTAGCTGCTAACAGCAAAAATGTGCAGCATTTAATCAAGTGTTGTGTAACCGCTCGAGCTGGATGGTAACGCGGTTTTCCTTTATTCCTGGAAGCTTCTTCCCGGAGGATTTGTATGTTGTATTGTGACCTTTATATTAGAGAGGAAGAAACTTCAGTTATAAGACTTGTGTGGAGTTAAATATAGGAACCCATGTGCTTATATCATACCGGCTACCTGTAGTAACATTCAAACTTGAATGGTGATAACGTGAATGACCTGCTCCTGGAATAAGCAGTACATATGCATAAACATTTTTAAACACAGCTATTGCTTAATTACTTTTTTAAAACAAAAGATTACTTCCAAAAGGTTGGCTAGCCTTTAAACTTTCAGTAAAGAGTGATCTGGGAATAACACCTTTATCTGTTTTAATAGCCTATAATCCTCTGAAACTGCTGCATTCTCAAATATTGTTAAACGTCTTTAACAATGCTGTGAGAAGATCCAAAGGTCTATTTGTCGAGCATGCTTCATCCCGAAGTCACCATTTTCCTTTTAAATTTACACACTTTTTTCTTTGTAATGACACTTTTCAAACAATTTCTAATTAAACTTAAAATTCTTGGCATCTACAATTAGGAGCTCTCTTGAGTAATTGCCATTTCTTGGCGAACGCATACGTTAGTCGCCTGCGCAATTTTCCTCCTTACTGCAGTTCTGTTACTGCCTGACGGTCAAGAATTAGCTATCGGTGTAATGGAGTCACCCAGTCTGGTGTTTACGTGGAAAAGTTCGACGGTGCTGTTACATAACCTCACAAAAATAGTCTCTAGAAGTGTCCATCACGACATGTTGTTAGAATCGTTTGTATTACGTCCGCCTTTGGATAGCGTGATCGCTATCTCAAGTGAATTATTAATATCCTACACGCACTTGCTTTCCTCGTCGTAACTCTTGTGTTTGATTACAGGAAATGGTGGGCGGAAAGGTTCGAAAATACTTAGTTCATGCGTGACCCAGAATCCATCGTTCATAATTTAAGCAGAAACTTTTTTACATGCCTGTTCAACTTACTTTGCTTGTGAAGCGGAGCCAACCAGAAGGTATGGAAATCAGAAAAAACACGGATGTTAGTGAAGCCAAACAGGTGTACGGAATATTATACTCAGCGGAACTTGGAAACTATTGTGTTACAGCTTGCATATAAGTATACATTGGCACTCTGTTTCGGAGGGGAGGGGATGTATGTAATCCAAAAATTCTGTGTTCAGATTTCACCAGAAATACCTGCTTTTAAAATACATACATACACACACACACACACACACGAAAACGTCACTTCCAGGTATATGTCTGTGAACACACAGATTAAAATAAATAAACTGAGTTTTCATTTGCGAACGCTTTTTAACTGCTTTGGTTCTCAGCGTCCCATTCTACACTGGTCGTGAAGGACCGCTTAATTTTGCTCATAGGCCTCTTTGTCAGAGGAGATTGAGATTGTTTTATGTGCCGCAAATCTAGGAAACGGGACCACAGGCTTTACTTTCCTTCCAAAGGAAGCGATGCTAAGGATTTTTACGCACGAAACCCTTCGCCAGGCACACAAAACCAAACTTAATATTTAAAGTCAGAATTATGACGCACGTGTAACCTGATGTAAGTAATGTAAAAACAAACTACACTAAAGGTTTGAGATGGACTTACGGTTCAAATAATGGCATACACCTATCGGTGTCCTAAAGCTCGATAACAATGACTGTTTCGTAGTACTCTATCTGCTATCAAAGTTTCAATACGAAAACTATCGTCCAGATGGTAATTATTATTTATTTATGCCAACAAACTGTTGTTTACCAGGAGAAATACGAACTGGTTTGAGAATTTAATACGATTCTGGCAGTTTGTCACAATAGCTCAGTGGTAGAGCAGCCGCCCGGTAAGCGGAAGGTCTGTGGTTCAAATCCCAGTTGTGGCATTGAATTTTTAAGTTCCAGTTCTACCTCTCAAACTATCGTCCATTTTATGGCTTTATTTGATTTGCCCATTTTTGTTTCCTATTAGAAGTTTTCAAAATAAAACTGAAGAAAGACAGCGCAAAGCTTTAAATAATGGGTAACGCGAAAGAAAATATTAACGTTAACTATAACCCCAGGATCCTAACGCTACCCGGCGTGACCTACGGTAAGTATAGCACATATTTATTTATAAGGCGTTATTTAATAATGTTTGCAATTGCGAGTCTTTTCCTACCAGCTCCATTGTCACATGGTTGACTCGAACGAATCGGCTGAAGCAGAGACATGGAATAATCAACTCTGGGATTATAAAGCTTTTTGTTTGTTTGCTTATCCACCCCGTATCTATTGGTACATTATACCCAACTATTCTACATCGATTTTTAATGTATGTTAAGGTCCTTTGACATTTCTGTACTGTCAACATAGATATGAAAGGTAGAACATTTAGGTACACAGTTATAATATATTGTACGTTTTGATTGATGTAATTTGAAGTACTAAAAGTCAATTAATCTGCATGCTGTTATAATGAAAACAATGTCATTATAAGCATGTTTTCCTACATCTTCAAGTGTAAAATTAGTACACGTTCACCAGCTTTCTAGGGGATCAATCTTCACTCTTGTAACACATAAGAGATTACGAGCAAGTACGTTGAAACTACATCGGCCAGAGGATGGACGCTTCCAACTAAATCTTTCGTCAGGGGAACCCCCAACATACATCCGACCTTGTTCTAAACTTGGCATCTGACAAAAATAGCTGCAACTGCGAGAGATGATGAGTTGAACATCCTCAACTCTTGGATGACCTTACTGCCGCAGTTACAGACGTTCATACAGAAACAAAGAGCGAATAAAACGCAATCAGGGAAGTATATAAATAACGGCAAAGAATAATAGAGCGTTGTCTGCATGTAAAACCCACGTGCTGCCTTGGCTCCGGTCTGAGGCAGTTGTTTCATGCTACACCAAGACGACGACGACGACTTGCAAATGCCTTACAAAGTCTGATTTGGCCAATAGGTACCTGTATTATGTATGTTCTCGTTAACGATCAAATACCGCAGCCCGTTTCTCATTTCAGATTCTGAAGAACGCACTGTTTTTCACCTTTTCTTTGAATTACACTGTTGTTGTTAGCTAATGCTGGATTTCTGACAATGAAGTCATTAATCCTCTTGCTCTCCAATATTTTTCACTGATGGATGGGGCACTAGAAGTGGCCGGGCATATTTGAAGGTGGTCTCGATCCATTTCCTCTTGCAGACCACATAGAGGACAGAGTGGTGAAGAATATATCCCAATCCTGTTTAAATGCTTTGCCAGACAATCATGTCCTGTAATCAACCTGAAGGTTGCAACTGCTGTTTTTCGAGGATACTCAGGAATCACTGTTTGAATGTTTGGTAGCTCCCATCTTTTATTCTTTGATTTTTCATAGTAATATTTTGCAATAATTTTTTTGAATTCAGAGTCGACTAATCTTTTAGCTGCATAAAATGGTAGATTAACTATAGATTTTTGTACACCGCTGGTACCCTTTTTTGCAAGAAAATCAGCTTTCTCATTACCACTCAGTCCACAGTGAGCCGGTATCCATTGGAAGACTAGGTGTTTTTGAAGTGCTGTTAGATGGCTAAGCATCTTCCAACATTCTATAATAGTTTGGTTTTTTGGTGACAACTTGGAAGTAATTGCTATAATTGCTGCCCTGGAATCTGAGAGAAAACTGCTTGCTGAAAATGTGAAATTCTGTACAAAAGATTTTGTAGGGCCATTCGAATTGCTTCAATTTCTCCATCAAAGTTAGTTTCCGTTGTTATACTTTGTTCAATGATACTGGAATATTTAGTCTTAAATATATCTGATGTAGAGTTGACATTCAAGTGTCAATCCACTGCTGAGGCAATACTATTATTAAAGGGAGAGAAGCAGAGATTGATGATAAAGCAGGAGTTTAATCAGACTACATTATATCTTATTGTGTAAGGTGTATCGTCGTTATTGAGGATAATGTGCTTATAACAGTTAATATATTAACTAACAGCTATTTTCAAGCTAGCGATTCTTCGATTCTTGAACATTTCCAAGATTCAGAATTACAGCCAAGAGAGTTTTAAACCTTTTTTGCTCACATGCTTCGCTGTGATACGAATTAGTTGCGGTGTCAACTATAAGCTATAAACCCTGGACTATTTTCTTTACGTTAGCCACACTATACTGGAACTAAGGCTATATTAAAAACATGGACGAATTCTGTTGAATGTTGTTCTAAATACAGTTCTTAATATAAGCGAGAAAAAAAAAAAGACAGTCCCATTAGGGTTATGTTATTATTATCAATGTACTATACAACGTGCCATCAGATAAATGGTGGAATATATTATTTTGCTGGCTAATCCAGACACAAATGGTTTAGAAAGAGGTCTATTCACCTCTTTCTTGCACATAGCTTTGCTAGCATCTGTTGAATATGTTTTAATTTGTAAGCATTTCATAGTATGCTCTTTTAAGGCTTTGGCGTAGTTTTTGCAGTGATAGAGGTGTCGCATTTTATTAACCAGTAGTAGAAACAGATAGGTAATGTTTACATATTGTGACAAAATGACAGTTTGATAAATTCCGCTTCTGCCACAGTGTGACAAGATAACAAAAGTCCAGTTCAGTTACTTTTTCTGCTCACTTTATTCTCCTCCAAAACTTTGCACAACACAGTTCTCTTTTATTGACGTTAACACAGTCTACAGTCTCGTGATATTACACTCGGCTGTTTTCTTCTCGTAGCCTTGACTCAGTTCTTTCACTGTCTTTCTTCACTTTCTCTGCCTCTCAAACACTAACTCTGACGATACAATCACTCAACACGCATAACTGCTTCGCTACCTTCCCTCACAACGTGACGACAAAGGCAGCTAGCGCGCGCGCACACACACAGACACACACTCACTCAAACTAAGAAAACTGACTTACTCCCCGACGACGCACGTCCGCAACTCACTCATTATATAGCGGGGATGACGTCACACGGTCCTTTCTCGTACTTTTATAAACACATCGGCTATCAAACACTTATGGAATACTATGGAAAATCATTTATGTTGTCGCTTAGTTGTTGTTCGTCACGTATTTGCTCGCGTGAGTGGTGTGAGGAAGCTTAACCTTGAGCGCCTTTGTCATGCGCCACGTCAGTGGGGTGGGCCAGCCCGGCCCCTATCGTCCTTCGTTATGTTGTCGCTGCCATGGGCCAGCATCACAATATCATAGATTAGTTTTAATGGATACATAAACCTTTCCATTTACGCATCAAAGGAAAAGAAGCACCTAGTCATTCAGCATCTAATCAACCAGGCATTTGGAAACTGAGCATATGTGGTGCGATGAAAGAACTGAGTGAAATGTGACAAGAGCGATAGCAGAGAGAAGTTTCCAATATAACATCACTGCAAATACCCTACTCACATTCCAGCCAGCATCTTGCCTCATTTGGATACAGCAAAGTTGCAGTGGCAATGCCATCATAGCACAACAAAAATAATATTAATGCAAAGTTCGTGAATTAATTGTCTATAACAATTACTGCTATAATTGGTATTTAATGTAGTAAAATATATATCCCAAATACCATGCCACTTTTTTAGGTTGCAAGGAACAGAAGACTGGTTCAAGAACACATCTTATGTCAGGAAGACAAATACATAGGTATCGAGGGGCACGGAAGCGTAGATTCTTAGGTAATTATGCTTATTTTTTGGAGTTTCTAACCACAGGTCTCTTTATTACCCTGTATGGACCTTTCCAATTCAACAATTTAGTATCTGCTGCAAACTTGGTTACTTAGATGTTCACAATAGGTTCCCTACAAGCAGAAAATTTAAATACTTTCTAAAAAGCTTTACATAAAAAAGTTTCACTTTCAAGATTTGCACTGAGATCCCAAATTATAGGGCAGAGATAGGCTGATATAGCTGTGTGATTTGCAGTTTCAAACTCATACCAACTGATTCTAAGCAAAGAAATACCAAGTATAAGTAAAGTGAACATGAAATTTAACCAAATGACATTTTTATAATCTATGTGAACTTTCTGCAAAGGATAAAAAGAAAAAAGCTTTGATACAAGCACAAAGTAATCTTTTTCAGATCAGGATCTAAAGTAAGATTTGACTTATTTTTATTCTAATTATTTAGTAATTGCAAGAAGAAGAAGCAGCAGCAGAATTCATCTAAATATCAACATCTTAAAGCATCTATGTTTTAAACTGTGGAGTATTAACAGATTTATCCTCAGTCATTACTAAATATGTTACTTCAATAAAATCCGGGTAGCCAGGTTTTAAATTTTAAAGAGGATACATGATATAACTTAATGTTTAAAAATCTTCCTGATTTCAGTTCATATCGCACTGATGTACTGTACTGTCAGCTTCATATTGGCCTCTACTAGCGATGATATGCTACATTGTGCTCAAATATCTGACAATCTATTTCAGTATCATATGGACAGGTTCATTACATTTATAGAAATGGTATAGTTGTGTAAATTCTGCAAACAGTTGCTAGGAGGCTGCTCCAAGTGAAAAGCACTCTAAAAAGTGCTTCTGGCACTAACCATTGATTCAGCTGTCGATGCTGATAGACACACAATTATAGATCACTAGATGGTGCAAACGGAAGTGCATTTCCAGATAACCGTACGCTCACTTCAAAGAGTGACATCATAAATTGAAAAGAGAGAAATAAAAGGGAACACTATATACATAACAACTTTTCTCCCTTTATAACATTAACATACATACATAGGAACATATGTATAATGTATTCATTTTATGTACTTTTTTATAAGAATGCTAATAACAATGTAGAGTCAATTAAGGGGAACTAACACAATAAAATATTGAATGCTACTTAAAGCAATACTTGAGAGAAAAGGACTAAATTCACTCCCCTAATCTTATAATTCTTATTTGCTATTTTTTGGTTTTATATTTTTACTGCTAGCAGCAAAGTCATTAGAGATTTAAAAATGTCTATATAGTGTTTTGAACCATGATTATTAAAAATTTGAGGTTCACTTTTAGTTGAAATAAGCTCCAGTTTGCTTCTTTCATTAGCTCTTGGTTACTTCACTTGTGACGCAGACTACATAGTTTCACATTACAGTCGCTGCAATTGAAATCTTTACATTGTTAGTGCAAGGAAAATCCTTACGTAGACAATGTGCTCAGTTTGTTCTTCTCCTGCCACTATACAAAGGAGCGGACGGAGCTGCAAATCACGTGATTCTTGAGTGCACAGTAGCAGCTTGCTTCTATTAGCAGGCCAGATCTCAGTCAGTCTCTGGTATTTGTACAGAGTGTTCTGTTTCCAGTTTGTCTTCGTCATTAAATTTTTTACCTGAGTGCCATTTTTAAAGTTGTGTATTTCTCATTATAATATAAATAATGGGATGCAAGAAGCTCACTTCTGAGGAGAAGACTCGTGCTTTAACTCTATTGGAAGTAGGTACCTCTGTAATTCGTGTAGCTGCCGATCTAAAGGTTTCAAGACAAGCTATTTATGACCCAAAAACAGCAGCAGCATCTTTTCCATCTGGCAACACACCAAGACGAAAAATCGGCTCAGTTGGTAAAAGAAAGACTTCAACAAGAACTGATGGCCTGCTAAAACGTGAAGTGATGGCTGATCCATGGATTACAGCGGCAGGGTTAAAGAAGAGACACCCAGACCTTCTCAACAATGTTGCAATAAGGACCATTCAGCATCAACTTCAAAAAGACTTAGGTTTACCAAGTCGGTGTGCAGCCAAGAAGCCTCTTCTGACTGAAGCTATGAAGAAGAAAAGGATACATTTTTGCAAGACATATCAGCACTGGACATCAGAGGACTGTTTTCTAATGAAAGCACTTTCAAACTGGTCAGAGGAAAGTCCAAAATGGTGACGAGGCCAAAAAATGTGTCACGATATGATCCAAAGTTTACTGTCAAAACTGTTAAACATCCAGAAAGTGTGATGGTATGGGGTGCTTTTACTGGTAATTATGGTAGAGGTGGCTTGTACTTTCTCCCAAAGAATATCACAACGAAGGGAAGTAACTATTTAGAAGTGTTACAACAGCATTTGTTCACATTTTGGCTGATTCACCAGTGTCAGTACTTCATGCATGATGGTGCCCCTGCACATAGGACAAAGATGGTTCAAAAGCTCCTGAAAGACAATAATATACCTGTACTTCAATGGCCTGGTAACTCTCCTGACCTAAATCCCATAGAAAATGCTTGGAACCAAATGAAAAATAAAATAGAAGAGCAACCATCAAGTATTAAGGAGCTACAGGAAGTGTTGAAGAAGTTGTGGGTGGAAATGGACAAAAAATATTTTGAATATCTAGCAGACTCAATGCCTAGGAGACTCCTGAAAGTCATAAAAGTTAAGGGAAATATGATCAAGTACTAATTGTACGCAGAAGTTAAAAATAAAACCATGTAAGGTCGGAATTTGTTGTTTTTATTACCTTGTAAAGATTTCCATTGTGGCGACTGTATATTAAATGTATCCTCAGTACAATTCTTGTTTAGTATAAACAAGAGCTACACTCAGGATGCATTAAATCAAAACTCTTGAGGACATTTGGTTTTTGAAATATAATGTGAAACTACATAGTTTGTGTTTAATTTCAAGAACTTTTAACAGATATTAAGATGTGAAGCTAGTCAGTTATTTGTTCTAATCTTTAGAATTGTATTGCTTCACTGTTAATAGCTTCAGTTTTTCATAATATTTCTCCATTATTAAAAACCCACTGCAAGAAAATGGTTACTGTGATCAAAGGATCACTTATGATTCTTAAAAAGTCACTTATCTAAACATACCTCTCTCTTTCTAACGCTTTTAAATAATTTATATAAGATAAATTTCCTTTCTTTCATAAATATTTTCTAATTAATTTTATGCAATTTCATGTATGTTTAAACATTTATTCAACAAGTTCTGCTTATGGTCGGTCTGAGTGGCTCAGTTTGTTAAACACTGAACTCATTCCGATGTTGCAGGTCCAAATCTGGCCCAAACCAATGGTCTTTTAGTGTGCTTAAAATAGACTGCCCTTAATCAGTAGATTTACTGGCATATAAAAGAACTCCTGTGGAATGAAATTCCAGCACACCGAGGGCACTGATATAATCCTGACAACTAACAGCATTAATAAACAGAATATATTTAAATATATATATCAAAGTTCTAAGGCTTTCACGGCCGGTGTCAATACCAGATGCAATATTAACCGGGCTTGTGGGCCGTGGTCTATTGGGTTCCTTCTTCTTCCCAAACGTTTCGTCTGCGACTACGGCAGACATCTTCAGTGGCGGCGAGGTCGAAGTTGAGATCGGTGCTGAGATCTCCACTAGGAAACTTTGACCTCGCCGCCACTGAAGATGTCTGCCGTAGTCGCAGACGAAACGTTTGGGAAGAAGAAGGAACCCAAATGACCACAGCCCACAAGCCCGGTTAATATTGCATCTAGTATAAATATATATACTTTGTTTGTAATGGGAACACCTTAAAGATAAATAAATTATTTATTATTATTATTATTATTATTATTATTATTATTATTATTATTATTATTATTATTATTATTATTATTATTATTATTATTATTATTATCATCATCATCATCATCATCATTATTGTCATTGTCATTATTGTCATTGTCATTGTCATTATCATTATGATTATCATTATTATTATATGCAAACCTTCAACTCTTTGTTAGTCTATAACAAGGGAAACCAAATCTCTCACCAATAGCACTTACACTTTGAAAGCAGAGGCTTACTCAATGCTACAGACATCTCATATTTAATTATTTTCACTATAGGTACTACTTACTATGATACAAACTATAGGTAACTACAACTTACAAATTATTTTCGTCTATAGTAGCTCCTGAGGAAGGGTACCAGATAATCCTTGTTATGGAATATCTTGAATTAATAAAACCTTTTTTATAACACTGTCATTAGCATTAAAAATTAGGAGCTAAAATTATTGGTGAAATATTTTGCTTCATTTGTATGAATTTTAACTATAGAGTTCAAAATGACATGAGTAAAGATAATTTAATATTTATACATGTGACTGCATACTAAATATATAAGGCACTTCAAATGTGTATGAATGTTTTGTTGCAGAGATGCCCACAGAGTGCATCACCAACCCGCTGCAGCGGGAGTTGGCAGATAGTATAATAAGAATGGTACCACTAGATGAGATTCGAATCTTATTGGCTTGTGGTGCCAAGGTAAATGAGCCAGTCACGCAGGGACTGAGACCTCTGCACTATGCAATATGGCAACGCTACCTTGAAGCTGCCCAACTGCTAATTGTTCGTGGCAGTGATCTCAATGCCATTGATGAGTGTGGTTACTCTGCTCTCCATCTTTCAGCAGAGCATGGGTAAGTAGCAAGGCATGGTGGTAAGCAGGTTAAACAACCTGGATTCATATCTTATATTTCTAGTTTGCTGCAAATATATGCAAATTATTACACTCTTAAATGAAAGAGCTGCCAGAAAGTCAACTTGAACTTGCATTAAAGAGCTGTACATATGTATAAATATGTATATTCTTTATTCAATTTAATTGCTATGGTTCTACTTCCATTCCTGAAAACATCCATCGCCCTCCACCAGGTTTGAACCCGCAACCTCGGGAATCAAGAGGTTTACCCCTAGACCATGGAGGATGATCCCCCCTACCCACATGCGCACACATCTGTGCATAGTCGCTTAGATTGACTGCAAATTTTTGCTCTTTAAGGGGGACCAAATGGTGAAAATTGCCGGAATTTGATAGTTCTAGCTTTTTATGCATTGTTATAGATTGGAATTAAGTTTTTGTATACCTACCTATATGTAATATTGTTGTAGGCACAGTACTTATATTTTAAACGTATTTTTAAAAATGGTTATGCAATCAACATTTTTATTGTGAATTTTGTTCACTTCATAGAAACAATTAAAAATTCCTACAGGAAAGGTAAACTTTAGCAAATTTTATGTTACTACTGCATGCTCAACCCATGAAGTTTCTGTCTATGAATACGAAAGTTGTTTTTGCTTTGAGCAGTTTTTCTTTGAGCAACAATTTCTGGTACAAATGACCTGTTTTCTCAGAAACTATTGAAAATATATAAATACAATTTTAAGATGATAAAAGCAACCTTTGTGCTGTCAAAGATCTACTTCACTTTTAATAAGATGCTTGTTTATTTAAAAAAAAAGAAATTGCTGATAAACTTTAATCAAAGGAAGGTATAGCTGAATAAAGAAGTCCTATCTTTCTTAATAAATAAACTTATTGGATAAAAATAGATAACTAAACTAAGGATGTATTAATACACATCCTATAGCAATTTCAGTCTGATATCTTAATAGTTTCTGAGATTATGGGTAATAAATTTAGCAATTTAATATTGTGCCTATATGAGGGCTATAAAGAAAGTAGTGATAACATAGTCCCCACATTCAAAGGAGAGCAGGTATGAGCCAATAGTATATGGGAGCGACCAGGTGACTTGTGTCGATGTGTGGTGTGCATTGGTCGGGCTGCCAGTTGGGAGTGTGTTGTTGCTGTGTGCCATTGAAGTGAACACTGTTAAGTGCATTGCTCTAAAGCATATTTACCAAAGGAGATCAGCATTCATGGCTTAAAATCGAGGTTGCCCGTGGCAAAAATGCATTACCTGCAGGACACCTGCATGATGGGTCAAGGCGTTTGTTGCGGGTCGGACTGAGACTGCGGATTTGCACAGCACATGTCGGCCATCCATTTCTCAAGATTGTGAGTGGTCTTGTTGCCATGGACCATCAATGGACTGTCCGAAAATTATCTGTAGAGGTTGGTCTCAATCATCAAATGGTGTGGCACATCCTGACGAAATGTCTTCACCTGAGGAAAACTGCATCCCGTTGGGTTCCACATCAACTCACTGAGGTACAGAAATGGCACCGGTATGCACTGGCTGGCATCCACTGGACAAATACCACAACAAAGGAGACACATTTCTGCAGCGTATTGTTGCCATTGATGAGTCGTGGGCAGTTTCAAACAATATCCAGCTGTTATTGCAACGGTGGCATTGGGAGGTTTTGGAACACCTGCTGTACTCACCAGACATGAATCCTTGTGACTTTGACTTGTTTCCGAAGTTGAAGGAACCCCTCCAAGGCCGCCGATTTCCTGATGTGGCATCTGTAGACTCCACGTAGTATGGTGCTCCATTGCAGTCATCAACAGAGATCACCTTGCCAACGATGCCCAACTGCTGCCCTACATTTGGTAAAAGGTCAGGGACTTTGCGGGTGACTACATTGAAGTAATGTAATGCAATTGTTCTTATGAGTTCAGTAAATATTGATTCTATCAATGTTGCCACTACTTTATTTATAGCCCTCATAGAATAAACTCTTGCACCTAAATAATAAGGTGGTTGATACAAATTGCTATATTGTTTGTCCCAGGTACACAGAGCTGGTGCAGCTGCTACTGAAGCAGGGCGCCAAGGTGGATTACCGTGAAGATACAGATGATCCCTTTCCTCGCACAACTATATGCGATGAGCCTCTGCGCCTGGCAATCCGCAACAGACACATGGAGGTGGCTCGTATGCTGCTAGAACATGGCGCAGATCCCAACAAGCGCTATTTCTTTGGAGCTGAGATCAATCTTGTATCACCCCTAGATCTGGACTTCCTCAGACTTTTGCTCACATTCGGTGCCAACCCTGACACAAGAGACAGAGCTGGTCTTACACCACTCATGAAAGCAGCACGCCTTCCTCAGGTACTTATTTTCTTGTTTATTTCATTTATTTGTGCAAACTCAATACCTCCAAAAAAAAGCAAAGCCAAGTTTTAGCTGACTCTCGGCTGTCCAATCTCAGCTACAATCAATATCCTCTCAAATGCAATGTTTTATTGATGATTCTATTATTGGATTCAAGATATTTCATTTTACATTTTAGATATGCTAACTGATTACTCTTTCACACATGCCATAGCCAGGAACAGCGTAGAATTTTAAAGTCTCATTATACCTTTTTACCTTGAGACAGGATATTGTAAGACCCCAAAAGAAAATCATTTATATGAATATTTGTTAAGAGTGTAATTAGTTTTTGGTGTTGGTACGAGTTGGTTGAATGACGAAAACGTGTTACTAATGTTCATTGTTACAAACAATTAAGTTTGTTTAAAGACGTCATAAATATTTCCATATTTAATTTTAATATATATGTATAAATAAAAGAATTATATGTGCTCAATATTGAAAGCGAAGGGAGAATAGCTAAAGATCGCTTCCCTAACAATACAGGAACTATTTGATGGACGCATACGCGGATGTACACAAAAAGAAGTGTGATGCGGCGCCAATTGTCTAGTTAATAGCGTCTGGGTCTTTGGTATAGATGGACGCATTTTTATGTGTGCGCGTCATAAAATAGTGAAAGTAAATTTACTAAGTGTTTAAAGACCGTTAATTTGAGTAGAGTAAGTGAAACATTCGCTAACTTTAACAAGTTAGTTAATACAAAGTGTGCAATTAAATGAAAAGATGTAAAATAGACGAAGTGTAAAGTGATAGAAAACACATTTAGCAAAATATCGCTAAATTTTCAGGCATTAAATCTCGGCGATGCTTTGGAAGTTGATCTACTGTGATACGATTTAAATATTGTGAACAAGAAGGTGCAAATAAAATATTTCACTAAAGTTAACCCCGAGTGTATGTTCATTCCATCCAGTACCACGACCCAAGATAACAAAAGAGTCAAAAGCTCATCAACATCACCTTATATAATTATAAAAACAGCACCAACCTTTAGATATGTTTCTACCCTGTACTTTCCTCATACTGAGAATATAAATACTGGTATTCAGTGTGCTCGTGGTTAACTATGGCTGAATTTTTCTCTTCTCTCACTAGGGGATGGATTCCGTACTACTGTTACTGTCCTTTGGGGCAGACGTGAATGCTATGACTGATGAAAGACACGATTATCGGACAGTGTTGCATTATGCAGTATTGTCTGGTAACTTGGCAACAGTAAATCTCCTCATCAAGCAGGGTGCCCAAGTCAACTATCCTCCAGATTACCAGAAACCCACTCCACTTGACCTAGCCATCCTTAAGGGAGATGTGGACATTGTCAAGCTCCTTATTGCAGCAGGTGTGTAACCTATTGTTATTCAGTAAAATTTTTTTTGGCCAAAGGAAAATAATATGAATGGAAATAGAAAACCAAAGTTAGCTATTGCAAATCAGGCTTTCTTGGAGTAGCTTATAGTAGACCTGGGGAACAGTATTCCGAAGGTGTCAAGCCATACCCTAGCTGACCACCTAATACATGTGTATATATGGTTGCTAGTAGCTGTACTGTTCACACCTTCAGATTGCTCTTCTCCAGGCCTAATTTATAGTGATTAGATGAAGTTATAGCCTCAACTAGCCATGAGGAAGATAGATAGTTATGTATGAACTTCTCTTCACAATGCTGATGTGTGAAACATTAATTATGAACATGCTGGTAAAAATAATTTATCACAGTTGTCGCAAAATTTGATGGCAGGTGGCTTGAGACTAGATTCAATGATAGGCTTGCCATGCCTTGCTGTGTCATATAATTAAACACACTGTGAAATCATGCTGTAAAGCCAGTGACATAAATATAATTTAAACTAAACACCAGCACGACAGCCCATGAAGGGCCAAGGCCTACCACCCAGCCGCTGCATACCCCACCTCTGCCCACTACGGGCATCATTGGTGAGGTGCAGTACTGGAGGGTAGGACGTGGTCAGTGCACTGAGCCCTCCCGGCCAGTTATACGGTCTTCTCGACCTGGGGGCCGCTACTTCTCAATCAAGTAGCTCCTCAATTGGTCCCATAAATATCATTTGCACCCACAAAATTTAGTTGCACAACAGGAAAAAGAATAGTAATAGTCTGCTATCAGCTGCCATTAAATTTTGCGGCTACCATAGGGTACTCAGTGGATATGGACAGAGAAACTATCAAACAATGTGTACATGAATAAAGACAACAGCTCTCTTAAATTTGACGTAACTATTAAGACTAATTCTATAAGAGAATGGTATGTTAATAATTGAAATATTGGGGTAAGAGAAAGAAGATGAATCATACATAGACTTTGATTTATAACAAGGAAGAGAATGCAAAGCAATTTTATTGTACTATTCTGGAGCAGAACAATGAAGATTGAATGTACTAAAACCCAACTGGTTTAAAATGAATAAAATAACAGCAGTAGGAAAAATCTGATGTGTTGCACTCGCATGACTTCCTCTACTCTTGTTCTAACCATTCTTACAAACTCTTTGTGTTTGTTGGGATAAAAATTTGTACAAATTATCTTACAGCTTATTTCCTTGTAGGTGCAAGGGAGATATTAGAATACAGTAGGCTTTGAGCGATAGTCAGATCTTTTAAAGCTTTGAGATTCTGTTGTCTTTGCACGCTTAACATATAAAAAAAATGAACAACGATGTTCCATTTCATCAAAATTTTAAGTTTTCCCGAAACTGACACAAATAACAAGGAATATCTCCGAAGTGGTTCACTCTACAAAAAAATTTATTCAGACATAAATTGCCTGTTTTAGCGAGATCTACATTTTTTGTACAGTAAGATTTTGTCTATCTCTTATGGTTTATGTCATCCAGAGTAAACAGGACTACATAGGCCATAGCCAGAAAATTCAAAATATAAATTTCATTTGTCATACAAACACCTTAAATATATGGCATTTTAATCAAAATGTTTAGAGCCATTTTTAAGAAAATCAAAATTTTCGAAAAATATTCCATGCAAAGGGTGGTTTAGGGTGAGGCTGTTTTCTTCAAAATCGTCATGTCGCATCCTTGAAAGACACAAAACGTAAATACCAACTCTGGTTATTAACCGACGTTTCGTTTTTGCCCACAGACTGACAGACATACACATATGGACCTGTTTCTAAAAATGCTTTTTTTTTGGATTCAGGGGGTCTCAAAACATATATTTCTGGTGAAATCTCGACATTGAATTTTTGAGTGGAATACAATACTTCCTCTACTTACCAATAGAGAAAGTAAAAATTGTTAAGACAGATCACAAGTTCAAACACTAACGAAAAATTTATACCAAGTCAAAAATAAACGGACATGGTCAAAGATTGTAGGAACTATACACTTCATATTTTTTATTGTTTTGTATTTGGGCTTGGTGAAGAACTAGTGCTGGTTTCAAACCATATTCTAGTTTGTAGCTTGGCACTAACAAATGCATATGTAAACTGAACTTAATATTTTGAATACTTTTCGCATGGTCAGAAGAGAAACAAAGGGACATTACATGCATTTCAGAAGTGTAGACTGGAATATGGAGTTATTAACCAACAAAGCCAAAAAATAGATATTTAACACAAACTGCATATTTTAAAATCTTTTTCTGAAATACTTGTCTATCTCTCTCCTATGGTTTCATAGTTACATACAATTCACACAGAATGAAAGGATCTTAAGGGCTATTCACAAAAAATTCAAGATATACATTTCTCAGTCAATATATCAAACATATAATATTCTAATCAAAATCATTAGCCACTTTTGGGGGGATTTTCTTGCACCTAGGGATCTTTTTGTGAAAATGCTTTTTAGAGGTTCAGAAGACCATGTATTTCCATTGAAATATTGATATGAACAGTTTTAAAGTTACATCTGTTATGGAAAGTTCAATGCCATGGCTAGGACTCAAATCAGAGAATTTATTTTACTTACCAATGCTCTTCTGCTGAGCTGCCGCGACAAGAACCCTGAGGAGCTTACTAAACAACTTTCATCTCAGTCATGCGCAGCTGTTGGCTTAGTATTAGTCAGCAAGTCTCATGTTCTCCATGGCATATGATGAATTGTGAAATGATCATTCCATTTTGTAAGCTTGGCTAAAGAATTCAATTGGAACACTGTCAATTGCTTCAGTTAGCTGAAAACATAAGCAAACAATTCTCAAAAAATCATCATCAAATAAAAGTGAATAGTCAGTTTAATTTCAATAACTAGCAGTAATAATAGAAGTAGTGGCCCCAGGTCGCGAAGCCTGCATAACTGGCCGGGAGGACTCAGGGCGCTGACCATGTCCCACCCTCTAGTACAGCACCTTACCAATGATGCAGGTGGGCAGAGGTGGGGGATGCAGCAGCTCGGCAGCAAGCCAAGGCCCGTCCTGTGCTGTAGCGCTAGGGGGTTAGTTAGCAGTAATAATCTTTCTTTAAAACCATATAGTAAAAGTAATATTGCTCTCTTTTCAATATTTATCTTTTTTTTTTTTTAATTTTTTTTTTTATTGTCTCAATCAGCATATCCCATTGCTTGCAATATTGCAATACTACATGCTATGTTTACAATTCTTTTGTTGTTTATTTTACAGGAGCAAATGTTAACTCCAGCTCTCCTATAATAGGATCTCCATTACATGTAGTTTGTGCTGACAACATCCCCAAAAGAATAGAGATACTTCACTTGTTGCTCAATAAAGGAGCAGACCCCAACTTGGTGATAGACAGCGATGAGGGTCCTCCTCTGCGTCCTGTCCTAGCAGAATACATTGCAAGCAATGAAGATCCATGTCCTGGCATTATTCACCTTCTACTACGCTATGGTGCCAAGGTAAACAACTTAACTAGTATGTAGAATGAGTAACAGGAGTTGAAATCATAACTGCAGAAGTATACAATTATTTTAAATTGCTTCAGAGTTTAGAATTCCTCTTCTCTACTTTTAGGGGGATTTATTATTGCCAGGTAGTTCCTATAAATTTCTCTGCCTCACATTCAAGGAAACACATTTTGTTTGTTCTCTAGCACACCGATATAAAATTAGGACAGTTATATTTATATTTCTGTGATTACTAAGTTTCTATGAAATAAAACAAATTTGCAAAAAACATACTTTTTAAAGCAAAAGTTTGGGGGGAGAGCCTAAAATGAGATTTAGACAGTTATAAATTGTTTTCTGTGTATTGAATTATGTGTATTATTAGTGACTAAAACAACATGGATATTCAAGAGATCAAATTTTGATTTTATTTTGTGGGGGTTTTATGAGCAGTATCGTATATGATACCTCAGATCTATATGAAGCTTTTATGTTCTTTTTTCAATTGAAAATTGATACACAGCAGACAAAGATAGAAAAAAAATATGAGTATGCAGTGTAGAATGTATCAAAATATGTTATACCACCAACCGTCATTACTTTGACTCATTCATAGAGTGAGAAAAACAAATCTGAAACCAAAGGTTATGATATCTGGGGATACAATGAACAAAAACCTTGAATGATTTCTAGTCTTCCCACAGTTCAAGTTTGAAAATTGTCTGGAACTCAATTCTAGAATAACATTTGACCATCAAAATAGCACTTCAGAAGATTTTATGTATCTATTATTCTTAAAACATTCTTTTCATTTCATTTTACTCCAAGGAAGACATAAAATTAATACTAACAGTTACATAAGAAAAACAAAACACAACAAAAACTGTAGTAGTAGTAGTAGTAGTAGTATTAGTACTGGTAGTACCTTTTCAAAATGCTTTTCTGCTGTAAATTTACAATGCAATGAGTTTCTTCTAAGTAGTTTTCAAAATTGCATTTAAAATACACATTTAAACACTTCAATCAACTATATTATATAGTAGTCTGGAGTATTTTCAAACACCCAACGGAACTCGTTAGAGGGTGAATGAGCATTTAAAAATGGTAAGTTAAATGGCCATAGTCATTAGCAATTGAAATTGCAATTACATATCAACAAACTTGCAAAACTGTATAGTTTTATAAGAGAAGATAAACTGTTTTTATTTTCCTTGTTTGTATGTTGGAACAATTTGGCTATATTATACTATGCAGCTATGCTTTATGTATTAGTAGTCTCACAACTTCAATTTTTGTGGAGAAGGAATGATGAAGGTTGTATATTTCTTCCCCATGAGATTAGTAGAATGTAAAGTACCTAATTCTGCACATTTTTTAAAACAGTATATCTTAAATTACTTTTATGCAATAACTAAAATCAATTTTTAAAAAACAGATTTATGAGTGTCAGAGCACTTTTTTCTCTTAACATGCACTTATCTAGTTTGCATTTTCTAATATAAATTGGACAGTTTGTCCACTTTAAAACCAAAGGTTGCAAATGCACTTACAGGAGTATATGTTTCAGGTGATAATGAAAACACAATTCCGAGATCCACATGGTCTTCTGAACTCACTGCAGAACTTAGCTAAGCACCCAAATTTATTCTTGATGCTGGTGGAAGCAGCTGAGAGTTTTGACCAGTGTATGATAAGACGATCATCCTTACTGACAGAGGAGCAGAAGGAAGTGCTTTTGGAACACTCCTCTCAACCATTGCCGTTACGCCATCAGGCTAGACTATTCCTACGCCGCTATCTGGGGCCAAAACTGCCTCACATGGTGGATCAACTGCCATTACCAACAATCTTGCATCGTTATTTACTGTATGAGTTCAGCTGAATGAATGGTCCTGCTATTCCTTCACAACACTGCCTTCTGACCACGACTGCTAAAGTAACAGCTATGCACATATGTCTGCCAAGACAGCCATATGGTGTTTGAATATGAGGACTGTTAGCTGAAAGATATATAAATCTTAACATGTAGAGTATTATGAAAAAGAAAAGCAGTGACAGTTCTAGGAAGAAAAGAAAAAAAAATGACACTAACTTTAGTTCTTTGAAGCAAATAATTATTTTTATACATTTATAAATAATTATTAAAAATTATATATATATATATATATATATATATATATATACATACACAAAGTGTTAGGATGTGAATGTGCAGAGTTTAATGTAATGGTGACCTCTTGACATTAAGCTGAAACATAATTTCCTCTACCATTTTCTCTTTAGTGCATGGTTACATAAATAAAAACTAAAATTGATTGTATGTTTGTTTACCAACATGTCAGCACTCCTTTATTGTTCACTTCTGCAATCTGCTTTAAAAGATGATTTATTTGTATCTATTCCATATTGAATAATTGGTTTCCAGCATGTGGACATATGTTTGTCAAGTGTACGGAGTGGAAGGTCAGGAATGTTGATACTGCTCAGGTCTCTGAATACTGCACGAAAAGTTTGAAAGAGTACCATCCCTCCCCTTGTTACTTGCAATCACTGGACACAAACACATAATGAAACCACTATTCTGCAGCTGGCCTAGCTTGGGTTTTCACTCATCATAAGTGTGAATGCATACTTGACATCAGTAGCTGTATAAGTAAACAAAACAATTGCTTCTTCAGTTCTATTCCGTTGCCAGTCTGAGCAGATAATGTACTCAATAATGTTCAGTTATCTCCTTTACCTTTCATGAAGATGTATTTGTTATTGGAACTCTTTTATTCATCATATTGGAATTCACTATCACACAAAATCTGTGCACTCATAGGCCTAATACCTTGATATGAAGAACTTTAAAGAAATTATTTACTGCCAATTATAACATTAATGAACCAATATTCTCCAGAATATGTAGCATAAAGCTCCCATTACTCATTACAAGGTATACACTAGCACAAGGTATTAAAAGTAATACTATCTGGCATTTTATGTCAGTTTGAAAGTTGTGGGCTACCCGGGCAGATATTCTATAGTTCCATGAAAAGACAGGAGAAATTAGTCTAAAATCTTATGACATTAGTAGCTAATTTCTGGTATGTAACATTATTAGCATTTTTACACACTGAGAATGAATTTTATGTCTTCAACCATAAGGACTTAATTTGTTCTGTATACACTTCAAGCTACATTGAAAGCTAGAGCTATATGAAGCTGTTGAATCACTTCAGTAAGTTTGCTATGAAAGTAAACATCCAGAAAATAAATACTTGCATCAAGCACTCAAAACTTTAATTGTGTTTTACTAACACAAAATTGCCATCTATTCAAAAAGCAATATGAGGTAAAATGAACTAATCTTAATTTGTGGAGCATTGCGCTTATTAAGTGTTACTTCTGGTAACGCTTTCTAAAGCACTATTTTACTACATATTATTTGATTCATTCAGTGTATTTGAAAATACAGTTTAAAGACAATAACAAACTTTTGTAAGTTACTGGCAATATCACACAAGTTGCAGCCTTTGATGTGTTAATTCCTTTGTGTTAAATATCATTTATCTTCATGTTATTAATTTGATGTAAATGCAGTCCATAGCTTTAGCTGTCAGGGCAGTTGGCTACTTTGAAAGTGTTGGAAGGAGATGGAATCATGCCTAACATTCTATGACTGGGCTTTCATGTTCATTATTTTATATTAGTTGTAGAGAAGGTAATATATTATTTTTATACCTTTTTAATTGCATATGAAGATGCACTTTTGGATTGACTAGTTACAGAAACTAATGTTGTTGCTATAAGGACGAGTATTACTATGTTATCGTTCCAAATGAAAAAGTATTATATTGCTATAACTTTGTACTTTCAAGATTTATTAAATATATGTTATTCATGATGTACTGTCTATTCTATTCTGTTTATTCACAATGTTATTTTTCAGATATTATTTTACATTCAACACCAGAAAGTAAAAAACATTCTTCTACAGAATGTTCATCTGAAAAATAAAAAAATTACCTACAAATAATCTAATACATACTGGTGAACATTGTTGTTTACCACCTGGAGATGACTAAGTAAACCACCTTGTAAAAGTGTAGCCTATATAAAGTGATAAAATAAAATATTGCACAATGATGGAACATCTGCATGACCACTTCTTAGAAACGACATGTTTGAAATTTTCTTTTGCCTCATCTCTACACTGTAAAGCAGTGGGAAAAGTTTCTACGGCACAGGCTATTTCAGTCAGACTACAGTTTTCCTCCCTTCTCAGTAGCGAGGAGAGAGCAAAGACTGTTCCAAAAACACATTTCTTTGAATAGTGTGTAACACCCACTTAATTTCATACAGCACCACAGGTGGTAACTGGTGATGTACGAAATGAAATAATAGTTGGGAAAGGGAATTTGTAAAAGAAATGTGCAAGGCTTAAGTTTAAGGTATCTCCCCGGCATTTACCAGTCATGAAGACTGAAGAAACCCTGGAAAAAACTCAGGGAATATGATCCTGGCAGGATTTAACTGCAGATCTCCCCTTAATGATCGACTACCTGTGTTAGTCCAAAAATATGGTAATATGAAGAACTGTCACACCATACTCCCTGAATTTAAGTGCTTCTGATTGTTTCCTGTGACAGTACTTGAATGAAAAATATCTTTAATATTACCTCCACACCTCTGAGAAGCCTGTCATTGTTACTTTTAACAGTGCATAAATTCAGATGGACAAGATACTATTTTTAAGTTTCTTGACAAGCTATAAATTATTACACTTTTACCAAGTGATTTGCTTTTGCCAGATAAGATTGGTAGGTTCAGCATACATCACCTTCTCAAGTACATGCCTGCATCTCCCATGGCACATCTACTGCATACTGCCTAACATAGTTGACATTTCACAGCCTCGTGTGTTTCCTCTCAGTTCTGCATAAACACATAATGTGACTAAAACGTTCTCTTTATTTGCTCAAAATGATGTCCCTCTGCTGCAAGTACAGCTGACACCTTAAGAACACAATTATCAATTACTAACAGAAACTGCTGAAACTGTTGAAACCACAAGCTGAATACATTCTCCTAATTCTTTGAATGCATGAGGGTCACTACAAAATATGGAAAAATTGAAGCTATTAACAGTGAAGCAACAAGATTCTAAAGTAAGAACAAATTAGAAACTAAAAACTTCACTTATCTTATTGCTTGGCAACGAGTTTGTTTATATGGCTTTGAGAATGAGCTGGATATAGCTTGAAACCCCAGGGTCAGCACCAAAACAATAAGATAAGTGAAGGTTTTAGTTTCTAATTTGTTCTTACTTTAGAGTCACTACAAAAGTTTTGAGATGTGAGAAAATGAAAGTTAATCCACCCGAATTGGATACAGGATGGAATAGCCCCATCCTTTGTGAGTAAACTGGTATCAGGTTGTGATTCTCCCATTCCAGCAGTGCAAGGATGAACAATCCATGATGCGCAGGTAGTCAGTCCCTACAATGGAGCTTGGAAGACAGCATTTTCGCTCAACGATTTTCTATGATCTTAAAAGTGGGCTAAACCAGTGCCAAAGTGTTGAATGTTTGCCACAGGCTTTTGGGGACATTGCTTCTTCCCATGCCACCATTTTCTGGTGGTTTCAGGAATTTAAAAGGGGCTGAACATCTTTGAAAGATAAGGAGAGAAGTGTGCATCTGGCAATGGCAGCAACTGAGAAAAACATTGTAGTGTTGAGAAAAATGCTTTATGAAAATAATCCATAAATTAAAAGACATTGAGGCAGCATTGCAGATTGAATTGCCAGCAGTTTTGAAAATCCTCCATGAATTTTTTTGTGTGCAGAAGGTCACATTCTGATGAGTGCCTCGCAATTTGACAGAGGAACAAAAACACGCCTGTGTTAAATGGTGTGGGAAAATGCTCACAAGATCTGAAGGAAGGAACTCCAAGCAGGTTTCTGACATTGTTACAGATGATGAAACCTGGATTTATAGTTTGATCTGGAGATCAAGCGGCAATCAGCGATGTGGATCTCTTGTGATGATCATCCATCGACAAAAGTGAAGTGTTGCCATAGTGTGCACAAGAAAATGGTAGCCTCATTTTTCCTGAAGGGTGGTCTTGTGGCAAATATTTCTCTGGAGGAGCAAAGCATGGTTACCGCTAATTGCTACACCATAGTTTGCTTGTCAAAAGTTTTTGTCAAGCCTCAAGAATGGCAGCCAAGCATGGAACTGCGAGAGATCTTTCTCTATCATGACAACATGCCTGCACACACAACCAACATCACTGTTTAGTTCATGACGTCCACAGAGGTTAAACTTATGATTCATCCATCATACGGTCCCGACCTGGCCCCATGTCACTTTTTTTGTTCTCGAAGATAAAAAATTGCATGCCTGTAAAGAGCAAAAATGCTCTCTTGCAAGCTCCATTGCAGGGACTAGCTACCTATGCACTATTCATCCTTGTGCTACTAGAATTCCACCACCTGATACCAGTTTACTCACAAAGAATGGGGCTATCCCATCCTGCATCCAATTTAAGTGGATCAACTTTCATTTTCCCACATCTCAAAACTTTTGTAATGACCCCCATATAAGGATTGTTTGTGTACACTTTATTTTTTATCAACTCCCACATACAACAATCACATGGATTTAGATCTGGACAACGAGGAGGGCAATCAAGTATCCTCTTATGAAAAAACACCTTGCAAGTTTGTTATAGATGCATTGGCAGTGTATACTGTTATATTTTTCTGCATGAAATACCCTTAGGCCTTTTTGTTAGGTGTCAGTTCTATGAAAAACGGTTGCAGTATAATGTTCACGTAAGGTTTGTACCTTCTCTACTATGTATAGTGAGTAAGGGAACTTCGATTTCAACATTTCACCAGAAATACTTGTTTTGAGACTATCTGGGTCCCAAATAAAAATGTTTAAACCAAGGTCTCCCTCTGTGCATGTGCATGCGCACACATGCCTGTGAACAGCATAATCAAAAACAAAAACTTGGTTAAATATCAAACTTGGCATTTAAGTTCAGCATCTTCCAAGGGTGCCACACAAATGTTTTCAAGAAAATTCCCCAACTCCAGAAACCTTGATTTTCTCAAAAATGACTGGTATGATTTTGATTAAAATATTTTCCTGAGAAATGAAATGTATAACTTAATTTTCTTGGAATATCCGCAGACATTCTCTTCATTTTGGATGACTTTGTATACCGGTAAAGCATAAGGGATAGATAAAATCTTACTACACAAAAAATGTAGATCACTTGTAAACACACAATGTATGTCAAATATATATTTTGTGGAGTGAACCATTTCCGAGAAATACCTTGTTATTTGTCTGAATGGTGGTGCTGTGGCCGAGCAGTTAGAGTTTGCCTACCACCCAGGTAGCCCAGGTTCGATTCCAGGGACCCGCATGTGGTATTCGTGGTGGACAAAGCGGGGTCAGGGCAGGTTTGCTCTGGGTTCTCCGGTTTCCCCTGCCACTCATTCCATCAATTGCTCCATTATCACCTTTCCAATCATAGATTTTGCCTGCATTTCATATCATCCTCTTCCTTACTGTTATATCTGGTGCTTGGCAAACCACCCGTTTCCCGGTCTTCACTCTGTCTGGTCCATAGGTTCCTGTGCTCGCCGACAGGCATCTGACCCTAGGCACTGGCTTCTAAGTCCCAAGGGGTGTAAGTCCTACATAAGGAGAGGGTAATCAGGTAAAGGAAAAAAAAATTGCCTGAATTTTTCAATACTTATGGAAAGTCATTCATTTTTTTGTCCTGGATGTGCAAAGAGAACAGAATTTCCATGTCATTACATAGCGACCAACTCTTTAAAGGGTTTAACTATCGCCTAAGCTTACTGTAATCTCCGATTCCCATTGTACCTACAAGGAAATATCTAATAAAACAAGTTTTGAAAACTCATATTCATGTATGTGGCTTTCATGTAACTGTTTTCTTAACGGGCACCAGTTTTACAATGTGGCAGTTACATCACCCGACTTAAACCCCCATTTTGCAAGGGGGACCACACCTATCGTTGGTCAACGGGTCCATCGGACCTAGCCGGGAGGACTAAATAGATGATATTTAGATCCACCGACCTTCCCCTCATGTGCCTCTGAGGGACGCTGTTGTGCTGTGATAGGCCAGCACATATGTAAATGACATTTCCTCCATTTTAGATGAAACAGTTATACCGCTGAGACCTGTGAAGCATTAAGATCAGAAGAAACTACAGTTCAAAAGTATTGGAAAGCACGAATGCTAATGGCTTCATTGCCAGATGCAAGGCACTAGAAAACAACAACAACAACAGTTTTGAAAACTTTATCTCAACTAACATGAAGCAGATAGAAAAATAAGCATCTTTAAGAAGAATTTGTACAAGGGTAGAGAAAGTCATGTGAGTGCAAAACATCTGATTCTTTTTTTTTCCTTCCAACAAGCTACCAAACCTGTAAGTCTGTAGATTATGATCATTTTTGTTACATTGTTGGAATTTTAACAATAGGTTGTTCACAACTTTGAGTATGAATAGTTCTTGGGGTAAATCATTTAGCAAAATTTGTATATCTACAACCACATCTAAAACTTTTATAGAATTACTTCACTGTGTCTTCCAAATTACAAAGGATTAATTTATATATTGTTGAATCATTGAGAATACTTGTAATGGTTGATCTCTGTAAGCGAGCCAAAATTCTGCTTAATACTTTGTTCTTATGTAGCATCAAGCAAGAAACACTTGTTCCTTAGTGTATAACATAGTGAATGAAAACAAGCTTACATCCAACAAACTTATACTCAATAATACAACAAAAGAGGTACGCAAACATTGTTTAGTCATCTGTGAAAATGACTAAAATCCATAATTTTTGTCACAATAATGTGAAAATTTGCATGCATGTATACTAAAGCATATCTAGTATATCTGCCAAATTTCACTTTTGTATGTAAGATAGTTGAAGCTATAAGTCGTTCTTTCTTCGCTTCCTGATGTATCGCTATATCTGCCGTTGATGCTTAAATGTCGTTGGTGACGTGGTGTTGCCCTTTGATGTGTTTCGCTCCGGCTAGTCAGCTTGAGATCTCTTACTTTTATCTCGGGTTTGCGTAAGTGTGATGGACAACCCAAGAACAACTTTATATATATTATTTATTTATTTTAAATATTTTCGGGAGCTATGCCGATTCTATATGTAGAGGAATCTCACTCACGTCCGCACAGCACAACCTCCCGTACTGGTCTGTCGTTGAGTAGTGACGCTTTCTAGCTTACCCACGCTAAGAAGACCGTTCTCTTCCAATTTGAATGTCATGACGTCATCCAAGAAAGCCTCGTATCCAAAATGCTATTTCCTTTTCCCGCAATTTAGAAATGTCCCTTTCTATTATAACATGTTCTTTTATGAATTTCGAATATATAATTACCTTTTTAGGATTAAACGATGTTTACTTTATATTTTATTAAATATATCGCGCGACTTTTAAGGTTTTCAGACCTGACTTTCGAACGTGTATTTAAACTATGTAGTATGACGTCATGACTCGTTAATTTCAAACCAATAATGTGTTTATCCTACAAATTTAACGACTATTATTTACTCATATCTTGCTCACCTTACAACACTTCCTGCTCTATTATCTATTTATGTTATTACTTAACACTTATCGCAAATCTCATATCCGGCAATTAAATTAAAACGTGTCTTTTTCAAAAGCCCATTCGATCGGAAATCTAAATTTCGGTATCAAATGCCCCCATTTATATTATTTTATTATTTCATAATAAAATAATGTAAATGTCTTGCCCGAAAGAAAAATTAAAAATTACTCCTGTATTTTGAATAATCGGCAACACTCCCATTATATACAATTTTCAATTACACTGTTTTTTTTTTGAAATAGGTTATTAACACATTTTTTTCATTAATCTTTTTAACATGACAAACAATTGTACACTTGACTAAACATTAATCCTTAAATACTAATTACAATATGTTATGGTTTCTTCTGTGAAGCTTTTATATAAAGGTTAAATTTCAAGAGTCTTTCTTTATACTTCCTTCTTTTAGTTCATGTTTGCTCACTTCGCTCTCACTATCACTTGCACTGTGATTTTTTTACTTTTGTTATTGTAACACATATCTGTACTATATCCTTTAAGCACTAAAAGGTACATATATTTATATAAATCCATTACACTCTTCAGACAAGTTCTTTCTTTGTCTTGCTGTGATAACTATCTATACATCTAAATATTTTAACAAATGTTTACAAAGTAAATATTCGGTTTTCTCTCTATGCGGAGATGAACAATTTAACAATCTTTCTGAAGCTGTTATTGTGAGCTCTATACAATATATTTTTAAGCTCTTTGTAGTAGATAGCAATTCACATTCTGCATTTTTCATGAATATGTAAGTACCTGACCAATATATGATTTTCAAGTAAGCTAACATTTACATTTTATCTCAAAGCTGATTGGGCGCCAATAGACAAATGACATTTCCAATTTTTCTTTTACATTAAATCAAGATTCCAAGGCATCACACGGTTTCTTGTATGGTCGAAGGAGTTGTTTATGCCATCTTCCCAGACATTTTTCATTTTTAACATCTTTTAATTCATAGGTATGATAACCAAATTTTGATATAATTTCTGCAGGACCTTTATATAACAATTCCATCCTTTTGTTCCTATCTCGCAACGCACTTGATAACTTATGGTCTTTAACTAGTACCCAATCGCCTATCTTAGGTTCCCATTTATGTTTTCTACTCTTTTTCTTTAATTTTCGCTTCTCTGCCTTTTTCTTGATTCGTTCAAAAGCAATTTTCGCTCTTTCTTCTTCACTTAACTGAATGTCATTAATTTTCAGTGTTTTTGGTACCCCGATCAATATTGGTTCTGGTTCAATTCCTAACATTAATTTTATTGGTGCAAACCCAGTAGTTACATTAATGGTGTGATTGATAATTTTTTCTATCAATGGACAATATTTCACCCAATCCTTGTGATTATGATGTGTAAGTACACGTAAATAAATTCCTATATCTCGGAGGACACGTTCTGTTGGATTCCCTGATGGAAAGTATGAGGAACAATGATTTAGTTTTCTCGAGTCTAATGTCACCCTAATCTTTCAGTTTACAATACATAGGGGATTCACAAATTCTGAATTCGAAATCTCAATAACCTCATCTTCTAACATTGACTTTATAACTGCATCTACCTCTTCTCTTATTGTACTAGGGATAGCTCTTGCTTTATGTGTAAAAGGTTTGATGGGTATCATCTCAAACGAATGAGTATAAATATTACATTTACCAGGTTTCTCAGAGAATACTTCTTTATTTCGGATCAATATTTCAAACAGTTTATCCCTCTGTTGTTCATTTAGTTGATCAGCCTGAGTTACTTTTTCCCTCAACAATCCTTCTAAGTCTTCACTACTCTCCCTATCATAGTACCTAGTTGCATCAGAAACCCTCAAATTGTCTATGAAATCATTTTTATCCCATTCTACATTTTCTTTATTATTGACACTGTACTCTTTGACATTTACTTCAGTTAATTCCATAGCTCCTACTTTAACATATTCTACAAAGAATGTATCCCCTTGGATTTCTTCTTCCTCTTTTTCTCGTACAATAGTTTCTGAACTACTATCTTCCACAAAAGGCACTATAATGGTCTCATCTTCAACTTTCATTTCTAGAATCATGTTTTTAAAATTCACCACAGCTTCCCAGGCATAAAGACAATCACAACCTATTATAATATCTGTAACAAGTCTTCCTACAATCAGAAATAAAATTCCTAGTATTCTCCCATTTATTTCAATATTTATCATTGCTTGAAATTTTATTCTCTCTTTTCGTTTTCCCACAGCTAGCGAGCAATATATCCCATTAACTGGTAAAGACATTACTTTAAAACCACTACTTTGTAAATTATCATAAAAATTTTGTGAGCATACTGTGCTATTTGATCCCGTATCTATAATTGCATTGTACTGTTTTCCATTTACTCCAATTTTGATTTTAGGTGGATCTCCTACTTTTTCGTTTTCGTCGTTTCTATTTTTCCATTCTCTTTTCTTTTGTATCATCATTTGCCTTCCAGGACTATTTATTTCCGAGTACTTATCACAATCATTACTAGGATACCCAGTTCTCACTGAAGGCGCGTTTGACCGGGTCTGGCGTTTCCCTGATTTTTATGTATTGCTCCTGTACTATTTCCCAAATTGTTACTTCTGTTTTCCTGCATTAAATCGGGGTTACTTCCTACCATGTTTTTGACCGTGTTAATGGCCTCAACCATTTCCGCATTTTCGGGGGAATTTCGTCCATTAGAATACCTTTCTTCCTGTCTTGGTGACCTCGGTCTAAACTCATTATCTCCGTTTGTCCAATACCCATCATTTGAATTTCTACTATGTCCAAAATAACGTCCCCGTCTACCTCGATCAAATCTATTTGTATTCATATAATTCACCCTTATATTTCTTCCCCTTTGATTACCATTTCTATTTTGGTGACGCCCTTCCTGGTTATATCTACCTTGATTTTCCCACCGGAATGATTCCATCCTTGGTACTGGTCCTTTATATCTTTCCCTAATCTCACTTCTATTCTGATAATACTGTGCCCCTTGCCCGAAAGAATTTACAGTTTCTTTTCCTTCATATTTATTTCCAAATGCGTGTTTTGGCTTATTGACTTCTAAGGCTGATAATAATTCGATCATAGCTGCAATGCTATCGGGTCGGGCTATGATTAGGTAGTGTTGAAGTGTTTCCGGAAAATGTGGAGTAACTATATTTATTAGATCTTTTTCATCTAAGGGAGGGTCCAACATCTTCGATTTTCTCGCTATTCTCATAAAATAGTTGACCATTGATTCCTCCGATCTAGGATTAAACTTTCCATTGCTTAATTCAACTCTAATATTAGCCTGCCTACTAGCTCCCCAATATCTGGTTAAAAAGATGTTCCTAAAGGTCCTGTAATCATTATTGTTACCCATAGAAAGGCCTAGCCAATTAGCAGCATTACCCTTTAGGCATTTTCTTACTATCACCATCTTGTACTCCTCTGGTATACGTTTCACCGTGAAGTACTCTTGTAACCCTTCTAAAAAGGCTTTAGGATCATCTGAGTCTTCATTTTCAAAAACTGGAGGTGTCATTTCATTTAAGACATGGTTAGGCCAATGTAAATTTGAATTGTCACCTATCCCTGAGCTATTTCCGAGATCAGAATGGGAATTACTGTTACCCCTATTTTGCATCGAAATGTCAGCTGATACTCCTGGTATTGCCTCGTTTCTTGCAACTTCATTACTAAGATTGTTGTGATTACATCCATTTTCATTTAATTTCAAATTTTCTAAGGCCTCTTTTACCTGAGTAATTTCTGTTACTACTCCTTTTATTTGGTCTGTAACATCCTCCAAATTTCTAGCCTGCCTTTTACTTTCTACATCAGATCTTTCTATTCTAACTTTACACCCCTGTAACTCTTCTCTAATTTCTTCCCTTTGTTTGTCTAATCTATATGTTACTTTTCCCTTTCTTTATCTAATTTTTCACTCACTTGTTGACCTAATTTCTTTTCAGAATTCTTTACTTCTTGCCTTATTGTCTCTAATTCTCCCTTAACCTGTTCTCTATTTTCTTTGACTTCACTACTAACTTTATTAATTTCCTCCCTAACTTCTTCCCTAAAGGTTTCGAAAGCTCTCTTCTGATTTTCCAATTGCATTCCCAATTCCTGTTGTCCCTTCTCTAATTTCTTTCCTAACTCTGTTCTTAATTCTTTACTAGTTTCATCTATCTTTTCCATTATCTTTTGAAACATATTCTCTATTCCTGACATAATCGCTGGCCTTTCTGAATTACTAAACATTTCTGAACTACCTCTAGGTGTTTCTCTAACGTTCTGATCTTCTACTTCTTGGCATATTCTGCTACCAATTACATTCTGATTAAATTCTTCCATCCTACTTACACTTTTCTCAATTTCCGGACTCTCAAAACCTAGAAAATCGCTATCACTGTCTTCCATTTCTAAGCTATTTACATGTGTTTTTCTACTCACCAAAATTTTCACTTTTCTTTTTTTTTTTTTTTTTTTTTTTTTTTTTAACTGCACTTAAACTTGTTCACTACACGTTTCACAGATGTTCACACGCTGGGCACCTTCTTGTCTGCTGGCTCGATGCTGATCTGGTCGTCTTGGGGTTGGTCCATTCTTTTGACGCCACACGTTGGATCACCTTCTTGTTTGCTGGTTCTATGCTGGCTTGGTCGTCTTGGGGTTGGTCCATTCTTTCGACGCCCCACGTTGGGCGCCATTTGAAGCTATAAGTCGTTCTTTCTTCGCTTCCTGATGTATCGCTATATCTGCCGTTGATGCTTAAATGTCGTTGGTGACGTGGTGTTGCCCTTTGATGTGTTTCGCTCCGGCTAGTCAGCTTGAGATCTCTTACTTTTATCTCGGGTTTGCGTAAGTGTGATGGACAACCCAAGAACAACTTTATATATATTATTTATTTATTTTAAATATTTTCGGGAGCTATGCCGATTCTATATGTAGAGGAATCTCACTCACGTCCGCACAGCACAACCTCCCGTACTGGTCTGTCGTTGAGTAGTGACGCTTTCTAGCTTACCCACGCTAAGAAGACCATTCTCTTCCAATTTGAATGTCATGACGTCATCCAAGAAAGCCTCGTATCCAAAATGCTATTTCCTTTTCCCGCAATTTAGAAATGTCCCTTTCTATTATAACATGTTCTTTTATGAATTTCGAATATATAATTACCTTTTTAGGATTAAACGATGTTTACTTTATATTTTATTAAATATATCGCGCGACTTTTAAGGTTTTCAGACCTGACTTTCGAACGTGTATTTAAACTATGTAGTATGACGTCATGACTCGTTAATTTCAAACCAATAATGTGTTTATCCTACAAATTTAACGACTATTATTTACTCATATCTTGCTCACCTTACAACACTTCCTGCTCTATTATCTATTTATGTTATTACTTAATACTTATCGCAAATCTCATATCCGGCAATTAAATTAAAACGTGTCTTTTTCAAAAGCCCATTCGATCGGAAATCTAAATTTCGGTATCATAGTTGTTGCAAAAATAACATCATTGGGTTTTTTGCTGCAATTTTAGTGTAGTATAAGAAGTGCTTTATATAAATTATTAATTGATTATCTGGGATTGTGAGCCATGATCTAGTGGAAAATCTCCTTCCAAATGTTTCATTCGAAGCTGTGTCAAACATCCTCAATGGTGCAACTGAAGTACTCTGCTAGTCTTGGCGACGACTTATACAGAGCCATTTGGTTTCACAGGTTTTATACGCTAAGCATGTGTGGGCATATGACAGTTGGTCTGGTCTTTACTTATTGGTTCGGCTGTTGCGTGAGATGGAAGCAGCCTTCACTTTAGCTTAGGGTACAAAACCTGTGAAACCAAACGGCCCCGTATCAGTCGTTGCCGAGACTAGCAGAGTACTACAATCACACCACTGAGGATGTTCGATGCAGATTCGAACAAAATGTCTGGGAGATTTTCCACTAGACCACGGCCCAAAAGCCCAGATAATCATTTTCTATTTTAAAATATTGTTATAAATAAAGTAAACTATGAATATTTGTTTCTTTTGATTATGTCTAAAAAACTTAGTATTATTATTTAGCTGTCCAACAGTTTTGGAGAAAAGCATTGCTGAATACAATGATGGCTGTTTTTCTTCAAATTATTTATAATTTTCAAAATCAAAATTCAATAATAATCAAACTGCTATATCCAGAGCATTTAAAACACCAAGTTTTGTGAGGCAACTGCCTAAGAATATGTGTGCAAGAATTGCACTAGAATGAGTGTTTTGAAGATTAAAAAAATGTAAAAAAACGATTGAACACAACGAAAAATGACTTTACTGTTTTAAGTGTATGACAACGTATATTTACTGTTCTAGAATTGCCTGCACCATATGAAGGTCCTCCAGCTAACTGTTTAGCGTCTTATTCTTTAATCAGTTGAGGAAATTAGAGTAAACATGCATTGTGATGAATCTGCAATAGATATATTAAAGGATTATAACATTAGACATAATAGCTGTGAATTTGTCTTTTCAGAAGTAACCCCACAGACAGTACTAAGCACGGTGAGAAAATTCAAGCCATCAGATAGCACTGATATTTATGGTTCATCAAACAACATACTAAAAAGTGTTATAGACTACATTTTAGATCCACTTTCAGCATAAATAAATGCCCTGTAGAGTGTCCAAAGTTATTTCAATTTACAAAAAAGGAGACAGAAATCTTACAGCTAGCTATTGCCCGATAACCTTAGTTCCCATATTTTCTAAAGTGCTCAAAGTCAATCATGTACACCCAATTATACAATTATCTCAAAGCGAACAACATGATTACAGAATCACAATTTCGTTTCAGAAAAGGAAAGTCTACCATAGATGCCATAATCTCACTAATACAAAAAGTCCTTACAGCTTTTGAAAATAAAAATTGTTCGCAGACTACATTCTGTGACCTCAGTAAGGCATTTGATTGCGTAGACCATATGTATCTACTTAGTAAGTTAAATTACTATGGAATTAAAAGCCCTGCAATTGAACTCCTTAAATCATATCTTGTGAACTGGAACAAAGTGGTGTGTATAGGTAATGAAACATCAAAAGTAGCTGAAATTAAACATGGGGTCCCACAGGGTTCAATTCTTGGACCTTTACTATTCATAGTAATGATGAATGATCTACCATCTTTTGTGACCTCCAACTCTATTCTGTATGCTGATACTATCATTTTCAATATGAGTCATGACATTCTGTTGCTTAAATCAATAGAAAATTCACTGACCCAAACTGATACATGGTTCAGAGCTAATGGTACATGCTCTTTAATTGCAGGGATCCCTCTAAAGCTGATAATCCAGTTAATGTAAATTTCTTAGGTATTGTAATAGACAATAAATTATCCTGGACACCACATATAGATCATATAATGTCTAAACTTTCTAGAGTCATATATTTGATTCAAAATTTGAAAATGCATGTACCGCTAGCCTACATTCGATCCACATATTTTGCATTTTTTCATAGTATTATAGTGTACGGTAGGTATCTTAATATGGGGTAACAGCTCACATGTGTCTAGCATACTTCTACTACTGAAAAAGGTAATTCGAATAATGTGTGACAACTCTAGGCTAGTGCACTGTAAACCCCTTTTTATTAAACTAAGAATAATGATAGTAATAAATCTATATATTTACACTGTGTTATTGCATATAAAAAGTTGTTCAGCTGAACTTCAAAATGACAAGATGTACATTCCTATAATACTAGGTCATGCCAACATATTGATGTTCCATACTGTAGACTGACTACAACCCAGAAGAGTTTTGAAGTACTAGGTTCCAAAATGTAAAACTAGTAGCCTCTAAACTTAAAACATTGACCTACAACAACTTTTAAGCATAAATTGCATGACTGACTTGTTGAGAACCCTTTTTATTCTCTGCGAGAATACTTGGAAACATAAGTATATAATAGGACCTTGGAGCACCTGTACAATACACTTCTGTAAATTTTAACTTGTATAATTTAGCATATACTCTATTATATAAATGTAAACTACTTTGTAATTTCATTGTATCCTTTTGATGTCTATTGCTGATAAGCTCAATGACAGTATAACGAAAAAAAAAAATTATTATTATTATTATTATTATTATTATTATTATTATTATTATTATTATTATTATTATTATTATTATTATTATTATTATTATTATTATTATTATTATTATTATTATTATTATTATTATTATTATTATTATTATTATTATTATTATTATTATTATTATTATTATTATTATTATTATTATTATTATTATTATTATTATTATTAAAGGTTTGTCACTCTTCATTGTTTTGCTGATTTGAATGTGTGTAATGTACTTAGTGCATTTTGCTTTAATCTTTGCTTATCCCTAGCATTACTAATTCTTTTGCTGACTGGACTTACTTACTACCTATGACCCTTTCCTTTACACAAAGAGTAGTTTCAAAACACATACTGAATTCAATAATAGCTGAAGTCACTGCAACTTGCAATTTATTTCTAGAAACAAAAATTCAGAAAAAAATGACCACATAGTTAACACATATATACAGACAACAATTTTGCCATACTTTAGCACAATTTTACTGGGATGAATGTTTGCTGAAAATGCCACAAGACATCTCTCCAACATCACTGAATCTGACCACCTGGTTTAAACTTCAAAATTGTATATGATTTTGCTGGAAGGGGATAATGGAATGCATTTCGGGAGCCATGCCCACCCACACATGGGCACTTAAATCAAGACACAACAGCCTTTTATATGGCAATGTGGTGTAAGCGACAGTAAACTCTGAAAGTACAAGGTACAGACATAATATTATGAAGGCAAAAAATGAAAAATCAGATTTTTCATCATGTTTGCCTTACTTTCACCAAGGCACCTGCCAAATTAATGTCTAAGAAATAGCCAAAGTCACCAAGCTGTAAAAACTGCCTCTTTGAAGTGATATTGCTTCCCACACAATAATGGAGACCTGAGCTTACACCTTAATGTATTAGCTAAAGAATGGCTCTTTTCAAGAAGGAAATAAGCAAACATGCAATTGTATCTTGATGAAAAGCCATCAGGAAATAGTAATTCAACAAAAGGCAACAGACTTTTCATGCCTTCTGAAGTAACTGCTGGGTGGGATTATTAAAAGGTGTTTGTCACTGAGTACTTATAGAATCAAAATGCACAGAAAATCTCAAAACAAATGGATGGCTGAAAAATTACTGTTTACAAGATTAATAATAGATACTCCAAATCATTAATACTTAATGCCACACTAGCACATCAATTTTATTCTGAATGTGAACTGGAAAATATTAATGTGAGAAACTAATCAGACTCCCCATTTGATAATTTAGAAAGCATAAGTTTCATGATTGCTTTACAATTTTGTTTCCATGATAAGCAATTTATATTTTTTTCATGTGAGTATTTAATTTAGATTACCTAACTGTACCAACATGGTGGTGAAAATCATTCTTGCCTCCCGTAGTGTTCCGAGTTCAAACCCTGGCTGGGTAAAAATGCTAGATCGAGGTTATGACCGTGAGTTTCCCTTAGAATTTAGGAACCTATCAGGCAACTAGCTAGCTTCCGGGCCAAGTTCACATGTGCATTCATTTCATATGATCTGGGCAAGACTGCTTTAACAGGCTACTCCAATACACTGACTTTGGAGATAGCAAAATTAAACTGTCTCTGTGGTCAAGTGGGTCTGGGTTCAACTCTCAGCTGGGGCAGGGGAATTTATCTATAACTAAAATGATCCCTTGCTCTCCAAAAAAGCAGAAAGTATGCAGTGAGAGTGAGTGTGCTTCATAGTAAAAATAGAATAAAAGCCAACATGAAGGACCAACAGTGGATCAGCTGTTTCTCAAATCAAACACCCTGATATGATCATAGAAGTTAAGGAGGGCTATACTGTTGGAGACCCCCCCCCCTCCATGGGGGGGGTCCTGTTAACTAACCCAGAAAACATGTTAGCTTCACATATTAGTACTCCTGACTATGAATTAGTAATACAGTGATCTTCTGATCAAGAAATCATTAGTTTTTACAATGGAGACTTGCTGTTCAATCAAAACAGTGCAAGCAATGGACTATTAGATTAACTTTGTATACATATTGAATATAGTGTTACAAAATTTAATGAAGATGAGCTTAAGCACTTCAAAAGCATACTCAAATCAATTTAAAAAACAGTCGCTTATCTCATCACGAAACAGTTTACTCATTACAAATGTACTGGAAGCAAGTGATTAGATTTAAAATGTTATCTTTTTCAGGGGACTCCATAAAAAAAATTGACAAGGGAATTTTAACACGATTAATTCCAACAAACAGCCTGAATGACACTAGAATTACTTTTTGCTTAGTTATAATGTTGAATTTCTGAAACTTTATAAATTAATAATCAGTGTAGCATTATTTCCAAGATCTTCCACAATTCTTCCCCCCTAATCCTTGTTAATTTTTAATGAACAAAACTATTCATGGATAAGATTTCTTTTCATGTTGAAACAGGGTATACTCACCTCATATCAGTGTTTAAATCAGAGTTTCTGACAAAGTGGAGGGGGGGAAACTTAAGTTTGTGTTACATTCATGGCAATAACAGTAGTAGCATTGGTGTGTTATACATTTGTATTTCTGAGCAGTAGAGGCATATAACTCTCCCAAAACTGTTTGATGGAAGCCAGGGGCGATTTGTTTTTTGTTTTTCAAATCTAGTTTTGTCTACAAGTCCCGCGATTAGTGTACTGCACTTACTCTCACTATTTTCACTAACACATGTCGCTTCGAATGCTGTAGTTTTTTGCTGAGAAGCTGTCATATTAATATTACTTCAAGTTGAAGCCTGAGATTTTAACTGGAATACATCACTGTTATTATTTTCTGTAACTTTTAGCTTTCTTGTCACAATATCCATCCTAATGAACAATGGAACAGTGAGTTGCAAGAAACTGAACTGAATATTGCAAGCTACAATCATCATGGTGCAGAATTGCTGGAATTGTGACCCTTATGCTACCCAACTAATGAGCTTGAGAATCGTTTATTGTTTAGCTTGCTTATCATGATACTTCTGCTTACTCACAGCTCACACTCATGCCATGTAGTCTGCATGGAACTGTTCCATGTTTTCTTCTATTTTCAATGAGCAGTAATAGTAAATTGTAGTACTGTGGCCAAGTCGTTAGACCATTTGCCTATCACCGAGGTGGCCTGGATTCGATCCCAGGGACCCACATGTGGTGAACGAAGCGGCATCTGGGAAGGATTTCTCCAGGTTCTCTGGTTTCTCCCACCATTCATTCCACCAACAGCTTAATCATCACCCATTTTGCCTGAATTTCACATTATCCTATTCCTCACTCTATCTGGTGCTGGGCTGACCACCCGCTTCTAGGTCTTCACCCTTCAGGTCCACAGGTTCGTCTGCTCTCCAACAGGCACATGACCCTAGGCACCAGCTTGTAAGTCCTCCATACAGGGAGGGCAAAAAGAAAAAGTAATGTAAATACTTATAGTAAAAAGAAAAATACTTCCATGGCTGGGAAGGAATTCTTCTTTGACAAGCCGGGGAAATTATTTATGAGAGGGGGAAATCCCCCCATTAATTTGAACCCTGCCTCATATGGTTTTTGAGACGTACATTCCTTATTTCAAATTCAAAAATGTTCTCTTCAATTTGAAATTCTGTTTTCTAAAATTGCAGCAGTGAACATCTTAACAGGACATCGCACAACACATTAACTACCACCACTACTAATACTTTTCTTCCATTTCATTACTAGATAGGTTGAAAATTCCAAATTAATGGGGAGAGTAAATGGAACTAATAATTACCATTGTTAGGTAGTTAATTACAATTACAACAAAGAAGAGTAAGCATTTACTACTTTATTTTACTGAACTACAAACATATATAAAGTCACACAATAAATACTGTTCACATTATCATTAAAATACTCGATTTTCTTATTAAGTCCACCTTAAATAATAGTATACTAACTCTAATGATAATAATAATAGTGAACAAAGATTGTGTGTGGTGTACAAAATTGATTCTGAGAGTTTTAATACATATTAAAGAGCCTGAATTTTTAAGTTGTATCACCTGACCTATACGAGCATTATCACATGCAGCCATTAATGTGGAAAGCAGAAATATAACAATGAAGACTCAATAAAGTAAATATTCAATCCAATGGAAATGCAATGTGGATCAGAGGAAACAATGTTCAAGATACCGTATTTCATTGCGTAATCATTGCTTTCTTTTTAAAGTAAAAACATACAGTATGACCATTATGCGAATAATAAATTATTTAAGATTCACCACACTAATTTTCAGTGACTAGTGTACTGTTACAGGAATGATAATGAGTTTGAGCACATTCAAGCATGGCCACATTACGCTGTCCTAGTTGAAAAGAAAGCAGAGGGGAAGGAAGGGAAACAAAAATACTGCATGATGCTGAAACTGAAATGCAAACACCTACTTCAATAAAGAAAAAATAAACAATGGTGACTTTGTATTTATAGAACAAAAAATAATCCTTTTTTTTTTCATGATATTTTTGAAATGTGCCTTTTAATTAGAGTTGATATTGTCGGATTGCTGGTTATGAAACACAACATCCATTATTGTGCAACTCTTCAATATACGCTAGCACCTCGGTATCAATTCCAAGGAACTTTTGGATTTTAGGACCACAAAAAGAGTACCTTGAACTTAGAGATTTCAGTTGCACTTTCACTTTGTGCCAATTACAAATTTTTCACTCACTGAAAATTTCCTTTCTGCAGCTTGATTAGCATCCTATCTTGCAAATGCAATTACTCTTAGTTAAAACCCATATTAGTGTTTCACAAAATAGGCACTCCTTAGAATAACTCTAGAAACTAACAGCTGTATACAACTGAAGAATAAGATGGTTATTGACTTGGTGCATGTTAACCATGTGTAAAACAGTTTTCACCCCTCACCGTTCCATTTGCTTACTGCTCTAATTCCCATGCTTTAGGTGTATGAACCAATAAAATTCATTGACATAAGCTGATTAGCTTGTACTGCATCAATGATATATCAAAGCCTTTAGGAATAGGAGCGGTGCCTCAGCATCGAGCATTAGAATATGATGCACACTTACACTCTACCCCTTCCCATGAACATAATAGGACTAACAGTACTTAAGGTTACAGCGGCGGCACATTATTTTCAACATTCCTCAATAGTGAACACCTGGAATATTAATGCGACACTTATGCACTGAAATGCTTAAGTCGTGATTGCTTGTCTACAAATTAAGGTGTGGCTATTATGTGATGGCGACAAATATGCAATGAAATATGGTATTTATAAAGAGCAGAAGTAGTTCCTTTTCTCTTGTTAGTCTTTGCTACATACTAGAATGATTTCTGTCTTTTAGGAGGCAGCTGGCAGACAACTATATGGGCCTGTATATTCACATGCTTATCAAAGAGTCCTTGTGAAATTGTGAAGGCTCATGTTAATACAACTGATAAAGAATACAAACCTAGAGACTTGAGCATCAGCATTCCTGTATATACTGGGTGTCCCAAAAAACACAGACAACACTTAGTATGTTGTGCAGAATGGCAAACTAATTGGTTTTCAAACAGGAGCCCCTGTCCAGTAATGCATGGTTTGGAAGCTGGAGAGCATCTAAGTTTGAGAACAAACGATTGTGACAATTTGTTAACATTCATTTTGGTATCTTAATATGGAAGGTATGCAAAGCTTTAGTCATCTGTGTATTGGGATGAATGACCTGAGAATAATAACATTCCTGTGCATGCACTAAATTCTTCCATAGAGTCCTTGGTGCGCATCTTACTGCGTTACTTGTGTATTTTCCAATGCAGTAACATTTTAATAGCAATACGACATGTACCAGTACACAGCTGCTGAAATGGCACACTTTGATGTAAATGTGCAGAATCACTTCAAGCAGAATATCCAAATTGATGATTTGTGCCTGAGGTTCACCACCACTGATATAGGCTCTGTAATGTTGTAGGAGGTACAGAGTTTGAATCCTGTTTGTAATGTACTCAGCTAGATGTAGAGTTTATTGACGAAATGTGAACGTACAACCATCTCACACTTCAATGCGCTACATCGTCCAAACCATGCATTTCCGGACAGGGGTTCCAATCAATTTGCCGTCCTGCACAACATACTAAACATTGTCTGTGTGTTTTTTTAGGACACCCTGTATATTAATAATACAATCATTTTCAATCCATTCAATATAGAAAAGCTATTTTTGATATTACATGTTTGCTGACACAATCACTATGCAAAAGGGGATTTTATATTAGGAATTTTCATTTAGCTTAGCTAATTCTCAGAATTTCATAAATTTAATTCTCAGAAAACAAAAAGGGATGACTTTAAGATATTTATCATGTATTAAATGATACGCCTGTCTCATCTTTAAGGGTTTCCAACATATATCTGAATAATTTAATTTTGATATAGTGAAAAAAAAATGTAGTTGCAAAACATGGCATGTTGTTCTTGGTTCATAAACATCTCACTCATATGGAAATAACTGTTTTCTTTAGCAGTATGTTAAATAACCATTGCCTATGGAAAAAAATTATTCCATTTAAACGGTAGATTATAAATATGATCTTAGGGTATATTAAAATAGACACATTATAAGTTTTGAACTTCTGACTGCTGTTTCTTTAAAAATATGTTTGAAACTTGGGAAATTTAACCAAATGCAAGTTAGTGTAGAAAGGAATCTTAGAAATAAAGTAGAAACCTTGCTAACAAACTAATACAGTAATCAATCATTACACTGCAATGAAATTGACATATTAAAAAAGAAAAATGAAAAGATATATATATATATAAGGTCCCTAAAATTCGCTGTGGAAGTAAATATTTAAATTAAATTATCTGTAAAACTTAGTGTCAAACTTTGAATTTAAGTGCAAGTTAAGATGAAAAACCAAGAATGCCAATTGAGAAGGTGGTTCCAACAAAATTTGATTGGAGTCATAATGCAAAATGCCCAATTTTCCTTATTCCACATTGCTAAAATCCCACTATGTCTTGCCTGACTTTGCACTTACACCACTCTCTATCTTTAAAAATCTAATGTTGATGTTCTTTCTGTTACACTACCATTTTAACAAACATTGCTTTCAAACTAGGTAATGTCTTTTTCACTGTTACTCTGTATTTACATAAAGCTTCTAAACATAAAATAGCTTATTCAAAATTTTTTTTTTGTGCAAGTCATTTAAGTGAGATAAACATGCTTTAAAATTTAATACAGTAAAAAACGAAAACTAATATGATGGTAACAATTCTTGCTCTAGTGAATGTATGAACTATATTTTTATGGCAAAAACCTTTTCTTGATAAATGAATTATGGCTACAGCGATATTGCTTGCTACATGATAAATACAACTTAAATTCCTTTTAAAAAATCCTATAAACACACACACACACACACACATGTAAAGCACCAAAATAATTTTCACAATGAAGGTGGACATATTCTAAAAGCTACTTACATTTTGCTATTTTTCCTGTTAATTTATATATATATATAATAATGCCCCTGATGCCTATAATGGCATTTTTATTACCTGAATGTTTGCAGTAATGAAAATACAACTTACACTATAAATGTAAACATACTATTTGTTGCAGCTATACTATATTATTCACGCATAAAAAAATTTGTTCATTTGTCATGTAAAATAAATGTTTCTCAGAGGTAACAAATTGCATAAGCATAAGCTCTGAAAATGTAACCATGTGTAACACAAGTTTTTATAGCTTAATCTTGCACTATTATAATGAACAGCTGAAAGGGAGTTACTTGTAATTTTAGTAAAGTTTGAAAGCCTTTAGAAAAATCAAATGTTTTTACTAATAAACTAAAGAAGACACTGGTGTTATCTGCCTGCTCCTCTCTAGATCAAAAGGGAGTTTAAATGTGTGATTTGGTGCACAATTTCTGAGTTCTGCAATTAAAATTAGCAGCCAATTTTTTGTTTGCACACTTTTGATGACAAATTCCTTCTGTAACCAAAATTCTGAAGTAGATTTCAGCAGGAAGAGTTGGTTACTTCCCTAGTCAATCGCAGGCATAGTTTTTGTTTGGAGCAAACGCAATTATTTTAACTGACTGTAGTGAAGTGTGTGTCATATTTTTCCATAGGTAGATAACAAAGTACATATTTTACAGAACATGCTGTTACTTCTAACATACCAAAGAATTCTAACACTATTGAGAAATTGTAAAATCTGAATCTCAGATATTGTCTCTATAAACTGAGGTTGATCAGATTGAAGCTTTAGGGCTGAAGTATCCTTGCATGTGTAGTGAAAAGACTGCAATGTAGCTAAGCATCAGTTGCCCAATTTATTACACTAGTCTTGAGTAGACACTTACGCAAATCCAGGCCTTTACTTCTTTACCACTAGCTAGGTTTATTATCATGGAAAAGTAAAAGTCTGGTTTAATACATCCTAAATTTGGTAGTGACCTGTTAAAGCATGTGTCTTCCACACATTCTTCATTACAACATGATGGATTATATACTAAGTCAACACAATGGCTGAATAACAAATATAAGCAGAGATTATTAATTCAATTTCTATATTCCCAAAGAATGAGAGGAAAAACATGGCAATGTTACTGTATGCATGCTTAGGGGCTGCGTAATGCAGGTCACCAACACATGAGAAATGAAAGTAATCAGTGGTAGCACATAATTTGCATGATGATGGAGTTCTGTAATTATCAACGCTTATAAGATGACAAACGGAGTTAACTTTTGGCAATGCAAGTACATAAGTGACATACATATGAAGAAGATGGGAAACTCTATTCTCATTACTTTTACTATTAGTGTATGTTAATTGTGATATACACCATGTGACAGTTTTCATTTGATAGTGGCATTTTACTTATGCATATTTCTCATCAACCCAAAAGATCTTCTAAATGTGGCACTGAGCATCACAATTACAGAATAAAAGAGGCTCCCTACATATTGTGATGAAACAAGTTAATTCATGAGTCACATAATCTGAAATAATTTTGAAATCATAAGCTCATGCTATTGTGCAGTAGACCAGTCAGCACCAGTATTTATTCTGCCATTTGCAATATTTTTAGAAAGCTTTGTCAAGTTAGATAGAATGCATATTTACATTATCAATTAAACAAGTAATTATAAAAACATATCTGAGTGGATATAGACTCATAGAAATGTTAATATCCAAGTTTAGGAAACTAATGGTAATTTAAGCACTGCCAAATTTATAGAAGTTATGAAACATAAACACTTAGTTTGTGCTTCTGTTCCATTGTTTCAGTTTTAGATTGCACTTCCGTTCCATTACCTATGTTCCTCCCTGGTTCATGTTTCAATTTAAATTGTGTTTCGCTTCCACTGCCCATGTTCTTTTCTTATTCGTAATTGCCAACATCTTTGTCCACTATGGGGGATGTAGTGTATTTCTTCATGTCAAGATGGCACAGTTTAGCGAGATGACACATCAATCAGCCTGTATACAACATTACCAAAAAATTTACACCAATGGAAAGATAATGTTTAGGTAAACTTCCTCTCTTGTAACTATAAAATAATATGCCCGCTGTCTGCATTGTTTTACTATAGCATTAAGAAGGGGACAATCCTAATGAAAATTTCATTCTGTTTATTTACCCAGATTTCTTTCATTTTAAAGCAAATTTACAGTTTTGATTCCATTTTCTTTGATGCTTGACAATCCTTAAAAAACTGCAGAAGTTAATATAAAATGATCTGCCTTTATAACAACTTTCTTACACTATCCTTGGACACCTGCTTGTAAAACAAATTCTATTCATCCGCTTGGTCATACTGTAGTGCGATAACCTTTTGCTGTTGATATCTATGAGCACATTCTCATTTAACTCACTGTTTAATGTCTTTATTACTTGTTCCTTTTTATGATACATAAGATGCAAGTGGTTGTGAGATCCAAACTCTTATATTCTTTTACTATTACAATTTTGGAAATAAAGTTATAATGCCATTATTTATGACTCTTCAAGCAGAAAGTATTCATTTAGGTGGTCCACCTCTACTGTGTGGAATTTGTTCATCTCAGAAGCCCAAAGTATGAATCTCAATTAGGATGAGTTATTCCCAACCTATTTTTTGGGGGTTTCCCTTCATCTTGAGCAAACAAATGTTTAAGCTTGATGAAACCAGGAATCATTTGAAAAGTCACTTATTGGCTAGTGTGACCTGCTTAGGCAAAGAACGTTTACCCCATCCCCCCAAAAAAATCACACACAGACACTCAGAATTATGATTTCCTGTACACACACTCCCCATGAACTATCTTAAGGGAAGACTAATGACAAAATTTGCCACAGTTTTAGTCTTTCATGCAATATTATTAATTTGGATTGTGAGTTCTCCATCACTTCATTAACAGTGCAAATCTCTTGATTTCAAGCACCTTTGTCTTTTAGCAGAAATCTTTCAGTCCTGAAAAGTACTTGTGATGCATCCCTTTTTCTACCAACTCTAATGCTTCTCTGCAATTTTACACTTTCCTCCACAATTTATCACATGTAAAAATTGATAAAGTCTGCAAGTTGTTCAAGTAAATAGTACTTTATAACATAAGCTGTAATAAAATAGTAAGTGATTCAACATTGTAAATGTGTTATTGTTTATGTATACATCACTGAATGTGTATACATTTGTTCAACTTGATGATGCTATGAATTATTTGTATTCTTTTAAGCAGATAATAAATAAGTTACTCTGGACTACTTTAAGTGGCTTGCAGTTTTTTAACAGCCTACATGTTACATGTTCACAACTTATGCTTATGGTTCACTAGCTTCTACTATGGCTCACACTCTGCATTAAATAAAAATATATGCAAGTATAAAACTACTACTTCTAAATAAAACTGACACTCTTGTGTCACAGACATACAACAAAATAATGCATTCTTTTCCACTGCAATGCACTGCAAGGTAATGCACACCATTCTACCGTCACACTGCAGTGGAAAATCTCAAAAACATAGTTCTGATAGATTAAATATTTATTTTACAATCTTGATGTTTAGAATACAAATGGAGTAAATATTACTATAGCTTCATATGGCTTTATCCCATTAAAAGCTTTACTAGGAACCTATATTACATATTTTTTCCTGCTATTCCAGGCCTGATATCCTTTTTTACTTTGTAGCAATTCTATAATTATCATCTTCATAAACAAACTATTGAACTGGCAAAAGAATACATCAATGAAATATAGTAATCAGAACTAACTGTGAAGCTTTCGGCAATAAATTAAAAACAATCAGTGCATATAAATAATGAATGTGTATACATACTTATAAATAATGCTGTTGTTCATTGCTGCAGCTATAAAAAGGGAGCATATTATACTATATAGAAAAGTTACTGCAGTCTACATCCTGAAAAAAAAAATCTCACAAAAATCAGCAATTTTAACTTTTGTAGAAAGAGTGAAAATTTGAGGGGAAAAGATAGCCCTCAACTAATTTAATCTTAAATAATAACTTCTTCACTTTGTTGTTTAAAGAACTATAAGGGTAACTTTAAACTATTTCACAAAAACAACAATGTACAGGTATTTTATTTGTGAGATCTCCATTTTTTGCAAGTGTGTTCTAAAGCTTGCATTTAACCAATTATACTTGGGATATGTAAATAGTATGTATAAAAGTTCTGTATTATATAGATTTCAACATATGCTAGACATTAGTTATGTAGTCATACTGTTTCAACATTGTACTCCATTGTTCAAAAAAATTAGCAAATAAAGGTCTCTTTCTTTAATGGAAGCCCAAATGTAGCTTTTTGTATTATGTGGCTAACAAGCCTTTAGTGTCCTTGCAAAAAACAGATAAATAAATGATTATAAAGCACTATTTACATACATTTACCATATTCAAGGTTTCCTTGAAATTTAATACACAGAAAATAAAAGCACTGCTACTAATAAACTACAAACTACTGAAAATCAATATGAAATGAAAGAATGGTATACAAATAACTGAATAAGCACATAACTGAAAACGCCCTTTTGTTGTCACAAAATGCTCAACACTGCATAAACAGTCTTTTCAAAATATTTTACCTTGCTTTGTATTGATTTATTTAAGAAGTTGTGTATTAAGTTTCAAGGAAGCATTAACATGAGTAGATAAATGGTTAAATTATAAATCCTTAAAATATACCATGCAACTCTATTGTAGCATACTGTTACCATTTTAAAAGTACTATTCTTTACCTTCTTACTGCAACCTTTTCTATAAAAAATTGTATGTTGAAATGTTTAGCTGACATAATTTTAACAAAAGATTGCAAGGACTTGTTAGAGTATGCTCCCACAAGGAAATTAAAGAAAGAAAGAAAGAAAGAAAGAAAGAGAGAGAGAGAGAGAGAGAGAGAGAGAGAGAGAGAGAGAGAGAGAAAGAAACTGAAAGGAAAATGAAAACAAGGAATTACAAAAAAAAAAAAAAAAAAAAAATTCTATTGACATAAGCAGCCAAGGTTGTTAAGGCATGGACTCTGAACAGGAGGTCCGCTTGTCAAATCTTGCCATGCATACATGGTTTAACATTTGGATAGAAATTAGGAGCAAGTGTGCCAAATTAAATTTAGCAGTATAGACAGGAGAAGAATTCCTGCAAAGAAATACAAATTTCATCAATTTTTGTTGAAAACTTGAAACTTTTGCATTGCAGCAGTACTCCATTTATCCAGATTTGAATTCTGCTCAGAATGCAGGATCAGCATAAATATAAATAAATCAAAAGGATGATAGATGGTACCTCAAAGGTTAACAGCTGGAGTTGTAATGAATTTCAATTATCCAAATAATCCCTATGGCATCTGAAGTAACCCTCATTGGCTGGCAATGGAAACATTTGAAGAGAATGAAATCATCTCAATTTTTGGCATATTAGGTTTTGGAATATCAGATAACACTGTCAAGCACGTTCTACTAATAAAAGTGGTGGCAAGATATGTAGGAAGAAAATGTGGAGGGAAAAAAAAAGAATCAAAAGCAAGATTTCAAATTATTTAAAGTTACCAATTACTTTAGAACTATTATAATAACAATATTCGACCACATCTTTAGCTATACTCCCCCAAACCCCACAAAAGGGATTAGCATATTGTAACCTAAAATGATTGCTCATTCAATGTTCCCATTGTTTTTGGTAGCAGGATTTTAATGTATTTTGTGTACTTTAATATTTATGAATGGAAAATGGATATATTTGCAATGTTCTATTTCCATTATAATTTTAAAACGAATGGGTACATTATGAATGCACATTATTTTCATTTACAAAATTACACCTCCTCAACATCAGTAAATGCTCTGTTATGTTTGACATACTGATGATGGTTGCTCCATATGCTATGTGGGAACATGCTCTAAACTTGTTGCACACTTAAACCACTGAGCTAAAAGAATTGACTAATCGCTTGAGAATAGAGTGGTATTATCATCAAAGTCATTCACCATCATTGCGAATAAAAATGCTGTATAGCAAGAAAAGATGAAGAATAATACTAAAAAGCTACACTTCCAATGTTCACAATAAAACATGAAATATTTAACATCACACAATATAATTATACCTATACTGTACTTCTGATAATCCATTTAACATGTCTATATGCCATTCATGCTGCTCAAAAACATCAACTTCTGTTTCCCTGTGGAAAGCTATAGCAATTAACTTTTAAAAATAAATGTTCCATTGAGTATATCAAGGCAGTCTTCACCAAGACTGAGAGAAAGAAACTGTGTCTTTGAAAAATATATTTTCTCTGTAAAATACCTATTGCAACAGATCTGACATTCTGTATGACTGCTCCATAATTGCTATTTGTGATTCAGTATTGAAATGTGAAAAAGTCCATTATTTATGGTGTTGAAATACTTGCAAAAACAACTGCATTGTGCAGGTCATAATGCATCAACTGATTTGCAATTCTTTATCAGTATAAAAGTTTATTCAGTGAAGAAAAAAAAAAAATTACACTTGCAGTTTAGATCAATCTATCATACTGTTAGTGATTTTGGCACATAGTGTAATAATAAGAATAAAATTTAATACTACAAAGAAACTGAACACTAATAATACTACAACAGTTCTGGTGTTTATCAATCTAAAATTTGTTGATTAAACACAATTAGCACAAATGGTAAAAATTATACTATTCCTAAAATAGGAATGGGAAAGCAACAAAACTAGATAATCATGCTGGCCTAATACTCTGTGAAATGGAGTTCTAAGCCAATGGAATAATGTGTTACATAAATCTACATCAGAACCTTATTAGCAAAACAAATTTTCTGTTCCCTGAATTATTAGTAGGAATGGTTTTATACATATTTCCATTTTAGCTAAATGATGTCTGCATGTGGCTCTACCAATGACTTATGCTTTCGAGTCTGGGAACAGAATTTTACACACTATAGGCTTACATATGCACTTATTTACCATCTTAAAATTTAACTGCAGAAAAGATTTAAGTTTGTTATCCCAGCTTATTAACATTACTTAAGTTTATCTTGTTCAATAAGGAACTCCATACATCTTATTGCTATAAACAAAGCATATCAACCTGAGCACCATTTAGCAAATGAGATAGCTTCAAAGATGCTGAAATTTACTATACCACATAAACACTTCAACTATCCACAAAAATAATACTGTTATTTTATAAATTGGTTAGTTAGATTTCACAAACTTTTAAATGACTTGTAATAAGCTTTCCAGTTGGCTACAAGAGGAAAAAATGAATAGCCCTTCAAAAAATATTTTTGTTACATTTTCTTTGTCTTGTGATTAGCAGTGTCACTAGAGGCAAACACTTTGCAGCAATTACCTTCATTTGCACACCTTATTGAAGGGGTACATAATGAGAGAGTGACAAATCATCCCATTTCTGACTCTCACAGTCTGTAAGTACTTCATTGGCTATGAAAGTATTATTTTTAATTCACCAATTATACGAGGAAGGATTGGAAGTAACACACAAACATTTTTTCTGCCATGATATTATGGTTGGGAGTGTTGAATTTTTACCAAGATATAATTTGAAAGTTTCATTACAGATGCTATTTATTTTTCATGTGCAGTTCTAGCGAGAGAACCATGAACTAAGCAACAAAGATGGTGTGCATGTTATGTTGCCAATGGGTGAAGAGAAGTAAAGTGTAGTGTGTATGGGAACTACTGTATGGACAATAGCAATGTCTCCAGGTGGTGTGCATTCTCCAAAGATAGCCAAGATAATGTTTGTGATTTGCCATATCCCAGACAGTTGGCAACAACTGCAACGCTGTAGAATGTCACAGCCATTGAGGTGGCAATTTTGAAGGTTAACTACAGGTACATACACCATACAGTCCAGATCTTGCACTGTCAAACTTTCATCCCATGAAGAAATTCTTGGCCAATCAATGCTTTGTGACAGATGCAGAAGTGAAATCAGCAGTCTGCAGATAGCTATACTCTAACTGGAATGTCGGTCTGGGTGGTTCAGTGGGTTAGACGCTGGTCTACTGATCGCAAGGTCATCTTCTTCTTCTTTAATTTCCCCTAGTTACTCTAAAAATGTCTTCGGTGAAGGACTTCCATGTTTTCCCATCTTTTGCCATTCTCTTTAATTTCATCATATTTTTGTTAACTTTCTTCCCCAATTCCACTATACAATTCTCATATGTGACTCTGGGACGGCCTGTCTGTCTTCCTCCTTCTACCTTTGCTTCCAGAAACTGCTTTGGCTTCCTTCCCTCATCCATTCATGATACATGACTGAGCCATCATAATTGTCTATGCTAATTGCTTCTCAATAGGGGTTGTTGCAAATCCCTTCTAATTCTTTGATTTATTAGATCTCTTTTAGTTTTCCTGCTATATATCGCATACTTTTTATTTCTGGTCCCATTATTCTACTTATATCTTTCCCTCTAGCTGGCCAGCTCTCGCTTCCATATAATAGGATGGGTTCCAGTATAGCCCTGTATATTTTGAGTTTTGTTTGGGGGTGTACTTCTTTTTTCCCCAATATAGTATAACTAATTTGATGATCGCAAGGTCACAGGTTCAAATCTGGCCCAGACCGATGGTTTTTAAGTGTGCTTAAAAACAACAGCTCCAAGTTAGTATATTTACTGGCATGTAAAAGAAACCTATGGGACAAAATTCTGGTACACCGACTATGCTGATGTGATCCTGGCAATTGACAGCATTGTTAAACAACAAAATAATTTTTTCTAACTGACACGACTTTTATGCACAGGGACAATGAAACTGGTGTCACAGTGAAAGATGTGTTGTGCAAGTTGGCAACTATGTAGAAAAATAGCTAAAAGATGTCAGTTCATTTATGCATTATTTTTATTTTTTACCTGTTAAACATTAAAAAAAAAAAAAAAGATTGTGCATTACTTTTGGATCTGTCCTTGTAAAATCCATTAAACTTCCTTTGTTAGAACAGAACAATAACAGAGCCACCTTATTTTTTCTGTTATGTCCCCACTATGAGCTCATATTTTCTGCTTTACAAGATGAAGTCACTGTAGTTGGAATATAACGCATTGATTTAATAAGAATTTATGGAAGGGCATTGATTTGCACCACATATCATCCATTACTGAACGTCGGTCTGGGTGGCTCAGTTGGTTAGACGCTGGCCTACTGATCCCAAGGTTGCAGGTTCAAACCCGGCCCAGGTCGATGGTTTTTAAGTGTCTTTAAAAACGACCGCTCCATGTCAGTAGATTTACTGGCATGTAAAAGAACTCTTGCGGGACAAAATTCCGGCACACCGGCGACGCTGATATAATAATAATTAATAATAATAATAATTACTGAATGTTCATGCCCATTTACTGCTGGTTACTGGAAGACACGGTGGTGCAATCAAATTTTAGATCTCTGCATTTTGCATTTTGTTGCAGTCCACTGAAGGGGGACCAAGTTCATGATGAAGGATTAGACACATGATCTCAGGCCTATTACCGTACTATATACCAATTAGTACACGATATTCAGTCTGCAATCCCAAATTACAATATAATGCAATATAATTTAATACATTATCATATCCACGAAAATCTATAACACTTTGAATCTGTCCACAAAGCTGTAAAAATGTCTCCTTTGCCATAAAGTTGTAGAAAAGGTCTCCACTCTCATATACTTTATGGGCGAACCATAAAAGCTAGCAAGTATGCAATTGAATATTCCACCATATTTAGGTACATCTCACTCTTAATGTGTTTTCTGATCAGTGAGTACACATCAGCTGTCAAAACATCAACTTTAAATACTGCTTGCTTTTAAACACTGTCCTCAGAATTATAGCAGCCATACTTAGATATTGTTTAATTTAATTGTCTAAATTTGAATTGGCCCTGATGTCAGATGCTAGGAAACAAGTTACTCGTAGTTTACCACAACAAAAAATGTAATTTTTTATCACATAATACTGTGTGCATACTGCATTCAAGGTACAGCTATTCTATGAAATACATTCTTTCTTTGTATACTAAGACTGCATTTTAAACATGTTTATGAGTACTAGGTACAAACACAAAATATAGGGTTATTCTAAATTCTGTTCCCTCTTTGAAGTTGGTGTATCTTCTATACACATTAACAGTTTGGTTCCACATTGATAGGATTTTGTTATTTTTTTTCATTACTTTGTTGTTATATGGATTAAGATATGGACTCCGATCTGAAATAATTTTGTAAACTTGTTGGCAAATTTAAAGAAATTGGTTTAGTTATGATGGAAAGCAAACTAGTACACCAAAATTTGTGGAAAATGAGAGTGTAGATCTCCAAGGAGTTCCCAAAAATTCTGCACACATGAATGTTTGAAGTGATAAGACTGCAAAGTATGTGGAGATGAGTCATTCAACTCTATGGCAAACACTGAAAAGACAGCTTCAGTGCTATACCTATAAAATGAAAATGTGTTTGAACTCGAAGAACAAGATAAGCTGATTCATGTCACTTTCACTTTACAAATGCTAGCAAAAATTCAGAATAATTTTGAGTAGTTTAATAAAATCTTCTAGACTGATGAGTGGCATTTTAAATCTAACACTCATAATTTGCAGAATACAGGCAGAAAATAATTGAATGCAAATGTATAGCACGCATTGCATGCTGAGGTTACTGCATGTTAAGGTTTTACATCACATTTCATAACAGGAATTTGTACCTGTGAAGAAACTTAAAATAGACCAATGAAGTTTTAACAGTAAATGCTACAAAACTTAGTAATACCATCATCACAGTCATAAAACTTAAATTTTTTTTCAAGCAAAATGGCACTCCACCTCATATACAATCCTGTAAAAGAACTACTGAGTTTCGTGTAATTAGTATACACTTTCTGGAAGTTGTCCTCTACACATAACTCTGACTGAAAGAAAGACTATCTCACCAAACCTACCATATATGTGAAGAATTGAAACAATCTATATCCAATGTCATAGAGAAATTCTACAAATGCACTAACACTGCTTTTAACACAGAAGAAAGGCTAATTCTTATTATCAGCATGGTGATGGTCATATTTATGTTTTCTTGTTTCTTCATCTTACATTAAAATTGTATTTTTTATGAACAAATCACTGTTCTTATTTTTTGCAGCATTTAAAAAGTTGTAGCCAATTGAAACTAGAAGCATTCTTTAAAATAACACTATTGTATACAGTTGAATCTGATTTATGCATATATAAGGGGAAGAGGGAAGATTATTTGTAACTCAGAATTACAAATGAAATTTTGATAATGTATCATACTTTGTTTAAAGAAAATGCAATACAGTGGACCTACATGTGTAATATGTTACAAACAACAAAAATACGTATGAACAAAACATTGAACTTGGTCCTGCTTTAAAAGAATCCATTAATTTGGTCATTAATTTCACTTTTCTTGCGGAAAGTGCACAAACCTCATTTTGTTACTGATAACTATATGCAGCTTGGTATAAGCAATTTCTAAGTCTGAAACAATTTCAGTTTTAGTATTGTGTGGACTAAGTTCTGCCTCTTGTATGAGTTTTACTTTCTGATTTAGTGTACATTTCCCTTTTCTGCTCTTCAAGGCTGATTATAAGCTATTGAGAATTGAAAGACAAAACCGCTGTTAATCAGTAAACACCAGATAAAGCGAAAGCTAAGCCCCGGCACAACAGCCCATGAAGAGTCAAGCCTTACCGCCCAGCCGCTGCGTTCCCTACCTTGGCCCACTACAGGTGTAGTGTGGGGTGCAGTATTGGAGGGTGGTACTTGGTCAATGTCCCAATCCCTCCCGGCCAGTTATGCGGTCTTCACGACCTGGGTAAACACCAGATACTGAACATTTTTATCTTTACTTCTCATTTGTTGCTATGACATTGTTGTGCCAAAAGCCACCTGCTCTACTAGCAAATGTCTTTATTTTTTGTTTTTGCAGCCGAAAGTCTCACACTCAGTCTTTGTCAACAGAGATAAGGAAAATACTCTTCGAGTTTCTTTTAAGGTAGTGTATGCTGTATGCTCATAATTACGCAAAACTCTGTTGTATTTCATTGAAATTTAATATGTATAACAGTGAATTATATATAAATAAGGTTCTATTAACACATTTCTAAATTACATTTTGCCGGGACCTACAAAAATTTACATATAAATACAAATTACTGAAAACTGGGTTACGTATAAAGTAGATACAACTATATAAGGTTCAATTTAATGCAGTGCTCTGAGCATTAATGAGTTAATTAACAAATTTGATTGATACTGGTGTCCTGGTGACACTAAAGTGGAAAAAGTAGAGTAATTTTTATAACACTTACTTTACTTACTTGAGTACCTAAAGCTTGGGACATGTTTCAAGCTCAAAGCTCAACTGTAGGAAACCTTTAACACTTCATGAATATGCTTGGAGATACATGGCAGCCTGATAACTTAACAAGATTACTTATTATTAGGTATATTAAATATATTTTTATAATAGAAAATTAAAGGAATTAAAGAATTCAGCAGTTTCTACACACTTTTTCTTCATGGTATAACACAATTATAATATCTTCAGAATCCTGCAACACTTTCTGTTTGTGAAAAAATATATAGTATAAAAAATTCCAAGATTCATGAATTTTGATATTTGATTTAATAAGTAACACCAATAGTAATTATTATTTATTTATGTCAACAAACTTACTGTTGGTGTTTCTAAACACACAAGCAATAGGTCATCACTAGGGCTCAGATTTTGATGACTGCATCTTTTTTCTGTTGATGTTGGGGCTACACATTTTTACAGAAATTAAACCACTTTTAAGAGTCATTTTTGTGCATATCTAGATATTTTATCTGATAGGGTATTTTTAAATAATTTTTAAGAACAAATTCAGGTTTTTGTACAATGAAATCAATTGTAAACAATGTATCCTCTGTTGTTGAAAGAAGATTCTCTATATGTAAGTCCATAACAGTTGACAATAGGTAATCCCTCAAATTTGAAAATTTATGAAAGGTATTTGTAACATAGTAATTTAGTATTCAATGATAAAGTTAAGTGAAATGTGCAAGGAGATCAAGAAATGAAGGTAACTTTTAAGTCATTCTCTTTTCTTTTAAGTCATTTGTAATAAATTTTAAGGTCATTAAGTCATCATTTTAGGGTCACTTATTAGTATTCTGTAGGTCATCAAAATCTGGGCCCTAGTTATCAGAGAATCATAATGTCCTAACACACACAGCCAATGAAGGATATATTCATTGAAACATCTTCGATCCCAGGGACCGGCATGTGGTATTTGTGGTGGATGAAGCGGTGCCAGGGCGGGTTTTCTCCGGGTGCTCCGGTTTCCCCCGCCATCTCATTCCACCGGTGCTCCATCTTCATTCCATGTATCATCAGTGTCACCGCCTGCGGTGCCGTAGTAGTAAAAGCGGGCGTTAAACACTACAACAACAACTCATTGAAACATGTCCCGAGCTTTTGCATAAGTAAGAGAAGTCAAATGTGTAGAAGTTGCATCTTTCTATTTGCTGATCAGTTATCAGGATATTAAAGCAAGAGATTTCTTCCCCACTTAAAAGTCGTGGTCTGCTGGAGTTTAGAGGTCCAGACATTTCATCCACACCTGCAGTGGACATCATTGGTGGCGTGGTCTGAGTCTTCTCGGCGAAGATTCAGTTACAACAAAATCGCTGGCTGAAGGTGCCGTATTTATATCTGGGCTGCTCACAGGGTATTGGCTGGGCTTGAGTGGGAAGTGTGTGCTAGGTGGGCGGGGCTTCTCTGCTCTGGTTGCTGAATGGTTTATGTAATTTCTCTGCATTTGTGCTTCTTTTTTATGCTCAAGTATCGCATGCCAGGTTTTGAACAAATGAATATATCCCGTCCACCTAGCACACACTTCCCGCTCAAGCCCAGCCAATCCCCTGTAAGCAGCCCAGATATAAATACGACACCTTCAACCAGCGATTCTGTTGTAACTGAACCTTCGCCAAGAAGACTCAGACCATGCCACTGAAGATGTCCACTGCAGGTGTGGATGAAACGTCTGGACCTCTAAACTCAAGCATACCATGGCTTTTAAGCCCGGAAGAAACCTCTAGCTTTAATTCTGACTCCAGCCGTGAAAGCTTCCGACTATTCCTTATCAGGATATTGCTTTCTGCACATTATCGAACTCTAAGTACTTCAGATACTTGATGCTTTACAGTAATATTTAAAACTGGACCTATAGGGAAAGTCAAGCCATATGTCTCATTATTTTTATGTACTTTTGTCCCAAAAATTTTCTATATAATTGCAAGCATCAGTGTGAAAGGAAATAGAACCCATGGTGCTTAAGCCTGCACAATGTACTAACACACATACTTTGTACTGAGCAGTTATTAATAAGTCATTTCACAAATTGCTGCAGTTGCTCAAACAAAATGTAATATTTTCTGAAAGCTGTAAAGCTGAAAGATATAAAGGCTTCCAAAATTTGTATGCTCTTAGCATTTACGACATTAAGTCTGAAAAGCTTGTTAATAGTGTATTTGGTTTTTATGAGAAGTATTCGTCAGAGCTATTGGAAATATTAAATCTATGTAACAATTGCTGCCAAATATTACTGCCATAATATACATTTAAAACTTCAAGATTCTGCAATAATGCTTTAATAAACAAAAAGCACCAAATTTTGCAAAACTGTTGTGTCTCTTGGCTATATCTAGAAAATACACATCTGAGTTACATCATTCAGTTAGACTAAATTTAGAAATTACAGGCTTGATGAACTCAAGTTTTATATCAGAAAATAAATTGAATCAATACAATACTGTTCTAGGACAGGACATTAAATAATAATTCTACTTGCTAGGTCTTCTATCACTGCTTCTGCCTGTATGATAGAATGTCTGGTTATATTTTTCACAGTGTGTTTCCATTTCATTCATCACTTTTATTCACAATTACAACATATCAGTGAACAGAAATCCTTCCAAACTGCAACCATCTGGATAAAAGTAAAGCTCTTCATGTGAATCTATGGATCTTAATTAAATTATTAAAAACGTTTTGAACATTTATTTCTGCCAGCTTCTTTAGTTACTTTCCAGAAGTGTTACAGAACTTATGATCTACATAGATATTTTTCAAGAGAAAAGGAATAGCTTAATTTACTGTGATTTAGGCAATGTTAGTCCTTAATGAAATTGATACCATTTGTAATAGTTAATCTTACAATTGACCTAAATGAGAGATATGCTTTCTTGCTTAGTTAAAAAATGTATCACAAAAAGCAATACTAATATATAATACAATCATTTTCATATATAGAAATAAAATTTACATATTAATGTAAAGCTTAGTTTTTATGCTATAACACAAAACAAAGGAGCCTGCCCCTGTGATGTGGGGTAGCATGTCTGCTTCACATTCAAGAGGTCCCAAGATCAAATCTCAATTAAATTGAGTTACCCAGATATGGTTTTTTTCAGGGTTTTCCCTTATCCTGAGAAGATAACATTAAACTCCTTGGACCCCTGTTGCCCATTTCATTCATCATACAAAATGACCTACCACATTAAAGATGGGAATGTATGAGAAAAATCAAATCCAACTTTGACATTCTTTTAACTACACAATGAGTTATGTTTAATACAAATATGTATTAATATATGTGTATGGCCAAATGTTTTCTTTTATGCTCTTATCATCCATTAACTTTGTTATCCAGCACTGAAACAGAACTGAAGTTTTGTGCTATTTTAAAAGGGTTACTCTTCACTTCTCACACTGCTTTTTATGCATCAGTAAATTCTCTACAAAAGTCGAAGTGGTTGAGTTGGAAAAATCAATACTATAACTTCAAAAGCTTCTATAAAAGATTGCAATGATTTTGAAAACTATTATCTATAAGTGCTATTTACCAATCTTTGATAATTTCTTTGAAGAGATATTAGTTATAGAAAATAATATCATAAATTTAAAGTTTGCATAGTACTACAAATATTTAATGTCCTGTCACAAGTTTATAAAAACCTATTATTATTTTATATACATACATTTACTGTAAAAAAAATAGTCAAACATAACTGTTTATATTCTGCATTACTAAACAATTATACAGAAATTCCGCATTAAAAATAAACCATGATACCTTATGGTAAGTACAATATAAGAGTAATGAGGGGGGAAAAAGGCTGAAACCTCATTTTTTCTAAGATCCTGTTACATACTTAACACACTGTACACTATTTTTGTGTGCAATCATTTTTAGTTTTACAGAAAAATTGCTTCATAAGTACAATTTAGTACTACAAGAAACACTAAACACTTCTAAAAAGCTATTTTTGTTTTGATACCAACATTTTATTTTATTTTTTGTCTGGCAGTTTAGTTGGACGCTCTAGATGAACTGGTAAATTTAATGGTGCAATAAGAATTGTATGATAAGTTAGGTTTACACAAAGGTATGTGCACAGAAAATTCAATCTGAAAATTTAATTGGTTGATTTATTAGTTTTACTTTAAATATTAAAAATAGAAGCACTATTAACACTGAAGTATCCTTCATGTTTGAGTTCAATTTTTTGAGTCACTTTATTTATATTCACCTTCACTTTACTTACTAGGTTATGTTATATCTGGACAATTGTTATGATGGCAACTGCTGCCATCATCTTCTGTATGCCTACTGACGACAATACTGAAATCCTCCTTTGAACTGCTTGTAGTGCTGCTCTCTCTTCTAATTGTAAACTAAATGATATTGTCAACCGGTAAGATTTCAAAATTTATCACTTCGTGAGTATTTTTAGTTATACAGTAAAACCTCATTAACATGAATCTGAAGGGACTGAGAAATCAAGAGTTCATGTTAAAATAATTTGTGTTAAGTGAAAAACAAATTTTAATCGTATATGTGTACAGTAGTACAGTAATGCGTAATACACTACAGTATCAAGCAATTTATATTACTATAGACTTAGAACACTGTAAAGTGACCGTAAAGTACAAGTACTCACAAATTACACTATTTTATTGGAAAAAATTTGTACAGATGAAACTGAATGTCTCTTGAAACTGATACATCCAACCAGCAGAACAACTGAAGTCTTCAATACCTATACTTTTGGCAATCTCATTTGTTTTTGACTGAATTATAGGGCCACTTAAAGGTATGCTAGATGCACGCTTATGACTGAGCCATTCTAGCACCAGTACCTTGGTGTCTTCACTCTTAGTGCTACAAAGTCCTTTAAATTTGTTTCCAGAACCTGATGCAGCAGCATTAATGATTTTTTCTCAATTCTTAATTATTGAATATAAAGTAAATCTGGGAATTTTAAACTGCTCTGCAACTGCTGTTTTCTTTGTATCATGGTTCACTCCATCTAGAATCTTAAGCTTTACCTGTGTATTTAGAGTTGTCTGTTTCCTCTTTGCCATGTTTTGTGTGCAACTGTTTGTAGATTTTTGTTCAGCATTCTAACTTGAGTTGGCTATACCTGACATTGAGTGTTTCTAAATGTTAATGCATACACTATTGAATTTATTTAAATGTACCACATATACTGATTGTTGAGGAGATAAGCATGGCTGCCAACCTACAATACATAAGAAATGAGTCAGCAATGTGTAGTTAGCTTTGTAGCTATATTTCTTGCATTCATTTCGGGAAAAAAAAAAAAAAAAAAAAAAAAAAAAAAATTAACACTTAAAAATACTGTAACATTGGAAGTTTGTATTACAATGAAATTTAATTACATCAGGGACTGAAAAAGAGCTTGTAATTTATTTTAACTGAAATTTGTGTTAACCAATAAAACGTCCCATAAGAACTAATATATTCCTGTGGAAGCGAGTTCGCACTAACAAGGTTATACTGTAAATATGTTTTCCCACACATTAAGTTCTGTATTGATTTTTGCCTCTTTTAAAAGTTTTATTTGTGGTTTTAGACCGCCTCCGTAGCGCACTTGGCTCTGGTGCGGAGGACCCGGGTTCAATCCCCGGTACCAGCATGGGGATTTTATCCCCTCTGGGAGGTCTGGCACGGGGTGCACTCAGCCTTGTTAGATCCCGGAGGAGCTACTTGATGGAGAAGTAGCGGTCCCAGGTCAAGAAGACAGCATAACTAGCCGGGAGAGCTCAGGGTGCTGACCACATCCCACCCTCCAGTACTGCACCTCACCAATGACGCCTGTAGTGGGCAGAGGTGGGGGACGCAGCAGCTTGGCAGTAGACCTTGGCCCTTCATGGGCTGTCACATCGGGGTTTAGTTTTTTATTTGTGGCTTTATGTCATGCTTGGTCAACCAGAAGTGATGAGCTACTGCTGACTTATCTGTTTGTTTGAATTTTACATTTCTTAGATGCCTGGTTCAGATTGGCCAAACATGATATAAAACCAGAAATAAAACTTTTAAAACAAGCAAAAAACCAATGCAAAATGGGGGAAATATTTTGCACACGAAGGAATGAATTCTGTAATCTTACCCACTGACAATATCATCAACTTTGCAATTAAGAGAGCAGCACCATGAACAGTTCAAAGGAGGATTCCAGCTTTGATGTCAATAGGCATATAGAAGATGATAGCAGCAGTTGCCATCAAAACAATTGTTCAAATATAACATAATCATGTAAGTGAAACAAAAGTGTAATAAATTTGACAAAGTCTCATTTAAACACTTCCAAAAATCATATACAGAAGTGTAAACTTAATATTGGAGAAGCCTAAAGTTAAGCATGAAAGCATAATAATTCCAATCCAGAAATGTTTATACTGAAAAAAATTATATTATGATATTTAAATAAAGTAAATAAATATCTGAAGTGGTGCAATTTCTGAAGATAGAAATATTTATTACACCAGTATGGTAAGCAAAAAATAACATAACTCTTTACTTTTGTTTCTAAAATAATGTGTGGTATTTTCAGCTTAAAGAGAAGTGATTGCCCAAAAATATAACATTTCTTTATGTATTACTTTACATTTTTTTAAATGGGAGGGAGGGCACTTTAAAAATTATAGTACACATTTCCTGTATTTTTACAGAAGTGAGCTGACTGTATCAACTGTAATATTCTACTGAGCCAGTGGAAGACCTCAAACTGTGACAATGAGTTTAGAAGTAGTAGAAGAGAATAAAAGAAGTATCTTAGTGCTGATTTATTATATAGGATTCAAAATGTACATTGATAGGCACTAACATTTATATATATAAAAGCATGTTGTGTGTGAGTCTGTGTGCGTGTGTAGGCATTTTCCTTTTTAGAAATGTTTTGCGCAGTTTCAACACATCCGTTTATCTTTGTACATAATTATCTAGAAATATTGTTTATCAAAGCCAATCTTCTACACAAATCATGGTGATGAATAAAGCACTTATTAAATCAATAATAATTAAACATATTCTAACAGAGAGAGAGTCTACTCTAAAATATGTATGAGCACATTTCTTGGGAAGTGCAAAGTATCCTTTATGGGAAATTTAATGTCACTATGTGAATGATACTGTAAAAGATAATTACTTTGCTGTAAATAATACAAGGTAGATTTCTAGTAAGATAACTAGTATTTGCACATAAAACGAAAAACTGAAGTTTTTGACAGTGAAGAAAATTAAATTGATAATTATTAATATATACCAGCAACTAAAACTTCATTTATCCTTTTTATAACCAACAGGGCTATAGTTCTGCAAACCATTCTTTGCATCTTCAGCTAGAAGATAGTTTGTGAAACTATAGTGCTGTTGGATATTATATGGTTATGAAAGCATAAGAAGTTTTAGTCACCAATATTAATTAAAATTTGTTGATTAGTATCTGCACTTTTCTTATATTATCTTTAACATTTTTAAAGTACTCTCTGTTACTAACAGTTAACATCAGAGGGCCCATGAAGTAGTTGTATGCTTTTCATTAATACTGAGACGCAGCAAGATAAAGCTGAAGATCTAAATCTGTGCAACAGTATTGCAATTAAAAATCATACAGATATTTTGTGTTCTGTCAACAAGAATTTGAGTTTCTGAGATTGAAGAACTGAAATGCATGTTATGTTCATTTTTAATATAGGGAGAACAAAAGAGCTCTGAACAGGCTACGTGTTTTTTTGCTAGTCCACATCCTTAGCACTCATTGTTGTCTGCTGCTATCAAAGAAAGGAGCAGATGAAACTATACTACATTTTTAAACTGGACTCAGGGGTCTCCGTCTAGGAGATATGTGAATGGCGACCACAAGGTACCCAAGCTGAGCAGTACATTACTTCCACTTACTGGTGTTTTGCTCCTCACTGTAACTTTTCTATCTGGCCTTACCTTGGTCATCTCTTGTTCTCTTCTGACCCCGATGCTATTAGGGTTCCCTAGGGCTAGGGAGTCTTTATTTTTCCAACTTCTCCACTTCTCTAATTTCTCTATAAAATATTAACCCCTAACATGCTGACCTGTCATGGCATGTAATACGTCTTCTGATTAGTAATCAGAGAATATGGTCGGTGAATTTATTTTTATAACTCTCCCAGTCAGGTCGGTGAGACCCGTAAATGACAGGCGTGGTCCTCCAGACATTCTGGGGGTTGTGAGAGAGCGATGTGACCGCCAAAACATAAAAATATGGTACTCTGTAAAAAGCAGTTACTATTACTGCTATTGCTCTCTTCAATATCAGAATTGGGATATATTCTTCACCACTCTGTCCTCTATGTGATCTGCAAGAGGAAATGGACTGAAACCACCTTCAATTATGCCCGGCCACTTCTAGTGCCCCATCCATCAGTGAAAAATATTGGAGAGCAAGAGGATTAATGACTTCATTGTCAGAAATTCAGCATTAGCTAACAACAACATTTTTAAACTACTTTTAAAGGTTTTACTCACCAACTTTATGAAAGGAGCTGCTGCAACTGACCATTGTCATTGTCCATACAATTTTGGCACCTCTTTAGGAAACTATCCATCATTCACCTAATCCACGTTGAGAAATCTGGCAGTTTCCTGATAGATATTTTGTTTTAATTCTTCAAATGAGCGTGGGTTTTTCTTATACACTTTGTTTAAGTTACCCCAGAAATAGAAATAGCTTATTGGAGCTCTGAGAAACCTTTCTCTGCTAATGGCACACCATACACCAATTTTTTTGCTATGAAGGGTCACTTCATAAACAATATTAGGTTCTGAGTTATAGGGCCAATTTTTGAGTCAACAGTTGAAACTTGTACATACATGAATACAAATTTGCTCCATTTTTTTTTATCAATCTTTCAATGACAACAATTGAAAGTGTTTCAGGACAGAATTATTAGTAGAGATTTGTGGGCCCCTTGGTCCCCCAACATAAACTCCTGTGATTTCTATCTCTGGGGTAATTTAAAAAACAAAGTGTACAAGACAAACCCACACACCCTGGAAGTATTAAAACAAAATATCTGCCAGGAAGTCGCCAGTATTTCTCAGCCTAAGCAACAGCAAGTGATGGATAGTTTTCTAAGAGGTGCCAAAAATGTATGGACAATGGTGGCCATTTCAGTATCTCCTTTCATGAAGTTGATAAGTAACGCCTTTAAAAGTAGTTTTAAAAATGGTTTCATCCACGCCTTTCTTTAAGTGGCAGACGACAATGAGTGTGGAGGATGTGGATACGCAAAACACTGCGCTGCCCGTTCAGATCTTCTTTGCTCTCCCGTTACATTTTAAATGTGTGCCATGTGAAAATGAAAATAAAGAAATACAAAACATTACACAAATAACATTTTCTTCTCCTTAATCTTGCTTTCAGGTATGGCACACAGTAAACATATTTTAAACAAAGATGGTAATATATATTTTAGTTTTTGAGAATCAGAAACTCAAAATCTCACTAGCAGAACATTACAATTACACATTATTTTTTAGACTTGCTTAGCTTAATTTGTTTCTGAAGAAGTAATTGTATAAATATTGCTGCTTGAACTAGCATAATTTTCCTTACGTGTGTAAATTACAACAGAAAAAGTAGCTATGACTGAGCACCTGTAGAAAATACACAGAGTTCAGCAGAAGAGTAGCAATATCCATAAGTATACAATGGCAGCACAACTATTTTGTGAAAACCTTGTATTATATCAATAAAGAAACTCTTCTTTAAACAAAAAAGAGGAAGCTATTAATCACTACGTTTCCAGGGAAATCAAATGAATTTCGGTTTTCATTTTCCAAATGAATGCTACTTGGAAATGTGGATTCAGATCGAACTGAATCCTCAGATCTGATCCTCTTAAAAGTGTGACTGGATCAAAATATTTTTTGCATGGAAACACCTACCGGATTTAAATCGATTAGAATCCACAATGATGCTAACTTCCACTGTGCTCACAACATGCTGTATGCTCGTCATTTTGTTTTCTTAGCAAAAGTGGTGTAATAAAGCACAACAACAAAGCCACTTGTATTGTTTCTATAATCTCACAATATATTCTTCTCAAAAACATTCACCAACCTCAAAACCTGCTTAAAATACACAGAAAATGTATTTTTTATAGGTTTGCCAACATAAACTAAGTGACCAACATAAAAGCTTGAATTATTTATCCTTGAGCATTGCATATCCAAATCAAGCTCATTCCGGATTGAATTCAACAAGGAAAGTGGATCGTATTGAGAATGGGATTGGATTCAAATCGATTTCAATTCCCCATGGAAACATAGTGAATAGTGAAGCAATATAAATTAACAAACTATAATAAATGTTAGTGACTAAAAACTTCAATAAAATTTATTATAATTTGTTAATTGTTAAATTCTTAGTTTAAACAAACATAATGAGTAAATTAATTAAAATTGATGAGTAATGCGGGTAAAGTTAACATAATCTAGTAAGTGAAACTAAAGTGTAATCATCCTACTCATCAATTTTAATTACTTTGACAAAGTTTCATTGTTTTAAACATTTCCATAAATGATAAGAAATATAATGAAATCAGAAAAATTTTCCTTAAAGAAATGCTGCTTAACGGAAATGACCTGCACGGTATTATTCATAGTAAAAATACAAAGAACTGCATCAGAATTGCTTTAACTGCAGTTGTACACTAAAAGTAGCATTTCTGAAACACAAAATTTAACAAAAAATAAATACAATATTGGAGAAAGCAAAATGCTCCATATGAAAAATATTCCACACTAAATCTGTAAATTAAAATTATTCTGTAGCTGATTACTGTTCCCTGTTATACTCAACAAGATTTCATAACTTAGCCTACTTAGATTTATGCTTCTAAGTATTTAAGCAATATATAGCTTACTCGAAGCAGTTTTGTGTACATGAAAACACTTCATTAGACTGAAAAGATACCTTCTGGAGCTATGATTCATGGAGAAGGAAGCTTTGGTGGGTTACCCATGTCAGGTAACTTGAACTGCATGGTGAGGTAGTGTGGTGAAGGTACACCTGCACTCTGATTCAGTGCAGCACGGCCTCTACGGCGCTGGGGCAGAATGCCACGTCGTGCCATGTAGAAACGGATTGTCGATATAGGTATTTTGAAGATGTCTGAAACATTCTGGAAAGTCATGCCCTTTTGTACACATTCTGCAGCCTTCTGCAATTCCTGTTCTGAACGCCGAATTCTTGTAGTTGGTGGTGTAACAGGAGACCCTGTCAGGCTCACTGCCTTTGTAATAGTTGCCTCCCTTTCACCACTTGGTGATAAAACACAAAGCACATTCTGCAATGCCTCAGCTGCATTCAGGTCTGCAAGAAACAAAGCATTTTGCTAAGTACTTGTTAACAAAAACCAATCTTCCAATGCAAATAACCTCAAATCATATATTTGTAAGGACCAGAAGATACAAAATGTCAAAAGGTTAAAAAGTTTGTTTTATGTTTAGAAGTTTCTTTCTACACCTTCAATAAAAGATGAATTCAACAGCTACTGCAGCAGTATGTGCCAGTTGTAAATAATAAAGCAGACTGTTTGAATATTATAAAGCTTATGGTTTACAGCCACACTACACCTTCTGCTAAAGTCAAATACAAAATGTATTAAAATGTTATTCTGATGATAAGTTTCCAATATTCCCTAAGTGAGCTTGACCATTTGAAGGAATCTTGTTCTGCCAAGCAATGACTGTACCATATATTAGCTGGAGGCATTCAGCATTTCTTCAATGGTGTGGGGATCTACAATTTTTACTCTGGATTCTGAACCATTCTAGTCAGAGATGAAAGTCTGGATAGGGATGACTTAATATCTCCACCCAATAGCCAGGTACTGAACCACAGATCCTTGATACAAGACCCACAAATAAAACCAATGGAACACCTTGGAACTCTGTAACTCCTTTGAAATAAAGGGTCATATAAAGCATATGGTAACCCACTAGTGGGCTCTCTCCAATGCATGAGGGAACCAAGAGATGCTGGCAAAATGGTGTTGGCAGAGGCATACTAAAATTCTTACCTCACAGACAGTGTATCTCTCATTGTTTTATTTAACAAAACTATTATTTTTCTACAACTTAACACACATCATGCTTGAATTCTTAGGCTATAGTGAGGTATTTCACAGATTGTTCATACACAGGAAGCAACATTCTAGATCAGTTTTAACAGAAAATAAACTAGATGAAATCAGTCCAATTTAGAGTGATCACCTTGGAAATCGTAAACAAGCTAGCTCAACAAATTAACAAAACACAGTTTTGATATTGGGCATCAGCAAAACCTGCGCTATTGTCTGAAATACCTCATTATGGCCTGAAAATTGGAGTGTGATGTGTGATAGGTGCTAAAAGAATAATATAACCCAGTTTGTTTAGTGAAACAATGAGAGATATGCTGCAACTCTCAGTTCTCTTGTGAAGTGGAGAGAGAACATGAAGGATTACCATAACTTTTAATGGCCTTATAGCATTCTTTCTGAAGCAACACTAAGTATTCCTGTTTCCAGTGATAATATAAGGTCCATCCCTGTGATAAGTAGAGAGCTTCCAGTCTCTGTATTACATTGTCAACCTTTTTCATTTGCTTTCTGCTTCAATCATGACAATTTGTTAGCTACTCTTAATTGTTAAGACACTTTTTCTGTTGGATTTGTTTATATTTACAGGGACAATCATACTTATCATTTAAGGAGTAGAAGATACAAGTATGTCACAACCTTAAGGCTATGCTCCTCATGTAAAGGATGGAAACCTGCCCAGAAATGCAACATTCCCAAGTTTACAATGCTTTTCCTCACACAATTCTGTTTACTGTGTGTATCACATTCATCAGTTTTTGTCTGAAATGCCATCATAACTGTCAAATAATGACTGCACTACTAAAAAAAGTCAAATTATAAGTAGTTAGACAATCTTGCCTAATTCTGTAACTATATTTTTTGTTTCACCTGTGCTGTGAAATATACTGATGTTATCATGTGACGCACTTCACTACTTCATTAGCACTATTATGTACATTACAGTCTTCAGGAATACAACAGCGCATCTGAAATTGAATATAATAGTTTCATGCATGTATCCCTGGTAATGGAGACTGTTAGTCCTTAGAAAGACATCAGTGTGCCTGGGATTCAATGCAATGACAGTTTGATGCATGCATCCCTGTTAATGAAGGTCCTTAATATTCAGGAATACATCAGTGTGCCTGGGATTCAATGCAATGATAGTTTGATGCATGAATCCCTGCTAATGGAGGTCCTTAATCTTCAGTAATACATCAGTGTGCCTGGGATTCAATGCAATGATAGTTTGATGCATGAATCCCTGCTAATGGAGGTCCTTAATCTTCAGTAATACATCAGTATGCCTGGGATTCAATGCAATGATAGTTTGATGCACGAATCCCTGCTAATGGAGGTCATTAATCTTCAGTAATACATCAGTGTGCCTGGGACCCAATGCAATGGTAGTTTGATGCATGTATCCTAGCTAATGGAGGTCTTTAATATTCAGAAATACATCAGTGCACCTGGGATTCAATGCAATCATAGTTTGATGCATGTATCCTTGGTAATGGAGGTCTTTAATATTCAGGAATACATCAGTGCACCTGGGATTCAATGCAATGATAGTTTGATGCAGGAATACATCAGATCATCAGGAATCCAATGCTATGATAGTTTGATGGATATATCCCTGCTAATAAATGCTATTTTGAGTACTTTCTTAAATTTGATTTTCATTTGCTATATTACTTTTATTTTACAATATACCACATTACAATAAAGCAGAAAATGAATGAAAAATGAAGAATTTCTGGACTTACATTAGTATAAAAAGATTATTTTTTTATTTTCTACATATGAGAAATGTGACCTTAATATTGTGACTCACAGGTTTATCAAAGCTTTTAAGTATATTCACATACAGGTCTCTAATATTGTTAACAATGCATACTCAGTTACTGCACGCTTTGTTGTTTTACTTTAAGACAAATAAAATAAATGCTTGCTTTTGCCAAAATGTAATAAATAGAAGAGCAACAGTTCAGATAAAGTAAATCAATTTGGTGTTTAAAAATATTTCATTCACTCACTGATTTGAATTTGGAAACATTCTATAATTTTTCCTGATTTGAAATTGAGGAAAAAAATCAAAAAAATCTGATGTGTTGCACTCACATGACTTTCTCTACTCTTGTACTACCCATTCTTACAAACTCTTATTCCTAACCTTCTTTGTGTTAGTTGAGATAAACATTTGTACAAATTATCTTAATGCTTGTTTGCTTGTAGGTGCAAGGGAAATATTAGAATGCAGCAGGCTTTGAGCGATAGTCAAATCTTTTAAAGCTTTGAAATACCGTTCTCTTTGCATGCTTAACATATAAAAAGAATGAACAACGATGTTCCATTTCACGAAAGTTTTAAGTTTTCCAAAACTGACACAAATAACAAGGAATATCTCCGAAATAGTTCACTCTACAAAAAAATTTATTCAGACATAAATTGTGTGTTTTAGCAAGATCCACATTTTTTGTAGAGTAAGATTTTGTCTATCTCTTACAGTTTAAGAGTTATTCAAAAGTCCTCCAGAGTAAACAGAACTACATAGGCTATAGCCAGAAAATTCAAAATATATATTTCATTTGTCATACAAATATCTTAAACATATGGCATTTTAATCAAAATCATTACAGCCATTTTCAAGAAAATCAAAATTTTTGAAAAATTTTCCATGTAAAGGGTAGTTTAGGGTGGGGCTGTTTTCTTAAAAATCTTTATGTCACATCCTTGAAAAACCTTAAACTTAAATACCAACTTTGGTTTTTACCCGACTTCTTGTTTTTGAGTTATGCTGTCCACACACACACACATGCACACACACATTTTTCTAAAAATGGCTTCTATGGATTCAGGGGGTCTCAAAACATATATCTCCAGTGAAATCTCCACATCGAGTTTTTGGGTGAAATACAACACTTCATTATACTTACCAGTAGATAAAGTAAAAAGGTAGAAGAAAACCAGAATGTTTTTAATGATAGTAAATTAATGCATTTCCAGCTTCCACACAGTATTTAAGAGATATTTTTCCATGTCAATTAAATCAAATTTGATCAGCCTCTACACAGAACAGAAATGTGTTTAATGCTAAACACCATACACCACAAACTGATTGTAGAAAACGAACACATACCACTGTATAACAGTGTAATTTGAAGATACAGCATTAGTATGCATTTGAATATGTTGTTGGCTAATGCTGGATTTCTGACAATGAAGTCATTAATCCTCTTGTTCTACAATATTTTTCACTGATGGATGGGGCAAAGAGAACAATAGCAATAACAGTAACCGCTTGTTAGAGAGCACCATATTTTTATGTTTTGGCGGTCACATCGCTCTCTCACAACCCCCAGAATGTCTGGAGGACCACACCTGTCGTTGGTTTACGGATCTCACTGACCTGATCGGGAGAATTATCAAAATACATTCACCGACCATATCCTCTGATTACCAATCACAGGACGTATTACATGCCATGACAGGTCAGCATGTAAGGGGTTAAGATTTTATCGAGAAATTAGAGAAATGAAAAGGTTGGAAAAATAAAGACTCCCTAGCCCTTGGGAACCCTAATAGCATCGGGGTCAGAAGAGAACAAGAGATGACCAAGGTAAGGTCATAAGGTCAGATAGAAAGGCTACAGTGAGGAGCAAAACACCAGTAAGTGGAAGTAATGGCATAAATAAATAATAATTACCATCTGAAGGTTAATTAATCCTGGGACATAAAGTACTTGCAATAGTAAGTCACCATTGGGGTATTTGTCTCTGATGTGAGACTGCCTTTATGGTTTATTGGGAAAATACGAACTGGTTTGAGAATTCAATGTCATTCTGGCAGGTTGTCACAGTAGCTTAATGCTTAGAGCACCTGCCTATAAGTGGAGGGTCTGTGATTCAAATCCCAGCTGTGGCATTGAATTTTCAAGTTCCAGTTCTACCTCTCAAACATTGCCCACACACAGCTTGTGTGTTTAAAAACACCAACAGTAAGTTTGTTGGCACAAATAAATAATAATTACTCATCTATTATTTACAAAAGCACCTACAATACTGTTGAATTTGCATACTTTTTAACTGGAGTCCATATTATCGGTTATTGAACAAATCTTAATTTGGCTCACTCCCATTCTGCTGCTCGATTTACCTTGCCATGAATTTTTTAAGAGCGCTGATGACCTAGAAGTTGGGCGCCCTTAAACCAAACCAACCAACCAACCGCTCGATTTACCACTTTGTTCTACAAATGCAATCACTCTTAGTTTAAAGCCTGCTGTATACATTCTAGAAGTCTGCAAGGGCCATGGTATATTACCCACATTATACACTCATATTGCAGACATGCTCCAAGAATCCATCATTCCCACTCTGCTGTTAGACGACCAGCTCTACTGTCCTCTAGCCAAAACATAAATACAAAAATGCCCAAAATCTATCTTAAAACCAAAAATAAGGTAGATATATGAGAACATGAAAACATCTGATTACAGTTCGCGAGAAATAACCTGGCACTTGACAGCTAGCTGATTCACTTATCTGCGAACGATGCTAGTGCTATCTTGTCCAATCATATTACAAACACATCGTGCAACGATTAGTCAATTGAACCAAAAAGGGCTAGCCTCATTCACAGGTGAGTGAATCAGCTAGCTGTCAAGTGTCAGGTTAGCTCTCGCAGACTGTGGTTACACTCACTCCACTTCTGCAAACTATTTTTATAACAGCTTATTTTTCCATCTGCCTTGTGTTTATTGAGATAAACATTTGTGGAAAGACTTTCATTACACATTTTGTTTTAGGTATAAGGGGAATACAGTAGGCCAAAATGCCAGTCCTCAAGTATTTGGCAATTCAAACCAATAACAAAGTGTATCTCACAAATGGATAATGCCACATTAAATTTATTTGAAATAAATTGTGTATTTTAACTAGACCTACATTCTATGCAATAAGCTTTTGTCTTTCTCTTATAGTTTACCAGTTGTACAAAATTAATCAAGAATGCAGAGGTTTTCACTGGCTATTTGCAGAAAATTCAGGATGTACATTTTACTTGTCATGCAAATATCTTAGAGCCATTCTTGAGCAGGCACTTGTGCCTTACGCAAATGTTTTTCTCTTTCTCATTTTGATTCAAGGATCTCAAAACTTGCATTCCTAAAGAAACATTGATATTTTTTAGTGAAATGCAACAATTCCTTTATTTACAATAGGTAAATATTAGACAAAGCAAAAAGAACTTAGCTTCTATGACTGTGTTGTGATGTACAATTCAAATTATGAATGCTGACGTTCACTCTTTCATTCACTGTACACTCTGCGATCAGTTAACAAGCATTCTACCATTCTTGGTGAATGGAAATGATGAAAGAATTCAAAATAACCTCAAAACTTCAAAAAAACTGTTTACTGAACACAGTTCCTTCCATGCAGCTCATGGATATAAAATAGGTACTATGATTTCTATTTTTCTAAACCATTCTAAATTTTACTGTCTTTGGCTGCTTGTGAATGCTTCTTGTTTTTTTTTTCTCTGGAAATAGGAAACTACTTGATAATCTAACTTGGCATTTAGCAATTCATAAAGGATTATTTGTTAAACTGGAATGACTGCAAAACAGCAGGCTAATATACATGGTACCAAATTGTTATGTGAAATACTATGTAACTCCAAAGAAAATGATTGCAAGTGATGGTGTCATTATGATATGTCCCTATATTTGTAATAGAAAGGATTGCATTGATTAAAATGAGGAAGATGTAGTGTTGATGTAAACAATTTAAACATTTGTATTAAAAAGGGAAAGCAATTTCACTGAATATAACATCAGAGAATATATATTCCCAAAAATAAAGCTACATAAATATGCTTACCAACAGAGAAAATATATTATGATCTTAGCCCATAATATTCAGGTGCAAATTTCATTTTACTTATTACTTTCTCTACTACATATAGTAAAGTAGAGGAAGTATTTGTATTCTACCCAAAAAATCAGTGTCGAGATTTCACTGGAAATATATGTTCTGAGGCTCCCTGAATCCAAAAAAGCATTTTTAGAAAAAGGTCTGTGTGTGTGTCTGTGGACAGCATAACTCAAAAACAAAAAGTCGGTTAAAAACCAAATTTGGTATTTAAGTTTAATGTCTTTCAAGGATGCGACACGAAGATTTTGAAGAAAATAGTCCCACTCTAAACTACCCTTTACATGGAACACTTTTCGAAAATTTTGATTTTCCTGAAAATGGCTCTAACGATTTTGATTAAAATGCCATAAGTTTGAGATATTTTTATGGCAAATGAAATGTATATCTTGAATTTTCTGGCTATAGCCCCTGTAGTCATATTTACTCTGGATGAGTTTTGCATAACTAGTAAACTGTAAGAGATAGATGAAATCTTACTGTACAAAAAATGTTGTTGTTAGCTAATGCTGGATTTCTGACAATGAAGTCATTAATGCTCTTGCTCTCCAATATTTTTCACTGATGATATTGAAGAGAGCAATAGCAATAATAGTAACCGCTTTTTAGAGAGCACCATATTTTTATGTTTTGGCGATACAAAAAATGTAGATCTTGCTAAAATACACAATTTATCTCTGAATAAATTTTCTTGTAGTGTGAACCATTTTGGAGATATGCCTTGTTATTTGTGTGAGTTCTGGAGAACTTATATATCTGTGAAATGGGACATTGTTACTCACTGCAAAGAGAACAGAATTTGATAGGTTTAAAAGATTTGACTACCACTCAAAGCCTACTGTATTCCCATATACCCCTTGTACCCACTAGGAAATAAGCAATAAAATAATTTCTACAAATGTTTATCTCAACTAACACAACGAAGATATAGGAATAAGAGTTTCTAACAATAGTCAGAACAAGAGTAGAGAAAGTCATGTGAGTGCAACACATCATTAGTTAAGTTTGCAGTATAAAATAGTGTTGCACAATTGTGCTTCTTACAATACAGATTGTTAGGGATATAAATGCAGATATTTTTGCTGGTAACTAAGGACTGGATAATGAACAACATCAAATCAATATTTGCTTCATTTGCACATTTTATTTATTAAGAGATATGCCTTTAGGTTGGTAAGTACCTTCAAGAAGGTGTAGCACAGAAAGCATGACTCAAAGTCTTCAAGACCAATGACCTCACATTATCTAGGCGAGTGGGTTGTGCATTGAGGTGTGAAGCAAAATGGATAGTCTATCTCTCAGGCGTTGTTCATTTCATGGTGACATTACAACCATGCAAAACACATCAGTACATATGACTGGTGGGAAAACTGTTAGATGAAGAGAAAAAACAACACACCAAAGTGGATACATTTTAAGGCATCGGTTATCAAAATATCTACACTTATACCCCTAACACCTGTATATACAGAAGCATAGTGAACACAAAAACACCATACTTAGAGCATATTGAGGAAATGTTTTAATTGAAGGACAAAAGAAGAATCTGATGTTAAGTTCACTTGATTTTCCTGTACCCTCTATTGTGATTTTTATAGTTTTCATAAGCATTCTTCTGAAATATTACTTTTCATCCACTTAATGTTAATTAAGATAAAAGGTCACAAAAATATTTTCATAACACATCTCATCAGTAAAAGGAGACTGAAGGGAGTAAAATGTTTAAAAGTGGGTAGCTATATACAGGTCTACATATCACATACTCTTTCCATGACAAATCAACTGAATGGTGTCAGCATCTCAAAAAATGGAAAAGTATTAATAAATTCAAGGCAATAAGGATATCTCAGAAATGGTGATGCCACAAGAAAAAGGGGGGAGACTTCACAGGCTATTCCATAAAATACACATTTTATTTGGAATGTACATATTTTAAGTAATGATATTTGAAATCAAAATGATTAAGAGCCATTTTTGAGAAAATAAGAAAAAATCTCATGTGTTGCACTCACTTGAAATTCTCTAATCTTATACAAACACTTATTTCTCTATTTAGTTTATGTTAATTGAGGTAAACATTTGCAGGAATTCTCTTATTGCCAGCTTTCTGTTATGTGCAAGAGGAATATGGGAATACAGGCTTTGAGTGATAGTCCAAGCTTTTTAAGCTGATTGCTAGGTAATGGCTTTGAAATTTTGTTCTCTTTGAATGGCAAAGAGATAAAAATGAATAACAACCTTTCATTTGAAAAAAGTTTAAGGTATTGGAGAATTCAAACAAATAACGAGGAATATCTCCAAAAGTGTGTTGGAAATCAATCGTGTGTTGTAAGTTCTACTTGTATGTTCTGTGGAGAGTAAGCTCTTGTCTATCAGTTTACCAGTTATGCAAAAGTCATCCAGAATTGAAGAAGACTTCTGAGGACATTTCCAGAAAATTAAAGATATACATTTCGTTTGCCATGAAAATATCTTAAACATGTGGTATGAGTATTTTAATAAAAATCATCAGTTTTTTTAGGGAATCAAAATTTTCTAAAAGTGTTCAATATGAGGGGCAGTCTGGGGTAGGACGATTTTATTGAAAATCATTGTGTTACATCCTTCGAAGATGCTGAACTTAAATACCAAGTTTGGCATTGAAACAATTCTTTTGTTTTCAGTTATGCTGTTCACAGACACACTCACAGACCTTTTACTGAAAATGCATTTTTTAGATCAAGGGGCCTTGAACATGTATTTCTGGTGAAATCTCAATATTGCATTTTTGAATGGAATGTAATATTTGCCCTATTTACTATATATAGTAGAGAATGCAATAAAGAAAACTTTTCCATTACAAAAGGTAATTTAGGGCAGGGATATTGCAACTTTTGAGAATAAATGCCAAGTTTGACACTGTTTTTGAATTGTGCTGCTCTCTCTCTTGTGCATACAAGAGCATGTCACACTCATTCTTTTCCTATATTTGTTCACTACATAAGAGCTATAAAACTTTTTTTTGGTATTCAGAGAACCTTGAAACATGAATGTCGAGTAAAATATTGGAATAGAATTTTTGGGTGGGATGCAGTACCTGCTCCATATAATACGTATAGAAAATGAAAAGTCTGACTTGTTAAGTTCAACTGGCATTGTTAGTCACTACTTAAAATTTATTTTTATATTTTCTCTATGAACTATTCATAAAGAAGCTTGTTTTCCTATTACCTCTTGTTAAGTGAGATAAAAATCTGCAGAAATAGTTTCATTATAGATTCTGTTTGTATTATTTCTTATTCATGGATTACACAACACTTCCTTATTTTCTATCTACTTTCATCTAGCAATAACCAGTGTGTTCCCCAATGTCGGTCAGATAAGGTTTCTAAATTCCTGTAAATCAATAACACTGACAGAATCTAAAGAACTTACTAGTATTACTAAATAAATCTAACTGTTGTGTAAGTCCATGTGAGAATCTAATACATATGTATTGAAAAAAGTATGCTTTCATTACAGAAAACTCCCAAATATATCTTTTCGTAAAATGAAAAATAAATATAGCTTCTATCACAATTATAAATGTGCCACAAAATACATTTCTGTGTATACTTCTTATAACATGAGAGCAAAAAAGTTGCGAATGGGCTACACAGTATCTTGCCTGTCCGCATTCGGCACTCATTGACATCTGCCGCTATCATAGAAAGGTGTGGATGAAACCATACAATATTTTTAAAACTATTTTTAAAGGCTTTACTTACCAACTTTATGAAAGGACATGCTGAAGCTGGCTACCGTCGTGCCATACATTTTTGGTACCTCTTTAGGAAACTATCCATCACTCACTGTAGTTCACATGAGAAATGCTGGCAATTTTTTGGCAGATATTTTGTTTTAATTCTTCCAGGAAATCTGGGTTCATCTTGTACACTTTATTTTTAAGTAACCCCAGAGATAGAAATAGGGGGTTAGATTGATGGACCAAGGGGCCCACAAATCTCTAACAATAATTCTGTCTGGAAACACACTTCCAATTGTTATCATCGAAAGATTAGCTATATGAGCTGCTGCAGAATCTTATTGAAGAAATCTGATGTGCTGAACTCACATGAATTCCTCTACTCTTGTACTAACCATTCTTACAAGGGGTTAGCGGGTGTGAAGTTGTCAGGATCTCCTAAAATGTAAGGTTCCTTTAAAGATAAAATAGATAAAAAAGCCAGAAAATTCAAAATATACATTTCATTTGTCAAACAAATATCTTAAACATATGGCATTTTAATGAAACTCGTTAAAGCCATTTTTAAGAAAATCAAAATTTTTGAAAAATTTTCCCTGTAAAGGGTAGTTTAGGTTGGGGCTATTTTCTTCAAAATCTTCATGTTGCATCCTTGAAAGACATCAAACTTAAATACCAACTTTGGTTTTTAACCAACTTTTCATTTTTGAGTTATGCTGTCCACAGTCTGACATGCACACACGTACCCACACACCCACCCACACTCGCTCGCACACACACACAGACCTTTTACTAAAAATGCTCTTTTTGGATTCAGGGGTCTCAAAGCATGTATTTCCGGTGAAATCTCGGCATCGAATTTTTGAATGGAATACAATACTTCCATCTACTTACCAGTAGAGAAAGTAAAAAGGCAAAATCACGCTCCTGTCTGTTAATTCTCTAAAAAAAGGAGCAAATTTGTATGTATATATGTACAGGCATCAACTGCTGACTCAAAAACTAATATTGTCCATGAAGTAACCCTTCATGATAAAGAATTGGTGTATGATGCGCCATTAGCAGAGAAAGGTTTCTCAGAGCTCCAATAACTGATTTCTATCTCTGGGGTAACTTAAAACATAAAGTGCATGAGACAAACCCACACTCCCTTGAAGAATTAAAACAAAATATCCACCAGCAAATTGCCAGCATTTCTCAGTGTGAACTATGGCAGATGATAGTTTCCGAAAGAGATGCCAAAAATGTATGGGCAATGATTGTGGCCAGTTTCAGCATCTCCTTTCATACAATTGGTAAGTAAAGCCTTTAAAAGTAGTTTTAAAAATGCTGTATGGTTTCATCTATGCCTTTCTATGATCACGGCAGACAGCAACAAGTGCCGAAGACACAGACAGGCAAAACACCATGTAGCGGGTTTGGAGGTATTTTGCTCTCCTGGTATTATGCATAGGGGCATGAAAAATTTGTAGTTATTTTAGCAGGACCTTAAACTTATCTAGTAGTTGTATAAACCCACAGAACTACTATTATTCATCATGCACAGCTTTGAAAACAATGAGATACATAGCTTAATAAATATTTAAGAATATAATGTTGTAGAAGGGATGCTAGGAAATGAAATGAGTTAAACATGCTAAGAGATGAAAATGTTTTATTAATCATCTTCAACACTGCTATCACCCAACATAATTACACAGAAAATGTTTCTACAGTACTGCCAATGATCTTATTGCCAGAGTGAGGAAATGTCGAACCAATGCGATTCATGTACCACTGCAATGTGGAACATGGAATGTTGAACCTGGAAGCCACTTTGCGAACTGAAGCTCCAGCCAACACTTGTCCTATTGCAATCTGAATTGTTTTCTCTGTCCATGGATGTTTTGGTGGTCTGCCAACTCCTCTTCGTGGTCCAAACTGGTAAATGTCTGGAAGTAAGTGCTACATCAGAGGCTTCTGCTAAAGCATTTCCACTAAACTAAAACTGTATCAGATAACAAAGCTAAGCACAAAAATACTTCATATTTAAACTTCCAAAAGGTAATTTTTGAACAAAAATAAGTGTTTTGTGTATTGATCTGTATATTAGGAGAATAAATAATGCATAAATGACATAGAGGAACCAAGGGTTTAACGAGCACAATGGCAGAGTGAACAATGCAGTAGCGATAATTCTCAAACCATGTTTCATTTCCTACCAACCCAAGAAGCTTCTTCACAAACATTTCCACTTAGGTTAAAACCCATTTTATATTATATTTTAAGCAAGCCATAAAATTACAGTGCTTTAGCCTTAGCCACAGAACAGTTTAGAATAGCTTCTCCCATAACAAAAGATTTGTTGGACCAAAAATCTCAAAAACAACAGTACAATTACAAAAGTAAAATATTAAAATCAAATCCTTTTTTATTAACTGTAGTTGAAATGGGTTAAAATTAAAAGCAAAGCATGGTAAAACACAGGAGATCTAGAAAATTTCCGAAAAGGAGCACACAACCTCAAGTAGCAGAGAATAAAAGTAAAAAACATAATATGTTAGGAGCAGTCAAATAAAGCCAAATAAAGGACATATTCCATAGCATTGCAGGTGCTTTCTCTGACATGCTAAACTTGTTTCCAGTACCATTTTCTCCAGAAGTTTAATATATTTTTTATGATTTTTCCCTTATGGCCTCATTTTTTGCATATAAATGTATTTAATAAAGTATGACTTTTAACATAAAAAACATTAGCTTTATTTTTAAAGTAAAGGTAGAAGTTTGAAGTGCCTACTGCAAATCATTTCCAATATATATGCACACCATTATTCAATAAGCTTCAAATGAAAATTGTTTATAAGTAAAGACTGATGTTTCTGAACAAATATACATTTAGTCTCCCCCATAAATCATCTGCTGGTAAAACTGATTAACTGCAAATTCTGGAAAAATTTGTGTATCTTCACATGCTGGTTGTGGATTCTAAAATTGCAATCAAAACCTGTATGAAGTTGGGAAGCTTTAAAAGTTACTTTAACATTGTATTAATTTATCATTACCATGAATAAATAAATATTACCAACAACAAAGTTTAACTGTCATATAATTTACATCCAAATGATCATGTGCTTAATATGTGTCAATTTTTAACCTTCTGCGTCCTTTTGTATCATATATGATACCTAAGATTTCAGGTTTTTTTCCTCGCTTTGTGAATGTGTTAAACTCATAACAGCCAGTGCTATCATGTATGATACCTTCTACATTCTATGCTCATATTTTTTTCTCTCTCTTGTCTACTTTGTATCGATGGTAAGTTTAAAAAACCTATAAAAACTTAATGTAGTCCTGAGGTATCATATATGATACTATCCCTAAAACTGCCCTGAAGCCCAAACCTCCCAAAAAACAAACTTTTATATTTTGAATATTCTTGTTTTGATACTTAATAACACATATTGATCCACATAACAAAATTTGTAGCTATCTAAATGTCATTTTAGCCCCCTCCACCCCCCCCCCTCTCCCCGCTAGAAAGCCATCCTGCAAAAATTTTTTTTTGTACTTTTGTTTAATTTTGGCCCATAGAAACTCATTAAGCACAAAATAATTTTAACTCTAGTACTGTGACCTCAGGACGCAGGAGGCTATAAAGATTGCCTCATCTCAGTAACGAAGTGTGAATCATACCATTTATATTCAGCTATAAACAGAAAAGCACATAAAAAAGAAGAGTACAAATACAAAAAAGAATAAGTTGTATTTATCAATAGTATTTTAGGTAACTCAATGATGGTTGCACTTTGATACATACAAGGAGTTCTTTGTACTGTTAGGATGTATTAAAATCTTCTCTAACATATTCAATTTTGATACAGTCTTCTCACAGTGAGAGGAGAGTCATGCAGGTGCTATTGGGGTTTAATGATAATTTTTATATCAATACTAGGAGAAGTAAAATTAAACTGCAAAATCTTTTGGTAGAAATGAAGTAAAAGACACATTTAAACATTAACATTAAGTGTGATTGTTCAACGATGTAACCAATGTGTAACAATAAATTGTTATTCCTCCACTAAAATTAACACAACAATGAAGATGAACACACTCATCTATTGCACTTATTTCCTTAAAATATCAAAGGTAAACAATTGAAAATTCTAATTGTACAATGGAATTTTAAGAGCATATGTATATCAAAAGCATCACTAATTATGTGCTTTATAAGCTTCTAAAATATATATATATATATATATCTTGCTCACGCAGATTTAAAGAACTCATAACCGCAGTCTCAAATATTATAAGCACACAAACTTTCCAAGTATCCTTAAAAATCTTTCATGATCAAAAAAATGTTAAACTTTTCCTTGATAAGTTGTAATGTCTGTGTCCCTTAGAATCCAAAGATGAAACAAGTCCATTGCGCTTCATGAAGGCACGCAGAGTAGAACGAGGTATGTTGCAATCCCTGGCCACACTCATGACAGAGGCTCCAGCTAGGACTCGATCCATTGCTTGTTCTAGCAACAACCTGTCTCGCCGTACCCGGGGATACAGCACTCTGTTGTCTGCAAGACAACAAGTAAGACAGGCTTTTGTCATTAATTGCTTTGTTGTCACATTCTCTAAAGATGATTTATTTTTTTAAGTTTGCCCTCCTGATGATTACCCTAGTCCTTTGATTTTTAGCTCATTGTAGAAACTTGCAAAATGCGTAATTAAGGATGTAAAAATTAATCTGATGTGATGTGTAACAGTGATATGACTTCCTCCATAAGAAACTCATTGCAACACTATACACTGAACAGGCCAACGTTCTATCCAGTATCTGTCAATCATAACAAATATCTGCATTAAAATAACTTTCAATTAGACAACACAATGGTAATTCACATTTTATTCTATGGTAGATGGTGTGGTAATCAGCTGTTTATAAAACTGCTAGTGGTGAGTTCATGAGAAACAAAAGAATGCAAACCTGAGGTTTCAGAGCTAGTTAGAGTTAGAATATTTCAGACATTGTTAATACCAAAAAGTGGCATGAAGTGTATGTTTTAAAGAGATATACGTTTTTTCCTGTGACAAATTTTTCTTTTGTATGGCTTCCAAGTAAAAAAAATTACAGGAATGGAAAGGACCTAAACAAAAATAAGTTAATACAAATTAAAAAATAGTGTACACAATGTAAAAAGTAGGTAGCTGATGTTAAATCACAACAGCTTTCGCTATTCTTTATTATTTTTTATAATTCTTCAAATGAAAGCTAATGTTTCTACCTATTTCCTGTTCCACAGTTGTGATGACGGTTTAAAGCAGGCCATGGTATTACAATCCTTCCACAAGCCAATGAGAAACAAACCAAGAAACAAAAAAGAAGAAAAAACACAGCTCAGCATTTCAGCCTGTACATACCATGGTATTACAATCTCCCGAGTCCATAAAAAAGAAACAACAAACAAAAAAGAACAAAAATAACTCAGCATTTGAAACTGTGCATTATATTTAGGAGTATTTGGCAAACCAGGAAAGTGATTATTTAAAAAACTAGGAAATCTGTATGTTTCTAATGATTTCCTAGCTATACAAACACACAAAGTGAAAAAGAATGAGAGTAGTTCAAGGAAAATTGAACACTTAATTCATATTCTCTCCACATATGAGGGTCATACTGAAAGTCGAAGCAATAATTTTTAAACATATTAATCTTTACTTTCTAGACAAACCAAGTACATTATCTTAATCTGCAGATTTTTTGTCACTTTGCAACATGGTCTCCATTTCTTTTCACACATTTTCCCCATTGTTCTGCAAATTTGAAAATACCCTTACAGTACAGTGATATTTTTTAGAGGTGGCACGTGACCTTGTCACTCGCACATATCCGAGCATCACGCAAAGCGATGGTGGGGGTAAGTTTCCACCAGCAGCCTGCTGGCTAGTGGGCTAGAAGTCGAAGAGATACTAACCAGACACCCCTTTTATCTTGCAATAGACAAGTGGACTCGACCATGAACTACTGCGCAACATTACGACACATGCCACCTCTAAAAAATACCTCTGTACACTTCTATTCCAGCTACACAAAGATACTGATGGCATTGCTTCTTTAATATCCTCAGTCTCATAGCATTGGCCTCCCTTCTGTTCCTTAACAGAACTGAAAATATGATAGTCAAAGGGTGCCAAGTTAGGGCTGTAGGGAGTATGTGGAAGTGTTTCCCATCCAAATGTCCTGATCTTCACAGTAACAAGCAGCATGATGACATGGGTTATCCTGTTGCAGGACGATCCTCTTTCTAGGGTTTTAATGTGCAATGCATGATGTGCTTCAAAAGTGTCTAGATATAATAGGCAGCATTTATGGTTTGTCTAGGCTCAAGAAAATCAACCAGAATGCAACCCTGTGCATACCAGAAGACAATGTCAGCAGATTGCACTGCCTTTGTTTTCTTGTTCGATGTGAATACAAGTGGTGCCATTCCAAACTCTGACATTTTGTTTCGGGCTTGTAATGATGGAACCGCTTTCATCACCTTCATTTTGAAATTTCTGAAGAAGGTTTTAGATGATGGTTTTACTCTGAAGTTTGTGGTCTTCTGCCAATAAATGTGGGACCCAATGGACATATACTTTACAATAACCTAAGCTTTCATTAATTTCTTGCATTGCACTATGTCCTACTAAAAGGCTTCTACTGATTTCACCCACAGTGACAAACATATCTTCTATAATGAGCTCATCAAGTCTTTCCTTGTTGCATTCACTGGAATCAGTTTGAGGGCAATTGCTACGATACTCAGTTTGAATACTCCTGTTCCCATCTTTGAAATGTTTCACCCATCTCTTAACACGGCTGGAGCCCATGCAGATATCTCCATAGGCATGTGGAAGTGAGGTTAATTTCAGCAGCAGATTTTTTCTGAAGAACAAGAATTTCAATAAAAATATCTTGCCTATCCGATTTTTGCCATGTCAAGCTGGATACAACCAATGTTTCGCCCATCTTGTTATGGTCATCTTCAAAGGCAAACTGTTCAAGAAATTCAATGACAGCATGCTGTCGAAACGAAACATTGATGTCTACATTTAGTAACTACCAAGCCTGTGGTCACGTGATAGAACTAACAACATCATGATATGGCAACATATGGTGTAAAATCTGTAGATTATGGTCCTGTAGTCATTCTTGTTGCATTGTTAGACTTCAAATTTTAACAATGGGTTGCTCACAAATTTCAGTATGACCCTCATATAATATTCCAATCCAAATCATTAGTTATTTCCAAAAAAGCAAAAAACAAATAAATGGTATCCTTGCTTTGTATCCTTAAAAAGTGCCTGGTTTAAGAGTGCAGTTTGGACTGCGGCTGACCTTTTGCTGCATGCAGAAATGACTATCATTCTTAGGAAATTTCCTGATCCTTCATCAGAGATGTGAATATTGTGTTACTTATTAGAGTACTTTTAGGCCATAAGGATGGATTAGTTCTATGTTACATAATTTATTTTTCAAACTTCTATCATAGGTAGGCTGTTTTGCCAGTCCATGAAACAGGTGCATCAGCCAGTGATCAGTGGATGCAAGATTTTCCTAATCAACTCTTGGGGTCACTTCTGACATAACATTATAAAGCTCATTTGTTTGCTATTTCATTCCCACTTTCAACTGCAACCATTTGATTTACAGCAGGGCTAAGTTGGTATAATATGGTTTTGCTGAAAATTATGCAGAACATTTATTTGGTTGCTCTCCTAGATAATCAGTGGTTATCTCCCTCAGAGTGAAGGAGAAATACTATGAAATATTTAGCATAAATATAATGGTCATATTTAGTTGTGGTATCAGAAACAAAAACATGTAACAAGGCTTTAACACATCTAAACTGCACAGAAATTTGGAATTGCCTTCTGTTACCTGGTGCTGTTTTTATTGAAGAGAAGCTTCATGTTTGAGCGATATGGCTCTTATTTCCCTCAGGTCATGGTAATGGATGGAATGAATAATCACACAATGTTACTTCACCACAATGTATTATTTTATTAACACTTTTTCTCTATTTTACATTTAAATAAATCCTCTTAGCACCATTTTAGATTATTTAAGTCTTTCCACTTTTTCAAAAAATGGAACAAAAGCTTGACGAAAGTCTGGTAAATGTTCTACACATGTTCACATGCTACCAAAACACGTCTTATCACCTTGAGCATATAGATGCTAGTGGACGAAGTCCAGCGTCACCTCACGTGATACTATCTTTCTCGTATACATCCGCGCATGCGTCCATCAAATAGTTCCCGTATTGTTAGGGAAGTGATAGATATCCTGATTTCGCTTTTAATATTGAACACATATAATTCTTTTATTTATACATATATATTAAAATTAAATATGGAAATATTTATAACGTCTTTAAACAAACTTAATTGTTTGTAACAATGAACATTAGTAACACATTTTCGTCATTTAACCAACTCATACCAACATCAAAAAACAAATTACACTCTTAACAAATATTCACATGAACGATTTTCTTTTGGGGTCTTTTAATATTCTGTCTCATGCCTTAGTCGTCAATGGTAAATGCTAAAACGCCTCCGCTGCTGAACTAAATGTTTGGTAATTAAAAGAAAGAAAGCCACTATAAAAACTAGGGCAAGGAAGAGCACTTGAAAATCCTTTACTTCTGCTTTGTGAAGATTTTGCTTCTTTCCTAGGAGACTCATTGTTTCAACAAAACAATTTGTCCACTCGTCTTAAAAAATATTGCCTAAAATTTGCAATGTGTGACCTGAGAGTTTTTCTAGGGCCAACATTGGTGGCATAGTTTTTCCAAGTGCAACTTGACACTTGGGCACTAATATGTATTTAAAATTACTTTTTAGTTAATTTATGCTGGCAAACATGTTAACATAACTCAAGGTTTGCAATTCTTAATTTATTTACCTATTGCACATGTAGTCATACTGAAGGATGCAGAACAGTCTAATTCTTGTTTTTGTTCCATTTAAATTACACTGACTAGCTATGTACATTAAACTCAAATTATAATCATTAACTTAACCACTCCTAGTCTAAACTTTAACTAAATCTAATTGTAACTACTGGGTAGATCTGCCTAATACATCCTTTAAGTTTTTGAAAACGGTCTGCTAAGCATGTTGCACTCCATATGCCACAAATACTCACAAATATGAGACAATCAGAATTGATTGTCACTGCCCACATTCTCTGCAATTAAAAAGTAGAGCATGTTTGTATCCCTACTGACATTAGGTCATACCGCCATCCACATCTTAACTGTTGCAAGGATCCATCATAGTAAGTTTCTATCTTATATTTATCGATTTGATGGAAGTGGCTGGGCACCAGTAAAATACTACTCGCAAGTTCATAGGTAATTTCCTATTCAATACTTCCTCATTGTAATGTACACATAGTCTGATAGTTTGCATGTGACAGGATCTATCCAAACAATAGCCTTTTCCTCATTCAACCACATTTGTCTGCACAAAAACAAGCATGGTCAGGACTTTCCAAACATTATTGGCTGCTATTTGACTCCACAAGTTACCTAGTATACAATTTAATGCATAAGTATGGAAATTTTTGGCAGAAGCTGCCTACAGTTGTTATTAATAGTGATAGCTGCAATATAAAAAGCAATAGGGCTAGCCAACTGTCATTTTGGTCGGCTTGCATGCACATTGTTGAACTTTCAGACTTAGAAAAACTTCTTGTGTCACATCGTCAGTTTTTCCAAATGTTTTACTTAATCTTGTGGCAGTAATTAAATGTCATGTCCCTAAATTTAGTGGTTTTGCCATATTTAATTTTGTTAATTATATATATATATGAATGATTCATTTTCATGCATCTTTTACATACAGATTGTTATGGTACTATGTATTCATTTGTGCATGTTTCTATTTACAATTTAGTGTTATAGAAGCTTTACATTTACGTAAGGTGATAGAGCTCTTTCTCTCTCTCTGAAATTATAAAAACAGTGTGTACGTGCATATTGCTTGTTGCTTCTCTTGGTAATGCCAAGTTAAGAAAAATTAGTTAAAAGAATTTTTGCTCAGTATACCAACATTTTGGAATTTTGATGCAATAAAGATGTCTAAATAAGACATTAATTATATAGAGATTATAGAGAGAGCTTTATTGCAGCTATTTATTCAGCTAAATTGTAAAGGAGGTGCCTAAAAGCACGGTATTTTATTATAAAGCATTCTGTGAGGAAGAAATTGGAGAAAATGCCTTGTCCTCCAGTAAAACCAGACATATTGGATTTTCATTTAAGTATTAAACAATTTATTCCTCTGTACCTATATGTCCTATGATATGCAAGAATAAAAATAAGAGCCCACGCTGATTAACCAAGAGACAAGAGACTGCCTCCACCTCAATCTTTAAGTATGAACAATACAGAAGATGAGCGAGTTAATTACATTTGAAAAATTCCACTACTATGTCCAGGATTCAAACTAAAATCTTCAGCTTTCTATGCTGAAACCTTATGGGAAAATATAAGATACTTGATTAATATATAAAAAGAAGCTACAAACAGTGATGTTTTTGAATTTTTTTAATAAAGTCAGAATTAGAAGGTATTTGGCTTACTCTTAGTTGTCACATGGAATTTTTTGTAGTATATGATTTAACTTTCTAATCTTAGACTACATAAACCAGAGTGAAAGTACAATTATTAGGCTTCAAAATGTCATTAGATGGCTGTAACTGTTAAATAAATCTGTTATAAGATATACTATAGTTTCAAATAGTCTCTGCTGACGAACTGGTACATACTACTTACAAATGTGACCGCTTGTAGACAACTTATCATTTTCAACCTTTCAAAATAATTTAACTTTGATTGCATGGCATTTATAAGTGTATAAAAACATTGCATAACTGAGCACTGTTAGGGAAACGAGGATGCTAAATGTGCAAATAAATATACACTTTATTTCTGCAGCAATTTAGCTGAGAATAGATCTGAATATAGTAACTAATAAACTCAAAATCATGAGAGAATACTATGCACAAGTAGTAGCATACAAATCTTGTATGGTCAGACAGAACCTTCTACATTGTTTCCCACTAAATTTATGAAAATTGTGTGTTTTTAAAGTGCTAATATTACTTTAACTTTTTCACTCCACTTCTAAGAGAATCAGTTATGTGCCCATTACTTCAAAGTATAATTTTTAATACTTAACTTCCAGATATAACTATACTTGAATTAATGTTACCTGCCAATTCTGACAGGTCCCGCCGCGGTATGCATCACATGCGTGGCACATGGGTCTATTGTCATCTTTGAAGTAGACAATAGTCTTCATGGCCATGCAATCGTCTTTTAAACCCCCTCCATATGCTATAATCAAATTCACGAAGGTAATTAGGCTACTTCAAGATTAAACTTGGTTGTCATAACAGACCCATATGCCATGTGCAGGACACTTGCACTTGGAACTGCCAGAATTGGCAAGTAACATTAATTCAAGCGTAACATACTGAGTATAACATGGTGCAACACTTATTTTCCTTCTTTCTTTCCATTTTTCATTTTTGTAGTGTTTAGTGACTCTTCTTACTACATACGGCAACATAGGCAATGAACACTGATGGAACACTAAATCAAATGATAATTGGAAAGGAAATTTGGTAAGGAAATATTCCAAGCTCAAGTTTAGAATACCTCCACAACATTTGCCAATTCAGGATTACCTGGAAAAAACTTCAATCAGAGAGGAAGGAACCTGGCAGGAGTCAAATAACTCCATACCTCAACCACCTCAGCTACCTGCATTGGGCGATGCCTCTAAAACCATCTTTACTGCGCCTAATCAGCATTCTGAGGTGACTGTACTTTGTTGCACTACACCCATTATTTACATAGGACATACTTTGTAGACATATAGTCTACATTCTCAACGGCTTCTTTTTATTGCCCTTATTAAGCTGAATTCAAAACACAATTATCATCATAAAAAGTTAATGACTGCTTTCAAGATGCTCCTATCATCAAGCTTGTAAAACTAGGTACCTGCATTTTACTAATTTTATAGCAGAAGGTAAAGAAAGAAATGAAAAAAAAATCTGATGTGTTGCACTCACATGACTTTCTCTACTCTTGTACTAACCATTCTTATAAACTTTTATTCCTATATCTTCTTCGTGTAGTTGAGATAAACATTTGTACAAATTATCTTATTGCTTATTTCCTTGTATGTGCAAGGAGAATATTAGAATACAGTAAGATTTGAGCAATAGTAAAATCCTTTAAAGCTTTGAGACTCTGTTCTCTTTGCACACTTAACACATAAAAAACTGAATGACGTTCCATTTCACCAAAGTTTTAAGTTTTCCTGAAACTGACACAAATAACAAGGAATATCCCCGAAGTGGTTCACTCTACAAAAAAAAAATTATTTGGATATAAATTGTGTGTTTTAGTGAGATCTACATTTTTTGTATAGCAAGATTTTGTCTATCTCTTACAGTTTACAAGTTATTCAAAAGTCATCCAGAGTAAATAAGACTACATAGGCTATAGCCAGAAAATTCAAAATATACATTTCATTTGTTATACAAATATCTTAAACATATGGCATTTTAATGAAAACTGTTAGAGCCATTTTCAAGAAAATCAAAATTTTTGAAAAATTTCCAGTTTGTGGGGCTACTTTCGTCAAAATCTTCGTGTCACATGCTTGAAAACTTAAATACCAACTTTGGTTTTAAACCAACTTTTCATTTTTGAGTTATGCTGTCCACAGATAGACAGACACACACACTGACATGTGCACGCACACACCCGCCCACAGACCTTTGTCTTAAAATGCTTTTCTTTAGATTCAGGGGGGGTCTCAAAACATACATTTCTGGTGAAATCTCGATGTCGAATTTTTGGGTGGAATACAATACTTCATCTACTTACCAGTAGAGAAAGTAAAAAGAGCTGTTTACTTTCACTGTTGGAATTTAATAATTGGCCAAGTATGGTTATACATTGCTTTATTTACAACACAGTACATATAATTTCAATGTATGAATAGCTAAAGAAAATAAATACCACCTTCCTTTTCTCTTCTTCTATAAAATCCATAAAATATGGTTTTTTAAAATCACTGATATGCTGTTACTAATTTTGTATGTAAACATCTGAAATACTTAAGTTCTTGCAGCTTCAGTGCTATAAAGGTCCTTAAAAGGAATAAATGTGTCAAGAAGATTAATTGTATTTGCTTGTGTACTGGGTGATAAAATATTTTTGATCCCTTCACTTTTAACTAGCAAATCTTCATTTGGCTGTTTAGAGAATAAATTGGTTTATCAGAATGTCTACTGCTACTGTAACTGAAGAAATTTATTTACAGCTTTAATCAGACCAATTTGTTCAGTGAAACTGAAATAGAACCTGTCACCAAATAACAGTTCATAAATGGAAGTTATTTAGGAGCTGAAAGGTACAATTTCTAAATTCATTCAATTTTATTATTCTGTCGTAATCATCTAGATCACATATTGGTCCATTACATCTTCAACAAAGACTGATCCAACTTTGTTATTTTGTAACAGCAATAAGTATGCAATAACCTTAATTCCAACTGCTCATATTCTTTCTTTCCTTACATCAGAATAGGAAAAGATTAGAATCAATAACATGCAGAAATGGGGTTATCTCAGTGAAACTAGAACTAAAATTATGTGAGAATACCCTCCCAAACTTCTACACAATAATGCTGTAATTGCATTTTAATTTTCATTACAGATTTGTCTGTGTACTTAATGTATACTCAAAATTTAATCAGGACTAATATTACTGATCACTGGATACTATTACAACTTTTATTCATACTACTGCTGCATAAGTTTAGTCCAATTTTAAACTGAGCTAACATTTTTTAAATGCACTTGGTCCAGCAGTGTTCCCTGGCATTTAATCCATCAAAGCCATCAGGTTTCTCCAGGCCTGCAAAATATGCCTTAACTGACAATGTAAGTTCTTCTTTCCTGATTATCCTCCCCTTATGTAGGACTTACACCCACTAGGACTTACAAGTCAGCCTAGGGCCAGACGCCTGTCAGGGAGCAGAGGGACCACTGGACCATACAGAGTGAAGACCTGGAAGCAGATGGTCAGCCAAGCACCAGGTATGATAGTGAGGTAGAGGATGATATGAAATGCAGGCAAAATGGATGATTGGAAGGGTGATAATGGAGCAATTGGTGGAATGAATGGCGGGGAAACTGGAGCACCTGGAGAAAACCTGCCCAGACACCGTTTCGTCCACCGTGAACACCACATACGGGTCCCGCCTAGGTGGTAGGCAAGCGGTCTAACCACTCAGCCATGGTGCCGCCATTATATGTAAGATCATTAGGCAAATAAATATTCCTTTTACCCTATGCACTTTGGCAGTTTACAGAAGAGATGGAAGATTGATAGAGCTAAGTAAGGCGAATAAGGTGGATGTGGCAGCAAATCAAATCCAACTTATTTGATTTTCACCATTGCAACAACAAATATGTGAGGGCAAGCACTGCCTTTATGAAAGATGACTTTCTCTTTTGTCAGGTGTTTTGTAGCATATTTGTGCACTTTGACCTTCAATTGGTTCAGAAGGTTAGCTTATTATGCTTCAATGATAGATTTTCCAGAGGAAGATAATCAATAAGCAGCACAAGCTTAGCATTCTAGAAAAAATGATCCCATGAACTTCCTGACTGATTTCATATTCTCTGCCTTCTTTGGTGCTTCCATTATTTAGACTCCAGTTTTGTTTCAGGGTGTAGTAGTGCATCCTTTTTTCATAATTTGATGCAAATTGATTCATAAAATCAGCAACATCCCTCTGAAAATGAGCTGAACTTTTCTCAGAGGTCTGTACTCTGATCCACTTTCGATCCAGTCAGCAGTCAAGTACCCATTTTACAGATAATTTGTTCATGTTTAACAATTCTCTCAAAATGTGAAACTCGCATCACCTTGAAATATCCAGGGCTTCAATAATTTCAGACACTTTCAAAGATCCCACAGAACCATAATGTATATTTTATTGGTGGCATCTGTTGTTGGGAAGATTTTGTTCTTCAGCTATGTGTGCCATCTTTTAGGCTTTCATGCTCAGGTTTCAACTCTGAGGTTCATTTGGAAATGACATAAAAATGGTCTAGAATCCCCTAGGGTATTTGTCCTGTCAGTATGAATCTCTAGTGCATTCAAACCCATACTGAATAAATGCATAATGTTCAATATTTCCCATCATTCCCATTTATCCGCATCTGCACTATCTCTATGTTATTGCAGAAATCCTTTCACAAAGGAGAACTGGTTTTGAAAACAGAACTACTTCTGTAATGCTGCTGCGATCTGTGGGTCGTTCTGCAAACTTATGAACCCTGTATACACATGGGATTTCGTAATAACTTGCCAATTTAGAGAGAGAATTTACTGAAATGAATAACCTGGTAATTAAACTTCCTTACACCAACCAGTTATTCTTAAGCTATGAAACTCGACAGAACTTGCAAAGAAAACAACTGATGCTGTATTTTTAATTTTAGCCAGCAATTGTATCACTAAAATGGTAATATTTGTATGTACTTGAAGGATCTCACCGGCTCTTTCAGATGCACTTTGAATTGCTAGGCTTAACATTTATTATCTTTTTAATTACAATATTATTATTTGCTAAATACTATTGATCCTCTTGATTCTCTTTTAAACACAATCCATTATAATTTATCTTTAATAATCACAAAGTAATGAGTAAATTGTTATAAAACCTTATCGCTTCTTTAAGATATGTGAAAATATAAGAACCAGTGAATGGCCAAATAAGCATTTAAACCACAGTTTCACCCACATCTCCATGGATATGTGTTTCTGAACCTTAAATGTGAACTATATTTCATGCAATTAGTATGTGATTCTGCACTCGCCTATTAATATTATGCAATGCATTTTATTAATGCACAATTTTATAATGAACATCAAGGATTAAGAACCACATACTAGTTGATTAATTTAAAAGAGAAAGGGTTCTAATCTACTCTAGGTAAGGAAAATAACAAAACAGTTTCTCTACATCTGTTTATTCTGCATCAAACATAAATCTCTACAACACACACACACACACACATATATGTATACAGATTATGCACAATGAACTCTACAACACTTATTGTGATCTGCACTCATTCTCAATATTATGATAAGCATACACAGCCATATACGAACATTTATATACTGTTACAATGAGATCTAGGCTAGGCAGTGTCACATTACGCATACACATACACACTAAAGGGTTAAGTTGGTGTGTGGCACTGCATACTCCACCTTCCTGGTGGGGGCAGCGTACTTGCTCTTGATGTTCCAGCGTTTCATCCAGTTGCGCAAAGTTTTGCGAGGGATTCCGTGCTCCTTAGAGGCACGGTAGACGCTGCCACCACACTTGACATCCATCAGAGCAGCCCACAGGTTGTCATTGGTGTACTGACGATAGGGCCGCACCTTCGGCGGCCATGCCACCGCTGCAACAACAAATAGCCATCAACGCCAGTTTCATTATCACAATGTAAATGTCTCTTCTAAAGTTTCACTGGCTTGACTTTCTACAGTCTTCATGGGATTATTGTCTCAATACATGCAGATTTTGATTAAGAGACAGTCCTCTCATTTCCTGTACATCTCTTCTCAAAAACTGATGATCAGCCTAATATGTCTACAAAATTAAAATTCAGTTATAGGCTCCACACTTAATGTTTATTAATTTTATATTATATTCATTTTACGCACTCACAGGAACAGAACACTACTTAGTTTGAATGTTTATTTAAACAGAAGTCAGTGTACAAGTATCCTTTTTGGTTACAACACAATGCATCACATTATTGACTCCTGGAGTCAGTCATCTACATTACAACGTTTTCAGGGGAAACTGTTATCACCAGTTTATTATTAGCTGCCACTCCATATTTCTGAGCCGGATTATCTCTTTTGAATCCCTTCTGATTGGTTGGACAGCCTCGAAGCTGCTTAGGCATGGGATATGCACTCTTGATGTTCCAACGCTGCATCCAGTTGCGAAGTGTCTTGCGAGGAATCCCATGCAACTTGGCAGAACTGTAGATGCTCTCCCCCATCTTGACATCCATTAGTGCCTGCCACAGGCTCGAGCTAGAGTAGGACCGCCGTGGTGCCCGGAACCGCACCAGCCCTGCAACACGAGCCACTGTGTGATGACACGCTTCAATAGTTGTTCAGCCCATTCATATCACATATAACCATCAAAAGATGATTGGCACAGTGTGCTATAATTTGGCGATTTCAAAAAGAATCTTCTTTATTTCTTTTTCTTTCATTTTGGTTACAAGTGACCTGCAACCTGAAAACACTGGACTTCATGCATCTGGGCTGGTGAACAGAAATCTCCAAGTAATACAATGAACAATGCATTTCCGGTATAATAGTTATGATAGTCTGCATCAGATAGGTTACAGAAAGCTATGTTTGTTCAACAAAAAGAGAAAGAGAGAGAGAGAGAGAAAGAACTATACCTGCAAATTTCCAATAAGTGGAACAATTAAGTATGATGTTTACTGACAGTTTTTCAGGAATTCTATCTATATAACTAGTGAATATTTGCTCTCTTCATTACATTAATGGCTAAAGAGTTTGCCCCAATTTTTATGAATACACATGGTATTGTCAATTCTGCACACTAACAGCTTCAGACAATTAAGATACAGTGTCATCAGTTTAAAAGCATCACTATTACACAGCAAATTTTGCTAGTTGTATAAGACGTGCATTACAATAAGGTCAGTCAAGCACATGGCAATAGAGAAGTGTCTGACATTGTTAAGTTGCTAGTGAGTGATTTATACTGCCAAAGAACACTGTTTTTATTTGTTGCAACTTTACAAACCACACTGTGTGGGTTGTGAGGACTTTCAGGAACAGTTTTCTAAAACTGGTTTGTCTGACAGATGCATTTTCATAAAATAATGAGCAAATCTGAAAATACAGAATCAATGCTGCACAAAGGCACTATGTTTCAATTGAGGATACGCTCGGTGATATCAGTGCTGGATTAGAAGATTTGCTACAAGTCCTTTAAGCAGCACAGAAAGCACAAATCAGCTATGAGACAGTACAGTAGCTGCAAAAGGTAAAGGTGGAAAAATGGGTACTCAGTAATTAGATTTATGCCTATTTACCCAATGTTGACATACTGAACTGGTTCAGTTTGACTCTTTTTATTAGTGGCCTTCGTGAAAGAAAAATATTTTCCCTCCGTCCTTCTACATCTTATTAAAATGGGTCCTATAATGTCAACATCAGACAAAATTGGCATAAATTTAACCACTAACGTAGCATTTTTCTGCAGTGTGTACACTTTTGGAATCACTGTACAGAAAGCAACAAAACAATACAACAAAAATTCATGATTATTATTAACTCTGTAAAATAATCAGTACTACAGTAAGTTAGCCTCAACCATCACCCAACTTGATGCATTATAACATGTGTATCTTACACTGACTATGCAAAGACTAGAGCTTTTGCACGCAGGCAGTATGTGTTGCAGTTTCAGCACCATGCAACAATGGGAGCTTTAAATGTGACAACTCTGAAAGCTATGCACATGCATATGTGTGTTTTAACAAATTAGTTTATTCTGTTTCCCTTATTTCTCAATTATCAAACTTCACTTCATAATAATTTCTGCTCTTTGGTGAAGATGAGAATGAATGATTAATAACTGAAATTAGTAACAGTGAAGCAAATACCCAAATGCAGTAAAAACATCACTTAACTGTAACAGGAGCAGAGGAGAAAAAGAAGAAAGAAGGAAAAAATTCAAGATACTTAAATTCTAGCTGGCAATGTTTTTTTTTTTTGGCCCAGTTGTATGCAGATCATCCTCATCTTCCTAAATCATATTTCAAGAAATATTGCACTGTTATAACAAGTAACAATTGTTTGCATATGCATTCAATGCAGAGGCCTACTGTTGCTTTACTGTTGGTGTTGTGTGTTTATTTGTGTTTAAGATGTCGGCAAAAAGAAGGTTTGTTGCAATAAATATTGAGCAGAATCTCAAAGCCATTAGCAACAGAGTGACAGTGGACAAGGAGTTCAAAGCACTAGAGATATAAATTCATATTAAAATGTTAATGGACTGGCTCCGTGGTTGAGTGGTCATAGTGTTGACTTCTCACCCAGAAGTTCCAGATTTAATTCTCAGCTAGGGAATAGGGTTTTTTCTTTAATTAGGGTTCTTCCCTACCTTCCACAGAGTCTGGAAGTAGGGATGTGAGAATGAGTGTATGAAAATAAGTTCAAAATAATGAATACCTGCAGTAACCTAACCTAAAACTTCAAAGAGTAAAAACACCATCAAAATCTCTGAATATGACCATAACACTTAAAGGATTAAGAGTGAGAGAGAGGGGGGGGGGGGATATAGAATTATGCCACTATCAATAACACAAAAATTTTCATTTTTAGGTTGCCCTGCATCTCATGGAACGAAGTAGTGAATCCACATGGTCAGAAATAATGCTTATCAAATGGTGGTGTGGTAAAGCTGCTCTTGTGAGAAAAGGATTCAGAAAAAAAATTACTGATCTTATGAAATAGTCTGCAAATACTGTACATTTTAATACTGTAGATAGCAGTAGCTTTTTAATAAGATATTATTACATGCACTTAAAATAGAATTATTTTCTTGCTTTTGCTGCTTAAAAATGTCATGATTACAAAAAGGCTCTTCCCGCTTTAGGTCAGCTAAGCGAGGTTCTAATGTATAAAAATTACTTGCATGCATCACTGACAATGCTTTACTTTGAAATCAGAGCAGAATGTTATTCTGCCATAAGTATTTTTAATTATTCTGCTTTGAATTTTAATTAAAGTGATTCAAGAAGTGTTTGTCAATAACATACAACAGCAATTCATATAAGATTGAACAATTTACATACTGGCATCTTGCAGAAGTGACAGCAGCAAACTTTGCATTTTTAGGTTCATTTGCTTTGCTAATAAAAACATGAAGAAAAATCTGATGTGTTGCACTCACATGACTTTCTCTACTCTTGTGCTAACCATTCTTACAAACTCTTATTCCTATATCTTCTTCGTGTTAGTTAAGATAAACATTTGTACAACTTCTCTTATTGCTTATTTCCTTGTAGGTGCAAGGGGAAGTTAGAATACAGTAGGTTTGGTGTGATAGTCAAAAGTTTTAAAGCTTTCAAATTCTCTTGTCTTTGCACACTTAACATATAAAAAAATGAACGACTATCCATTTCACGAAAGTTCTAAGCTTTCCGAAACTCACACACATAACAAGGAATATCTCCGAAATGGTTCACCCTACAAGAAAATTTATTCAGACATAAACTGTGTATTTTAGCAAGATCTACATTTTTTTGTATAGTATGATTTGGTCTATCTCTAACGGTTTACCAGTTATGCAAAAGTCGTCCAGAGTAAATACAACTACAGGGGCTATAGCCATAAAATTCAAGATATACATTTCATTTGTCATAAAAATATCTCAAACATATGACATTTTAATCAAAATCAATAGAGCCATTTTCAAAAAAAAACAAAATTTTTGAAAAATTTTCCATGAAAGGGTAGTTTAGGGTGGGCCTATTTCCTTCAAAATCTTCATGTCACATCCTTGAAAGACATTAAACTTAAATACCAGCTTTGGTTTTTAACTGGCTTTTCGTTTTTGAGTTAAGCTGTCCAAAGACTGACACACACACAGACCTTTTTTCTAAAAATGCTTTTTTTTTTGGATTCAGGGGGCCTCAAAACATATATTTCCGGTGAAATCTCGACATCGAATTTTTGGGTGGAATACAATACTTCCCCTACTACCAGTAGAGAAAGTAAAAAAGAAAGAAGGAAAAAGACAGTGAAATAAAACTAACTTCTCGAAAGAAAAATTATAAATTCTGTGCCAGAACTTGATAAGCAATCTAATCCATAAATACTAAGGAACTAAATACTTCTTGGTCAAAAGTTTAAAATAAGGTAAACTGTAATAGGGTGTATATAATTTTTTCCTCTTCTGTTTTGAGAATAAATGCTCTTGAACAGTCTGACTTAATTTGCTGATGGTATAGGAAAAGCTTTTCATTTTTCAACATGTATTGGGACTTCAGTAGATGCAATCAATAATCTGCCACACTCTCTTGCCAAAATGTTGTTAGCTAAATAAATAGAAGTTCAAACCCAACAATATTGTGAGCCTGATCAACATACTGAATGAAACTCACCTTTAAATGTCATATATAATCTATGTGAGATTTTTTCTAACTCCGGACACTGATGTAGAAACCAATGGCTTCTTCCATGTAACTTCATGAAGAAGCAAGTGCTTAGAGTTCTTCTATGTTCTTGAAGAATTTTGATGCATAATTTCACTGAGAATTCTATGGACAAGTATGACAACTGTGGTTGCCGAATCCTGCTTTATGCAATTGGAAAGTCTCTGATATTACATTTTGACAGCATAAATACATGCTGTAAAACATGCTGTACCTGTAGCACAAAGCTTCGCATCTTATGCTCAATGGATGATTTGATAATGATAAAGCACTTAAGTGGCTCTTCCTCCAAAATGTTTAATGCTGTTAACTTTACTTATACTAAGCACTGGTATACATAATATAAATGTACAAGGTGCTCAAACTCTTCATTTATTGGCTCCCAAGTGGCATAATGCTTATAGATATAGATTCACTTTTTCCAGTTTCTGACTCCTTTATCAGCAGAAAATTTCTCACTCTCCTGCTTTTAATTCATCTTCAAAGTTGTGTGACACAAGACTATTTAGCAGTCTTCAAAATAGTCATACCCCAAGTAGAAGCTTTTCAGGTCTTGAAAGTGAAACAGACACACACTCATATAGTAAATTTTCTGTTGCACTGGCAGCATAACTACTATTAGAAAGAATTCCTTTTACTTCTTAACACAATGAATGACAGACATATCTGGAAGCTTTTAAATGTCTTCTTTTTAAAATAAATTGTATACCAATACAAAAAAATAATTTCCTAATGCTTCCATTGTACTGTTTTCTACATAGATATTAAGTTGTCAGTTCTAATACACATTACACAGCAGGGTTTAAGTTTGCTTTTGCTACTTGACGCCAAAGAGTGACAAACTTTCAAACAGTATTTGCAAAACTGTGACAACAATCTGCCACAGAAACAAATGATATGATGGATAAATTTTTTTAAGGAAGAAAAGGGTACAAAGTCCTAGTCCCAGTAAGATCAAAAATGGACATATGAAAGAAAGAAAACCTGATACTAAAATAGGCATACCAAATAAACAATTAATGGAAAAGTTGTTAGCTAATGCTGGATTTCTGACAATGGAAAAGTGGAAAGTGTTATATAAATCGTGCAAAATATAGTATTCTGAAGAAATTCTTTATTTGTGCGAGAATTTAAAAAAAAAATCAGTTTGGCATCAGCATCAGGAAAGCTGTAGGGTCAACATTCACCATAAACACAATCTAACAGTTTAAAACAGTGTTGTAATATAGACAATAACACAAATGATGATCATAAAATAATTCTTTATGTCTAACCCTCATTAACAGAATAATTTATAGAATGTTCCACTAGCAGAATTTTGCACAAACATATATTTTGCACAAGCGTAAGTTTTTATTGGTATTTTTACGAGATTTTTCTAGCTTAAACCCTGTTACTAGGCAATCATTTTCTTACTATTTATTACATTTTCAACATATATATTACTTGCAGATTTTTTAGATACTCAAACTGTGTTTCCTCCTTTCTCATTCCAGATTTACCCACTGTAAGTTGGCTAAGCCTCATATTTAGGCTATATGAAAAATTATGTGCAATAAACATAAGGCATGAAGATAGTAAACTGTTGTGTCACTTGCAATTTAAATAGCTTAGTCAAACATGGCAACAAACTTAATTATGCTTTGGTCCAGCTCTATGGCTTTTAAATCATGTCATGCTGTCAACAGTGATCATGTTAGTAACAGACAGACAAGAGGCGAACTCACAATGTATGAATTGATCACACAGATTATAAAGAAAGAATACCCAACAATAACCAGTGAAAGTGCGCAAGTACTGCATACATAAAGGTCACTTGAATTCATAGGCAGTTCATATGCTTTGACTCCCTTCTTGATGTTTATCATTATGGTGTTACTTCATTATGGTAAAAATCTTTTTATTTCTATCATATTTATCTAAGCCAGATAAACAACTATTTGTTTAGTCGTCTTCTTTCTCTTGTGCCTAATGGCGTTGGGTTCTATATCCACTTCTTATACTCCTGTCAATCTTGTGTCATTCTCCTTAATTCAACCATTCCTCTTCCTCTTCTGCCACACCTCTAACATGTCTCTCCCATTCCAACTTTGGTCTTCCTCTCCTTTTCCCCATAATTTTTGCTTCAAATATCTGTCTTGTTTTCCTCTGTTTGTCTGTCCTTACCAGATGTCCATACCATTTTAAGTGTTCAGAGTCAATGAGTGAATTTATTTTGACTATAACTCAAAAGCCATTCCACTAACTTGAGAAGAAAAATAAAATAGAGTGTATCAAATATACCTTACATACACCAGTAAATGATTTATGAATGAGAATTAAGCTCTCAAACAATGAGAAGCAAAAACTGAGCAATCAAACTACATCTTGGAACCCATACACTATCACAGCTGTCTTGAAACCCACATATTGATTTGGTATGTAATATTATCACATATGATAAAAACAGTACCAAAAGATTTCCTTTGAATGGCCTATTTTTCATTCTTTCCATCAATATTTAGATATGGAATAGTACGAGGGCTGTTCAATAAAGAATGATCACAATTTTTTGTGACAACGTACTTTTACTCATTCTCATAATTTTGATGCTCCTTCTCAAAATAGTCTCTCATGAATACGATGCATTGTCCCAGCATTTCTACCAGTCTTCAAAGACATGCTGGAAACCATTTTTAAAGAGATCCTTCAAAATCGCCTCTGCAGCCTTCACCACTGCTTCTGATGATAGATAATGCCTCCCACAAAGGCATTTCTTCAAGTTAGGGAATAGAAAAAGTCACATGGGGCTAAATCCGGACGATAGGGAGGGTGAGGGATGCACTTCACGTTGATTTTTGCAAGATATTCAGCAACAACATTGACAATATGGGGCCGCGCATTATCGTGGTGCAGCATCCAGCCTGCTTAATGGAAATGTGGTCCTTTGCGCCTGATATGGACTTGCAATGTTTTCATGACTTCCCTGTAGTATTGTCCAGCTACTGATGTGTGTGCACGTACAACATGCTGATAAACCATTCCATGAATATCAAAGAATGAGATGAACATAACTTTCCCAGCAGAAGCAACCACTTTTGCTTTTTTGGGGGTTGGTGATGAAGGAGATTTCCACACTGAGCTTTGCTGTTGGCTCTCAGGATCAAAATGATGTAGCCAAGTTTCATCAGCAGTGATTACGTTTGAAAGAAACTCCGGATCTTCCTCTAACATCAACTTTAACTGCATGCAGACTTGTATGCAAATGTCCTTTTGTTCGGGAATCAACAGTCTTGGAACCCATTGCGCACAAGCACGTTTCATGTGTAATGTTTCTGTCACCAACGTGTGGGTGGAACCCAATGAAATGTTCAGTATTTCAGAAAGTGATCTTAAGGTAATTCGTCGATCCTCTCTCACAATGGCAGCAGCAGTGTTGATGTTTTCTTCCGTAAGAGCAGTAATTGGAGCAACGGGTCCACCTTCCTTTGAATTTGATTGTCTCCCCTCTTTAAACATTTTAAACCACCTTCGAGCTGTGCTGTAGGGAAGAACAGACGCTCCATAGACCTCCTGTAACATTGTATAGGCCTCAACTGAAGATTTGTTGAGATGAAAGCAGAATTTCAAAGCAGCATATTGTTCCTCACATGTTACCTCCATTGCAGCGGTAGGCAATACTGAACATGTCTGAACTTGCCTGGTTCTCACAGGTGGGAACCAGGAGTACCAACAATGAAACTACTACGGCGTGTTTGTTTCACATTAATCTAACAGAATATAATAAGATTGAATTTTAGTGTGAAAAATTATGACCATAATAAAATTATGATCATTCTTTACTGAACAGCCCTCGTACTACAGAGCAGCAGAATAACAGAAGAATTAAGGATTAAAAAGATATAGAATTATGAAGATTTCAAGATTAGAAATTCCAACTGATATTGATTTATATATTTATGACTTTAGATACCTGTGGTGTTAAGGGGGGAAGTTGATATGCCATATCACAGACAGCAGGAGACATCAAAGCTTTTCAATTCACTTCCATCAAAAATGACTACCACAAATGTTCAAACTTTTAAAAGTAGATTGTGTTGTTGAAACATCCTCTATACAACATACAGAAATTTGATACAGAAAGCAAATGTGACACGTAAACAGTGTTTAACAGAGATAATGTAGTTTATTAGCTTTTTGTTACGAAACCTGAGTAATTATTGTAATTACCAGCAAATAAATGCATAGAGATATATAGATAGATAGATAGATAGATAGATAGATAGATAGATAGATAGATAGATAGATAGATAGATAGATAGATAGATAGATAGATAGATAGATAGATAGATAGATAGATAGATAGATAGATAGATAAACTACATGCTTATGTTTAAAAAGCATGATTATTTCATAAATCTACTTTTCTCAAAATTTAACTAATATTTGCATCCAAAGAATGAGCCATGAATCACTTTCTATGATTATGAAAATACAGAAAGGTAATTATTATTTATTTATGCCAACAAACTTACTGTTGGTGTTTTCAAACACACAAGCCGTATGTGTGTGCAAAGTTTGAGAGGTAGAACTGGAACTTAACAATTCCGCTTACTGGGATTTGAATTTTTAAGTTCCAGTTCTACCTCTCAAACAGAAAGGTAAAATGCTCTATTACTGACTGCATTTTGCTCATTGGTAAAATATGTTTGCAAATGTATCAGCCCTCTCCTAAAATGCTTCTGCTGAATGACTGCAGATTTAAAAGGTTTCTGAACATAGTGGGCAATTATATTTTATAAGCCATAGCACTGTTATTCACAAATGAAAAAATCTATGTGAAATGGGTAATGTCGTATATGGGCTTAGGGGACATGAAATACAGGGCACCAATGGATGAGAAATGAAAGTACCCAGCAGTAGTAGCACATAATTTGTATGAGGTTGGAATTGTGTAGTGGATAACGCGTATAAGATGACGAATGGAGGTAACTTTTGGCATGCATGTAAATAGGTGGCATAGACATGAAAGTGGGAAACTATTCTGTTACGTTTACCGTTAGTATGTGTTAACTGTACGATGCACACCATGTGACAGTCTTCACTTGATAGAGGTATTTTACTTATGCATACCCTCCTCAATTCAAAATAATTAACAAATGTAACACTGTGCATCCCAATTATGGAATAAATGAGGATCCTTTCCTATCGCAATGAAATAAATTAATTCATGAATCAAATAACTGAAATAATTATGAAATCATAAGGTCATGCAGTTGTCAGTAGGTAGATAATCTTAAAGGGGAATATATTTCGTAAGAAATACAATGTTGAATTTTAGAGGCATAAACCATATAACCTGAAATAACTATGAAATCATATGCTTATGCAATTGTGCAGTAGGTAAGATTACCCTAAAATGGAAATATATTTCATAATCTATGTTTATGAAACAAATACAAATTTTATAAGAGTTACATGTGGCAGGTGATTGGCAAACAGAATACTTCAAACACCACATTTTACTAGAAATAATTGTCGCAAATTACTGGCAATTACAACATTATTTTAAATGCAGATTTCCATTAATAATTAACAGCTAAAGGTAATGAGAAAAAAGGAAATTTTCAACATGTAACACTTTCTGCAAATATAACATCCTTTTTGCTCCTTTATTTAGTTTCTCCACAATTATGTTTCAGTTTTAACATTATTTCAATATTTCATTTGTGCGTCTGCTTCATTGTTTCAGTTTTAGATTGCACTTCCATTCCATTACCCATATTCCTCTCTGATTTGTAACTGCCAAACTCTTTGTCCATTATGGAGCATGTACTGTATTTCTTTATGTTAAATTGGCATGGTTTAGTGAGATTGCACATCAATAAGCCTGTATACGACAACATTACCATAAGATATAGTAGTTCTACATTTCCGATGACAGCATTTGATATATGTGGCTTTTGTCTGTATTAAATTTCACTCCCTGCAGGTGTAAGTCTGAAACAATCTGTTGCCAATTGTTTAAAAGCTCTGAAGTACACAGCAGCAAACTAAATCAACAATGTGTATTAATTTGCTTACCACATGATCTTTCAATTTGCATTAATATTGACTTTAATAAAGCCAAGCTGTTCTTCTGTGACTAACATTCCATGGACAGGTTGTACATCTGCTGCTATACAAATTTTATACTTAGTTTAAGGATTAGGTGAAATGTGGGCACCAGGATACATATTAATGAAGGGAGGTTGGAAAACAATTACAAAGGCTAGAAGATGTGGAAGCGTAAACGTTATACTTCCAAATCAAGACTAGAAGGTCACTTAGTTTCTATAATGAATGTAAATCTGAATTAGGGAGAGTTATATGTTTGTGACAAGAGTGAGAAGGAAGGGATTGTTTGGTTTTGTTCGGGAATATGGAAATTGAGGAATGAAAGAAAGAATGTGTTGAAGAAAAGATGTCCAATATATAATGGAAGGGAAGACAAGCTACATTTATTATTAGAATCTTCAGGCACAGAACACTGGAGGTAACAATTGATTTGTAGGAAATGGTTAAACAGAAATAAAGAACTGACAGTGAGAAACAATTTTATGGAGTGTAAGAAATAAATGGAAGTGGTCAGTGAACACAACAGTGGAAAGATGAGATTTTTATAGTATTAAAAATATTGATTTTGTAATATTGATGGATCTGTGCATTATCTGGTGAATGGTTTAGTCCAATACCGGACAAACAGGTATGCAACATTAATAATAAAATTAACTGCGGCCAAATAGCCAAGTGAAGTTACATGTTTGCATATTCACTTATTAACTGTCTTTCTTGTGCATAGTTTGATGTGACAGTGGTCACATGCCTTTTTATACAGCCTACATTCACAGTCCATATTTGGCTCGTGGTAGTTCTTGTTCTTGTATATCATGTGGTAGAATCCATGGACTGCCAACCTGGTGAAAACATTTCTCATTTCAATATTTTCCTTTGTGCATGCATGGTCCATCATGGCTCCTGTGCAGTAGAATTCTAGTTGTACTTCTTCTCTTTTCCTCTTCAGTGAAGCTAGGAGATTATGTGAAGCGCTGGTGCTTGGTAGGAGCACGCTTGTCTGGAGTTCCTCTATGAGGAATGTTTCCCTTGCTAGCAGGTATACGAGTCTTGACTTTGTTGGTTTTGATACTCCTAGTGCTTTCTTTATGTATCTCACATTTACTCTTTCCAGGATGGATAAAATGTTCATTGTTAAACGTGGCCATATAATTTCTATGCTGTAAGTCAGTATTGGTAAGATTTTTAGCTTAAATAGCAGCATCGTCATCTCCAGTCTGAGGAATCTAATGCTTTTTATTTCATGCATTGCAATTATAGCTTGAGTAGCCTTTTCCTTGATGTGTTTTGTGAAACATTTGGCACTTGACAGAGCATGCAGGCAGGCAGCGTGAGGCCTAAATACTTGAATTGACACTATTTTAAGTTTCCTTTCCCTTATGTTTATTGCCACTGTTGTGGGAGCTCTTCCTCCGTTTCTGAAAATAATTGTTTCTGTTTTTAATATGCTAATGTCCAGGTTGTTCTTGAAGCACCATTTTTCTACTTCGTTTATTGTTGTCTGCAGTTTTGTTATATCTTTGGAACCAATTACAATGTTGTCTATGCACATGCACGAGAATATGCCCTCGTTTTGGGCGATTCTAAGGTTTTCTTCGGTCAATAATATAAAGAGCAGGGGGCTTAGACGCTCATCCTGTAACACTTCATTTGTTTGGATTATCGGCTCTGATAAAGCAAGGCTGTCTAAAACTTTTATTTTGTTCCAGCTCAATAATGTGTTGATAAGTTTTGACCATGCGTTGTTTGCTCCTAGTGTCTCGTGCAGTTTTTCTATCATAGTTTTCTATTTAGCAGATCAAAGGTCTTTGTGAAATTGATGAAGACAGTGTAAAATTTACTATATTCCTCTAGGGTTTCCCAAATGTGCTTCGATAGGAGTTCGATTGATTGTGGGGTTGACCTTCCTTTTCTGAATCCAAATTGGTTTTCTGGTAGGCACTCATCTATTTCTTTGCTTAACCTTCTTGTTATTAGTTTGGTGAAAAATTGGTATGCAACATTAGCCTAGTACTTATATCAATAAATTAAATTAAACTGAATTACATTTAGTTTAAAAAGCATTTTCACTGATTCAGGTCTTAAATTACATATGCATAGCTCATCAAGGGCAGTTATATATGAAAATAATCAGGAAACTAGGGGCTGCTCTGTAGTTAATTACCAACGAGCAAACACATATTTTATATTTATTAAAACAAGAAAGTATAAATGATGAATCCTTCTCTTTCAAGAATATGCGGGAAGGTTTATGTGCACAAATTGAAAATTTAATTCTCTAGTCAGATATACACAACAGTTTCTGAAACAAATTCCATAGTGGAGTAATTAACATCTCAATTTACCATGTAAAAGTATGTTGTTGGCTAATGCCAGATTTCTGACAATGAAGTCATTAATCCTCTTGCTCTCCAATATTTTTCACTGATGGATGGGGCACTAAAAGTGGCTGGGCATATTTGAAGGTGGTCTTGATCTATTTCCTCTTACAGATCACATAGAGGACAGAGTGGTGAAAAATATATTCCAATTCTGCTCAAATGTTCTGCCAGAAAATCATGTCCCATAATCAACCTTGCAACTGCCGTTTTTCGAGGATACTCAGGAATTCCTGTTTGAATATTGGTAGTTCCCATCTTTTATTTTTTGATTTTTCAGAGTAATATTTTGCAATAACCTTTTTGAATTCAGAGTTGACTAATCTTTTAGCTGCATAAAATGGTAGATTAACTATAGATTTCTGTATACTGCTGGTACCCTTTTTTGCAAGATAATCAGCTTTGTCATTACCACTCAGGCCACAGTGAGCTGGTATCAATTGGAAGACTAGGTGTTTTTGAAGTGCTGTTAAATGGATATTTTCCAACATTCTATAATTGTTTGGTATTTTGGTGACAACTTGGAAGCAATGGCTATAATTGCCACCCTAGAATCTGAGAGGATAATTGCTTTATGAAAATGTGAAATTCTATACATAAGATTTTGTAAGGTCATTCGAATTACTTCAATTTCTCCATTGAAGTTTGTAGTTTCATAACTTTAAGATTTGTAACAGGAAAAGTTCTCTCCATGTAAAAGTATTAATAATTTGTTCCTATTATCTAGTACAACCTAAGCCAAAGTTAAAAATATTATATGCAATTTAACACAGTTTCAGTAATAATATTAACCTTTTCATTCTGAAACTTATGCTATCAGAGGGATAAATACAAGCACGAGAAACTTGAATCATGCATATATAATTATCAGTTAAGATAAAAATGGCAGAAGTTAATACACTTTAATAAATGATGAAATATTATTGATCGACAAAATGACAACTTAATGAAAAGCCAAGAACAACTTGAGCAGTTAATTTTAATTAAATTAAAACATTTTAATAAATGGCATGGATGAATAAAAAGCAATTAAAATGCTTGTGATCTTGCTAAAGCTTGTGTAAAACTTTGTGATAGTCCCCCATTCCTGAAGCAAAGATTTGCTATAGCACTGACCAGTCCACTTGCATAGTAACAGAAGTGGGTGTCAGTGTTCCACCTGTTGTGTAGTTAGTACAATGCTTTGTATATGTGACTGCAGACAAGTTCTAATAACCTTCTAATGTCTTATTTCCCCACCATTCTCACCACTTCTAATTTCTCTTCTCTTGTGCACATGCAGTGTCACAATATTTTACACAAGCCTCAACAACAGGCAGCTGTATTAGGTTCTCATGCAAATGTTTCTTGCTTCCCTTCCTCCCCGTCATTTCTTTAATCATACAAACTCTAGTTTGCCTGTCTCTGTGGTATGTGGGTAGCATGTTGCCTCGCATTCAAGAGGTCCGAAGGTTGCATCTTCCCTTAACCAGAGCAGACAGTTGTCAGGCAACATTAGACTCTATGGACTCTGAGCCAATTCATTCATTCTTCATCTGATATGACCAATCAAGTTAAAGAACATTAAACTTCAAAGGAAAAGAAAAACTCTAGTTTATTATTTCACTGGCTTACAATATATGAGCAAAAGTATCTGTATCATACACATTTATGGGCATGTGTATTATCAGACATTGCAATATATAATTAACAAGGGGTTTATGCCAGATCAAAGTTCAAGACCATATGAGTACTTTTCAAGTCAAAAGATATGCAAAATGACAACTGCCTTGGCTTTCTCTCACACAGATCTTGGTTATGCAGAAAATAAACATAATTTACAATCTAAGGTTTTAGATCTAAAATAAGAATAACATGACAAGCATTTGGAAGAAATCTGCATGGGTACCACTGAAAATCTATTTGAAGTCTAAGATTATATGATGGGTGTTTGGAGTACTATTTCATCCCAGTTTCTTCATAGGAACATTATGAACATGAAAAAACAATAGACCACAACCCAGATCTCTCTTCTGAAGCAGCAAAGATTGGCTATAAACAGTGTGGGCAAATGAAGAGGCCAAGTCAAGTGGTGCTGTGAATTAATTTTGATCTACAGTAGGGTTCCAGAAACCAAGTTAATGTGGATTAGGAGCTCAAGTTTACAAAAAATGTCAAATTCATTTTTTAATAGTGTTTAATGCCTGTTTTTACTACATATAGTAACAGACACTCGTGATGTATGACATGGAATGATAATTGGGAAAGGAAATGCTTCAGGTGTAAGTCTAGGTTGCCCTCCTGGAATTTGCCACTTATGAGAACTGAGGAAAATCTGCAGAAGACCTTGTCAGGAAGGACAGCACAGGCAGGATTTGAGCTGTAGATTTTCCATTCACAAACCATGCCTTAATGACCTCAGTCAAGTTGTATACTTATTTTAACGTTATTCAATGCTACTAATAGGTGAATCTTTAATGAAAGTGGTGGAGACTTTTAATCTATAGAGACTGAAAAGATAAAACGGAACCTAATTTCAATATAAAAGATGTAACAATTTAATGTAATTGAGCTGAATAATAATAAATTTTCAATCAAAAGAATATTCATTATAACATTTATTTGACATTAAATGTGTGGTACCAAATGTGGTCTTCAATTAAACCCACAGCCTAGTTCACTTAAAGATTACCTTTCCAGACAATTCAGAAGCTGGAAGAAGAATAGGCCAATTTAAAAATCGAGGTTCTGGGAAAGTCTATTTGAAGTAGAAAACAAAAATATCCAGGACAAAATATACAGTACAATGTAATCATATGGAAATAGCAATATAGCACAGCAATATATTTATCCTTATTCTTTTGGCTAATTCAATACTAAGCACTCTGTTGATCTTACAGTGCAAGTTATTTCAACACATCTTACAGGGTACTTAATGATGAATGTCAGTCTAAAACTATTGTATCAAATGCTTAGATATAATAAACTGCTCATTAAAAACAAAGCACAAATTTCTTCATTTTCCCTTTCTCCTTTGAGCTTATGTGATGCAAATGAGAAAAGTTTTTAGTCTGAGTCCTATGAAATGAAGTAGTCAAGTGTGAAGAAGAGTAAACAAATTATAATGAGAAACTGGATGCCGCACATTGGTTAAGAAGAAAAGCATAAAACATTATTGAAATGTCCTTGAGTTTCTCCAGAAAACGGTGTAAGAATCAGAGGCCCATTTAATTATAGGGTGATCTGGCACTGATTATGGTAATAGAAAATGTAACTTTTAATGATAGTGTTACACACATAAAAACTAAACCCCAGTGCAACAGCCCATGAAGGGCCAAGGCTTGCCGCCCCGCCACTGCGTCCCCACCTCTGCCCACTACAGGCATCATTGTTGGGGTGCAGTACTGGAGGGTGGTACATGGTCAGTATCCCAAGCCCTCCCGGCCTTCTTGACTTGGGTTACACATATGACATGACCTAAAATTCAAAAGTAAAAACCCCAACTCATTGTAGTTTTAACACAGATGAGAGTAATTATGCAGTTCAAAAAGTACTGATGTACACCAGAAACCAATGGAAATAAAATATTATACATCTAAGCATTCATTTGTTATTCTGAGATCATTTTCTCTGGAGGAAAAGAAAAAGAGAAAAAAAAAAAAAAAGAGAGAGAGAGAGAGAGAGAGAGAGAAAAAATCGCTTAATGTGAAAAAATTTCCAGTAGCAGAACTCTTATAAACTCAGTTTTAATATCCACTACCTATAGCACAGAAACTATACAAACTATCTTGTTGACTAGTACAAAATTATACAAATAACATCCCGTGATAATACAGCAATAAAATGAAATGTCAAATTTCTATAAGGTCAATTCTTTATTTTATAATTTTGCAAACTAGCGCAAATGCACTGAATGTACAAATGGTACATACCATAACCTTGCTACCTTAGTCACTACCGTGCAGATTAATTTGGGTTTAGACAGTCAATGTAAGCATGTTCCTGTACTCAGTCAATGACAAAGCAAATGCTTTGCATGAAAATTTCATTGTATACTCCCCCAATTACCAATATAAGTCCTCATATCTAAATATTTTCAGTTAATAATTAAATATTAAATGAATCTTTGAATGTGAAAAGACTATGTAATAAGATGAATAAGAATTTCAATTAAGCTTTTTTGTTACCATAAGTCAGCTGTAGCTATAGTCAAGAAAGTAATATTTGGTTAGTAAATTATGAAGTGTGATAGAAGTAAAGCTTTAAAACAAAAATCTAAGTTTCTAATCTAATTTTCGTTTTTCCTAGATTCTATAATAAGGTAAGCCTGTACCACATGCATCCAAACGTGAGGTGTATATAAAGCTTGTGATTTGAAAAAAATTAATAAATAAATAAAGTGCCCGCTGCATGCAACGTCTCCTTGACATCTTCTCGCTCTTACCTCGCAATCATAAGTTTAACCCGGTAATGCAGTGTGGTCATGGGCACGCCGTGATGGCGAGCACATGCACGAATAGAGCTGAACCTGCCACTGAGGAAATCCTCCACTGCCTGGCTCAGGACTTTGGGCGAGTACTGCTTGCCATGGTAGCTGTGGCGCTGGGATGGTACGGCAACAGGTGGGAACTCTGTGGCCTCTTCAAGGACAGATACAACAGTGGGCATTACACAGGGGGGTTGCCTCACCATACCATATTCAAAGCTCAGTTTTGCTTTCAACTAGCAATTCCACAATGTGAGCAAAAATATGGAATAATGGTCACTGCTAAATACCAGCATGTTTTAAAAACTTAACATATGAATATAATTTGGAGAGCATCAAACAATGTTGCAGATTTATTCTGATCTTTTTCTCAATAAACTCTTAGCAAAACTGGATCATTGTTCCATGTCAATTTCTCACAGTGTATCAGAGCATCACTTGAAAATGATAGTAACTAATATAACATTCATTGTTTAACTGCTCAACATTGGAAGTACAAATATTTCAATTTTATTATTGCATGGCTTTTGAATTTCAACTAAGCATGCCCTATAATATGTTTGCCTACACACTATTAGCCACAGGTATGACAGATTATGAGCATATCTTTAACATATCCATAACATATTGCATTATATATCATTAGTAGTGTCTACCTACAGTTGCAGAAACAACTGGGTGGCAAAAATAAATCCAAACAAATGGCATAGTTTCGTAGGAAAATTATCCAACTCCTATGTTTTATTTGTCCAACCTATTATAGACAATTAACTCCTAAATTTGTCAGAATACAAAAAGTTCAGGACATAAAGGGGAGACATACAGAGAGAAATAAAAGATGTATGATGCTAAAATCATACTTTTATTCTGAAACAGCTATTGTATTCAGTAGCAGTGCTATTCTCTGTCTTAAGACTGTTTTAATCCTGAAGAGAGGGAGGAGAGGGGGGAAAAGCTAAAGAGGGGCTAAATTGCCAGTTATTAGGACAGTATATCAACCAGTTTACAGATCATTTGCACAGTGTGCATACCCCACAAATAGTATCTTTCTTTAAAATAAAACCTGTTATTGAATACATGGACATGCACAAGATTGTTACTTTTATTATGGATATAATTACCAAAGGCCCTTTTAAAATCTGAAAGTGCCAATGTCACTTAAAATCAGTGTTCAAATTACAAAGAAAGACCATGGTAGGAATGCTAACAATAAGCTTACATGCAGCATTTCTCTGGTGCTTACTACTGAATTTACAAATGAGTAAACATAAGGATGACTGGACAACAAAAAATAAATTCTTTAATTTGCACAAAGTTGCACATTTCAGAGGGATGATTTAAGTACTCACAGTCAATGAGCTCTCTTTAATGGCAATATTTTATCATGAAACTGTTTTCCACTGTGTCACTCTACACCTACTATGTAATACTGGTCAGAGCAGTCAAAAATTACTGCTACATATTTGCGAGCAATTCCTACCTATGCAGCTTCTATACAAAATATTAAATAAGGTTTATGCTCATATGATACAAGTCTTGCTTATTCTGACTGCTCCCAACAAGACATTATTTGAGATGTCCAACAAGCAGAAGAATATTTGTAATAAAATACTTTTATTGAATGTTATGTCTACTTTTTTCAAAAGTGTTTAGCATTCCTTGAACAACTCCCGCATGGAGACACAGTAATTGAAATTTATGAAATTATTGCCCAAATGAGACCTGAATCCAAAGAGCTCAGGATACTTGAGTAACGGTAAGACTATGATCCACAACTTCAGCAGTATAACACCTTAACAATAGAGTTGCTCTAGATTTGTTTTCTTGAGAAAACCACCAGGAATTTCACTGAAAGAAGATTCAAAATAAGACCTCTGGTTATACGGCCTTCTTGACCTGGGGCCGCTACTTCTCCATCAAGTAGCTCCTCAATTGGTCCCCCTGGGACCTAACGAGGCTGAGTGCACCCCGTGCCAGCCCTCCCAGAAGGGATAAAATCCCCAAGCTGGTTCTGGGGATCGAACCTGGGTCCGCCATGCCAGAGGCAAGCATGTTACCAACTGCGCTATGGAGGCGGTCAATACATTATTATAATTATACTAAATCTAGTTCATGTGTGGTAGCAAATGTTTTCTTCATTATTAATGCTTTATGCATGTCCATGATTCCACTCTACATGCCATGCATGACCAGAGGAGGGTTGCTGCACAGAATGAGACAGAGAGAGTTAGAGAGACAGAGAATTCTACTCCAGTTTGTCATCCTGCTGTTTCCATGCATATCACAAACTATGTGACCCATGAACGGCATTCTATAGCGATACTGGCACCTACTAACTGAACTGTCATGTGTTTTTCTGTTGCTACTGCACATCCAGTACTGACTCACCAGCATATATGCTCTGTACTCTAGTAAGTTATGCCACTCTTAGGGAAACCGTACACAATTCAGGTCTAGTCTATGGATCCTAGATGTCCTGATTTTGGTAGGATTGTACTAAATTTATGACAATGTCCCATGTCCTGCCTAAATACCTCATTGTGCATGTGCATGTACGGTTTGGTTGTTCTGCCTCAGCCAGTTACCAGTAGCTTGTGGTATGGCATGTAATGTTACACACAACTTGCAATAGTAATGGCTACTCCTAAAAAAAAACTTTATTTTCAGAAGTTTTAAAATTGAATTTCCGTTTATCATTTGAGAAGGCGATGTTGGCAAGGTGAGATGTGGCACATGTAGGGGTGGTTTTCTGTAACTCATGGTGGTAAAAATTATATACAAGACATACAAAATCGTAGGACACTTCTATAGATCCAGGTTTTGTCAAATACATGTCAGCACCTTTATTAATGGAGGAAACAGCTTTGACTGACAGTTTGTACTGACAAACTTGTATCTAACTTAAAGGAATGGTTCTGTAGCTTTGTGTGCTTTTATAAATTTTTTCAATTATTTGCCGTTTGAATGTATGTCCCATTTATTTCTTTATTTTGAAATTATGGGATACCTAGTCAAAACTGATGCACTCTTGCTTCATTAGTGGTTCTGGCACACAACTAGAGAAACACATATCACCTCATTATATCCTTTCACACAGACAAAACAATTACCTTTCCAGGTAAAAAAAAAATTTAATGAACGCTGGCTGAAATTGTGAAAGCAGAAAAGGAACAGATAGTATTGCACGTTAGACAATTGAGTTTACAATAATAACATGGAGTCAGTTGAGCATTTGCACTGTGCAACAGAACAGCAGCCTCCAGAGCTGCTGGTCTGGGAAAATAGTATTCTCGCTGTATGAAATGAAATGTGGCTTTTTTGGGGGGGGGGGGGGGGGGGGGGGCAGAACAAGTATCTACAGTTAGATAAATTATGTTCTCTATTAATGCCAAATCAAATACAGCAGAGTCTCCATTATCTGAAGGAGGACCGACAGTACCTCAAATAATCGAAAATTTGGATAACACGGACTCTAATAAAAAATGTATAGGGTGACATGGTAAACTGGTCAAATGAATGAAAACGCATCAAAGATGTGGAAAAAAAAAAAAAAAAAAGGCATCCACTGTATTATCAAATAAAAAATGAAGAAAGCCCTAAAGTACGTATATACAGTGTGTACATGCTTCAGTTAAAAAAAGTTATTTCTTCAAGAAGTCTGTAAGTGTTTTGGAACTCACTCGCTTCTTTGCCACCATTTCATGCAATTATTGTAGCAGTAGAAGGTCTACTGAAGTTGTCTCTGACTGTTGTTCTAAGTGCTTGATGGTCTTTTCTATCACTTTGCATCCTTCACTTGGCTGATTTTCTCATTCTCCATTTCAATGTCTTTGTTGTCACTTTCACTTTCATTTTCTTCGGTCTCTACATTCACTGCCTCTGCTACCATCTCCAATTTGTTTGTGTTGATCCACTCAGGCTACATTGTTTTCAGTTTCATCTGCCAATCTTTGAGCTAGTCGTACAAGGCTGAGATCGTCATGCTCTATGGGCAAAGTTTCTTGATTTTCTGCGACATTTAGTACCTTTGTGCAGCATACTTAAACAGGATCTTGGTTAAACCGGGACTTGGTTAGTCGGGGCTCGGATATCTGCGGCTCTACTGTATGCTGAATGAAATATGGTTTTTGTTAATTACAATTGAGACAGGATATTGTAAGACCCCAAAAGAAAATCGTTTATGTGAATATTTGTTAAGAGTGTAATTTGTTTTTGATGTTGGTATGAGTTGGTTAAATGACGAAAACGTGTTACTAATGTTCATTGTTATAAACAATTAAGTTTGTTTAAAGACATCATAAATATTTCCATATTTAATTTTAATATATATGTATAAATAAAAGAATTATATGTGTTCAATATTGAAAGCGAAGGGAGAATGGCTAAGGATCGCTTCCCTAACAATGCGGGAACTATTTGATGAACGCATACGTGGATGTACACATGGCAGTCGGAATGCTAGACTCGCAACCAAAAGAATTTGGGATTAGCGTCTGGGTCTTTGGTGTAGATGGACGCATTTTTATGTGTGCGCATCATAAAATAGTGAAAGTAAATTTACTAAGTGTTTAAAGACCGTTAGTTTGAGTAAAATAAGTGAAACGTTGGCTAACTTTAACAAATTAGTTAATACGAAGTGTGCAATTAAATGAAAGGACGTAAAATAGATGAAGTGTAAAGTGATAGAAAACACATTTAGCGAAATATCGCTAAATTTTCAGACATTAAATCTCGACGATGCTAGGGAAGTCGATCCACTGAAATAAAAGACTTGCTACTGTAATACGATTTAAATACTGTGAACAAGAAGATGCGAATAAAATATTTCACTAAAGTTAACCCTGAGTGTATGTTCATTCCATCCAGTACCACGACCCGAGATAACAAAAGAGTCAAAAGCTCATCACCATCTAGTGCCATAAATTATAAAAACAGCACCACAATCAACTATGTTGGTGTCTTTGACATTTCTGGAAATGGTCTGTCATTTTGGTTTTCCTTGCAGAGAACAAGATTCTTAGGCCCAATGTCAACCAAACTGATACTAAGAATAACTTCTAGTTTACAATCTGACCTGATCATTTTGTCCAAAATTTTGTACATAATGATGGAAACTGATAACACCATTATTTTGGTTAATTATATATTTCTAAAATAAAACTATAACTCATAGACAGAAACTAATTGTTTGATTTTCTTATCAAGCACCAACTAAAGCCCATGCAGACCTAGAGACTCTTGCTTAAGTGATCTGTTAATGATTAACTGTATATTATCTCAAATTTCTTAAATGACGGCATTAATTTAATATTGATTTGCACTTCATACATGTTGACAGATATTGCCTAAACTAGCCAGTAATGGCAGGACACTCACAGAAAGCTGATATTCTAACTAACTGGGAGAATACTTGATGCACAAAATGCAGCATGCTGATACCGTTGTTAGGACACAGACCTGTGTGCAGTGCTTTTAATATTTTTCACAGCTTGTGTTCCTTTCTTTGTTTAAAATTACCAGACACGTTTCCTTGACTTTTGCATACATCAATGTATCCACTGTCCAGCCACCCTTAGTGTATGAAAGACATACTGCAAATATTGATTCCCTGTAACATATGTCTTGCTGAAACTTGTGTTTTCTTGGCCAAAGTGTGTGGTGCACCTATTCATACTAGGCCTGAAAAGTCAAGTAAAAGCTCTATCATGTGAATTTATCACTATTCACATTTTGATGGCAATGGGCACTTAACAGTTTTGTAAGAGATCAGCCAATTGACATAATTATAGGTGGCGCAGTGGCCAGAGCATCTGCCTACCACCTAGGCAGCTCGGGTTCGATCCCAGGGACCCACATGTGGTATTCGTGCTAGACGAAGCAGCATCAGGGCATGTTTTCTCCAGATTCTCCAGTTTCCCCAACCACTCAATACACTAATTGCATTATCTTTCCAACCATCAATTTTGCCTGCATTTCATAACCTCTTCCTCGCTATCACACTTGGTGCTTGGCTGACCACCCGCTTCCAGGTCTTCACTCTGTCTGGTCCATAGGTTCCTGTGCTCCCTGACAGGCATCTGACCCTAGACACTGGCTTGTAAGTCCTACATAAGGAGAGGGTAATCAGGCAAAGAAATAAATAAAAAATAATTATAACAAAATTTCCAGCCATTCTTGTCTGCCACAGTGTATGTTGCGGCAGTATGTTTGTCAGGTGTTATTAAACACACTTTGCCTACAAATTTGGCTGTATGAAGTTTTGCTATTAAATCATTGTATAATAAAACAATAATATCAATCAACAAGGAAAGGGCGCATGTTAACAAAGGATTAAGATAGGGCTGCGAATTGTCACCAATACTGTTCGACCTATATTTAAATAAAATAATTGAAGAATGGAGAATAAAATACAAACCCAAAGGAATAGTTTTGAATAATACTAATATTGACACCATAATATTTGCAGACGATCAGGTATTGCTAGCCGAGAATGAAACAGAATTACAAAATGCAGTAAAACACCTAAATGAAGTAGGGAAAAAATATAACATGAAAATTTCGGGAAAGAAAACGAAGGCAATGGCAATGATAGGAAGAGAACAAAAAAGAATAAAAATCGTTATTGAGGAAGATATAATCGAACAAGTATCAACATTTAAATATTTAGGCTCTAAGATATCAATTTGGAACACAAAAGCAGATATTGAGGAAAATATAGAAACCTACAATAAACTAAATGGATGCATTAAAAGACACTTCGGTAGAAGTATGAGAAAAGAAGTCAAACAAAGATTACATAATATTGTGTCGAAACCAGCACTTAAGTACTCTTGCGAAACATGGGTCCTACAATCTAGGGAAAAATCCAGATTAGAAGCAGCCCAAATGAAATTTTTACGACCACTATTGGGAGCAACAAGATGGGACAGAATGAGAAATACTGATATACGAGTACAACTTATGGAAGAAAATATAATTGAAGAGACTCACGATATCAGAAAGAGTGGAAAGACCATGTTTTAAGGATGTCCCCTTCGAGATACCCACGGCAAGCTTTATTTTACAGACCTTCTGGACGGAGAAACATTGGACGACAACGGAGAAGATGGAGCGACCAATTTATTTAGCCTCGGAACAGGTCTAAAGACCTAAACCTTGTCAGGAAGAAGAAGAAGAAGAAGAAGAAGAAGAAGAAGAAGAAGAAGAAGAAGAAGAAGTAGTTTTAGATTTTGCTGGTTGAAAGGTTCCTTGATTGGCCAATATTGAAATACCCTTGTTTTTCTTTATTACAAAGCAAATGGATCTTAGATAGTCAACCAAACAATGTTGCTTGCACACAAGATATTTCCTTGACTGAATGTCCTGTCCACTCCTCCCTTCACCGAACGGTATGTTTCACAAATGCATAAATGTACGATCCATAGAAAATAATTTCTGATTAAGAAAACCATGTCTCAAGAGAACTCTAGTATTTCTGTATATAAAAGTATGCCAGTACTATGTGACAATCTATATTAGCAGATATTATTCTACATAGGTGGAAGCCTCTGTCTAGAATTAAACATATGGTGAGCAAACTATGTGATAATTTCTAAATTTTGCATTGTTATATATTATAAATATATAAGCTTGGGTACCCAAGCTGAGCAGGACATTACTTCCACTTACTGGTGTTTTGCCCCTCATTGTAACCTTTCTATCTGACCTTACCTTGGTCATCTCTTGTTCTTTTCATAAAAGGTATGACAGATGGGTTATAGCATAAGGACATTATTTCAACATCTTCTAGATGAAGGTGTGTGATTACTGTAGTTATAATTTGCATGAGAAATCTATGCACTTGAATTTAAGGAGCTATGAATATCCAGCTCCACTGGCTTGTGCTTCCTGATGCCACAAAAGTACTTGCTAGGCTGGCCATGTGTCAAAATGAAGGCTCTCCACTATTTTAACACCGTAACCCTCAAACTAAATAACTGAATTTGTTCTACAATGTTCTATTCTGGATGCATACTGAAAGTCAACTGTACAACTCTCACTAATGCCTCTGTAACAGCCACATGCTCAGTGTTCTAGCTGTACATATATTCTGTAGCACACATTCCCTAATTCACATTGCTGGTATACACCATCTTTGTGTCAAACTATAAGATTGTGAATTTAAGCAATTGAGAATGGTTAATTAGCAGCAGCTCCTCAAAGGGTAAAACAGGAATGGGCTTTTGACAGCAAAGAAAAATTTATTATAACCACTGAAAGCTTTTCTTCAAGAAGCACAGAGGAATCTAGTGGAAAGACAGATTATTGATGAACTAAATGTACAGTTTATTTCTGCTGAAAATATTGTTGAATAAATACCCTGCCTTACAGATCAATATCTTTTAATAAAGAACTCTAAGGAACTAGAAACTTTTTTACCTCCTTAATTGTAACCCAATTACTGTATGCTTCATGTGTGAGGACTGTTTTTCTCCCATAGATTTAGACAACGAAGTATGCATTCTCCAAAGGTAGCAGGCCCTAATTACCCAGTTATCGAGGGGCCCTCAAACCATACAAACTCACTCACTCCAAATGAAGCACAGTAGACTTACTTGTTATTAGTGTATATTATCACTATTTTTTGTCAAAGTAGTCATGTTATGAATGAAAGCACTCCTAGAATCTACTATAATTGCACCTAAGAAATTTATCTTCATTAATGCAATAAGTTTTAAACAATCTTTAAAAACAAAATAGCTCCTTTAACCCTTTCACTGTGTTTGCCACCAAAACACAACAGGGCATTTAACCCTTTCACTGTTGAGATATGTTCCGCTTTCTTGTTATGCTAAACTAAATAAATTGAATTCAAGTATTTGCAGCCACTTCATATTGTAAAAATATTTATTTAAAATATTAAATTTTTGCAATAAAATGATAGTAGTTGTTTTTTTTTTTTTTTTTTTTTTTTTTTTTTAAAGAAAAAAGCAAAATCCATGCAAGTGCAGTCAAATGTAACCCTGTCAGCTTCCAAGAATGCCTCACACCGATTATTTTACTTGGACCCTCCCCTTCCTTTACTGCAGTTACTGGGATTCGAAAGTGTGATGTTTTGCTTTGAATGAATGGCCAGTTCATTGCGTATTGCCTCACACATCACGGCTATCTGAATTGCTTTGGCCGAGGTGCCTCAGAAAGGGATATGAAAATCAGTTTAGGAATTAGAGGATGAACAGCATATGTAGCAAAATATCTCAGTAGTGAAAGGGTTAATTGGATAATTCTTAAAGTGTATTTTAATACAGAAATCAAATGGTAACTTTATAACTTTCCCAAGAAATGTGCATTTATTTGCAGGTTCATATCAGCATGAAGTACCCATTGTCTATCATTGAAGATCTAGAAGCGCCAAGTTTTCCAGTACAAGACAAAATAACTCATAGTTATCCATGTCATAGTTATCACCAGTGCCAGATTTTAATGATCTAAAGATGACTAACACTAGCAAAAATGAGCTATCACTGAGATGTATTTAACTTATTAAAATTAGTGTATAAAGCAGTTTTACACATGGATGTAACTGCTATACAAGTAGAAAAAGTAGGTATAACAGTAATGAGATAATTTAGAAAATTAATTTAAAATATTTATTTCCTTGTTCTTGTTTAAAGAATCTGAAAAGAAAATTGTTTTTAAACAGGTCTTACAAAACTGTAGCATTAGCTTTCCTGAGTTCTCAGATTATATAAATACATTGCTAATGAGGAGTACTTCACAATGTAATGACGTGATACAAGGCCAATATGTACTCATTAATGCAAAAAAGGGAAAATTAACTTATCTCATCCACAGTTTAGGGCATGAAATCTTAACTGTAATGACACCTACTCCCCTGAAGATAATCGCCCCTCCACCACAGCAACCCTTTCCACTCTAAGTATTAAAGAGGAACACAATTTTTTCCAAGGATGTAAGTTACTCTCATTTCTCAGTTAAATTGCAAACTTTCTTATTTGTGAAAAGTTAGCTTATGATAGAAAAAAGGTCAATGATGCATATTATATGTTCCACTGCATAAATTTAGCAGCAAAAGATTTTGTTTGTAACATTATCTTTACAGTATAACAGAGTTTTATGAATATGCTCAAAACTAGTTTTCAAAATATCAATAAATACATAAAATATTTATCTAACATTTCCATATAACAGCATAACATTCTAATTTATAAGGTCTTCAGAGTGAATCACATCATACATCTGTAAATACTGTAATAGTATTTTTTATATATTTGCACCATCTTGGGACATGTTATGTATATCACATATTGTCATCTACATAATGAATAAAACTACTGATATATTTGAGAGGTACATAGAACTGGAACTTAAAAATTCAATGCCACAACTGGGATTTGAACCACAGAACTTCTGCTGCTCTAACCACTGAGCTATTGTGACAAACTGCCAGAATGGCATTCTCAGACCAGTTCGTATTTCTCCTGGTAAACCACAAAGGCAGTCTCACATCAGAGACAAATTACCCCTTACTATTTTAAGTACTTTATATCCCAGGATTAAATAACCTTCAGATGGTAATTATTATTTATTTATGCCAACAAACTTACTGTTGGTGCTTTTAAACACACAAGCCATGTGTAGGCAAAGTTTGAGAGGTAGAACTGGAACTTAAAAATTCAATGCCACAACTGGGATTTGAACCACAGACCTTCCGCTTACCGGGCGGCTGCTCTAACCACTGAGCTATTGTGACAAACTGCATTAAATGGCATTAAATTCTCAAACCAGTTCGTATTTCTCCTGGTAAACCACAAAGGCAGTCTCACATCAGAGACAAATTACCCCAATGGTAAGACTATTGTAAGTGCTTTATATCCCAGGATTAAATAACAGTAAGTTTGTTGGCGTAAATAAATAAAACTACTGATACTTTATAATGTTGAATATAAATGCAACAAAACGGATAAACAAAGATGCAACTGGCAAGAAAAAGACAAAGTAATATAAAATTGGAGGGGAGAAACCGCTCTAAAATAGAAAATGGCATAAAATGGACCAAGTAATATGCATAATCTGGGACTCATGAGTAGGATTTACATACACATTAGCAATCCATATGATGCAACAATTGAAAAATGACATGTCATCAGAATCCAAGCCCTGGTCATCATTAATGAATCAAAGGTTTAACTGTAAGTGATCTTTGTGTAAGGAATTTTCTTTGTATTGTATAATATTCACATTTTATTGCTTCATGTTTATTACTACACAAAATTTATTGCTCACTTTGAGATAAACCCTTTCTATAAAAATGCAGTTAAAATTTACATTCATTCTTCAAAATAAATCTAAACATATACATACAATACTTGATTCATTCAAACTCTGCTCTTTTACTCAACTTTCATTTCTAAAGGCATCTCCTATACATGAGTTACTTCTTATCTTTAATTGTATATTTTCTTTTTATTGTTATCTTTTTTTAATCTCTGAAGATCTTTGAAACAAAACACATGTAAGTTGTGGGACACATTTTTAAAGATCACTGAGTAAATTCAAGGCAAATTCAATGAACCACTTGAACAGCTCCACAGATAGTTACATATAACACAGGGCTGCAATGCTTTGGGGCTTTGCATGAACGTGTCAGATATGTTTTAATACTCTTTATGAAGATCTAATGTTTTCTTCTAACACCCACTGTTTTTGTGTGATTCATAAAGTTTCCTATTTTTAAATTTCTACATATGCTGCAATACATCATAAAGTGATTCAACATGATTGTGAAAAATTTGATGATTCTCGAGTTGTTTAGAAGTACACAAAAGCACTGTAAAAGTGTAGTGTCTCCGTAAGACTTGGATTATGTTGAACTTAAATTGTGATTAGGCCTATGAACAACTGAGTGCTGTTTGATTTTGTTTATTGCATACATTTATGAACAGTTTACAGGTTACTAGTATAGCTATGTCTTAATATATTAATGTGTCTTAATATTGTATAAATATGACAATTACTTATAGCATTATTACAGTTTTCTCATACGTGATAGCCAAAATCTGACTTCACATTCTTCAACATAGGCCAGCAATTAATAAAAATCACCCTTCAGGATTAAAAACCGTGAACAAAAATTTAATTTCGCAGCCCTGTGTAACTTATCTGTGATTAGGAACAGCATCAAATTACAGGAATTACTTAAAATGAACAATGACAATAAAGTAACTAATGATTTAATGAAATCAATTGATATAAAAACCATTTATACACATTTCAAACTAGAAGTAACTTTCATTCCACTTCAGTAGACACATCTTATTCGTTATGAGTTTAGGCTCAGAGTGGACACATTTCATCCATTGCTGCAACTTTTTTTTTTTGTCTTAAATGGGAAGATCTTTACAATGAAGTTATTGGCATGTAATTTTTTTTAACACAACAGTAATGACTGACAAAGCTTCTAACCCCTTTGCTTATACTCCTTACCAAATGTAATAGAATTGCTACTTTGATCTTGAAATGAGAGGAAAAAATTGTTATATTGGGTTTGGGTACTTCATTTAGCATGTTCACAGGAGTTATCGATTACTATATTTAATTGTAGATTCACGGGAGAGATTACAGAGTATGTAGCATATTGTAATATAGTCATATGCTATGATTAATGTGCACAGTTAATATTTTGAGGTTGCTTATCTTAAATTTGACACACTTAACACATGAGTAAGAATATTTTTTACTAATAAGCTAAATGTACATGTGTAACATGTTAGAATGTATTACTTAGCTATAAATTTGGACTGCTTTTTCATACAAGCAAAAATGTAAACATTGAAGCAATGACACAGTCTGTAAAAGCCAAGTAACATGATTTTGTACATGTATAATAACTATGTAAGTGTCAATGCACTAGAAGTATTATCTTCATCTCGTACTTTAACAGCAAAACTTGAAACTTGTACATGTTTTGCATGTTTTTTATGCATTTAATTGTAAATGCTTTTGACATGTTCTATGTTCAAGGTCTACCTGGCCATCATTGAACCTACAGAACGCAATCTAATCTAATCTAATCTAGTCCTCATTGTCGATGCCATCAGTTTGCTGACTGCCAAGATGGTGGCTAGCCCATCAATGAATCTGATGGGTTCAAGTACCTATATTGCAGGAATTGGCAGATGTGACTAAGTGATAGGCAAATAAAGTGACAAAGGATGTGAACCACTTGGTTAGCACATGTCAAGTCAATAACCTCTTATTCTTCAACTGTGCAACTGTTTGTTTCTAGTTATTGTAATGAGGACATACTTTGTGAAACACCAATATGGGGAAATACAGAACTTATACAGGTTTTTAAACTAACAGTCATTGCACTCATGGAACAAATGGTAACTGAACTGCAGAGGACTTAGCCAAATTACAGACTTATTTAGTAGTCTGATAATATGTTGTTAGCTAATGTTGGATTTCTGACAATGAAGTCATTAATCCTCTTGCTCTCCAATATTTTTCACTGATGGATGGGGCACTAGAAGTGGCTGGGCATATTTGAAGGTGATCTCGATCCATTTCCTCTTGCAGCTCACATAGAGGATTTTTCATAATAATATTTGCAATAATTTTTTTGAATTCAGAGTTAACTAATCTTTTAGCTGCATAACTCAGGGGTCTCCATCTAGGGGATATGTGAATGGCGACCACAAGGTACCCAAGCTGAGCAGAAGATTACTGCCACTTACTGGTGTTTTGCTCCTCACTGTAACCTTTCTATCTGACCTTACCTTGGTCATCTCTTGTTCTCTTCCGACCCCGATGCTATTAGGGTTCCCGAGGGCTAGGGAGTCTTTATTTTTCCAATCTCTCCATTTCTCTATAAAATCTTAACCCCTAACATGCTGACCTGTCATGGCATGTAATACGTCCTCTGATTGGTAATCGGAAGGTATGGTTGGTGAATTTATTTTGATGACTGTCCCAGTCAGGTCAGTGAGACCCGTAATGACAGGTGTGGTCTCCAGATATTCTGGGGGTTGTGAGAGAGCGATGTGACCGCCAAAACATAAAAATATGGTGCTCTCTAAAAAGGGGTTACTATTACTGTTATTGCTCTCTTCAGTCTGATAATATAGATTCCAGTTAAAAAACACTTATTATTCAACAGTATTGGAAATGCTTTTGTAAATAACTGCAGAGTCTTAATTCAATAAGTTCAAGGACACTTCTGTTTTGTTGAAATAGGTTTTACATTGCAGTGTTAGCGTCACTTTTGTTTCCCCTCCTTCCCCTCTCCTAGGCTTTTTTTTCACTATTGGTTTTTACTTATTTTCATTAGGAAACATACTTGCATTCCCTCCCCATTCATATTTCTAGACTCTGCGGAGGATAGAGGGAATGATTCTAATTAAAGAAAAATTTGTCTACCTCTGGTTTGAGAAGCCAGAACACTGATCACTCGATTACAAAGGCAGTTTTAGAAAATATTAGTCAATCACTTCATAGCAATTTTCATTTTCCTGAAAATGAATGATTTTTCCTCTTTAGATCACTTTTCAGGCTAGCCAATATTATTCAGCTCCTATAAGATGGCCACCTTTCCACAAAATTGGCATGCCAGTAGATAATTAATGTGGTCAGTTATGTAATTAGTCTGTATCAAAGCAACTCGCATAAAAAATCAATGCATTATATTTGAAATGAATCAGTGTACTAAATTTATTTTTGGAAAAGAAATGACTATCCAACAGTTTTGTTGGAGAGAATTTCACTTGTTCCAAACAACATTTGCACTTTGGTACAATGCATATTTAAACAAAAATGCAATCTAAAATATCTTGAGATTATGCGTTTTGTTTCATAGCTCTTCATTTGTTTTCAATTTTTACTCACAGTCAATAACACCACACCTCAGGGAATTACAAGACTAATTTCATGAAAAGATATTGGATTTTATATCAACATTTTCTGCTAAAAATCTATGGGTTCTAAATATACCAAAGCAAACATTCTTTGAAACTACATTGTACACATTTCAGTAATATCACCTATCTAAGTGCAAGCAGGATTGGCCCTTTGTGCGTAAAAATATTATCTACATTACAGTGAACTACGCATAATGACATGTACTTAATGCAATAAATGTAAAGCATGTGAAATGTTCCAACAATTTTAGTTTTTGCAGAGTTCATATACACATTCAAGAACCAAAGCCTACTTATGTAGAATTCTGGTTCTTGCTTACTAGCTGTGGCAATCTTGAAGTATACTAACAGCTAACGGCTTACATAATACTTGGTGTAATGAGCTGAGATGTGAGAAAGTAATGAGAGCATTATACTGTAAACAGAAATTGAATGAAGTAATAGTCATATTGCACTGACCTGAGATACTACTCTTCAGAAATAATAAAGGGAAATTCAAGCTATTTTCAAAATAATCCTGTATCGTTTTAGCTTTTCCTTAGAAGTTTGCACAATCAAGTGCCAGAGAAGAAAAATCCACAATATTCTTTCTGAGAACTGAGAAGAGTAAATACAACATGCTTTAACCAAAGAGACAGTCATTTTAACAAGTATTAATATAATCCTTTTACTTTGGTGACAAAGTTTCTAATTAGGAATTGAGGTGACAGACAAATTCACGTTTACAGTGAATTTAATTTTGTTCATTTGAAAGCTGAAAATAAAAACTGTGCAAAATGTTACAGCGAAATAATTCTTAAAAACAACAAAAGGATGTCTCAAAGCTCATAGAGGGTCTGACAGAATAAATAGCCTGATTTGAGTCACATAGTACAGTCTCGCTACTTGCGCATGCACAAAATTAGTATGTGCGCTGTATTGAGGAGGGACTGCTATTTGTAATTATGGTCTTGTGGAGTTCAGAGCATTTCACATTTGCTGTACAGGTATATTTAAAAAATAAGGAGTCTCCCATCACAGAACAACCATTCTTTTAAATTGCATAAGCTTTCATGGTTGGTGCCATAAAATACAAAATGATTATCCAGGCTTTGAGCCATGGTGTAGTGGAAAATCTCCTTCCAGATGTTTCGTCTGAAGCTGCGTTGAACATCCTCAGTGGTGTGACCATAGTACTCTGAGAGTCTCAGTGACAACTGATATGGAGCTGTTTGGTTTCACAGGTTTTATAGACTTAGCATGTGTGGGGCATATGATGGTTGGTCTGGTCTTTGTTTAATGGTTCAGCTGCTGCATGGGATGGGTTAAAGTGCTTCCATTGTCTATGATTGTTGTTGATGGGCTGGCATTTACTGTGGCTGAGACTGTTGATGGCGTATGATCTTGAATTTGTCTCTGGTCAGGTTTTTTCCATTTTTGCATAATACTGGATGCCAAGCCTTATTTAAGTGCTTTGTTTCTTCCTTCCATTTGAAGTTATCCTTATGTTTGAAATTCTCTATGGCTTTACGACTTAACCAGGTGTAATAATGAACTGAGGAAGACAGGATAGCTGTGTTTGAATACTCTATAATGTATTCAACATGTTATCGGACTTCGAGCCAGGTGTAGTGATGAGCCATTGATGTTTCAGGAGTGTGCATCTCTCCCATCATCAGAATGATGAATGACTAACAAGAGTGAAAGGACCAGTAAATGTACTGTCCGCTAGTACGGACTGAGCAGGAAACACCAACACTAATCTGGAAGTGGTTCAACGCTCCATTGGAATCTGTGTTTTCTGAGCCGGTCGATCTACAACTTCAAGGCTGGTTTCCAAGAGGGATTAAACCGCAATCAGGCGTCCCAGTTCAGTGCGCTCTTCTCGGAGGAGATGGACAGAGCCTCCTTAACCCTCCATTCCCAGAAACCACTACATTTTGCTACAATGATCATTTCTTTGAAGTTAGCTCTGTGGTCTTTTTCAAAGCAATGTTCCACCAGCCTTGACTTTTCAAGGCTGCATTAAGCATATGGACCGTTCATGCCCCTTGACTCTGGTGGAAATGGTTCTGCCAGTTTGCCCATGTATGGTGTCCCGAATTCATAGGGTATGCAGTATACCCCTGGTACATTAAGGTCCAGTTTGTCCTTCACCGGTCTCACTAGGTGTTTGATCTTCAAAGGCGGTTTGTAGATGGTTCAGATATTGTGTTTGGCGAGAATTCTACTGATTCTGCTGGATAGATTGCCAGTATATGGGATGCAGGCAGTGGCGTCGGCTTGTCTGATGTTTGTTGCGATTGGGGTTTTCCTTTCCTGGCCTTGGAGATTGAAGATTCAATATCATCTACGGAGTAGCCGTTTTGGCGGAAAGTGTGCCTCAGGTGCTGTAGTTCTTGCTTTAGGTGGTTGGGATTGGAGATAGACACAGCTCTGTGGGCCAGAGTGTTGAGTACTCCGACCTGTTGTTATTTATGATGGAAATTGCGAGCATTCAAATAGAGGTCAGTGTGTGTTGGTTTGCTGTACACTGCATGCCCCAGTGTACCATTGTTGTTTCTGGAGACCAGAATGTCCAAAAATGGCAGTTCCATCCTTCTCCACTTCTATGGTGAACAGAATTTGGGGTCGGAGGCTGTTGAGGTGTGTGAGGAAGCTCGGCAAAGTGTCTAGTCCATGTGGCCATATAACGAATGTGTCGTCAACGTAACAGTAGAAATGAGATGGCTTGAGGGGGGCTGTGGCAAGTATTTGGTGTTCCATGTAGAAATTTGCTATTGCTGGTGACAATGGGGAGCCCATTGCCACACCATCTACTTGTTAGTAGAATCTTCCACCATACAGGAAGAAAGTGGACATCAGAGTGTGCTGGAAGAGCTCGGTGATCTCAGCCAGAATGTGTTCCATCAGAAGCAGGATGGTTTCTTGCAGCAGTACCCTTGTAAAAAGAGATACCATGTCGAAGCTGACAAGAACATCAGAAGGGCCAAGAGTGATGTCCAACGACTGTATGAACTGTGTGGAGTTCGTCACGTGGTGTAGGCAACCCCCTACCAGAGGTTGTAACAGATCCGCTAGGTGACATGCCAGCTGGTATGTAGGGCTGCCTGTGGCGTCAACAATGGGGCGTAATGGGAAGTCTGTTTTGTGGATCTTGGGGAGTCCATAAATTCTAGGAGGCCTGGATCCCGATGCTGACAAACTGCTTAGTTTCTGGAGAAAGGCTGTATCGTCTGATTAGTTGAGTGGTCCATTGCTCTATGGAGGTGGTAGGATCCTTCAAGGATTCTGTAGGCTGGACTGCCTAAGAGCTGCTCCATTTTCTCTATGTACTGAGCTGTGAGGAGGATCACAGTTGCATTCCCCTTGTCCGTCAGTAAGACGACCAAGTTCTCGTCATTCCACAGTCTCTTAAGCACATAGCCTTCGTCCCGAGAACATATTGAATATGTTTGTTACCAGGAAAGCTTCAGATCATATTTTACTCTATAATGTGTTCACCTGGCGTTAGTAATGCATGTTCTGCAACTGCAGACTTTTCTGTTTGTCCCAAACACAACATCTCGTGTTCTGTAATACGTGTGTTTACTGTACGTTGAGTGGTCCCTGTACAGACAGAGCCACACAAATTCTGTAAACACCCGCAGAAGAGAGTGGTTCTTTTGGAACTTTTGCTGAATATAGCATGTTCTGTATTTGTTGTGTGGGTTTGTAAATGGCATGGATGCAGGCGCAGATACAGGGGGCCTGCCCCCCCACCCCTGTCATGTCCTACTTTATTGCTATAAATGCTATATGTGTGTTACCTCATCATCATGCAAAAATGGCCAAACCAATTTCTATGAAAATTAGCATATGTACTACGTCTGATAGTTGTCCAACTTAAAAAATAGACCATTGAGGTGGAAGGTTTCTAATGGGGCTCAAATTGAATAAATCAAAATAGCTTTCCCTTTTTTTTTGGGGAGATTTTGCAAAAATGTTCCTTAGCAAATGTTTTTACCCATGATGTTAAGTTTTGTAATAAGCAACATTTTGATTGGATGAATATTTAAAGAGTTACTGGAATTTTTCTTTACTGCTATGCGGGTACGTGTAACATCACGTTATAAATAACGATGGTTTAAACAGCCACATGGAATGGGTACAATTAAGTGTTAAGATTAAGATTTTTAGAAACTGTTGCTCAAGACTTTCAGCATGGCCCTTATTACTATTCTTAAAGACATTTATTTTTATGTTTTCAAAACATAACTAATAGAATAGAATCTTAATATTTCATACTGTTGTTGGTGACGCGGTTGGTTAACGCCAAGTTTCTGTACTCAAGGTTTTCATCTTGCAGCAGCGCAGTCACTAGCATTTTAATAAATGTGATGTGTCTAAAATACGACAGGTTCATGGGGTAGACTTCCTGATATTAAACGAAGTGCACATAACACCTGGCAAACAGGTGACAACTATAGTAGTAGTAGAGTGCAATTACAAACTCTAGTAACTGAGCCCCTAAAGGAATTTAAGAAAGCGCTTCAACTATTCAGGGAACACTCAGAAAACAGCTATCCTAAAACAGCCCTGCTTAAAAGTGAGAATTTTAGAAAAGTGTATGAGGGGAAAAAGAGAATGTTAACTTCAGTTGAACAATGAAATGAAGAAAACAATGAAAACCGTGTGAAACTGGTCTTGATTGTGAAGACTATAATACTGTGCAGTCGCCAGAACATTCCACTTCGAGGTCAGAGGTGATGGTGCCATAGATTTAGAGCATGAATTCGAAGGTGAAAATAAGGGGAATTTTAAGGCGCTTCTTAAGTTTCGTGTAGTTGAAATATTACGCAGCCATGTAAATGCGCCTAAAAATTCTACTCTAACAAGCAAAACCACCCAAAATGATTTGATAAATCGCTGTGCTACTATAATTGAAAAAAAGATCACAGCAGGCAAGGATGATGTTAAAGAGGGGGAAATATTTTTCTATTCTAGTTGATGAAACTACAGACATCAGTGCGAATGAGCAGTTAACATTATGAGTGCGCTTTGTTGACCTAGAAACGGGTTGTGTGAGGGAAGAATTCCTAAGATTTGTTGTAACATAGGATTTAAGTGGTGAAGGGCTATATAAGTTAATACTGGATGAACTGCAAGACTTGGGGCTAGACATTTCGAACCTTCATGGACAAGGCTATGATGGTGGTGCAAATTTTTCAGAACAGTTTCGTGGTGTTCAATCCTGAATTTTAGCTGTTTAACCTCTCACGTTCTATGTGCACTGTGCTGCACATTGCCTGAATCTATGGCTTTCTAAAGCTTGTTCTGTCACTTCAATTAGACAAGCTCTAGACACAATTGGCAAAATTTCTAATTTCGTTAGGGAATCTATTAAGCGGTCCTCACTCTTGAAACAAACATTTAGTGAAGTGTGCTCTCAGTATAAGAAAACTAAACTGGTATAGCTGTGTAAAACTAGGCAGATAGAACGACATGATGCTGCTTTACAGTTAAAGTAAATTTTCCCTGCAATAGTATCATTCCTAGAAGAGGCAGGGTCTTTTAATAAAACTGCACACATTTTACTCAACTCTATCCCGAAGTTTGAGTTCATAATCTCGCTAGTTAACATAGCTGAAACATTGGGAATGATCTACCTCTTTCCCGGCAGCTCCAAAATCCAACTCTTGATCTAATTTATTGTTATGGAACAATTGAAACAATTAACGATACACTAAAAGAGTGTCGTGATAACCAAACCTTTCATTCTGTTTTTGAGAACCCTATCACAGTAGCTAAAAATGTTGATATAGAAGTTAGTGTTCCTCAAATAGCATCCAAGCAGGCTCATTGAAGTAACATTCCTACAGCTTCTCCAGAAGATCATTTTCACATTAATGTTTTCCTTCCATTCTTGAATTACCTATTCAATGAACTATCCACTAGATTCTCTCAGACAAACACAAGTACATCCTTAAACTTCATAGTTTGATTCCTGGTTTCAAAGTGATCTTACTTCCAGTATTGACGATATAGTAAAAGCAGCAGGCATTTACAAACAAGACTTGTCCGGCACCATTACAGAGCTTCGAGGGGAATTAAAACATATGGTTTACTTTTGGAAAACTCAACCAAATAAACCGAAAACTGCTATTGAAACACTTATCCTAACCAGAAATAACTTCTATCCTAACATCAAGGAACTTTTAACAATCACATGCATCATACCAGCAACAACATGCACAGCCGAACGATCATTTTTTACTTTAAGGTATGTGAAGAGGTAGGTGTAAGGTATGTGAAGAGATCCAGTATGAAACTTGATAGACTGAATGGTTTAGTGCTGCATAACATCCACAACATCGAGGCGACTCCGGCCAGAGGAGGTAGTTAGCCCTTTCACAAAAAACATTGCAGGAGACTGCAATTTCATTGACATGTCAGTTACAACATCCTATTCTTTTTTTCGTAGTACAGTTAATTTCTAGTTAAGTAAATCGTAAAATTCAATTAACTGATCACTAAGTGCACCAGTCCCATTCTCTGGAATTTCAGGCAAATGTTCGAATGTAGTATCCATAATAGAAGTATTTTGTAAACATTTGATTGGTTGGCCTGTGGGAGTTAGTCTTCATCCTGGACAGGTGGTAGCTGGTAGTTTGAACATTTTTTCTTTCAGTTAAATATTTAGCTAACTGTGTTTTAGCATGAATTTAATTATTTTGAAGTGTAGTGGACTGGAACCGGGACCCCCTATCGAATATTTCTAGATCTGCACCTGCATGGATGTCTGTTTTCTGCGATGATGATGTTGGATGAGGTGCCTCTGGCACTATGGCCCTTTGAGTGAAGCGTTGGCCTACCGTCAGGCTGCTGGATCTCCCACTACAAGTGTCATGAATGGGGTCCAGTGGTGGAGAGTGGGACGTGGTCAGCACCTCGAGCCCTCCCAGCCAGTATATGCAGTCTTCGTAACCGGAGTTGATCATACAGAGGAACAGAGAAGGGATGATCAGTCTGAAGACTGGTGTGAGAACGAGGAAGAGGTGCCATAATCAAAACCAAGTGCTGCCATATTTTGTGATAAACTGTTGTATTCTGTTTTCAGTGTATGTTTCAATAAATTTGTCACTTCGTTTCGAAGTTGTCTTACTATCCATTCTGCCGGACCCTATAGAAGCATCTGCAAAATAAGTATCCAGAGCCAATACTTTCAACATGTTCCCATTCTACATCAGACATGTCAGTTGAAGGTGAAGGTGGGTCAACCAATGGAAGAAGTGGATCTAAAAACCAGCACTTGCAATTTAATACCCTGTGCTGGCTAGCCACCACTCAGAACAACCCTTCAGTTCTGCACCTGGATGTACAATAAGCAGCTAGATCAACAAGATGAGTGCTTCAGAAAAAAAGGGAATAGATTTAGCACCTGCTAAAATTTATTCAGTTTTAACATTCCATTTAGTGCTGCAAAAAGCAAGCATTTTAAGGACATGCTTTAGAAACTGTGGTCATTCTACTATCTGCTTGGACAAAATCACTTTCAAATGCACTGCTTGATGACATTTATGAAAAAAATCTCAACCAAACACATATTGACTGTGACTCAGTTTTACTCATTGATGGATGGAAAAGTGAATTAAACAGTACGAAGAATGCTGTTAAAATGCTACACAATATCACTAAAAGAACTGGAAAACTAAGAACTGTGTTTCTGGAGACTTCCTATCTGTGAGGTGAGTCAGAGATAAGAAATAAATTATGTGATATAGTAAAGGAAATATATGAAATGGCTAAACCCTGTTCCAACACAAACATCTACTGTGCTGTGTCCGATAATATGAGCAATGGTCATAAATTTTGGTATTTTGTTTGTAACTCACACACTACAAATCTATGGCTAAAGATTTGTTATCAACATCTCATCAATAGTAAATGAAATACTGAAAGATTCAATCATTCAAATTGCCAGCACCAACTTTTGTCTAACTGGTTCTAAAGTTAGCCTTGCTCTGGACAACTGCTGGTGCTCCTAATGAGATGTGTGTCTTAATGAAAAATAACACCAAAGCAATATGTAAAGTGGCTTCTAATGATGAATTCAATAACACTTCAACATAAAGAAATCACACTTATTTGAAGAAAAATTTCTTTCACAATTAAAGGAAACAATTGCACTCTCAGATACTGTCACCCAGCTCATCAATACCTGTCAGAAATTAAAAAGTGGTCATTTATGCAGCAGAATTATGGATGATCCTGCAGTTACCTGATGGTCATACTGACAAAATGTGTCTTGTTCAGCCTTGGACAACTTAGCAGGCTTAATCTGCAAATTTTTGGGCAAAGGTATTACATTAAGCATTATGGCTCTTTGTTAAAAGAACATTTGAAGCCAGCAAGCTTGAATATTCCAGCTCTGTCTGTACAACTGGAGAGGATGTTTTCAAAAATGGGTCTTTTGTCTTTCAACATTTAAAAAGAGAGAGAGAATTAAATGAACAGTATGTTATTGACCAGGTAATTTGAATATGTAACATTCTGTTAATGTTTTTTTAATTTACAGCCATGATTGTTCAGGTGATATTTGGATAAAAGAATCTGCTTTGAAACCCAAAGGAATCCAAGTTTTTATGTGAACATTTTGGGTTTAGGGAAATATTTTTTGTTATTTGAAACCAAGCAATAAGAACCTTATTAAAGTACAGAAAGAGCCAATGAACTAAGAACCGCTGTGTAGTGCTTTTTCCACTAGGTGTGTGGGCATAAATTCCACACTACTACAGCACTCAAAATCATGCTACTGATGTGGCTTTGCTCTACAGTATTGATTAGAAAATATTGCTTTTTAAAATTTGATGTAATTTCTCTGATTATAACGCACATCTCTGTCATAAACTTTGTTTTACCAGCCTTGGTAAAACTGATTTTTAAATTCTGTCATTTGAAATTTCTAGTTTAATGCAGCTTTAAAAAGTAACCATTACAAAAATGTGACAAATTTAATTGTTTGCCTTTTGGGAACCTAGATGACTAATTTCAGAATAGGCAACTGCTTTGTATAGAGCATTTTTCAAAAAGTGAATGTGGTGAAAAAAATATTTTTCAAAAAACTGAAATTTCAAAATGTAAAACAATTTTATTCTGGATTTTTAATGCACATTATATAGGTAGTGATAGTATAAATGAATAAAAGAAATTGAATTTATGGACCCTAAGTATTTTTAAAGTTGTGAAAACACAAATGTCATTTTTTTGAGATTTTTACTAAATTTTAGTGGTGCATTCCTTTAAAACAAAATATCCGCCAGCAAACTGCCAGGATTTCTCAATGTGAATTATAGCAAGTTATGGATAGTTTACCAGAGGTAGCAAAAATGTATGGAGAATGCCAGTGGCTAGTTTTAGTACCGCCTTTTACAAAGTTGGTATGCATAGCCCTTAAAAGTAGTTTTAAATATGTATAGTTGCATTAGTGCCAGTCAATGATAGCTGCAGATGGCAACAAGCACCAATAATGCAAACAGGAACAACACAGTGCAGTCGAATCTTGGTACACTGGCTCTCTTGGTATAACAGTAAATATGATTTCTACGTCATTATTATGATGAACTAATTTAATTAGCAATGTTACAAGTGTAATGCATTAAATGAGTAATCATCAAAGAGCTGGGGCACGGATGAATACTTTTTGTATATCAGAGCATCAACACTCTTAAGAGGAATCAAGTAATTGATGTCTAGATTGTCAAAATGGATACGTGTTAATATTCATATTTCATGTAGGAAACAATTTTCTAAATTACATATTTTACTTGTAAATTATGCATAGTACACTTAAAAGTATTTTAGTTGCCCAATCCTGTGTACAAAATTACCCAGCAGTTTACCAATTTGAAACTGAATTTCAGCTTTAAAGCTCAGCAATGACTACTGAACTGAATGCTTACAAAATAATATATATACAGAGTGTATCATTAATACTTTTACAAACTTCGGGTATGGGTTCCTTACACCACAAGAAGGAACCACTCCATCATTTGTCTTATCAGTTTTGTTTACAGACGATGCAAGTTTTGGGAGAGATGGAATTAGTAATTTCCACAATGTACACATATGGGCAGATCGTAATCCTCATGCTAGAGTTCAGGCTAGACATCAGTAACAGTTTAGGATTAATGTATGGGCTGGGATTGCAGGTGACTGTCTGGTAGGTCCATATGTTCTACCAGCACATCTTACAGGTGCTATGTCTACAGGGACTTTATCCAGAACACTCCTTCAGTCTTACTTCACTAAGATGTACCCTGGCAAATAACACAATGTGGTTTATGAACGATGGAGCTCCGGCACATTTTAGTTACATTGTTCGAGATGCACTGCCTGGTATCTAACATGACCGATGGATAGGCAGAGGAGGGTCAGTTCCATGGACTGCATGTTCTTCCAACACCTCAATCCTTTGGATTTTTATCTTTGGGGGCACCTTAAACTATCAGTTTATGGATCAGCTATCCCGGATGAAGAAACTGTTCATCAACGCATCAAGGAAACCTGCAAAACAATTCAACACCATCCCAGAGTTTTTGAAAGGGTGCAACAGTCCATGATTCCACGAGCGCATGCATGCCTAGAAGCAAGAATAGCACATTTCGAGCGTTTATTGTACGTTTTGTGTGCTATGGGCGTACCACTGTGTTGAACAGCTTCTAACGAGAAAACAAAGGATTATGGGACATGTTCATATGAATTTTTTTCCTTCTTGTGGTGTAAGAAACACATACCCGAAGTTTGTAAAAGTATTTCTGAAACACCCAGTATATAAATATTAAAATAAGATTCTTTATGACAATATTTCTACCAGTATAGCATTATTCATCTCTAAGAAAACCACTTTGCAGTGATAATATTACATTTCAAAGTTTAGAGAGATGCACTCCGAAGGAAAATAAATTGCTGATAATATAAAAATAATGCAAAAGCATAACATTATGACTAGAAATAGGGTTAAGGTAAATATTATGCAAGGAACATATATATTAGAATATAAATACATATGCAAGTAATGCAATGGAACATAAAAGCAATTGATACAAAATTATTTAATGAAAATCTACAAACTGTTTTACAAAATTTGGTACCTTCTGCCACAGTAATATTTTTGTGTGATCATATATAAGACTCAAAACAAGCTTTTACACACAACGTGTAAGGTATCAAGCACAAACTACTTGAGGCAGTAATAAGTTTGTTAACTAAGCTGTCTAGAGAGTTGTTTCAGCTGTGTAATTTGTGCAAGAAAGCCATAACCAGTGTGTCCCAAACCTCACAGGAAATGAGCAGTCAATGCTTTAGTGAAGACAGGAGCCAGAATGCCACAACCATGTTGCAAAGTACCGCTGTTGATAATAAGATATTTAATAGATGCAGCAGTGAGAAGCTGTCTTGAAAGCAATTATCAGGAAACAACAGCTACAGGAAGTGAGCTCCCCATTTACAATCATGGTCACACAACCATCACACAAACATCGTAGTGTATGGTAGGAGTATTTGCATTTGGACTACCTGCCATCCAAGACTTCAACCTTATTAGTATACATGGTGATAGCATTTTAGATAGTGATATTTGTCCGTTCTTTGAGAACAACGATTTGGACACAGACAATTTGTTCACCTGCCCTATTATTTATGTATGCCTAAAGTGGTGACAATTTCCTATGGGATTTTTCAGTTATGCTTGAGCACAGGCATTGGTCGTAATCATTTGAGGATATAAATAACATAAAAACTGGTGTATTGTTAACTTCTAATACAGTGTCGGCTAAATAAAGGAAATGTACTGAGAAAAGAAGGTACAAGATCACTGAAAATACTGGGATATCATTGAAAAATCCTGCTTATGAATTATATTTCTCGTCCTTGCTATTTTATAAGATGCTTCTAAATACTACAAACAGAACTAATTGCATGCAAAAGAAAATAACTCACTATCTGTCTCTGTGTGTGCATGAGTGTGAGCAGTAAACTCAAACAAAAAGTTTGTTAAATACCAAACTTGGTATTTAAATTCAGCTTCTTCCAAGAATGCAACATGAAGGTTTTCAAGAAAATCCACCACCCCAAACTACCCTTTACATGCATTTTTTTAAAATCCCAAAAATGACTAACATTTTCATTAAAATAGCCAATGTTTAAGTATTTTCATGACATTAAATGAATATCTTGAATTTTCTGGGATTAGCCCCTGAAGTCCTCTTCATGCTGGATGACTGCATAACTGGTAAACCATACAAGATAGGCAAAGTCTTACTATACAAGAAATTTAGATCTTGTTAAAATACAGAATTTTTATTGTGGAGATAACCATTTTCAAGATATTCTCTGCTATTGGTTTGAATTTTCAAACTCTTACGTATACTTTTCTCAAACAGGAAACAATTCCTTTTTTTATGCCCTGACCATACAAAGAGAATGGAATGTCAAAGCCATCATATAGAGACCAGCTCTTAAGAGATTTAATTATCACTAGCACTTAAGCATATTATAGAGGAAATAGCTTAATGGAATACCCCAAAAACCAAATATAACACTTTCCCCCCATTATGGTGCAGTCTGGTTATATTTGGTGATATTCCACGTTAAATTGCACTGGTACTGCCAACTGTTGGTAAAATATAATCATGGCAAAGCTATGGCTATAGTTGGTGTTATTGCATCCATTATGTTGCCACAGAAGCCCTTGTTTTTGAAACCGTTGCACAGAAGCCAACTGATAGATTTCAAAACAAGATTCTGTTTAGACACTATATTAATGAATTAATTAATCTGTGGATGCAATTGTATTGCTCATGTGTGTGTGGTAGAGGCCTTCAGGAGCAGACATTCTTAGGTTCATTCCAGCCCAGAGAAGAGGATATAGTGCCCAGGCCCGATGGTGTAAATTTGTTGTATTATTGTTTTTAACGTTTCAGCAGAATAAGAATATATAGAATCCCTAGTAAAGACATACTGTGATAATTGCACTATTCTCCAAATTTTGGCATCTGTGACCAAAAAATATAATACATGATTTTGTATTTCATAATTTTCAAGCAGGGGCTCAGCCTGAGCCCAACAAACGTTTTTCAAATTAAGCTTGAGCCTGTGCAGATCTCTAGTGCATGGTTTTGTCTTGAATTGCTTTAGAACATTACATGCAGTTATAGTTACTCTTGTTATTTTTGTGTTTGCAACACAGTAGTGCATTAAATATATATTACGATATTTAGTGCTCAGAAGTGATTTTATCCAAAAGTGTTATCGCAGAACAAGATCTGCCAAAGGTAAGTAGGTTCATTATTGGGTGGTAACAATTATTTAAGCATTGTTACCGTTTGAAAGCATGTTACACCCTGTGATATTTGAGGTTAGAAATAATGCTTTTATGTAGGTTGGCAGTACTGCTTTTTGGTATAATGCTGAATTCTTGGGAACTGCTGATAGGCTGCTTCCCCTATATATTCCCCTATTCCCATTGTACCTATAAGGAAATGCATTAAAAAAAATCTACAAAAAATTTGACTCAATTACCATGAAACAAATAACAGAATAAGAATTTTTAAGAATTGTTTGTACAAGGGTGAGTAGAGAAAGTCATGTGAGTACACACATCTGCTTTTATTTTTTATTAATGTTTATATGACATTAATTGCATACAAAAGCAAAAGTTTATTTTTTCTTCCCAAATAAGAGGGGGAGGAGAGTTGTTGCATAGCTGTATTATTTGAAAATGTAAATATTTTGAAATGAAATGCCTTTAAACTCAAATGTCTATTTCACATCAACTGTGAAAGGGCCCTAACTCTAATGGTATTCTAAAGTGATTTAATTTACCTTATCGCTTCAATAATGAATAAAGATCATGCACGTGGCAGAAAGGTTTGAATGCACCCTAAATAATAATTTCCGAATAACTAAGTAATTATTTTATTCATCACTTATACCCTGTTTCATCCTTAGCTTTCACAATGATACAAAAGTTTTTTATTCACCATAAATGCATGTCTTTGCTTGTAAATTTATAAAAGATACATTCAGCATCCTTGGGTATATCTTCATCATCACTGAAGATTAAGATGAGCTTAAACCCAGATTTTAAAATGTCTGCTGGTTCTAGCTTTTCTTCTTCAGAACGAGCATTCTGAGACGGCTAATGCAATTTTTTTTAAAGTGTGTTTTTGGATGAAATGATGTAACAAAATATTAATTTCACTTACCAATTATTAGTAGAAAGGAAGTTAAAATAAGACTCAGAACACAATAATGGATTCTTATTAATACCACTCCAAGAAACTGTGTTCCTTTTTTGGGAACCACTGCCCATATTCAAGCTTGCGTAGTTGAGGGAGTTCTCTGTGCTTCTCAAAGAAGCAGTCTGGACACATGGCTGGACTGCGCCGACAACCTGTGCAGTATGAGACAACACGGCGACATCGGTTGTAGGCCTCTCGCTTCCCTCTCTCATTCTTCACCTTCTGGAAGCAGCCTACACACCGTCTGCGCACCTTATTCTTCCGTCCAGGCATGTACAGCAGTTCGTGTCGTACGCCTGTGTATACCTCCTCCCAACCTGGCACCCACCAACACATAATCAGTTCCTGCCTTTCTTTCAAAGTCACATTTGGGACAGGGTCTCTAATGGTTTTTAATTCATTAAAATAATCTTTGCTTGTTATTAATGTTCTTGTTGCCTTTCACTTAAATAGCCAATATGTATCCAAGCTCAAAAATTTTGTTTTTCTAAAACAAAATGTCAAGAAGAGCCTTCCTTTCTACTTAATATAAAAACAATCCATAGCTTATTGTAATTGTTCTACTTCTTGGAAAAAGCTAAAAACATTACTGTCTCAAGTGAACCCCTTTGAAAGAGATCGTGAAACCTGTAATCTCATTAAATGGGGCATGTAGGGACTTCTAGCAAGATTTTTGATAATCAGTTTAACAGTAACACTTTTTACCTGTCATTAAGGCCACAGTGATGAGTGATTAGTAGCTCAAAGTCCAATAAATGACAATATTTTTATTTAATAATAAGCTGACACTCATTGGTTGTAAAACTGGCTAAGTTCAATCAGGGACATTTTACTCTGGGCATGAGTACTTTTACATGTGAATAAACCTCTTGTGGAACCTTCCAAAGGAAGCCATGCTATGAATTTTTTAATAAAAGAACAATAATAAGATTCATTGTCCTCCACTAGGTCTGAACCAATGACTAGAAATCAGATGGTAAATACTACACTGTTGGGCAACTGTGTTCACTGAACACAGCTTGCTCATGGCCTTCACTGATAACTATCTTTAGCAGTAAAAAAAAAGTTTGCTCAAGGTACATCACGAGTCACCCAGGCTTGTACTATACCAATGAGGATAAGAGAAGAGGTGCATCATGAAAACATATTTCATTTCTATGTTTTTCAAAACCAAGTCATGCTCATCAAGCTGAATGAAGTACATATACCAACATCAAATCTTAATAGTCCTACACTCCCCATATACAAACCCATATTACTTCAATTTCATTTTTTAAGTATCCCATTACAGTTAGAGGTAGAACAAGAATTTGAAATTATACATAATTTCTCAAATGTGTTTTGTATAGCTGTAGGTAGTCCACTAAATGTTTACTAACCTCAATGCTCTGTTAGAAATGGGGAGAGAAAGTGTGAGGATGGGTAACAGAAATTCTAGAATGGTGGCTCAGAATACAACAGATAGCACATGGTAATATTGCAAAAGACTGTTTTTTAAAATATCAGGGAATCCAATTTAGGAAAAGCCAGTTATGTAGGAAAAGTGGAAGAACTGATACAGAATGAAATAGCAGTGATAAGATGAGTATTTTCAGAAGATGATTAGAATTAGATTTGATTGTTGCCCAGGAGTGAAAGTTCTTCCATGTTATATTGATAGTTAAAAGGACTTGCATTGACAAGTTATATTAACATATGTAACAAGAAAGAGATAGAAGGGTCGATATGGCTTAGATTAGGAATTTAAAGAATAAATGAAACTCGACAAAATTCTGGGGCAGAATGCATGTCCCTTGTGTAGCTGTTCACATTTTGTTTGATTACCCAGGAGTAAGAGATTGGAGAAAGCAGCTGATTTAAGAAAAATAGATTTGACTAAGACCTGAGACGTGGTAAAGAATATTTTTGGAGACGAATCTCAAAAAAGGAATAAGGAAATGAATATTAGTTCTGTGGCTTATAGTGAAACTTGTGCGAATGCAATAGCAACACTATCATCATTATTATTATTATTATTATTATTATTATTATTATTATTATTATTATTATTATTATTATTATTATTATTATTATTATTATGGTGGACTGTTTCCATTGTGCATAAGTAATTGTTATTGTAATAATAAGATTTATGGCTTGGATTAAAGCCAGGGCTGCAAGCAAGCCAAAAAAATTGTAATATTGTAACTCGCTTAGTAGGAATAAATTTTGCTATTGATTAAAAAATCACATTACATAACTTGTAGTTTTTGCATATTCACAAAATATTACAGGGTCAGATTTAAAAATTTTATCTAACGTATGAAATTTCTCATACTATAAATCTTTATCAAACACTCAAAACTCGTAGTATCCTTTTCTTTATAAATTTATATGAAGCATCAATATCGTTGATTAAAATGTACAATGCATTAATGTCTGCAAAAACATTACTGCCAACTAATGAATTACCTAATGGCATCACTGACCACATTAGATGTGCCACATCACTCTACCCTAAGGCAGTGATGTCAAGGTCACAGGCCGCCGAGAGCTCCCCTGGGCATCTTGTACATGCTGAGGGCAAAACATGACGTAATACATATCAACACCAGTAGCGATATCACCTGATACCTGTTTACTTGCAACTTGGCTGCGTCCACGGATAAAACCTTTCTTATAGTGCGTATATATTATGAATGTTTTCCTTCTGAATTGCCTACAAGGATGCATAGCACAGATACAAGTTGGATCTATGAAGGGGAACAATACTTCTCACGCGTAAAAGAAAGCTACTTGACAGTTATTCAAGTTGATTAAAATAGTAACACAGTTGCAACTTTCTGATGATTAGGCTGAATTATAGGTATTATTAAATCTACTCTAGCCCTTGGGTTAGCATTCCCGTACTGTGAAGTACACCATTTACGCTCTTCATACCTCTTAAAGATAGACTTTTCAATCCCAGATGTAAAAATGTCAAAATTGATTTTCAAATGAATGAATAAATAAATAAACAAAATAAATAACAGAATAATTATACAGTATTAACAATAGTGTTTTTTATACGAACTTGTATCAGATATACCTATTTTATACAAAAAGTAAATGGCAGCTTTGAAATCCTGTTATCCCTTAAACGGATATTCTTATCTATTTTGATTAAACATAAATGACAATATTTACATGGATTATCTTCAAACAAGTGAAATAACACGAACCATTATTAGTAATAGGAGTTGACGATTTCCTCCAAAATTAAAGGGAAGAACTACAGGTAGGTTGTTTGAAAACTGCTGTCCTTAAAGATACATGTTTTAGTGTTAAGCGTTTGCATAATGAATTTAAGAGAATCTTACTGAACACCTAAGTAAAATACCTCATGTTGCACATTTGTAGGATCAGTCACTTGGCATATTTTTGAATTCACACACTTTTCAAAATTTGGCTCAATAATATTACAAAGACAGATTCTAAGACTGGATGCCAAATTGCTATCCGAGAGTCTGTTTTTGTGGCGGGTTTTCAGGAGCTATGCAGAAACCCTGTTCACAAAGGTAGGTACTACCATACATTGTCATAGTTTTTGCTGTCTTAGGAATCAAATTTGGGTAACGCCTATTGTCAAGTTTCTGGTAAAATTCAATCAGTGCGTCTGAGTATGAATAATTGTCAAATTTCTTTTGAAGGCGACGATCACACTGTACTTCTAACAGCTCCAGCTGAACTGCTGCATTATTTACTTTATATATTTCATAATGACTTTGTATGTTGTATTTTTAATGCAGGATACTGGCTGCGTATTAGGTACTGAATACTACTACCACAACTTTACAGAGGAATTGTTTTCCCATTCGAAACATGCGAAACCAAATGACTCATGTCTATGCTCTCGGACGCAGCCATTGCTCTGCCTGCATCACACGGAAAACTGCACTGAACTGGTTTCTAACGGACTTGCCCTCTATGCCCAGGGCACGGCGACTTGCTCTCTCTGTGGCATTGCCACTCGGGGCCACGATTGACACCACTGCCCTAAGGTATTACCAGCTAAAGAGCCAAGTTTATACCATGAATTGATAAATTCTTAAGCAGTAAAATTTCTACCAATAGATATAACAACCAAAAATTGACTCATGGTTTTGTATACAACAGTAAAATGGAATGTGTGCATCTAGATGCCAGGACCATATACCAAATGGGCTCAGAGTTTTCTAACTTTACATAGATTTGGCATTCTGTTAGGTTTTCTTTGAATTGTGGAAGTATTCACTTCATTAGCTGGTGTTGTTTTTGCACACGTAACAAGCATGACTGCTAACTTCAACTCTAGGAGAGCAAATGCTCTTTTTAAAATATTGTTTGTAAAAGATAACCAACAAAAATTTAATTTGACCAAAATAAAAGCTGTAAATTCATTTTGCGCAACGAAGGAAACAAATCAAGCTAAAGTTAATAAAATGATCCATCAAGGCGGGGATAGCATTACTCATTAGCAGTGAAGAAAGAACTATCACAATGTGCTTGCTATATGAATAAAACTGAATACCAGGAGAAATACGAACTGGCTTGAGAATTTAATGCCATTCTGGCAGTTTGTCACAATAGCTCAGTGGTTAGAGTGTCCGCCCGGCAAGCGGAAGGTCTGTGGCTCAAATCCCAGTTGTGGCATTGAATTTTTAAGTTCCAGTTCTACCTCTTAAACATAGTGTATGGTTCACTTTTCCAAGTAAATACTATGTTTGGTAAGAATATAAGCTTTTGAGACCTACTTCTTCTTGGAAATATATTTATGTAATGGGAGAAGAACAGAGCCTTCTTAGGCATCCATCTTACAAGTGTATGTAGGTACTCATATTTGATATAAATAAACATACATATATTTTTGATAAAACCTAATGCTTCTGTTGTAAAAGCCTAATGGAGAATAAATACTAAAAAAATAGAAGTTGGCAGGAGCTAAGTAGCCAGCTGACAGCTAGGGAATTCACTCACGAGGCTAGCCCTATCTCGTCCACTTGTATTACCGTTATGAGGTGTATTTAAAACACGATTGGACGAGATAGGGCTAGCCTTGTTTCAGTTAAGTGAATCCTGTAGCTTTTGAGGCCTCTCTCCAACTTTAGCATTTATGAATGAATTTACATTTTGTAAATTTTCTTTTTACCTGATTTACTGATAGTAGATATTTTCCTATCTCATTTTATCTGTTTCGCTCATTTTATTTACCTGTCTTCTGTATGTTGCTTCAATAATTTTTTCATTTCTTGAAGGACTTCATATTTACCTAACATTACTGCTGAAACTTGTTATGCAGCACACAATTCCTGAGCAGTTTTTATGAGATAAAATCAAATGCAACAAGATCTACTTCTGCAGGAGTTAACACAACTTCCTAAACCATTTATTATACTGGGCGATTTTAATAGCCATAGTACCATATGGGGTTGTAAGCATACCAATGCAAGAGGTAAAATAGTGGAACAGCTCTTGCACAACAAAAATCTCAATATGCTTAACGATACCTCACAAACACACTTCAGTACAGTCAACGGTACTTCCAGTGCAATCGACTTAACATTAATCACTCCTGATATCCAAGATAAATTTGAATGGACAGTCGCCAAGCAATTAGCAGTGACCATTTCCCAATTTTATTAACTGATGCGAATAACATCCCTATAAGTGTTAACTCTCAACCACGATGGAATTTAAAATGTGCAAACTGGAACAAGTTCAGAGCACACGTCTCTGACAATTTATCCTATCTAACATCCCCCATGAATTTCAGTCAATCAGATATTAACAAACTAGTAAACTCGTTTGCAGAAGTGATTTTTAATTCCGCCGAAGTCACTATTCCTAGCATATACCCTGTTTCTAGGAAGACTGTAAGTTGGTGGAACGAAGAATATAAAACAGCGATAGCATTAAAAAATAAAGCCGATTATAAATACAAAAGGCAACCTACCCCCACACACAAAATCGAGTTTCAAACAGCCAGAGCTAAAGCACGTCAAGTAGTAAAGCACAGCAAGAAAGAGTCCTGGCTAACATTCATGTCCACTGTAAACAGAAAAACCCTGTCACGAGTGGTATGGCAAAAAATTCGCAAAATACGGGGATCTTACGATGGAACACATAATATAGGTTTCCACAATTATACAACAAATACTACAAGTACTGACCCCCAAACCATAGCAAACATACTGGCGCATACTTTTGCAGAGACCTCAAGAGAAGAAGCTTACGAAAGCAAGGCAACCCACTGCTCCACACCAACCTGACGAAAATGACCAAGAAAACTACAATGATAACATTACTTTCATAGAATTCATGGAGGCACTTGAAAAGAGTAAATGCTCCAGCCCAGGGCCGGATAATATTCCTTACGTAATGTTAAAATCCTTACCACAAGATGGCCTGGTTTACTTTCACGAAATCCTTAGTTATATATGGAACTCAAGAACTTTTCCTAAACAGTGGCGCACAGCAACTATAGTACCCATCCCCAAACTAAACAAAGATCTTACTTCACCTGAAAGTTTCAGACCTATAGCCCTCACCTGCTCTATGTGTAAAATACTTGAAAAAACTATAAATAACCGATTGCGTTGGAAACTAGACAAAATGCAGTTCTTCACTGAACTTCAAAATGGTTTCCGCCAGTTTCAATCCACCACTGACCATCTTTTAATACTTGATTCAGAAATAAAAGCTGCATTTACACAGAAACAACATATAATGGCAATAAGCCTAGATATAGAAAAAGCATATGATAAAATTTCACGAGCTTACATACTCAAAACAATACGTAACATCAGTATCCGTGGCAATTTGTATCACTTTATTGACAACTTCCTTCAGGAATGGAAAATTAAAGTTCGCTACAAAGGAACCATGTCAAAAGAAGAATCCATTAATAGAGGTGTTCCACAGGGATCAGTAATCAGTGTCACACTATTTCTCATAGCTATCAACAGTATAGTAAGCAGTATTACACCACCTGTAAAAGGTACACTATTTGCAGATGACCTAACTATCTTTTGTAAGGGGATAAACCCCTTTACTACTGCAACACTTCTTCAAGAAACACTGGAAAATCTGCACACTTGGACTAATCATGCTGGTCTTAACTTGTCACATCATAAATCCAAATGCATATGCTTGTCCAAATCACCATGTAAAGTCTCAAACCCCACAATCTGCAACACAAGCTTATCGACTCAGTGAAGGCTATCAAAATTTTAGGTTTAACGTTTGATGTAACTCTAAGCTGGAAACATCACATTGATGATATGAGAAATGAATGCCTCAGAAGATTAAATGTATTAAAAACTCTAAGCTGCAAAAGCTGGGGTTTTGATCTCAATACCCTCATACGAACGTATCAAGCTCTAATAAGAAGTAAATTCGACTATGGAGCCCAGATCTACAATACAGCTAAATCTTCAGTTTTAAAGAAACTAGATACAATTCAAACAGCAGCTCTAAGAATATGCTTGGGAGCTTACAGAACCAGCCCTGTTTCTGCTTTAACAATGGAAACTAACGAGCTACCATTGAACGTCCGCAGAACAGATCTGAGACTTAAATTCACTCTTAAAACTTTAGCAAGACCCGAATCAATGATATACCAGTACGTCCTCCCAGAAACGTCCAACCAACGTTTACAGGCTAATTCACAAAAAGAAATGTCGTTTAAATCTAAAATAAGCAAATGCATTGAAGAACATAACATAGAAGTTCCTGCCATAATGCCCAGTAAGTTTTATTGTCTACCACCTTGGAGAATACCAACTGCTCAACTAAATTTGAATATTACAGCTTACCATAAATCTCATACAGATGCATCTTCCTATAAGCAGCTGTTTAAAGAAACAACAAATGCCTACCCTAACCATACATTTATCTACACTGATGGTTCCAAAAAGGACAGCGACAATGGATGTGCCGTAATTACCCCAGATAAGAAACTTCAGCTGAAACTCCCTAAATATTATTCCATATTCTCCTGCGAACTTTCTGCACTTAAGCAAGCTTTAACATACATCATCCAATCTAGTGAGAGTAAATTTCTTATAATTTCTGATTCATTAAGCTCTCTCCAAAGTCTCAAAGATCGTTCAACTGACCTCCAACTGCTTCAAGATATCCACAGTCTTTATTCCATTGCTCTAAATAAAAAGAAAATAGTTACTTTCATTTGGGTCCCTTCACAATGCGGCATTAAGGGCAATGAAGAAGCGGACAAAGCTGCTAAAGAAGCAAGTCAGCTAACAGACACACATGAACAGCAAGCAGTACCTTATCGTGATATTACAAAGCACTTCTCCAGACTAATAAAAACAAGATGGAAACAGGCCTGGAATCAATCGCCTCCAGAAAAACTGCACATGGTAAGGAAAGGAGACACTAATTCTTCCCCAGTCTATTCTCTTAGCAGGAAAGAGCAGGTGATTATCTCATGTCTCCGCATTGGTCATACAAGGTTAACCCACTCATACCTCCTCAGCAAAGGCCAGCCACCACAATGTGAAGTCTGCAACACCTGCCTCACAGTAAAACATCTCCTCACAGAATGCAAGCAATACGCTATACAATGACAGCTTCATCACATCACTGGAGACTTATCCACCATTTTGAACACGCCATCCAACAGCAGAAGGGTATTATAATTTCTCAAAAGTACAGACTTACATACGAAAATATAATATGAAGCATATTTTTGTTGTACTGATTTGTTGATTAGTATTTTCATGATTTTGGTTAAATAATTGTAACAAGTTTATTTTATACCGCTGTATTATATAGAATAGTCGCGATATGACTTAATTGTTAAAGCGACTCTAAATAAATTAAAAAAAAAAAGATCTACTTCTCTAATACAGAATGCCAGTCAAACAACACAACATAAAACAATCAATGAAACTGTGTAGTCAAGGAGTACATACATACATTTAAATGAATAAGATGGCTGTGGAAACAAGTATATACTTGCGAGGTAGTATGTTTTTATTATGAAAATGGGTAAGTTCTCATTGTGTTGAATATAATCACAGAAACTGTTCATATTCATGCTTTTAACTCAAACAGCCCAATTTCTCAATTCTATTAATTAGATATTTAATATATGCAATACTCATTGTATTACCATGAATGCCACTATTCCACATTCCTAATTGACAATAAATGGAGATACTTTCACCATTTTATACATTTACTGGTCAATAAAATTAACTGTTTCCACTTATTTACCTTAAGATCATTAACTATCTTTCGCGTTACTGTTTTAAACAGGTTCTTGCTCAAGTGAAGCATTAAATTTCATTATTTTAATCATGTATTATATACACAGGATGTTATTGAACTACACTGAAATATTTTCAGAGGATATGGAGATATCTTAAACAAGTAATTTAGGATAGAAGACTTCTGACCTGTTTGTTCAAATTTCAAACTTACAACTAAGAGTGTCCAAAATGCCAGTACGTCACTGACTATTCTAATATCAACCATTTGAGAGTGCAACATACAAAGAGGAAGAGACATCTTAGAGTGTAACTCTCTGATGCATGATTATAATATTAGCGTTTGAGCATACGGTTGCCATTGTTTTTTAGTTCGAATCAGTTTTGCTTCTTTTTTTATTCCTTTTCTTCTTCTCTTTATTTTGAATACAGCATATTAATGCTGTTTTGGTCTAGATTTTAAATTATATTTAAAATATAATTATAATTATAATATAAATGTAGTTTTATTTCAACATGTCAGTATAATTAATTCAATTCCTGCTAAAAAAAGTTGAAACCTGCTTAATACATTCATATGCTGCACTTAAGAATAGAAAGTAGTTTACAGGGTCAAAGAAAGAGTAAAAGCATAAAAACAGCTTAGACTTTGTTAGTTTATAAGAACTGCTAGAAATTGTGACCTGAATTTTCATGACAAAATTGACAGCGGTGAAGGAACAATTGTCGTATCCTATTCAAGATTTCTGGTGTGAGCCGAATAAGGAGATGATATCTGTTAATGCTCTTCTTCAGATGGAATAAAAAAAGAAAACAAAATTAATAACTGAGTGATAGGGAACAAACCTACAACCTTTATGACTACAGTCTTTAGCATTACAAATTGAGCTACAAAAGCAATCAGCAAAACATCTCTGGAGTAGGCTTCACAATGCAAGAAGGCAGCTAATCATTGTTCAGGTGATTAGTCTGAGATTTGAGAGATTTTTGTGGCATTAAATCTTGAGAACACTGATAATGAGTTGCTGAAAATTGATATTTCTATCCTAATGCAGCAGTTTTAAAGATATTCTAAGCCAATTTTTCATTAGGCTTTGCTTTAGCACCTACTTATCAGCATCTGATATTAATATGTTTAACACCATATAACTGAGTTACATTTAGTTGTGGACTATACATTGCTTACTGCAAATTACTTATATCAGTCACATCTACATCTCTCGAGTTATTTCAGTGTAGTTCATTAACACTAATATTTCTGTCAAACATGTTTGAACTGCACAGTCCAAAATATCATATTGAATGGTGCATGTCGTGGCACATTTTAGAGTTAAACGAGATAGATCGCATCAACTAAGTTTTGGGTCTGCATGAAGTATAGTAATGATCATCCTTTTTTGTCATTTTGTTAACGAGATATAAATTGTAACTGTTGTTGTTGTTGTTAGCTAATGCTGGATTTCTGACAATGAAGTCATTAATCCTCTTGCTCTCCAATATTTAATATATTGATAGAGCAATAGCAGTATAGTAACTGCTTTTTAGAGAGCACCATATTTTTATGTTTTGGCGGTCACATCGCTCTCTCACAACCCCCAGAATGTCTGGAGGACCACACCTGTCGTTGGTTTACAGGTCTCACCGACCTGACCGGGAGAATTAACAAAATAAATTCACCGACCATATCCTCTGATCACCAATCAGAGGACATATTACATGCCATGACAGGTCAGCATGTTAGGATTATTGTATATGTACATACATACATGCAAACAATTTTGTTGTTGTTGTTTTCTAGTGCCTTGCATCTGGCAATGAAACCATTAGCATTCGTGCTTTCCAATACTTTTGAACTGTAGTTTCTTCTGATCTTAATGCTTCACAGGTCTTCAAGTGGTCTTCATTCATTTCTGCTGGATCGTTACACAGGACACATATTGGTGAGGCTGAGATGCCTATTCTGTAGAGATGACTTGCTAAGCAGTCGTGATTTGTCAATAGTCGGAAGGCTGCAACCGCTGTTTTCCTTGTTCTCTGGGGGATTATATCTGGGTTGGAAAGTAGTGTAATCCATTTTTTATCTTTGGCATTTGTTTGTATGTCTTGTAGGTATGAATGAGAAAAATTTTTAATGATCAAGTGTTTTATTGAGGAATATGAGAAATTGAATTTAGATTTTTGTTTTATTGTTGTGCCTTTCTTTGCAAGTGAGTCTGCAGCTTCGTTCCCCATGACTTCACAGTGTGCTGGAATCCATTGGAGATGAACAGTCTTATTAACTTTTTGGAGTTGTGTTAACATTTTGTAGCATTCTCTAATTTTTGTTGACTTCTTTGTAGTATTTGAACATATTCCCTGAATTGCAGCTTTAGAATCCGAAAGAATTACTGCCTTGTTAAATTTATTTAAGGGAAGATTTAATAATTGTCGGAGAGCAATGTATATAGCCTCTATTTCTCCATCACAATTTGTTGTGTCTCTGCCAACAGAATGATAAAAGGAAAAATGTGAACACGTAACTCCAGCTCCAGTAAGGTTTTCCTTGGAGGATCCATCAGTATATATGTGCAGCCATTCTTCTGTGGGATACCTAGTATTGATTGTTTCCAGAGCTAGAAGTTTTTGTATTTCTTTTGGTGTGTATGATTTACTTATTTCCTCCATTAATTCCAAATTGAAGGTAGGTTGCAATAATTCCAATGGATTTTCTCTTATAAGTAGATTTTCTCTGGTGTTAGGAATGTTCAATTTGGATTTAATCTGTGTTACCTTTTGAGAGAGTTAAGTATTCAGTTTTTGAACTATGCTTGCTTCTGGTACATATATCAGTATTTTACGAGTACAATGCAAAGTATCAGTCATTTCAGAGCAGGAACGAACATAATGCAATAACAAATTTGTGCTTGTTAACTGCTTTTGGCACCAATTGGTAATGAATGTCAGTATCTTGAGATATGAAACAGTAACTGCCAGTCCCAAAGAAAACCATGATGGAAATTAATGGCATAAAAAAAACTCATGATAGCAGGAATTTTATCTTTGACTTCAAGTTGTATAGGTGCAGCATAAGCAGCATAACCTTCCATTTATGTGCCACCTTTAACATCTAAGGTCATATCGGCAGCTTTTTACCTTTGGAACAATTCCTCAGCAGCAATGATGTTCATTCGCTTTACAGTGGTTTTGGATCAACTTATTACATAAAATTCACACTCCCATTCATATTTCCAGTCTCTAGGGAGGAAGGGCAATAATGCTAGCTAAAAAATTCCCACACTCCGGTCAGGAATCAAACCTGGAACCTCTGGATTTGAAAGCTAGTATAGTAACCACTAGACCACAGAGGCAGTCCAATAAGCATGTTGTAATTATACAAAAACAAAGCATGAAGCAAGCAGTGTCATCAAAAGACTGGTATATGCAGATTCAACTGCTGCCTCAATATTAAATCATGCCAATGTCAGGGAGAAGGAATTCCATGGACATAGCATGTTTTGTTTTGATTCATATATTTTACACAACTGACAACTTATACTACCTGCAAGCCCAAGATTTACCCTGCATGAAAATGCCAAACGAGCCTATTATGATGTTTACCTATAGCTTGTCCCACTCTTAGATGACAGTATGAAGTTAAATGGGATATATCTGTCTCTATCTAGTGCATACAAGTTGCCATTAACCTTGTCCTTTTCTACCCTCACGCTGTTGCCAGGTTCCTAATAGCATGGTATAAATATTCATTTGTTATAAATTTCAGGTTTGAACACATTATCCTATGCAGATTTTTTTTTCTCTCTCAGGTTATATCCTTTTTAGAGTCATTATACATTTCTATAGGCCCATATTTCTTCAGAAAATGTTTTTTTTTTTCAATAGAAGTCCGATAAGTGCTGTTTCTATACTCATCACGCAGTAACTAACAAACTAACTGCTAGAATGCATCTATATTTTGTTCCTAGGTAGAGTAAACTATAGTGCTACTACCTGCCTACTTTGAATTATGTATGTTTACTTAGTTAAGTGTTATAATTTTTTAAATTAAATGTTTTCGGAAAATTTTATATCTGTGCACTGCAAAAGTTACGCAGTGTGAAACTTTTTTGTTATTGAGTTTACATCAGGGAACCAGCGAGAACAAATATTGAGGAGGGTTGGAGAAAGTTTTTAAAATAAACCAAAAGGCTGTAACCTCTTTCTTTTATCCAGTAAGGCAAACAAAAGGTATTCATCTATTCAGCCTATTCTCCTGTCAGGCCTGACACACAAGATAGTATGAGGAGCAGCACTAGCATTAGTTCGAAAGAAGTCGTGTGTGTGTGTGTGTGTGTGTGTGTGTGTGTGTGTGTGTGTGTGTGTGTGTGTGTAACTGTGTAGAATCTATGAGCTGTTATTGCGTTAATTGTTTAATATTTTCGTAAATATTTGTAGTTGTGGTGGGGGAAGCTAGGAAGAGACGATATGTTGGTAAATTAAGAAGGAATGCCAAATAATTATGAATATGTTAGATTATTTTTCAAGTAAAATGCGTGTAAGTAAGGCAGTAAAACGAAACAGCTAAGGCTATCAGGTGTTCAGAAGCAGTAAGTGTATAGGATTAAAAAGGAGCTAATGATAGGACCTCTAAGAACATTATTGAAAAAGAAAGCGAACAGGGCAGGAAAATAATAATAATAATAATAATAATAATAATAATAATAATAATAATAATAATAATAATAATAATAATAATAATAATAATAATAATAAACACGCTACTTTAACGCCATATGATGGAATAGTGCAAAGTGAAGTGCGGCGAATTGTTCATTCTTTACATTTTGCAAATGTTCCACCCACGCTGAATGTAATTTTGTCACAGTTCAACAGTGGTGAGACCCTACCAAATTTCTCAAGGGCCACTCTTAGTCAGTTCTTACATGATTTGGGGTTCAAATGTGAAAGAAGGGGTAACAAGTGCATATTAATAGAAAGAGATGATGCCATCAGATGACGACATAAATATCTAAAAGACATAAAAGGTATCGGGACCAGGGGAAATCAATTGTTTATACAGACGAGTCATTTGTAAATTTAGGTCATACAGTGACAAGGGCGTGGAGGGATACCAAAGTTAAAAGTGTCCGTCAAGCGGCAATTGAAGGACTAAGTACAGGACTCAGGACACCTCGGGGTCGCACACGGAGAAAGATTCGCAACTAGTACATGTTGCAATACTGCACTCTATTTAACGTGTACTGTCTTCTAAGGGTGGGATGCGCTATAGCATATGTCACAGAATTACAGGGAAAAATGGGCTCTCCATATTAGACACATCATGCTACTCCACATCATGAAGGTGACATTAGTTTAATCTGATTTCAGTTTCTCGGCACAGGTAATACCGCATGCATGCGGACACACTCTTTCATTCTCAATATGAAACGGAAACTATGCATTTACAAGAGTTTTAGGAACACCAGCCAGAATGACATGGTGAGCACAAAATTCATGTAAATACAAAAGCATAATTTTCTTAGTTTGTTTCTGCTTAAGCACTTAAATCTTTACATTTGAACAGTGTTCTGCTAATATTGCATGCTCATCTTAAATAATGTCAACATTTGATATGTGAGGCAAAGATTCTTGGAAAATTCAAACAAGCTATTAATATCAAGTGTAAATAGTCTAGTATTCATTGCTAAAGCTAGTCTCAATAGGTACTACTGCTTTGTTTCTATTTTCCAAGCATTAAAGCCAGGATGAAAGGAAATATAGTTGAAACGCTACTGAACTTCAGGGATGTTGCAAGTAATAACCATTTCCACTCCTCGTAGTTTTGCAGACAGTACTCACCAGACCTTGTTTGACTGCCCTCAGTGAATTTCGGCTGCTGTCATTTACATTCTTTGTATGCTATTTGGTTTGGGTGTAGAGAACTAGAGCCAACTGATTAAGAATTCCCATGCAGGGAAATTATATTGCCATGGGCAGGCTATTTTTAAGATGTTTTAATGCATGTAGCAATATTATTTTGGAATAATTTAAGAGGTAGAACTGGAACTTAAAAATTCAATGCCACAACTGGGATTTGAACCACAGACCTTCCGCTTGCCGGGCAGACGCTCTAATCACTGAGCTATTGTGACAAACTGCCAGAATGGCATTAAATTCTCAAGCCAGTTCGTATTTCTCCTGATAAACCACAAAGGCAGTCTCACATCAGAAACAATTACCCCAATGGTGACTTACTATTGTAAGTACTTTATATCCCAGGATTAAATAACCTTCAGATGATAATTATTATTTATTTATGCCAACAAACTTACTGTTGGTGTTTTTTTAAACACACAAGCCGTGTGTGGGGTAATTGTTTCTGATGTGAGACTGCCTTTGTGGTTTACCAGGAGAAACACGAACTGGCTTGAGAATTTAATGCCATTCTGGCAGTTTGTCACAATAGCTCAGTGGTTAGAGCGTCCGCCCGGCAAGCGGAAGGTCTGTGGTACAAATCCCGGTTGTGGCATTGAATTTTTAAGTTCCAGTTCTACCTCTTAAACTTTGCCCACACACGGCTTGTGTGTTTAAAAAAACACCAACAGTAAGTTTGTTGGCATAAATAAATAATAATTACCATGTGAAGGTTATTTAATCCTGGGATATAAAGTACTTACAATAGTAAGTCACCATTGGGGTAATTGTTTCTGATGTGAGACTGCCTTTGTGGTTTACCAGGAGAAGTACGAACTGGCTTGAGAATTTAATGCCATTCTGGCAGTTTGTCACAATAGCTCAGTGGTTAGAGCGTCCGCCCGGTAAGCGGAAGGTCTATGGTTCAAATCCCGGTTGTGGCATTGAATTTTTAAGTTCCAGTTCTACCTCTTAAACTTTGCCCACACACGGCTTGTGTGTTTAAAAAAACACCAACAGTAAGTTTGTTGGCATAAATAAATAATAATTATTTTGGAAATTTAAGACTAATCAATTCTCCTGATGCTGCAACCCCGATGCATGACTTAAATCATGCTTTTCTAAAGTGTTATTTAACTCCTTTAACTACAGCTTTAGATATGTTCCATGTCACCTGCGATTGTCTACAGAGAAGATGCTTTTCTGCTAGCTACTTTCTCCTGGACTTCCACTTTGAAATGGATTTAACCCTATTGCTTACAGTGAGGATGTCTCCCTATTGCAATGAGTATGATGCTAAGAAACCAGGTGGAAGAAGATGTGTGGGAAGACCAACAAAGAAATGTTTACAGAATAGAGGACATGAAAGAACCGGATATAAGAGGATGGATGAGGAGAATGCACGACACAAAAGAAAGTGAGGCTGTAATGCTGTGGAGTGAGATACTTCCAGCATTACAATATGGCTAGTTTTGCTATGTGCTCTTTTATTTTCATAGTTATGAAATACATAAATATAAAGAATGAAATTGTATTCTTTGGTTTTCCAAGGTATTTAATATTTTTACATCCTTTTGAAATAAGGAAATTAGTTTCTGCTCCCACATAATGCGCTTCATTAACCCTCGAGTCAATCCATTTTGTTCCAAACCAGTTCCCTCCCCCTTTTTTTAAAATTTGATGGTATATCATATCAAATTATACCTCGAAGTGCTGACCATGACTGCAATGCAGGTGAGAGGGATGGGGGTTAGCAAGGTTCATTTTCTGGTTATGATTTGAGGGGGTCAGTGCAACAGTGGTCTAACCCTCCCAGATACACAATTTGCAATATTGACGCCATCTGTAAGGTTTTCACATGAACTATCTTCCCCCTATATGGTTTAGACCAAAACTCATTCCTTATATTATTAAATGGAAGCTACTAATTTTTTCCCTCCCACGAAAATCCATGTTGTTTGAGTGCAACCGTGGTCTAACCATAAATAGCCAATGAGAAGCCAGCATCAACGTCACATGGAACAACAACAAATATGGCTGATGCTAATGTTTGTAGTGATGCTTCAGATAGGCAAAATAGACTAATAATGCAGAATTGGTGGAAAACCGTGGCAGAAAACGTACAAGACGTGAGGAATCGTGGGGAAGAAGTATAAGAAAGAAGAAAAGAAATTCGGGAGAGGAATATGCCGGCAGAACAGCGAAGAAAGTCAACGAACGCAAACAAGGATCTCCATGTGCTTGTGAACAAAAGTGCTACGAGTTGCTGAGGAAAAAAGAACGTAAAGCCCTATTTAAACAACTTTGGGAACTGTGTGATTTTAGCTTGCAAAATGCGTATATCAGTGGATGTGTGAAAGTGAGTGAAGTGAAGAAAAGATACGGTGCAGCATAGCCGTGAGTACTATATTTCAATAGAGGGTCGTGATAAGAGAGTTTGTAAACAGGCATTTCTATCGTTGCATGGTATTAGTAACGGAAGACTTTCGAGAGCAGTTGAAAAGAAACAAACTGAAGGGACGCCAAAATCAGATGGTCGTGGCAAGCATGGAAACAGACCAAACAAAACTAGTGAAAAACAATCCAATTTAGTTGTAAATCACATTGATAGCTTTCCATTGCGTGAATGTCATTATTCTAGACGCTCAGCCCCAAATAGAAAATATTTGCCTGAAGGTCTCAATATAACAATGATGTACAAACTTTATGTAGATTGGATAAAACAAGCACATTGTTCTAGTGATATTGTGAGTGAGTATGTGTACAGGGAAATATTCAATACTAAGTTCAATCTTGCTTTTTCCACACCATCTACTGACACCTGTAAAGTTTGTGATGCACTGCAAATAAAACTTTCAGCTATTGAGGATGAGGTTGAAAAAGTAAAATTGAAACAGGAATTAGATCTGCATCAATTAAAGGCACAGAGGGCATACAATAATCTCCAAAGTGATGTAGCCTATTCGAAAGCTAACACTTCAGTGAAGGTAATAGCCTTTGATTTGCAACAGGCTTTACCTACTCCTCATCTGCATACAAGTGAAGTCTTTTACAAAAGGCAACAACTTTTGTGTTCATGATTGCACTTCTGACAGTGCCAATATGTATGTATGGCCAGAAAATGTTGCAGGACGTGGTGCAGATGAGGTTATATCATGCTTAATGAAGTATACCTTGAATGCTCTTCAAAACTATGAAAAATTAATAGTGTACTCTGACAACTGTTTTGGCCAAAACAAAAATGTATCTCTTGTAAGTTTTTGGCTACAACTGATACATAAACAGTTTGTAAAAGAGATTGAACATAAGTGTCTTGTTTCAGGCCACAGTTACCTGCCATGTGACAGGGACTTTGGCCTCATACAAAAGAAAAAGAGAATGCAAAAGTATGTTTACACACCTGCTGATTGGGCTAAACTCATAAGAAATACCAAAGCAGTTAAAAAGAGATTTAATGTGACTGAAATGCAGCAGGCTGACTTTGTAAGTACAAAGCCTCTAACTGACAAAATAACCAATAGAAAATATACAGAAGACAAAAAGCCTGTTGCTTTCACAGTCACATTACAGTCTAAGTTTTCTATTACACAACCCTGGAAGTACAATGTAGTTTCTTATTCAGATTTAGAAAAAGGTGATTATGTAACTGTTGTTAAAGGTAAAAAAAGAAAGGATAAGCACACCCTGGATCTTAGAAATATTAATCTAAAACCAAAATATGTAAAACCCAGACCTATAAATCCTAACAAACTTAAGGATATTAAAGACCTTTTAAAATATGTCCCACCAGTTTATCATACATTTTATAACAGTTTAGTTTCTGAAAATGTTACTGAAAACTGTGAGAATGAGAGGGATGGAGAATTTTTTGATATGCCTGATTATGTGCAATAGATAAGCAGATAAAGTTTGTATACATTGTATATCCAAAAGCTTGAGTGAATAAAACATATTTCATTACCTTTGAATATATCCTAACCATTTAATAACAGCATGAGTTTGAAAATAATTACGGCTTATGTGTGTGAAAATGAGACTTTTCCATTTTTGATATAGGTACCTGAATGTTCAGCATATATGAATTAAACACGTTTAATACCCTTTAATATGTCCTACCATTTAGCAATAGGAACTTTAAAGCTTTCAAGAAATTGTATGCATAAAACATGTTTAATTTTATTAAAAATGGCACCTATTTACTGGAAGATCTGTTTTGCATGGTAAGACAGAAGTAAAAGTGTCAGCGCAACAGTGGTCTAACCCAGAAAAACATTTGTAGAACATCACAAAATCTATTGTGTATCAAAAATATTTCAGCACTGATCAGTGCATTGTGGTTTAATAAACTGAGAAAGTATCAGTGAACAATCAGTGTGATCCAAATGAGCCTTTCATTTTCTTAAAAAAAAAAAACCAGAGGTGCTTAACTTTAACTCAGTTTTTCTCCATTTTTAAAAAAGATGGGTTGGACCACTGTTGCACTTACCCCCTCATTTGTGGTGAAACACTAGCTTGCCATTTCAAATGCATGCATTTAATAAATATTCCAAAATAAATGACAGTTAAAGTTCTGCAAAATAAAAATGTTAACTGTCATAATTTATTTTGATGCCATTATAACGGATATGGGTATCTAAAGAAAGACTGTCTACACGCTTCAGAAAATTTATCAAGCTTCTAAACAAATAATGTTTAATGTAACAATAAGTAACTTTATGTTATGATGATCCAAATTTAAATGCCAGCAAAAGTCAGAGAAGAAAATGTTCATGGACTCATGAATTGAATTACCTAAATCAAAATATAAAACTAACAGATTTTGAAATGTTGATATTATTTTGCATTTAATTTTTCCTTTCAGCTGCTGCTCATCCAGGAAAGATGAGCCGGTTGCGCAAAACACGAGGTTATTCAAAATTATGAACTTTCAAAATTCATCAGCAATATGCACTTAATTGATTATTTGAAATTCAGTTTATTAAAATGATATTTCTAACAAAAACAAATTGCATAAAATGTAAGAAAACACACAAATATTCCCTTTCTACCAAGGTTAGCTGTTTTTATCCATCTGTTGTATATGACAGATACCACCAATTCAATGATACAGATTAAGTAGGAAACTTGACACTTATGTACACAAATGGAGATTAAATGCAAGTTCTTTACACTTCATTAAATTCACTGAATTACCAATTCAGTCAATTTCTGTTATTTGTAAAATCCTAAGTTAACCAACATTCAGAGTTAAAAAAATCACACAAGTGGCTTTTACCTTTATCTCCATTGCCTTTCCTCCACAGATCTTCCAGCAGTTCTTCATCATCAACAGACTTCTTTTTCTTTCTTGATATCAATCCACTTCATTTGCAATCCATGCAAAGGTCTTCAAAAACAACTTTCAAAGCGCATCCAAAATGTTGGAGAAGTCAAAACCGAGTTTTGTTCGGAATACAATAAGACGTTGCATGCAGCTTTGTTTTCCAGCCAAGATCAGTAAGCTGTATTATTCTTTCAGGAAGAAATATCAATGACACCCCAAGTTTCCTTTATTTTTGGCTTCACAGCACAAAAAAGTCTCGGTACTCTAATGTAACAGCAGAACATCTAATGATCCTGGACCATACAAAACTTAGACAAAAACACCTTTGGGATGCTGTTTAACAATTTCATGTTTCAAGGAAATTTTGTAACAAGACAGTTTCATCTTGCAGACCAATATTTATTTTTAGGTCCAGTTTCATGTAGGTGTATAATAATTTATTTTGAGTTCAAGCAAACCCTTACTTTTGCATAATAACATACAGATAAACATGCTGCAAATACCAACACAAGTTCAGTAAAAACAAATTGTATCTGCACTAGCAGCAATGTTTAACCTTCCACTTTCCATATGATTTAGAATAGGTGCTTTGAAAGCAATAAAAGTTTTATCAAAATTTTCTGCTCACTATCATTAAAAGAATTAAGAAAGTTCAGCATGACACCTGAGTAGTAATCATCAATGTGCCTGTGGTTTTTACCACAACACTTAAGATTCAGTAGAAATGCTACAAGCTACTTAATCTCAATGTTTTATGCAAGACTTTTTGTCAAAACTGTGTCTGATGCTGTTTTTATTCATATCAGATATAGAAACAAAGGTTCAGCCAAGCTGAAAATGCTCATGTAGAGAACAAATTGGCTATAGTAACTGCTACAGCTTATCTTGTTACAATGCAATCTGATCAAAACAGCCACAGGTTAGAACAAAATGTGATAAAATAGGCACAAGGATGCTACAAAATTTGTTTCATACAACTTTATAAGTCCCTCAAAGCCACTTTCCTTCAAGTAACAAGAGGTTTTCAAATAAAACTTCATAAGTATTAAAATTTTCGTTTAAAAGAATGCAAAAAAGTACAATTGGGAGAGGCAGTTAGTTATTTTGAATAACAAACTCAACTTTGATATTCAATATCTGCAATACTAAAGCTGATTATGTTAATTGAAAACAAAGCTAAGAAGCATAAGTAAAATTTACATTGCATTTAGTGCAGAAAATCACCATTAACCTTGGAATGTAAATGAAATAGCTCTTTACAGAGACCAATGGGTACTTAGCTGTACAGGATTGCACTGGTTGTATTCGGTTAGTAGCTGTGTAATAATAAGTCGGAAGTAAACTGTTCACTTAAAGCTGACCATTTCGGATAAGTGTGAAAAAGTATGTTTTCTGAAATGTAGCTGCTCACAGAATTATTTAGACTTTTTGACTGTATAGCTTTTTATTGTAGCCAACCTGTAACTCATTTTAATTTCAGAAATCATACCATTATGTATTCAGGAATATATTTTGAAACAGGCATTTTCAGAACTAAATGATTTTAGGAAGTTGAGTAAAGCAGTTCCCTTAGGGATTCTACAGGACTTCAAGCTATACATATTTACCAGATGGCATATTTGTACAACAATGACTATTAACACATAACAAAACGCTTAAATTTGCCTTTCTGAAAATTTACATTTTTCAAAATATATCATCCTTATTCTTTAGAACTGTAAGCTACGGCTTCTGAAAGAGTTACAAGAGTCAAATAATTTATTCACTGCCTACATTGAGCATTTAAAGCTAGTAATAATACTGAACATTTTAAATCTGAAAAACATTTTTAACCTCTTTTTCACTTATAGTTGCTCCCATTATTATTCAGTCTCTTGGTGCCTTTCCAGGTTTGAACGAATTTGAAATTGTAGTACAAATAAAACTGCTGTAGTGTAACTACGTATTTCATCCAATAAGAAGTACCCAGTTCAAGCGTATATACTTAGAACTGCATGAAAATTATCCTTTATTTCACTGAACTTAAAAGGTATATATTTTAATACTTTTTCAATTAGAAACAGTACAACAGCTGTTGTGATATTATAATTCTGCTCAATTTGACTGCTGGTATATCACCTCCCACTCACATAAATAATTAATAATAATAATAATAATAATAATAATAATAATAATAATAATAATAATAATAATAATAATAATAATAATAATAATAATAATAATAAATAATAATAATAATCAGGGCCGTATTTACGTACTGGGCGGCACATTTTAGGGGGCGGCAGAATTACTAGAAAGCTGCAAAAAAAAAAAAAGCATAGACATGAAACATCAAGTTCCTTTTGATTCTGGATAAATTGATTGAAGAACTGAACAACAGAGTTTCTTCCTACAAGGAATTCAGTGAAGCATTTATGTTTTTGACAAATCTGAAGATGCTTAGTCCACTTGAAATTCAGGAAGGATCATCCAGACTTCAGAAAGTCTACAGTTCGGATCTTGAAGATTCAGCATTTGTGCTTGAATGCTTACACTTCAAAAGCTACATAGAAAAGAATGAAAATGCGACGCACTCTCCTACACAGCTGTAAGGTAATTGTCTAGAGAGTGTTTACCCAAACTTAAACATAACTCTACAAATATACTTGAGCAATCCTGCTTCCAACTGCTCAACTGAGAAATCATTTTCTGCTCTAAGACGCATAATTATTTATTTAAGAACATCACAAGTGAAGGTTCGTCTTAGTTATCTTGGTGTTGTTGCAATTGAATCTGACTTACCAGTGAAAATGGACTATAACGAACTCATAAACTTGTTTACAAATGACAGGGCAAGGAGGAAGCCTCTTGTTATTTAAACAGTATATGTTTTGACATCTAATATGGGGTGATGCCTCTTTAGTGTAAGTTCTTTCTATTAAGATGTTTCTACTAAAATTTTAATAAACTCTCTTATGGTGCTTGCCACTCATACTTCAGTATCCAAACTAGTGAAACCATTCTCTATGTTGTGAAAATTTAAGTAATATATGTATGGCAAGTTGGGGAGGGGGGGGGGGGGGGGGCAGCAATTTTTTTTTTTTTGCCCAGGGGCATCAGGGGTCCTAAATTCGGGCCTGATAATAATAATAATAATAATAATAATAATAATAATAATAATAATAATAATAATAATAATAATAATAATAATAAATATCTTTATTAGCTTTTGACTTTTTTTTACAAGCATGGCTAATTGTTAGCTTACTCAGGTGGTTTTTCTTCTTGTGTTTTGTGCACTAATGAAAACATCTTCTGGCATGCACCTATCAGGTGATCATGTTTGTACACTTTGGCAATACTGCACTGTAATTCCGACTTTGTCGCTTTTTGTCAAACCCTAAAGTAAAGTCCAAATTTTGGTGATGTCTTTAACTTCAATACACCATGGCTCAAAGGTTTCTATATGGCAAAAAATAAATTAACCTAGAAAAAATAGGATTGCATTTTTACTGCACAGTGACCCACTAATATTTGATTTTCTGTTTACTTTATGCTTGTTTGGGGTAGTCATTTCGAGGTCAGGATAGGACTGAGCACTCATTCAGCTTATCTTTTGAAATCCAGCCAAGATTGTTTTGAGTGTAATTTTTATGATGGGAAGTAAAGGGAAAATGCATCTGAACAAAGACAGTTGGTAATCTACCACTATAAAAAAGAGCTGAAATATACTGAAATTGCCAAAACTATAAATATTAGTAACAGCATGAATGGCAACTCAGTCCAAAGATACCTAAATGAAGATAGGATAAAGTCCATAACACAAAAAGGTAGGCTAAAAATATTAACCCAGCTCTAACACTCAGTGTTTATGAAGACAAAACAAACTGCTCTCTTTTGTGCTCCAAAACCTACAGCTTAAGTTGATAAGGAATTTGGAAAACATGTGTCTGTAGTGTTAATAGAAATGAGAGGCACTTTGCAGAAAAGGATTGTAAGGATAAACCTGTGGAATGTTCTATTTGTAGTCGATAAAAAAATATATTAATTGTTGTGATGGAAAACATTACATATGACAAAAGTGAATGATAACTTAATAAGAATTGGAAAGGCGTAGGACCTCCCAAAGTCCAACCCCAATGTCCTTGTCATGGGAGGTAATAACTGGTAAAGTAACAGACTGCTCGTCACGGTGATGTACAGTAGAACCATTGTGTTCCAGGACCACTACAGTGGCTGAAAAGGCCTGGCGAGAACTGTGAAAACCCACGTTAATGGGGCCAATCACCCGCATGGTAGATATCCTATTGATTCAGAGAATTCAAGGAGTGGCTGGATGGATTACAAGAAAACTAACAGCAATACAAGACCAATGGATATTGGTATGTGGAATATAACATCACTAACAGGAAAAGAGGTACTGATAATAGGGGAAAAAGAAGACCGAGGTTAGAATGGCAGAGTCATATTAGACATGTGGCAGAAAGAAGAGGAAAAGAAATGGTTGAATTAAGAAGAATGACACAGGATCCACAGGAGTATAAGAAATGGAGAGTAAGCCCAACGCTATGAGGCACAAGGGAAAGCTGAAGAAGAAGTTGAAGTAGAAGTAGATGTAGATAACATACCCTAACGGCGACTTACTATGCTGTAAGTACTTCAGTCCCTGGCTTGTAAGTTTCACCAACTGTAAGGTCAACCAATGGAAATTGTAATTGGAGAATTTATTGTGCCAGTATGTTGCCATTGTAGCTCAGTGGTTAGAGCAACCAGACAAACTGGAAGATCCATGATCCAAATCTTGGTCATCTTGCCACTGAATATTTGGTCTTATTCTACCCCCTTTCAACCTTGTCCTACTCATGGCTAGCATGATAAAACAATTAATTTCCATTAATAAGAATTATTTTAAAAAATGATTTTGTTAACAACACCATAAATTGCCAGAGTTTCATTCTACAGTAGTTCTTTTACATGCCAGTAACTCTATTGATGTAGGATTGTCGCTTTAAAGCACACTTAAAAAACATCAGTCTGAGCCAGGTTTGAACCTGTAACCTTAGGATCAGTAGGCCAGCCCCCAACCAAGTCCCCCAGACCTACACTTAAGAAGGAAATGACTGCTGCCAACAGTGAAGTATGGTGGAAGTAGTGTTCCTTTTTGGGACTGCATGGCTGCAAGTCAAGTTGATGAGCCTGAGCTCATTAAATTAAAAAGATTAACAAAATAAATAATTAAAATAAAAAACCTACAATTGTGCATATTTGGGCATTTTGAAACCCAGTTTGAATGTAAATACTGGGCGTCTATAAATAAGGAATCAAGGACACGCTTAATATTACCAGGACGATTCAAAGCACATAGCTTTAAATGTGCATCTGTGGCTTCTTTCCAATGTCCAAAGAAATTGGAAACATCTCCACATTTGCTCAATCTAAATCCAATTGTATATTTATGAAGAACTGTCAAATGAAAATTGATACCAATTTCCATTTCATCCAAGAACTGAAGGATATTCTGGCTGAAGAACATAGAAAAATTTGCTCACAAACAACTAAGTATTTGAGTAGTCGGAAGCTTTCACGGCCGAGGTTAGAATTAAGGCTAGAGATTTCTTCCGGGCTTTAAAGCAGACCACAGCTTTTAAGCCCGGAAGAAATCTCTAGCCTTAACTAAGTATTTGTTAAGAAGTATACAAAGACATTTGATAGCAGTATTAAAGCACAGAGAGTATCCATCCCGTTAAGTACCAAATGGAAAACTTGAATATTTATGAGGTAAAACTTTAAGAAGGATAAGAGGTTTTATTTTTGTTTTTTTTATATTGTTTTTCCAACTTCACACACTGCAGTAGGCAGGTTTAGTTTCCTTTATTGTATACAGTGTAAAAATATAACTCCTTACACAAAATCAGTGTTTTATTTAAATCTTTATATGAAAAATTCCTCTAAATTTTTCAAAATACCAGAAAACTAAATATTAATAGGAGCAACTATACTTTCTTCAAAATTTATTTCAACTAAAAAAAATTATAATAAAATGTATAAATTTTATATTTTGGTTATTCAGTATAATTTAAGTGTAACCTAAAACAACAGCAAATATTGCTGATTACCATTACTGAAATAGGATCTAATGATTCTAATAAAAACTTGCATTGTGTATATAAAGATCCAAAAACGATAATGAAATTGAAGTATCATAACTTCTTACTTTTTTATATAACTAAGCAAAATCTTTCATTTTCAATTATGGTTAGCTCTGGCCAGTAAAAACATAAAATATTAAAACCAAAAAAGCATGTTGAAGCTCGTAAATTTCAAGTTACTCTAAAAGTAGGTAGTGGCTTTGACAGAAACATTACATTACACAGCAATCTGCCCTGCTCCAAGCTATGCTCTTTTAAGTGTTTGTTTGTGCTCATACTGAAGAGATTTTATCTGTACATATTACTTTAATGCATTTGTGCTTTATTCTTTTACTCTGTTCTACAATTACATAAAGTTCAATTTCAGAATATTTAATTACAAGTCTAAAAACTATACACAATTTTTCTTATTTTTAATTTCTGCATCTTTTGTAGCAATGCAAGATTGATGATTATCTTTGACAGTTTGTTTCTTTTGCAGTATTTTGGGAAACAGAAGGTTTTATATGTTCCAACAAGTTTTGCTAATGAGAATGACAAACAGACAGCTAGCTTTCCTATTTGAGTGAAAAAATAAACTTAAGTGAGTGCAGAAAACAGCTTTTTGTAATAAAGGAGTGCAGAAAAGTGTTTTGTAATCTTTTTATGGATGTACTAACTACTTACAACTAGAAATATCGTGTAAACAAAGATCAGACTTGAAAAATTTTGTGCCATGGTTGGGACTCAAACCATGGATTTAAGTTCTCTGTACCAATGCTACTATGGCGAGATGGCATTAAACCTTATCTCACCTGATTCAAGTATCAAAGTAAACCTTCAAGGCAATTATAAATACTCAAGATATTACAACTTAAAGGCAAGTTAGCACATCAAGGGGAACAAAAGTTAATAGGAAAGCCTCTGTTTGTTTTTTGGACAACTGTTATACCAATCTAACATCAGTATATCTGAAATCTCCACACCCAGAGGTGTACATTCAAGACATAGTTTGAATCTAATATCACCTCTGGCAGATAGGATAAGGGTGGGAGTTTACTGTAATGTTCTTTAACCATTAAGAGTTCAGAGGTACCCTATATATATTAATTTCCATTTTTCATTTATATACAAGTACATCCATGACATAATTTGAAGTTAGGCAAATCAGACATGCACATAATTTATGTAGGATGTACAGATATCATTGAAATCCTTTGTATTGATTTTTACTCATGCAAAAAAGTTTTAATCTTAGAAAATTTCAAAGCAGCAAATTTTGGAAATGGTTAAGTCACGGAAAGAAAAAAAAATTATTTTAATAAGATTTATAGTTTTTCTGTAACAAGTTTTTATTTATCTTTCACATTTTCACAATTGCATAAATTCACTGAGAGGACGACTGAAGAAAATTCAAAATATATATTTCACTCATTGTGCCATACCATTTTGATTTATACCTGTTTTGAGAAAATGAAAGCCTTCTAGAAAAGAGGATTCCAAGAACTTCTAAATATACATTTTGGTAAAATTTAAGATTAAATTTTTGCACTGAATATACTACTTTATCTTATATAAAAAAAGAGGAGGTAAAAACACAAAGAACAGTATTTCTTTGCTTATAACATTACGAAAGCAATTTAATTTTCTGTATTGTAACACAAGCATGTTAAATGGTTCAGGTTACTGCATCTATTTAATCCAAAGTTCTAAATCTATTTTTATTTTCTTTTTGGACAGTTTTGCATCTAATATTAATTTATTAATTCTCAAAAAATTTATTTCTGGCACTGAATAATGCACTTTACAAATGGTACTCAAATGTTTATCACTGCATTCTTACAAAAAGCTTTAAGAGCAGAGCTTGGAAATTGATATGATATAAATATTCTTAACACTTACCTGCTCACCATGTTCATGTATACACTTAGGAATTACAAACAAGCTCAAGTTCACACCAAAATTACATCATGTTTTGGTAATCCATTTAAATGTGCAGTTTTATGCATTGCAGAGCTGTAATATACATGGTCATACATATTATCATCTTAAGTAAAGTACACTAATAATTTAAGTAAATGTTTCTATAACCTTGGCTAAATTAAAAGTGTGCAGGTATTACTTGATACAAACATAATACTGTAGTATGTTCACAAGCTTTGATTGCTCTGATAGTATTCCAGAGTACTTGTTCAAACAGAAGGGAAAAATCACAGTTCTGCATAAACTTTTTACAACAAAAAACAATATCTTTATTTTTAGTTTAGTTTGATTTAAGAAATTTATTTTAATATTCAACAACAAACTTTAAGTTCAAAATAAATTAAACAGATAATTTATAGTCCTAAACAATAATATAAATCACAGAAACAATTAAAAGGCAATCTACCATTATTTATTTACACTGACACTACATTTTTTTTAAACATTTAAAGGAACAAAAAATTAAAGCTTTGCTGTATGTAAAGATTACAAATTGCAAATATATTCAAAGAAACAGAAAATATGTGGAATTAAGAATGTTAGGTCTCAATACATTCTTTTTTTTTTAAGATTAGCTGCAAACCTACACTAAAGACTGTACAGATTTTTCCAATTGGTGTGAACTTTAAGCTGTTGACTTATTCCTGTACACAATCACATACTGCAACATAAAACATTATCAAACTGAGTCATTGGGTTACAAGAACAGAGTAATAAAGAAGTGACCTTATAAGTGAAGCTGAATGTAAATAAAGTGACTCAAAAAACCAGATTTAAACATGAAGAATACTTCACTGTTAATAGTGCTTCTATTTTTAATAAAGAAGTGTTGAATAAATGAACTCAAGACATTCATGAACTGCCTACAATATTTGAATGTGTATTTAAATTGTAAATATTCCAGTAAAGATTTTAATTTTAATATTAGTCTTATTTGTGTTCACAGTTTCCCTTCAATATTTTTGTTATGTGTAAACTTTGCATTTTCTAAATTTAACAGTGGAAAGATGGGGATAATAAATCTCCAAATGCACACCATTAGCATAGAAAGTTAAAATAGTAAATGTTATTTTATAAGAACATGCTAAGCTTATGAGATTTCTGAAGAAAATGCTCAGAAGTATGAATTGAGAGCAGATTGTAATCTTAATGAAGACTATGCCACATTTCATGATTTTCTTTACTAGTTGACCCTTTGATAGATTCTGTAGCAATAACATCAGACTTTAGATGCATATCAGCACAGTTTCGGAAACTGGCACTTTTAAAGTTATCCTTTCTGCAGCCTATTACATGTGCTCATCTATTTGAGGGAAAGGGGTTGTTAAGTACAAAAGTATCTAATGCAAATCATTAGTACGCTGCAATTGATTTTGCCAGACAAAAATGTGTCCAAGATACCAGTGCAGTGATTTGCCATGCTGAGGATTAAAGGGTGCCCGTCATTTGATATACTACATCTTGCATACAGAGAATTAACACATGGATCAACGACATACGAGTCATTTGACATATTACATCTTCTATAAACACAATCAACATACAGGAATATCGATGGTTACAGTTTTACATAAAGCTATTTAGTTCTTTAAACAAAATTTGTAGTTATAGTGCCCATACATTTGTGCAAATGACTAGAGAAGGTTTCACCTGGCTTATTTAGGTTTTGTGTAACACAAACAAAGGACTAATGAAGATAATGGGAAAATATATTGGCTGTGCATTAAGAAATCTATGTGCAGAGGAAGAGTTGTGACAGAAGGTGACCCGCCAAGCATTTTTAAAGTCTTAACACATACAATCAATAGAGGACAGCAGGGATGAATTACCAAGAAACCCTGCATCACTCAGCAATTTATTAGAAATAATTGATCCCAAATACACACCTTCAGTAAGAGGAGAGAGATTCCCCATGTTCTAATATAGCCAGACCGAAGAATTGGTTTTGCAACTAATGTAATAAGCTTTGCCTTGGACAAAGTGATGTGTGGTTCATGGACAATACATTCTAAGTGTCACCATCCACATTTATTCAATTGTTTAGGATCCAAGGCTACTATGTGGATAATGCATTTCCATTTGTACATTGTCTTTTAGCCACAAATGAAGAATCATGTGTAGAAGTGTTCTACTCATGTGTAGAAGTTCAGTACCACTGTCGAGAACATAATAATGCTCTGCATACAGCAACAATTATCAGTTGAATTAGCAGTAATTAATGCTCATGGAACTGTTTTCTGTGAAATCAGTACAAGATTCACCCAGACGAGACTGTGTTCAGGGCAGTTCAGATTAAGAGCTTGTCAAGAAATTATGATAATCCAGAAAAAAGAGCATTAGGAAATGTTATACATCTGCTTCTGAGTCTTGCTTTTGTGCCTGTACCTCGTATATCTCCTGCACACAAAGAACTTCATAACACAGTTCCAGATGAATTAAAAGATATCTTTTGAGTATTTTGATGTTATCTGTGTTAAAGGTAGGATAACTCATGGTAGGGATAAAGCTGTACCTCCCAAATATCCTGCCTTATAAAATCAGTTCAATGCAGCACTCAAAAATGAGTCGTGCACTAACTTAACTGAAGCATGGCATGGCATTGCCAATTCAAGTGACGGAAAACATCATCCATCACTATATTCTCTAATAAAACTAATAAAGGAACAAGAAGATAATCATTAAATAATATTAGAAATAGTTACCAGAAGAAGATTTAACTAAACAGAGGAAATATGAAAGGATTAATGGGCAACTTCAATATATTTACCAGAGATGCACAGAGAATATGAATATTGATCCTATTGCGAAATATCGAAGAAACTGGCTACAATTTTACATTGTAAATTTTGGAGTACATAAGAAGTTAAACTTTTGCACATGCATATCATCTTAAATTTTTATTGCAGTTCTTTGACAATGATATAATATTTCATATTACGAGATGTTTTGGAAATAACTTTTCAGTATAATATAGTGATATGCCAATTATATTGTGTGATTAGTTTTGGAAATTAAACTTTAATATACATAGAATATTGCATAAGGAATTACTTATGTCAATTGCACAATAGATGAAATGCTGTATGTCAGTTGTCGCATAGATGAAATACCATACAGCTGTTGTTAGTCTACAGGATTAAAGGATTCTTTACAAGCCAAGGAACGGAGGTCAGCATTGTGCTCTGCTGCCTAATGTTCCTTTGCAAGCTTTACATAAAGGATCAATTCTTTTTAGTGTACTTAGTGTCTACATATTTTATTCTTTGGAATATATTTGCTCTTTGGTTTTATTTTCTTAAAGGCAAGTGCTGCCATTAAGCATTATAAACATAAGAGTAAAAGAAAAACTATTCAGTGTGTGTACGATCAGCTATTCTTTTATAGCTTATTCTAAATCCTCTTCTAACCCAGTCTTCTTTTTCAGTCAAGAAATTCTAAGACTTTGCTAGCAATCTGTTCACTGGACAAGGCTACTTCGTATGTGCACATTACAAACAAATGTGAAAGTGATTATTTGGAAAACAAAACATACATTCTTTAACAAGAATGACATATTTTGGCAAATTGTTACAAAGCATAAAAAAGGTAACAAATTTCAGATTTAAAACTGCCACTGAAGATATTCTCTTCAAAAGTTCATTCACTTTAAAGAGTAATACGACTCGAAGAACTTGCTGTTTAATTTAGATAGACACAAAATGTACAGTGTTAGTTCCTAAAATGTTATGTTCTTTTAACTATATAAAGGTCTAACAGTGATTCAGAAAGTGCATTTACTAACCTTCTTTCATTTTCTTTTTTCACACAATTCTATGCCAAATTAGTTGTTCAGATTTACCATTTCTTCTGATTATAAAAACTATTTGTGTTACAATGTGCTGACAGTTACTCTCTAGATTGGGAAAAAATCCCAAACACTAACTCCAGCAGATTTTGAACTTGCTACTTCAGCATTTACAAATAGCTTCAGGCCAATGTGGTTAACAGCTCAGTCCTCTGGTTCTGTCAGAAAGTAGTGCCTTGTGCATGACTTATTTAGTATGACATAGCATGAAGAATTCAGAATCTTTCCAGTCATGACCTATTTTATTGTATCATAAATCTTTCACACAATGTTTTATTTCCAGTCTTTCAAAATGCTTTGGTACTTACACATATTCATATAAAACTAGGGATCAACAGCTTTTCCTGCTCTTAAGGTATTGTTAATGGGTCATATTCAAATAGTAACAATTTCTAAGGGATATTATAATGCTATTATATTTTGATTTTTACATAAAATGAAATTTCTCAAAACAATCTCTAGGACATAGAGGAACTCTGCATTGTGAACACTCAATCTTGGTTCTCCTCTGCAATTTATTGCCACTACAATATCTGCAACGCCTCCATCTTCCTTGATGAACAGGAATATGGCTTCCAATATCTGATGTCCTCACTTCAAGTGGCACTAGTCTAACGTATCCGCATCTAAATCCTGGATGTGAACCTGCAATGAATTGTCTTGCAAGAGGTACGGTACAGTACAGTACTTCTCTTTTATGTAACTCAAATATGCATGACTTATTTTAAAATTTTCACCTCCATGCTACTTGCTGAAAATCAATTATTTGTATTTCTCTTCATTATTCTTTTGGCATTGTTTAATACTAAATTGAACACAAGTGAACATTCATTAATTATTTACAAAAATGTGTTAACTTTGACTGCAAACATATACAAATATGAAAATGGATAGCTGATTAAAGTAAATACTGCATGTTTGGTCCCTTAGATATTCCGACTAGCCTTTGGTTACCATCCCAAACCAAGGGCTTATTTCACAAAGAGTATGATGTTGAACATCATATAAAAGAATTTTAAACAAATGCACATTTGAGGAGTCCTGAACCACAATACTACTGCATACACTTGTACACTATTAGTCCATACTTACGGGATATAAGTGACATTTTGTTTTTCTTATTCTACAAAAGTGTTTATGCAACCCTAGCATTATAAACAGGTTGCGACAGTCAAGATTCTGCATAATTGGCATACCTAAACAGTTACAAGAAACAATTATGCAATAAATCTGTTGAAAGTACAAGTTCCTCTTAATCTCTAAAATTCCTAGCTATCTCTAACAGTGCCCTTTTTATTTCTTCTGATTTGGGTTGGCAAAGAATGCAATATCTTCATGTCCATGACAAAAACCTGCTTTACAGAAGGCAACAATCAAAATTGTTGTTAATCCCAATATACCAACATTACAATTACTATCAGTTAAGCACTAATTACAGCTATCAATATACACTCCTCAAAATAATTAGAGGTACAAGATTTTGTTTGAGTGTATTTTTGTAGTGCTATTTATTGTGGCCATACAATAATTGGTTTCTGGAATAACTAACCTTTATTTGACAATAACATAAGTCATATCTTCCTTTCATAGAAGTTTGAAAACAATGTTGTTATAATTAATTTAATTTAAAAGGTGAGTCAATTAATAACACTAAATAACATAATTTTCTGGAACGTGTTTCGAAGGTTAACTTTCCTCTGGTTGATAATGGAGGAAAGTTAACCTTTGAAGTGCATTCCAGAAAATTATGTTGTAAGTGTTGTTTAGTGTTATTAATTTACTCACCTTTTAAATTAAACGCAAGTCATGTTTACTTCTCATAACAAATTTGCCTACTGTATGCAGAAATTAAACAGAACGTAGAAAACAACAATGGATGATCCTTCCACTGAATCAAAACAGCAGAAGTCATTTCAGTATCTTGTATGACCACCATGGGCATGTATTATTGCTGTGCACCTTCAAGGAATGCTTCTGATCAACCTTTGCGTGTCTCTTTGTGGGATGCTGCCCATTCTAGAGTGAGGACATCTACAAGCTCTTGAAGAGTCTGAGGAGCTATAGGACGTTTCCGGACATTACGTTCTAGCATGTCCCACATACTCTCAATGTGATTGAGGTCTGCGCTCATAGCAGGCCAGTCAAAGTCTGTATCTGGAGATTCTGTAAAGTGGCCATTGTGGCACCAGGTGTATGGATTCTAACATTGTCTTGCTGCACTACAAACTCGGATCCCATTCCAACTGCAACAGGCATAGCATGATCCAGTACAATATCAGCCAATGTACTTGACAGCATTTTGTCGCCCTCTGACTTCCACAAGATCAGTTTTACCATTTATACTGATGCTACCCCAAACCATGACTGACCCAGTGCCAAATCTGCCAATTTCTTGGACTGTGCCTTCATCATAATGCTCACCAGAATGACGATACACACACAGATGTACATCACACTATGTTAAACGCAGGCGAGATTCATCTGTGAACAGAACATTGTGCCAGTGACAAAGCTACTACTTCCCAGGTTGTTGAGCAAACCTCAGTCAATCTACCTTGTGACGACATTCCAATCAAGGGACGTTACAAGGTCTTCATGCTCTTAATCCCATGTCTCAAAAACTTTTTGTATTGTCTGATCACTGACAATAACACCACTGCCGCCCTCAGGTTATTTAGATGGTCTCTAGCAGTGGCAGTAGCTGAAGAGCACATCTCTAGCCAACGTTTTACGTTTTGGACCCTGGCCTGGTCTTCTAGTATAGGTAACAGTTTCAATGTACCTTTTCCAGGCCCTCCAACAACAGATGAAGCCACATTGATCTCTCTGCCCAACCTTCCTGTATCTACATGACCGCTTGAACAATTTCAGCTGCAGAAAAACTACCTCATTTTAAACTTATTGAATGTAAAAAGTTGTAGGAAGGTGCAAGACTGTTAACAACACGAAAAAGACACTTCAACAATATGTAAATCATTACATTCTGTACCTAACCCATTTCAGTTTTCAATACAACCCAATATATTGTAATATTGTCAGCACATCATGGCTTTAAACGTTGTGTGGTGGATTGCATATCTTAGTTAAATATGTTTGAACAGTAATACGTAGAATGTACACCTTCATTACAAACTGAAAAAATACTATGCTCTAATAAAATCTTGTTCCAATAATTATTTTGAGCAGTGTATATTATTACTTACAGTTCTCTTTTGTACAATCCTTTTGTTCTTTGCTGTATTATTGAAAACAAATGGTAAAAGCTGCAAAACTAGAAGTACAAACATAGACCTAAAAATCTTTTCCATTTTAGCTTTTATACTGTTCTTAATTATTAAACAGCTGCCTTGGAAATAGTGAGATTACATATCACTATTAAATATATTGGCATATTCATTCAAACATTAAGTTTTATATGAATATATTAATATTTATAATGCTAGGATTGCATAAAGCAATGTGTGCGACTCAATAGTAGAGTTTATGGCAAAAATTGGTACAGTAGTGACACATTCATTCATTGTAAAATCCAAAATGTCAAATAATAACTAAAAATATTTTTCGTTATTTATAAACAGCCTTTAACATTCAAGAAGACATCACTGGTTGACAAGAGCCCACTGGCAATGAATTTCACTTACTTCCATTTGGTTCTTACATGTGGCTTTATACTTGGCGCCAAATAAGAAGGAGATACAATTTCTCCACCCGCTCCAGTTTGCAATGTTTGTATCAGAGATTGCATGTGTGCTGGCCAGTTCGTTTGATTCATTCTATTTATTGTGGTTATTTGTCTTGTATTTACATTTGTATTTGCATATGTTGTGAGCATTTACAACTGTCTCACTCTTTTAATAAGTAATTATGTCCAAAAATATTGACAAAGGTAACCAAACCAAAAACTTTACGTACTCAGGAAGCGAATGAAATTGTGCTTGGTAAGGTACATATCCCAATTAAAGGATTATGCAGTTGATGGTATTGCTGAAGAACATGGTCGCAAAATTGTTTGGCATCGCCCTTTCCTGGTGTACTCCAATTTGATTAATTTGGGCGGAAGTAAAGGGTTACGTTGTGCAAAACAAAGAATTCACTGTGTCGTCTGTAATAAAGTTACATCAATAAAAAGCTGAAAACTGTGAACAGGTGTTTACCGATACAAAGGGCATAATAATTGCAACATAGGAAAATGGAATATTAGAAGCAAGGATAGAACAGTTTGTCATTTCCGGGGGTAATTCAAGCAAAAACAGCAATAATGCATGTGATTCGGATATCAGCAGCATTTCCCATTACAATATTCTACAGGTATGTTTCTTTTGTTAACATTAATCTTCACAGTGATATAATACTTCCATATTCTATCCTTTGCATGTAGATGAACTGTTTTAATATTTGAGAGGTAGAACTGGAACTTAAAAATTCAATGCCACAACTGGGATTTGAACCACAGACCTTCCGCTTACCGGGCGGCTGCTCTAACCAACTGAGCTATTGTGACAAACTGCCAGAATGGCATTAAATTCTCAAACCAGTTCATATTTCTCCTGGTAAACCAGGAGAAACAAACAGTAAGTTTGTTGGCATAAATAAATAATATTTTAATATTGTTTTTGAATACGAATATAAATTATACCTGCTCTACATTCCAAATGCAACCGTCTTCTTGCACATAATGCTAATGCGCTCTCCATGTGGCGCAATAAGCAGCAATGTCGCCTCTCTTTCACTGCCAACTATCAATACCTTTCTTGTTTGGCACCGATAATAATTTTGATCACATACAATCCTCTGTCTGTCTGGAGCGTATAGAATAATCCTAATTAAAGAAATCTCACCCTTCCAGCTGGATTTAGGAGCTACCACTCAGTCACAGAGGCAGTCAAATAACTATTGTATTATTCCATAGTTTTACATTTGTATAGCTTGTATACCTACTTTGTTGATGGAGAAGATAGGAACTGAAACGAGCAGAGTGGTGGGCAAAGCTTGATCTGGAGTAATGCCAGACATTCCAGTCCTGAACAAGGGGAAATGAGGGAAAATGTCAAGCAAGTCTAGAAATGTAGTAAGAAAGTATACAAATTATACTTCGTTCTATCAAAGAAATGTGATTAATAAAGTGCTTCTTAATTTGCTTTTACTAGCTTGAGGGAAAAAGATGGAAAGAAAGAGAGAGACAGAAAGAAAGAAAAAGAAAGAAAGAAGGGAGGGAGGGAGAGAGGAAGGAACGAAGGAAGAAAGGAAGGAAGGAAGGAAGGAAGGAAGGAAGGAAGGAAGGAAGGAAGGAAGGAAGGAAGGAAGGAAGGAAGGAAGGAAGGAAAGAGCATTGATTACTTGCAGAAAAAAAGAACAATAAATGGAGAGTATTATGCATTGTTATTGCACCAGTGAGCAAAGAAATCAAGAAAAATTGCCCTCATCTGGCAAAGATAAAGACTCTCATATCTTTTATTAAGCTAGTAATAGTGATGTGAATTTAAATTATAATGAAAACTGAGTCGGATTGAAACACAAAACATCACTTACATATAATAAAACTTGAACCAGTTTCAAGAGTCCAACTTACTCCCATCATCAGAATTAAACAACTGGTTCTTGTTGGTATTGTTTGATGTAAGGTTGGTTGAGATGACATCTAGGCTGAGCCGATAAACTTCCATAAAGGGTTTTGTAGAGGCAAATCAAAGTTCATTATGCGGAGCTTGTTTTTTATTATATGAATTTTTTTCCAAAGTATCCAACTCTACAGCGTGTTTTGTAGCTTTTAAAAGTTTTATGTTCAGCGTAATGTTGTGGTTGGATGTCCAAAAATGGTGTGCAACTACAGATTTATCCATTTGTTTGTATTTGATCATCTCATGTGTTCTTTTAGCCTGGTTTCTAAATTCCTCTTGGTTTTTCCTATGTAAATCTGGTCACAATCTGGGCAACTGATATGATACAATGTTGTATTTTTTGAAAATCATATATATATATTTTGTTTTTATTTGTTGTTGTTGTTGTTGTTGTTGTTGTTGTTGTTGAGAGAGTTAGTGATCTGTTTCAAGTGTTTGTTTTTTGAACTGTGCTATTTTCTTATCAATGATTTGTTTGTTGAATCATTATTAATTGCCTTGTTGACTATGTGTTTGTGTTCTTCTTGTGATAATGGAGTAAAAACCAATCTGTAAGATAAACTGTTTAGGACTGCAAGTTTGTGTGGAACTGGGTTGAAGCTGTCATTTTTTATGTAGTTTTCTGAGTGGGTAGCTTTTCTGTAGATACCAAAACTGATTTTATTTTGGCATCAAATTATTTTTAAGTCCAAAAAGGGTAAAGTATCTTTCTCTTCCATTTCCATGGTGAACTGTATGGCTCTGTTTTGTAAATTCAGAAGTTTTAGGGAATCCTGGATAAATTTGTTAGGTACTATTGCAAAAATATTGTTTACATATCTGTGCCAAACTTTGAACATGTGTGGAAAAGAGGTTGTTATGTGTGTTTCCAATTTACTCATTAAGAAATCTGCCAGGAATGGTGATAGAGGATTTCCCACTAGATGCTGATAGATGTTATCTCAACCAACCATACATCAACAATATCAACAAGAACCAGTTGTTTAATTCTGATGATGGGAGCAAGTTGGACTCTTGAAACCGGTCAAGTTTAATTATGTGTAAGTGATATTTTGTGTTTCAATCCGACTCAGTTTTCATTATAATATAAAGATTCTTACCCATCAAGACAAAGCCAGGGTGCACCCCTGGGCAGTTTTGGTGGTGAAAATTGTGAAATTAAAGTTTGAATTACTACAACATCCGGCATATTTATCAGATCTGGCCTCCAGTGAAACTTCCAAACTGGAAAAATGCCTATGGAAAAAATTCAGGTCTAACGAGAAGATCATCTCCCAAACATGCCTATTTTGAGGACCTTCCAATATCCTTCTTTTGGTTGGCTTTTAACAGTTGGATAAATGCTGGGAAAAGTTTATTGAGCTAAAAGGAGATTATGTTGGGGGGAGGGGAATCTATCAAAAATAATTTGCTTTTATGTATTTCTAAGAACTTACTGAACACCCCTCCTAAAAGAGTTCAGAAAACTTAACATAACAAACTAAATTTCCAATTAAATGTATTAAATGCATTTCAGGAACAGGATTATGGATGTAGCACATTTCAGTATATCAAAGGGCAACACTTATACTTCGGCAACAAGTTGTGACATTAGTAATGTTCATATTTTTTAATCATAAAGGTGTTGTCCCTTATTCTATGGAAAAGAAGGCTTCAAGAACTTTATACTTTGCATGCACATTTGCTTGATGCACACCCCCATGCTTTGACAGAATAAACCCTAGGAAGTTTTGAAGTAAAATGTTGTACTGACAGAAAACACGGCACAGATCAAGTAATATTATAACAGTATGGAGTTCTAATTTTTCTAATTTTTATAAGCTCTTAAAAACAACTAAATAAAATAAAAAATACTATTGAGGTACTAAATATACTTATTTCACATATTATTACAACTTTTAACAGAACAATGAAATGGAACATAGGTGATTATTAAAAGCAAAAGAAATATTTCTCAAAAAAGTTGTAAAACAAAATATTAAATAGCAAAACTCAGGTAAACTTTGATAAAAAAAATGATGTATTGCATCTACATTTTTTTCTGCCCACTCTTATGTATACTATTCTTATAAAGCTTATTACTCAGACTACTTCTTGTTAATCCAGATAAACTTTGAATTCACATTTCAGTATTTTGTTGCAGAATAAAGTAGGTAAAGCGATAGTCAAATTTTGAAATAGCATGCGAGAACTTTGAAATTCCATGCTCTTTACATGACCACAAGAAAAATAAACAGGACTTCTCAGAACGGTTTGAAAATTCAAACCAATAAAAAAGAATATCTAGAAAATAGTTCATCCACAAAAAAATATTTGACAAACTCTGTGCCACATTCTATCCACATTTTTTGTGCAGTAACATTTTGTCAGTCTTATGGTTTACCGATTATACAAAAGTAATTCCAAATGAAAAGAACTTCATAGGCCATACCTGAAAATCCAAGACATACATGTCATTTGCTGTGTTAATATCTTAAAAATATGCTATTTTAATCAAAATCATTAGTAATTTTTGATAGAATCAAAAATATTGAAAATTTCCATATGAAAGATAATCTGGGTTTAGGGTTTTCTTAAAAATCTTTGTGGCACCTATCTGGAAGATAATTAACTTAATTACTAAGTTTGTTAGATATTTATCAAACCTTCACACACAGAAATGAAGATCCTTTTCTAAAATGCTTTCTTTTTTGGTTTAGGGCACCTTAAAGCATATATTTTCAGTGAAATGGAATATTTGGGTGGAATACAATACTTCCTCTATTTACAGTATGCACTAAAGAAAGAAACAAAACAGCACAAAGAAAGAAGAAAGAAAGAAGGAAGGAGGGAAGGAAGGAAGGAAAGAAAGGGAGGAAGAAAAAGAGGGGGAAAATCTTGATATTCAGACATTTTGACATGGTAATGTATCAACATGCAAAACCAAACTGCTGGGTTTCATCTCGCCGCTGCAGCATTGCTTTCTTTGAGTTTGATTAGCTCTTCATTTTTAACATGTTAAGCACAAATTGAAATTTTAATTACGCTAGCTTATATTTCTACAGTTAAACTTATTGAAACATATTTCGGAGATATCTGTCCCCATCATCAGCAGACAACAGTCTCCAAAACATACTCCAGTAATTATTTTGGAAGTAAGAAGTTGGACACAGTGAAATGGAACAATAATCTAATGAGTCAGTTATAACACTAACTTCCCTTATTTAAAATTTAATTTGAAACATGCTCCAAAGCAAGTGCTTGCATCCTCAGTCTTGGTCCAACAAAACTGACTTAATATTCCAGTAAGTATTTATATAGAGAGTGAAGCTAAAGTACATATTTCATCACATAATCGAATAATGGTCACACCCTAATTTATAGGCCATTAGGAACATAAGCATTTCACCGCATAATCATTGCATTAATATTCCAAGTGTTCACTATCAAGAAATATTGAAAAATAACATACAGCCACTGCAATCTTGAGTACTATTAGTCTTGCTAGATTCATGGGAGAGGAAAGAGGGCATGTGTGCAGCATATTCCGATGCTCAGCACTGAGATACCATTCCTATTCCTCAAGTCAACAATGTGTCATTGAAGATACTTCAATGCCATCAGCTTGTTGAGATGGAGGCTAGCTCATCAATGAATTTGATTGTTTCAAGCACCTAAAGAGTGGGAATTTGCAGAGCAGTAAGTAAATGGAGTGGCAACAGGTGCAAACTGTATTACATGTGGTTAGCATGTGTCAAGTCCATAACCATCTTACTCTTCAATTGTGTACAACTGTTTGTTTCTGCAGTTATTCTAACAAGTACTTATTTTTTGAAACATCAATATGGGGAAACATAGAAAGTATATGGCAGGTTTTAACCAAGAGTGATTGGATTTGCGGCAAAAAATTGTAATCAAGCTATAGAAAGGGCGAATGAAAAACTTGTAAGATACCGGCATAAAATGGAAATGTAGCTGAAATCTACAAGCTATACAAGGTGCTCTTTTCATGGTCCTGAGACAGGATATTGTAAGACCCCAAAAGAAAATTTATGTAAATATTTGTTGAGAGTGTAATTTGTGTTGGTACGAGTTGGTTGAGTGACGAAAACGTGTTGCTATTGTTCATTGTTACAAACAATTAAGTTTGTTTAAAGACATAATAAAGATTTCCATATTTAATTTTAATATATATGTATAAAGAAAAGAATTATATGTGTTCAATATTGAAAGCGAAGGGAGAATAGCTAAAGATCGCTTCCCTAACAATACGGGAACTATTTGATGGATGCATACGCGGATGTACACGAAAAGAAGTGTGATGCGGTGCCAATTGTTTAGTGAATAGCGTCCGTGTGCTTGATACGGGAAGACGTGTTTTTATAGTGCTCTTGAATGTGAGTAGAAAATTGACTAAACTTTCATGAAGTTATTAAAAAACTGGAATGACTATCAATATAATATAAATTGGTGCGACGAAGAGTAATTTAAGTGTAGACCCGAGAAAAAGTGTTAATAAAGTAATATATTATAGAGAGGTAACAAGTGATTGTTCATTCCATCTAGTACCACGACCCGAGATAACGAAAGAGTCAAAAGCTCATCACCATCACCTTCGTTTTATTATAAAAACAGCACCAGTCCTAAAACCTGAGAAATAGATACCAAGGTGCTAGCATATATTGAAGAGTTGCACAATATTGGATGTTGTGTTTCACAGTCAACAATACAATTATAATGGCCCCAGTTAAAAGTACTTGTGATTCAAAAGAGTGGTAAATGCTTTTGTAAATAAAAGATGATTTTATAGTTCATTAAATACAAAGTCACCACTGTCAATCTATATTTTATTGGAATACATTTTGCATTGCTGTTTCGATGGTACTTTTGTTTCCCCTCCTTTCTTTTCAACTATGAACAAAGTAATGTGGCCACTCTTGAATACTCTGTAAGACTCGTTCTTGCTCCTTGGACTGTATGCTAGCCGCTGAAAGCTAACAAAGCCAGTTTTAAATAATTTATTCTTTACATATTGCTCGCACTGTTTTTAATTTTTTTGTTTAAAAAAGAAGCATAAAAAATGAAATGATTATGTGATGAAATACAGTAATTAAAATTTCAATGTGTGCATGTATATGTCAGAAAGCTTCAATCTATTTTCCCAAAAGAGAAGAATTCAGTGCTTAGCAATGTCATTCTATTATGGCATTTTTACCTGCCTCATGCACATAAATTGCAAACTCATCTGTGAAAGGGATATAGCCTTCATTTTTGGCATTTACTTCTCAGCCTCAAGTGACCCAACCACCTCACAGAAGGGCAAGTGCATGACAAGGCAAGCCAGGGATGTTACTTTAACCAGCTATCTATTTTTCAGCATCTGTACATATGCACATAATTTTTTATCCTTAGGTTTCTGTTTATTAGACAAATTAGTTTAGTATAACTAAAATAATCAGTTCACACAAAAGCAACAATAATAATAGAACTAGGAAATTTATGTTAGTTCTATTACAACTCATAAAACAGCACTTTGTTTATCAAAGTTAAAATTGCATATCTGCAAGGTAACTGATGAGGAATATAAATGATAAGTAACACAGAATAAAAAAAATCAATAAAATAAAACTTGTAATATATGAACAGATACTAAATGTTATATATTTTATATCTTCCTTTCAATTTCTTACTTTATAGCTATGCAATAAATTGTTTGTACTGTAATGTACTAAGAATGAACTTCCAAATCGATGAACTAGGAAGCTAGTGTCCAAATACCTCTAGGCTCTTCATGCCCAAACATATGTATCTCCTAAATTGATCTGCATTCCTTTGGTTTTAGTTCTGTTTTCCAGTCTCCATTTTCAAGATCCAAGTAATTCATCATCTGAAGAAACCTCAGCTTCATGCTTCAGTTTCATAGTTTTTATTTCAGCATTGTACAATAATTACATCTGGTCTCCTTTTCTCTTTCATTCTGCCTCCTTCAATTATCTTTATAGTCCGTTCCTTTGCTGCAGTCTTAAGGCAACAAATTATTCCAAATTCACAACAGGAATACAATGCATAACTTTCCACCTATCTGAACTATTATCTCCCTTAATTCCCAGGAATTCATGTTAATACCTTTATCCAAGTCAGGCGGCTATTTTTATCAATTCAACTTTAGTAGAACAAATGAAATTGTAAAATACCGAGGGCTTACAAGCTCTTCTTCCATTATTTCTTAATGCACACACTCTTTTTAGTCAAGAAAAGAACAAGAAGGGGTGAACTCTGCAAAACCTACTTAAGATAAATGTCATTTGACTGTTACGAAGCACGCTGACTTAGTGAGATTCTTAATGTTCAAAGCAGATTTGGGTTGTTAGACAAATGAAGTAACTTCAGAACTAAATATGATGAACAGAATCAGTGAATTAGTAACCCAATAGACTCAGTATGTTACACAATGATGGGCAGACTGCTGTGATACATGAAATATGTGAATTATTTGTACTTTACCTGTCACAGCCTTATCCATGCTCGGAGGATTGGAGGATGTTAGTCCAGAAGGTCCCGGTTGGTCCAATGGTGCATCCTCTCTATTGTTACTGTCCGAGTCTTCCTACAAAAACAATAAAACATTATAGAGATGGAAATCTCTAAATATTACTCAACAGCTATAGTTAGAAAGACACAAGAAAGTCAGTAATTAACTGATTCACATGACCTGCCAGTGTACCACATCTGTTCAGCATAATGATAATTGAATTGAATTATTTATTTCCATTAACAAAACGAGCATTTGTATAAAAAAGTGAGGATGGAAAGCAGAGAGCTGATGTAGAAACATTTTCCTTTGTTAATAGAGTCATTGAGAAATGGAATAAATTGCCTGTAGCAGCCTTTCAAGGCTGTCTTCTGTCCACAAAGAAATTTAGGAAAAATTTAAACAGAGTAATGTTGGATAATTTATTATGAAGGTTACTTACAGTGACTCAAAAAGTATTCGTCTGATACATAGTTTATGTTTAAGGGTGTATAGATAATGGAAAATTATCAGAATGAAGTATAGCAGGACCATTGTCTTATTTATTAATCAATGAAAAAGAATATATAACAAATAAACACAGATTTCTATTATTTATTTATGCCAACAAACTTACTGTTGGTGTTTTTAAACACACAAGCCGTGTGTGGAGAAATACGAACTGGCTTGAGAATTTAATGCCATTCTGGCAGTTTGTCACAATAGCTCATTGGTTAGAGCATCCGCCCGGCAAGCGGAAGGTCTGTGGTTCAAATCCCAGTTGTGGCATTGAATTTTTAAGTTCCAGTTCTACCTCTTACAGATTTCTATTTTCGTGAACAAGTTAAAAATTCAAAAGTAAAATTAGGCAATTTAGGATGCAAAATAAGTATTCATCTGCAATACTAAAAATTATATTCTGGACATTAAATGTTATGGTTAGTACTTATAACCCAGCCGCTGAAAGTTTGCACTTGACAGGGAGCAGTTAAGTTGGTGCACTCGCAGAATAACAGATGAAAAGTGCCATCTGTAAAACTTCCTGAGCCAATCACAGGGCAGTATTCTGGTCGGTTGATCACAAAGGGGAAACGGGAGAGGGAGACACTGTTGCCGGATATCACTGCTTCCAGCCACGTGTTTCAGTTTGTGATTTCTGTCACATGTGTCTGGTTGCTCTTCGCAAGTTGTTTATTATATTTGTTATTTTTATTGTTGTTGATATTTATTTATTTATATTTATTTTATATAATGTTTACATAAATTATTCGTATTATATACACAAAATTTAACGTGCAAGATGGTGCCTCAAAAGAGATGCCATTCACCAAGCAATTCACGAAGTGAAAAACCTATACATTGAGGTGTGCCACTGAATAGCCAAGCATTGGAGTTATTAAGAAGAAAGAGGGAATTTTATGAAAATGAGAAGAATATGTTGATATCTATGAGCATCCCTGTATTCCTGCTGATAAAGCTATAGAGCAGACTGCAAGAACACTCAGATTAAGCAGAAGAACTGCAATCAGCAAGGGAGTAGTGAATACAAGGTTGCTGGACCATCTGGAATGAAGCAGGTATTTTTGTCACCTCCAGGGAAGAAAATTAACTGCATTCATCTGGTCACAGAGCTTGATGCGCTCGAAATAGACACAATTCGAAGGCATACTTACACCTACTATGGTAGAAAGGAGTACCCAATCGTATGCAAATTACTTTTCACCAGGGGCAAAACATCGCAGAAAGCGGTGCTAAGAGAGATTGGCTTCCAATATAAAAAGATAAATGGACGAAAAGTGCTGCACTACACAGTAGTGGCACGAAATATGCTTTTGCATAAAATCCTAGTCAAAGACCTCCACAAAATTGTGTGGCTGGACAAAACAAGGGTCAATGTGGAGACACCGTGAAAAAGTACCTGTGTTTACCTTCAATTATTAGTAATAACAAAGTAGTTTTTTGTCCTGTTACGTTCATAGCTTGTGTGCATTGTCTATGTGGTTTTATGACACAATAGAAAGCTATGTCATCTGCTACTGTGAATTAGCAACTTTGGCAATGTCACAAGCACAGAACAGCCAACTTGACACAAATCAATGCAACCTGTCAAGTGCAAACTTACAGCGGCCGGGGTATAGTAGGCCCTCCTTTCTTCTCAATTATTTCTTGCATTCTCCTAGGCATGGGTTTCACCAGTTTATGTTGCTTGCACTGTAATTTTTCCTCATTCCTCCATTAGAGCATTTTTTTAAAATCATACCCATTGGATACAATGATTCTTCCTATTTTTGTTAAGTACACTCCACAAACAGCCACTCTCACCAAAGCGGCCCAGGTTCGATCCCAGGCACTGCATGTGGGATTTCTGGTAGACGAAGCGGCATTGGGGCGGGTTTCCTCCAGGTTCTCCAGTTTCCCCTGCCATCTCATTACACCGGTGCTCCATCTTCATTCCATGTATCACCAGTGTCACCGCCTGCGGCGCCGTATGTAGTAAAAGCGGGCGTTAAACACTACTACTACTAAAACAACAACAACAAACAACTACAGCTTTGCATCTAGAGCTGCATGTGTGGGTCCATTATCTTGTGTGAAAATATAATCCGTAGAAAGACCCATATTATTCACATTTCTGGACAGATGTGTGTTTAGGATGTTTCATGTAAACTCTGTGGTTCATAACTCAATCAATAAAACACAAATCCCCCAGGCCATTTGCACTCATGCAGCCCATACGAGTACTGAACCTCCTCCATGTTAAACTGAAGCTGTGATATTTCTCTCTTGAAGTTCACTATTCTTTTTTCTCCATTCTGTTATTCGCCCATATGTCTTAAACAGCTCAAATTTACTCTCATCAGTAAACACCACCTTCTTCAAGAAACCAAACCATCGTGTTTCTGTTCCCTTGATTATGCAACTCACTTCCTTCTGTTGATTTTACTATCAAGGTACATTCTTTATGGGCTGTTCAGCCCACATACCAGCTTCATGAAGCACATTTCTTACAGTCTGTGCTGAAACAGACTTTCCTATATGCAGTTGAACTGCAATAGCAAGTTTTGGAGCACTTAATTTTTTAATTTTTCTTGACTTCTCTAAGAAGCCATCAATTTTTCATCTCAGATAGAACCATAGGTTGACTGCTTTTTCATTGGTTTTCATAAGTTTTGTATTGATTAAACCTGTATATAATAGACTTTACTATACTGGTACGTATGTCAATGATTTCTCCAATTTCTTGAAACAATTTTCCCTTTTGAAACAACCAGATGCTGATTTCTCTCTCTTCTTTTGTAGTTTCACAATGTTTTCAATCCACATTATATATCACACAACAGCTTTGAATACAGAGATGGAACTCTAATGGATGAAACACAACTGCACAAGAAAAGGGAGAGAGGTGTGTGTGTGTGTGTGTGTGTGTGTGTGTGTGTGTGTGTGTGTGTGTGTGTGTGTGTGTGTGTGTGTGTGTGTGTGTGTGTGTGTGTGTGTGTGTGTGTGTGTGTGTGTGTGAGGTGCCATATTTGGGTTCTTATTTATTAGATGAATACTCTTTTGACATAAAATAAGGTATGATTTTAAATAACATGGATTTAAGAGGTAGAATTGGAACTGAAAAATTCAATGCCACAGCTGGGATTTGAACCACAGACCCTCCGCTTGCCAGGCAGGTGCTCTAGCCATTAAGCTATTGTGACAACCTGAATGAATGACACTGAATTCTCCAACCAATTTATATTTTTCCCAGTAAATGGGAGGGTCTGAGGTTCAAATCCCAGCTGTGGCATTGAATTTTTCAGTTACAATTCTACCTCTTAAACATTGCCCACACACGGCTTGTGTGCTTGAAAACACCAACAGTAATTCAAGATGTTCTCAGGCTTCTAGCCAGGTGTAGTGATGCACAGCCATCGACGTTTCGGGAGTGTACATCTCTCCCATCATCAGGATGATGAATGACTAGCAAGAGTGAAGCAACCTGTATATGTACTGTCCGCTAGTACGTACCGAGTAGAAAACACCCAGTCTAATGTGGAGGTGTTTTCTGAGTCAGTCGATTTCCAAAGGCTGATTTCCCTTACAAAGCTGGAAATCGACTGACTCAGAAAACACAGATTCCAACGGAGCGGTGAACCACCTCCACATTAGACCGGGTGTTTTCTACTCGGTACGTACTAGCGGACAGTACATATACTGGTCCCTTCACTTTTGCTAGTCATTCATCATCCTGATGATGGGAGAGATGTACACTCCTGAAACGTCGATGGCTATGCATCACTATACCTGGCTAGAAGCCCGAGAACATCTTGAATATGTTCGTCGCCAGGAAAGCTTCAAATCATATTTTACCAACAGTAAGTTTGTTGGCATAAATAAATAATTAACATGGATTTGTACAGAAATTAAGCAACATATGAACTCAAATAGTTTATTTCTAAATGTAGATATTAACCAATGTAAGGAAATAGCTATTGTTCATTTGACTATATTTTTATGATTGTGCTTGTTAAATTTTATGTGTTATAGTCAGATGAATACTCTTTGGACTAGTAGTAGGTGCGTCTTTGACATTTTATAAACTTACTGTGAATACTGGTGGTAAATTTATTGGTTATACTGATACTACAGGTAATTAATGAATATAAATTTGTAAAGTAATGATTTAAAAAAACTAGATGTTATATTATATAACCACAAGCTCGTAGCTATAATAATCTGATTCATAGAGGAACCATTTTATTCATATTATTGTTTATTGTTCATTGTATTACTATTGTTTACACACCTATTGTTTGTAATCTTAATTTATACATTTAACTTTGCCACAGCCCTAAACAAAGTACATGAATGGAGCTCCAAAAACCTCATGACTATCAATGTGGAAAAAACAAATTATGAATTATTTACACTAAAATACAAACCAGTTAATATTAACATAAATTATAATGGTAAACCACTCAAAGCAGTTGATGATGCCAAATACTTAGGCATCACTTTCGACAAAAAGCTAAGTTGGAAAAAACATATAACAAACATCTCAGAAAAGGTTGAAAAGAAACTGCAAATCCTGAAAAGGTTAGCTGGTGCTAAATGGGGCTGCTCAAGGAGAGTCCTTAACACAACATACAAAATGTATGTTAAACCAAACCTCTTGTACTGTTCTGAAGTTTTAATAACAGCAGCAAATGCTAACATCAATAAACTTGAACAAATACAAAATCAGGCTCTTCGCCTAATCACTGGAGCAGTTAAATCCACACCTATTGATGCCATGCTTGCCTTAACACGGACCACATCAATAACAACAAAAATAGGAGAACAATCATTGCTCCAACACGAGAAAATGTTACGACTGCCAAACTCTAAATGGACAGAAGAGAACCTCCCCCCTTCAATCCTTAAAACTCATAGTAGTTTCCTAGAAAAGGTAACACAGATTAAATCCAAATTGAACATTCCTAACACCAGAGAAAATCTACTTATAAGAGAAAATCCATTGGAATTATTGCAACCTACCTTCAGTTTGGAATTAATAGAGGAAATAAGTAAATCAGACACACCAAAAGAAATACAAAAACTTCTAGCTCTGGAAACAATCAATACTAGATATCCCACAGAAGAATGGCTGCACATATATACTGATGGATCCTCCAAGGAAAACCTTACTGGAGCTGGAGTTACGTGTTCACATTTTTCCTTTTATCATTCTGTTGGCAGAGAGACAACAAATTATGATGGAGAAATAGAGGCTATATACATTGCTCTCCGACAATTATTAAATCTTCCCTTAAATAAATTTAACAAGGCAGTAATTCTTTCAGATTCTAAAGCTGCAATTCAGGGAATATGTTCAAATACTACAAAGAAGTCAACAAAAATTAGAGAATGCTACAAAATGTTAACACAACTCCAAAAAGTTAATAAGACTGTTCATCTCCAATGGATTCCAGCACACTGTGGAGTCATGGGGAATGAAGCTGCAGACTCACTTGCAAAGAAAGGCACAACAATAAAACAAAAGTCTAAATTCAATTTCTCATATTCCTCAATAAAACGCTTGATCATTAAACAATTTTCTCATTCATACCTACAAGAAATAGAAACAAATCCCAAAGATAAAAAACGGATTACACTACTTTCCAACCCAGATATAATCCCCCAGAGACCAAGAAAAACAGCGGTTGCAGCCTTCCGACTACTGACAAATCACGACTGCTTAGCAAGTCATCTCTACAGAATAGGTATCTCAGCTTCACAAATAGGTGTCCTGTGTAACGATCCAGCAGAAATGAACGAAGATCACTTGAAGACCTGTGAAGCATTAAGATCAGAAGAAACTACAGTTCAAAAGTATTGGAAAGCACGAATGCTAATGGCTTCATTGCCAGATGCAAGGCACTAGAAAACAACAACAACAACTTTGCCACAGGGTAATACCCATTTGCAGTGAATAAATACATTTTATAATTACTATCAATAAATTAAAGTTTTACTGCTAATACACAATACAACTCTGGTTAAAACATATAACACACAAAATACTTCCTTCCCACCTGAGTCTAGCATTGACCCATATAGGGGTCCATTACATTCAACCCAGTGGCTATTTCTATAATGAACATTCCCTTATTTACAAACTTCTTTCTTATTGGTTTTGTGCTTTTCCTTTCTTTGGAACAGTATGGAGCAAAAAAAACGTGCTTTATTCCAATTCAACTCAAGGGAGTTCAGAGCAAATTATATGTGCATAATGTTGTTAGTTTTTAGTACTTTTCCATTTTCTTTGTCACACAAACCAGATTTTCATAGAAAAAATAAGTCTGTTAATGTTTCATAATGATAGAGCTTGCAGTCTTCTTGGAAAACCAGTTTCTGTTCTTTTTTTTAAACACAAACTAGTTTTCCAAGAAGACTGCAAGCTCTATCATTGTGAAACATTATATCTCTGTTAAATGTTGATGTAGGAAATTAGTTTAAGATATGCAATTAAACTGATACAGACACTGCTGAATTAATTACTGTGGATTCGGATTCAGATTTATTCATCAATTGTAATGATTTTACGAGGCTTTGTGATGTGAAATAAAGTATACAAAAAGTTGTAATTTAATAATAACTATGTGAGGAGACACTATTATGATAGCTGTAAAATTTAATGGCAGCTGATAGTTGACTATTACTATTCTTTTTCCTGTAGTGCAAATTAATTGTGTGGGTGCAAATAGTATTTATATCACTGGTTTTACAGCGGGATTTACACAGCGTGTTTAACTGTGCAATACTACAAGGCATGGCCATGATTGGATTTTGTGTTGAGCCAGGCGCCTTTAAATTTTGCGACAGCTATATATGTAAAATTTTAGCATAAACTTTTAATTAAATAACCATCACTTGCTTTTGCTGTTTTATACTCTACTACTGTATAAAAGGCATTCTTAATAAGATAAGACTTAATTTGTTTTACTTTTGTTGTTTCCTCATTTGTTTCTTTAATCCAGCAACTCATCTACTTTTCTATTGTATTACTATTATCAACATACCTATGTGCATTGTATGTGTAAATCTGCAAGCTCTGTTTAGTCTCAAAAAGTAAGCATTGAAAGATACATCAAAGTTTAAATTAGAGATCAACTGCAATTTTCTCCTAATTAAATATGTTAAAAGTAACTTACAGGATGTTCTAGGTTGGTAAAATCCTCTTCTACGTCAACTTCTCCTTCCAGGTAATTATCTTCTACCTCTACTTCCTGTTTAATTTTCTGGAAATACAAAAGACACAAATTTATGAACTATTAATCTGTATATGCAGAATCTTTTTTTCTAATCATAAAGTGCTTAAGAAAAATATAGCATTGCATTATTATTTATTTATGCCAACAAACTTACTGTTGGTGCTTTTAAACGCACAAGCCATGTGTGGGCAATGTTTGAGAGGTAGAACTGGAACTTCAAAATTCAATGCCACAGCTGGGATTTGAACCACAGATCTTCCACTTATCAGGCGGATGCTCTGACCATTGAGCTACTGTGACAAACTCCAGAATGGCATTAAATTCTCAAACCAGTTCGTATTTCTCCTGGTAAACCACAAAGGCAGTCTCACATCAGAGACAATTACCCCAATGGTGACTTACTATTGTAAGGGACACTGGGAGTGAAATTTGAAAGTTCCACATTTTTTGATAGATTTTTCTGAAAGTTTTACTGTGTTTGTATTTATATGAGAATAGGAGGTACGCCAAATTTCATTAAAATTGGATAATTCGTTTAGGATATATAAATTATTTTATGAATTTAATAGGCACGTTTTCAAAATAGAGCTCGTGTCTATTGACTTTTCAAAATTAATTTATATTGGCAGAACTGGTACTCTAAAACATGGGTAACAATTGTATAAGAGATATTTCAAATACGTTGGCTGATTATGCTGTACATATTTTTTTAATAACAAAGAAAATTTAATCTTAAAAATTAGTGATTTTTTTCATACAAAAAAAATGTTTTTGGAATTCATGTTAATGATAACACCAATATTAAATCATAGTTTTGTTTAGCTGCTATTTATGAATACTTTTGGAAATTTTCATTGAATTTGAAGCAAAACTCAGGTGCAACCTTCTTTTGGAATGTGCAGAAATGTAGTTTTGAGAAAAACAGGTTTTTATGTAGGAGCATCCTGTGTACGTTAAGGGAAGAGCGCTATTTGAAAGGGCCGTAATGACCACATGGAGTGGGAGATATGAAAAATGTTAGCTGATCCAAATGCACCGTGTTCCAGGAACATTTTAAGGGAAAAAAGCAATTTTCGACTTTTTGACAATTTTGAGCAAAATTTCACTTCGAGACTCCCAGTGTCCCTGTAAGTACTTTATGTCCCAGGATTAAATAACCTTCAGATGGTAATTATTACTTATTTATGCCAACAAACTTACTGTTGGTGTTTTTAAACACACAAGCCGTGTGTTGTAGCGGTATTTCCACCTAACAATGGGTGTCCAGAAATGGAACTTTAATCTTTCATAATTAAGGAAATAATTTATTAATTATCCATGTTTTTTTTTGTAGTAATTCCTGAAAATTATATCAAACAAAAGTCCTTGTAGAGTTATATTTATGTTCTAAGTTTCATAAAGGTTGATAAATAAACACAGGCAGAGTTACGCAGGGAAATCTGCAAGTTTCCCGCCAAGAAAACAAGATAATTTATGCGGCCGTGGGTACAATTTTGGCATGAGGCAATAATACGTTGGCATTCTATTATTGTTGTTGTCTTCCTAAAGTACCGCAAGTCTCTAAACGAATTCTCGAAGCGTTGCTAAAATTTAAAGGTTTAAAGAGAAAACAAATGAACATAAAAGCCCAATAAGAATAGCCAATCAGGAGAAAAATGTTGTTTATAGTGAAAAATTTGAAATCCCCCCTTTCCCCGGCTATGAGAAAAGCGTTGGTGAGAAACTCAACAGTTCAGTGCTTCCAGGTGTAAGGGAAGGTTGTGTCTCCGGGTCGCGGAATAGACGCCACATTATTAGGAAGTGTCTTGTCAAGTGCCACTGAGTCGCTACACGTCCAGTGATTGCATATTGTTTATATAGGAATTGGGATTCATTCGGCATAATAGGTGATCATAATATAGTTAAGGGGTGGAAGATTGGACTTGCAGAGTTTCCTGTAACCCAAAGTGCCAATAGGGAACGTGCATCTTGTGTTTTTCTTCCGAGGAACCCTGTACAAAACCCATTCCTTCTCATCACCGTCCAATACACCGCTCCTCTCTGAAAGACCAACATCTCTCGTCGAGGCTGAGACCCTGAGAAATTGGCACCTCCTCAGCTGCATTGACAAGACAAGGACTTCAAGCCAACAGGTCGGCCGGAAAAGGGGCAGTGAATCCGCACAACAATGTCTAAAATTTCTTCCTCCAGTTTACAAACTGCAGATTTCAACACAAATTTCTAAAAGTAATTTCCAGGAACATTATAGTTACATACAGCCTATACATCACAAATCATTTGAAATAGAAGAAAGATCTAGAAAAGCTGAAACAAGACTTTTTCATTTAAAAATTGTTAATATTTGTTATATTTCCTTAAAATTTGTGACTTCAAAATGAAATAAATCTCATGCAAATAATTTCTTTAACCCTTTTAATAAACAGATAAACCCAATGGGATAAGTACGCATATGGCTGGATTGCTGTCTTTGTTGTCTGGCCCCATAATATGTACACTATTTATTGTTCCACCACATATTCACATTGACAGAGAGAAAGCAAGAAAAAAACATCTTCTCATCAGTTTTGTTATATCTTGCAATCAGTTATCTTTGGTCTCTGTATTTCACAGATGAGGACATCTGGAAAATTCTATGTTGTATGCATGCACATTTGAACCTCAAAACCTGTTCTTTATCTTTTTCATCCTACATTATCATCTTCATTGATGCAAAAAGTAAACAGGCCCCCTAGCCTGTGCAACCACAGACTAGAGGGCTCCTATTTATTTAGCCTGGCGTCTATTTTATATGCCAGGTCTACTCACATCTTTTACTATTGTGATTTACAACAAAATTACAATTGCAATTATAGATTTTAATTTACATGTATAAGGAAAGTTAATGGGTTTCTTTTATCTCCAGCTCATCCCTCACAGGCGCCCCTGTAAGTTGCACTGCTCGTCCTAGGTTGTTCTTCCTCAGCCAACAGCAGGCACCTCTACATCTTATTTTAAGGTCTAACAGAAATAGCCCCAGTGTTACCAGTAATGCATCTGTTGATGTTGTAGAAAATGCACCAGTGAGTCAGATGAGAATCTTCTGCTGAAGTCTCATTTCCCTTATGGCAGTTCTTAAAAACAGTCAATGTGTCCAAGCACCAACTGCAAATCCAGCAATTGACTCAAGGAGGAGTTATGGTACAGACGGACCACCTTATAAAGGTACAACACCAAGACTTCTTGCAAACAAGCAATCTTGTTTAAGACAGCAAAGGTCCTTTTAGCGATGTCAGTAGCATGTTTATGAAATAATAGACCTTTCTCTAAAGTTACTCCAAGGTATTTAATACTAGTTGTTCTCTTAATTGAGCATTGTTCATAGAAACAATAGGGTTTCTTAACAATTTTCCACATAGCAGAAGATATTTGGATCTGGTGAAAGATATATTTCACTTTAATTTCATGCATTCACTATACATGAGATTCGATGCCACAGTTGTATGTATCTCCAACTCCACCTGTGAATTGCCCTTGATGAGCAGGACTATGTCATCAGCATATGCAGTATGTCCAAATACTACTCTACTTCTGCCAAGTGCTCTTAGCACTGGTTCTAGTCCAATGTTCTCAAGTAGAGGTCCACACACAGAACCCTGCGGCCATCCTTTAGTGACAGATTTTGTCTTGGAAATTTGTCCTCCAGTAAAATGTATAACTATTGTAGCAGTAGTTAAGAAGGTCATACATATTCTTGGGACAGTTCATCCGTCTTAGTTCCACAAAGAGCGAAGGCCACCACAAGCTCCATCTATATCAATGAATAACCCTATAATGTACTATGCCGATAAAAGTTCAAGTGTCTAAGGTATGGTTAATGGTTATTGATGTAAAAGAAACACCAGAACTTTATTATCCCTGGAAAAATCCATTCTGGTATTGCGAAAGATGATCACAATGTAATCCCCTAATGTGCCCATTCAATGTCATAGCCAAACCCTCTGTAGTTGGGCCAACCTTAGTTGGCAACTAGCCTGAATGGACATCATCCAACTAAATTTATATTTTATTCTACAATTATCAAGATTATAATGAGATAACATTTGACAGCTTCTCTTCCTATAAGGAGTGTTCATATTATTTTACAATAGCAGCGCTCTTACACTATACATATTTTCAGGTCTTGAACTGACAACAAGAAGTAGACACATAGGCAAGGGATGTGTGCAGGTATGCAGGGAAGTTTGAATAGGATTCCCATTGAGTATCAGTGCATCTGTATTCTACTTGTTTTTGCATAATTTATGCAAATATATTACAAGCATGGCTTAATGGACTACACATCTTCTAAAAAAACTTGTAGTTTTATGATAACATTAATTGACTGAACTGAAATTTATCAGTTTTTATTGATTTCCAAGGTGCATATGATTCTATGTGCAGAACAAAACTGCTAAAGAAAGTAAAAAAAATAGGGATACAAGGTTCAATGTTTACATGGCTATGTCATTTCCTAACATAACACTTTATTGCAACCAGATATGGAAGAAATATATCTAAATATAAACAAGTGCACCGTGGCTTACCACAAGGCGCAGTGCTCAGCACTACACTTTTTAATATATTTATTAACGATCTGCCACAACAAATACAAGAATCAGGTGTGAAGTGTGCACTATTTGCTGATGACTTAGTAACGTGGACTTCAAAACCAAAAAGCAAAAGTATAGAACTAGAAAAAACCATGCAACAATCCTTAACCAACTTACAGAGGTGGACCAAAGAAAATTTAATGACTGTTAATACAACAAAATCAAACTATCAAATCTTTTCACTAAGAAAAAAACCACTAAAAATAAAACTAAATTTTGAGGGTCAACAATTACCAGAAACAAAGGAAGCAAAGTATACAGGAGTTACATTTGATACTAAACTTACATTGACCAAACAAATAGAAAATGAATACAAAGAGCAGAGAGGCGCCTTTCACTGTTAAAACGTCTAACAGGAATGAAGTGGGGATGTTCCAAAGCAACTCTAAACACAACATACAATGTATATATAAAGCCATTATTTACTTACTGCAGCGAAGTTCTTGTAACAGCAAACACAAACAAAATTCAAATCTTTCAAAACCAAAGTCTGAGATTAATTACAGGTGCTATCAAAACCACACCAATAGCAGCTATGGAAATACTAACCAACCAATACCCCATTGAATATGAAATAGAAAAAGCGGCTCTTATTCAACACGAAAAGTTGATCAGACTCCCATTCAATACATGGCACAAGAGAAATTTTACACATACACTAAAGACTCAGGAGAGCTTTCTTTCCAAAATTCAAGACATCAAGAAGAATGTATACCTTCCTAATTCAAAGGAAAACTTCATATCTAAAGTCAATCCGACACAAACATTAGACATCACATATTATTTACACCTGACAGAAGAAGTTAAGAAAAGTGATACTCCAACTAGTGTTCTAAAATTATTGGCATTAGAGACAATCCATACTAGATTTCCAGAACACGAATGGCTCCATATTTATACTGATGGATCATTGAAATCAAACCAAGATGGAGCAGGTGCTGGAGCCACATGTCACCTCTTTTCCTATATTACAAATCTTTAAGTTATGGAACTACAAACTTTGATGGAGAAATTGAAGCAATTCGAATGGCCCTACAAAATCTTTTGTACAGAATTTCACATTTTCAGCAAGCAGTTATTCTCTCAGATTCCAGGGCAGCAATTATAGCAATCACTTCCAAGTTGTCACCAAAAAACGAAACAATTATAGAATGTTGGAAAATCCTTACCCATCTAACAGCACTTCAAAAACACCTAGTCTTCCAATGGATACCAGCTCACTGTGGACTGAGTGGTAATGAGAAAGCTGATTTTCTTGCAAAAAAGGGTACCAGCGGTGTACAAAAATCTATAGTTAATCTACCATTTTATGCAGCTAAAAGATTAGTCAACTCTGAATTCAAAAAAATTATTGCAAAATATTATTATGAAAAATCAAAAAACAAAAGATGGAAACTACCAAACATTCAAACAGTAATTCCTGAGTATCCTTGAAAAACAGCAGTTGCAACCTTCAGGTTGATTACAGGACATGATTGTCTGGCAAAACATTTAAACAGAATTGGGATATATTCTTCACCACTCTGTCCTCTATGTGATCTGCAAGAGGAAATGGATCGAGACCACCTTCAAATATGCCTGGCAACTTCTAGTGCCCCATTCATCAGTGAAAAATATTGGAGAGCAAGAGGATTAATGACTTCATTGTCAGAAATCCAGCATTAACTAACAACAACAACAATTAATTGACTGATCTGTGGTCTAGTGGCTTCCCAAACTAGAGGTCTTGGGTTCAACTCCTAGCTAGGATGGGAAAATGTTTCTTAAATTAGAGTTGAATCATTCCTCATTTTCCACTGAGTCTGTAAGTATGAACTGGAAGAGAATGCAAGTGATTCCTAATGAAAATAAGTACAAATTAGCAACAAAACCCTACAGTAAGTTAACGAGTTAAGTCAAAGTCCCTAACATGACCACAAATAAAATAACAAATATATATGTTGCTTCAGAAAAATTTCTCCACTCCTTCTGCAAACTACAAAAGTGTACAGTACAGAATACTAAATAGTAGTCAAATGTTATGAGTAGGGTTAGGATGTTTATGACATGTCATATTTTTGTTCTTACACCCATTCTCACCACAAACACAAATTAAGCACAAATTTCACATTTTTAATCCTAATTAGACAGTTTTTATTTTGCATATTAAGTCATATTTTTGTAAGTTTTATGGTTTTGGTCACATTTTGATTATATCTGTCATATTTCGTCATATCTCGCTTATGAATTCGAAAAGAATACAATTATGCAATAAATGCACTGAATGGTCAACTTAACATTTTTCAGGAAAAGAGTCACTAATAATTTGGTTTGACTGCAACTGGAATTTCATGAAGGGACAATAACAGTGCAGGTCCCACGCAGGTACAAAGATCACAATGCCGGCTTATCCTTTCCCATCTCTTCTTGTTGTTTTTAAAACATTTTCATTCCAGTTCACATTTGAAGTCGTATCTGGAACTATTAACATGCCGAAAGTTAAATGTTCCGTTAGTGTAAAACTAAAAAGTTTTGGGAAAAACATTTCAGCACTGATGGGAAAATTCTTTACTGCAAAGTGTGTGAAGTGAAAGTGACGTCTGCAAATCGATTAAATGTTCAGCAGCATGTGACACAGTCAAACATGTGAACAGCATAAACAGACAATCAGTTCAAGAAACGAGACAGAGACTTTTGTACGATGCGACAGCCCCTTCGACATCAAAGTGTCGGATTTCTCAAAGGGCCTGTGTGAGTGTCCGCCAACATCCCTCTAAATAAGGTTAATAACAGCCAGTAGATAAAATTTAGGAAAAATAAACAAGTCATACAGTTCCAAACAAATCTACACTGAGAAAAAATTGTGTACCTGCGTGTTATGACAGTGCGGTGCAAAAAATCAGAAACATTGTAGGCAACAATAGGATTTGGTTTTCAATCTATTTATGCCCTAATTAATAGGTAACTTAATTTTGTAATTAATTCAAATGTTCATATGTTATAAGGAAGTGCATAGTCCACAAAATATTGTTTGGAGCTGGTCAAACCAGCAAACAGAAGCAAATTCTTTAAATTTAGAAGTATGTATACTACAAATAAAACTGTAAATCACCTTTAATATTATTAAAATGTGATTGGCTGATTGAATTGATGTGCCAGAAAGTTTTGAATTAAGAATATTTTAAGAAAATACATTCTTTTTAGGTCATATTGTAGGATTTTTTGGTCATATTTAGTCATATTTAAGGGCATATTTGCAGTCATATTTTCCATTTTTTAGGTCATAAACATCCTAACCCTAGTTATGAGTCACTATGCGTTATTTTTTAAATTCAAAGCTTTTTGCATTACCACAAGAAAAAATTAATAACGATTTACCACTTGATTAAAGTATAAGTATCTGAAAATTCAAAATATTTTATTTGACATAAACTTTGTGTTTTAATGAGCTCTACATTTTTATACAGTAAGATTTTGTCTACCTCTTATGGTTAACTAATTTTACAAAACTCATTCAGAATGAAGAGGACTTCACTATAAGGCATATGAGGCGGAGCTCGAGAGGGCTCACCTAGAGTGACTGTCAGCATTGTCAGCATTGCCTAGTTCGGAACACACAGTACAAGTGTGAGCAACAGAGATTTCTCTTTTTCATGCGCCCAAAATTATTACTGGAAATTTTACATAGTAATATGCCTTGGTGTATGTGGCATGAACTTTTGAGGCAGCCTGTACAAAGGCCATTTTTCTACGACATATGGTTCTCGAGTTATCACTTCAAGAATAAACAACTGACTCCTGTGTTTATACTTATGTATGCAACTTCCAATCTTGCCTGTGTGTTTTATTCCTTTTCATTACGCAGTTACGGAGTAAGACATTACTAAGTGTCGTTAGAAACTGCATATATTTAGTTCATAAATTAACTGACCACGGATCACTGCAGTCATGCGCCAATTCTTTAGTTTGGTTCAAGACCAATCTGTAACGCAAATTGTGCTTTGTGTAACCAATAAGCAGAAAATTCACATGTTTACATTGTGTTTAGTGAAGTGTTAACAATGTCACTTTCAAAACCTGGTACCAGTGGCTCAGGTACTAAGGGTAAAGTACTCCGCTCTCAGGCCAGAAATATTATTTTTAAAGTGTACAGTTTTTTTAAGGAATTGGCATCTGAGGAAGTCCATGTAAATAAGTATATTGAGTGTTACAGTTTATGTTATCATCATTATCCTTTGCTGTGTAAGTTTAGATTCTGACAATTTGTGACACGACAAATGTTTATTTCCTCGTTTCCTCCCCGTAACTTCTGTTCTTTGGCAGCACAGCAGCCACCGTGTGCACGCATTGGTTCAGCGCATGTGCCTTCTAAAACTGTATGCCGTATATAATTCAGGATACACATTTTATTTGTCATACAAACATCTGAAACATGATATTTTAATCAAAACCATCAAAGCCATTTTTAGAAAATAAAAAACAATAAAGAATATTCTAAATGTTCCATGGTTAAAATGTAGGGCATGTCTGGAAATTTCCAGATGTCTGGTAGCCGTACCAGGGACTCCTTGCACAACAGCTATACTGACTGAGCTACAAAGATAGCCTAACAGCTTTTGTTTTGTCTAGATTTAGATAATTTGATAGTTTCAAACCAATATGACATACGGATCAAAATATAATTCAAAACACACTCATTTAAGTTTGCAATAGTCAACAGCACACTAATGTCATCAGCGAACAGAAAATGTACCTGCAATATCCTTTAAAGTGATAGCTTGTTTATGTACACCAGAAATAGCAAAGGTCCTAATGCTGAATCTTAGAGTACTCCATGTGTTATGATTTCCCATTTTGTTTTTCATAAACAATATTACCATTTACTTACACACACTGGTCTCTTTCATTTAGATATGATGCAAACCAACTTAGATTTTAATTTTTTAGTTCATATAATTCCAATTTTGCTATGAAACCTCACGATTAACACAATCAAATGCCTTTGCTAATTCACAGAAAATTCCATCTACATGCAATCTTTTGTTTAAGGCAGTAAACACTTCATGTGTAAATACACTGCACAGGCTTCGGTGGCCGGCGTCCACTGTATCCGAGTCTTCTGGGGAAGGCCATGTCTTGCTTATGACACTTTCCTCTCTCTCTGGTCAGCACAGTCTTGTAGGTGCTGTCGCACAGTGTAACCTGAAGAAGCCCAACATAAGGGGGGCAAAATGTTGACATTCATCATAAGCAAGATGCGGCCTTCCCCAGAAGACTCAGATGCCATGGACTTCATGTGCAAGTTTATAAGTTGCATTATTTATCCATGTACCTTTTCTGAACCCAAACTGATATTAATAACAATTATGCTAAATAAGGAAAAATTGAAGCTATTAACAGTGAAGCAACAAGATTCTAAAGTAAAAACAAATTAGAAACTAAAAACAAATAATAATAACAGCATTACTAAGATAAGTGAAGTTTTTAGTTTCTAATTTGTTCTTACTTCAGAACAATTATGCTGTTATATTCAAGGATGAAAATATAGAAATACATGCAAAAGAGCTCAGATTTTTCTAAAATTTTGTATTAAGCTTGAACAATTTTATTTCTCTACAGAATAAAAAGTGGACATAGACTGTTAAAAAGAACGTTACCATAAGGTCTGGAGCCATAGTTCAAAGTAAAATCGAACTGACTGGTATCATAAATTATGTAGCACTGGGACAGCAAAGGTGTTAGGGTTTGGCGGCAATCCCCCTCCCTCACTCACCAAATCCCTCAGAAAAAAAAGTTTTAAATAAAATCAATACACAACCTTACTTCATTTTAACACAGAAGGACTTCCACCCAAGTTTGACAGCAACTGATTTCTATTATTTTCTAATGATAGGCAACCCTATGTCCCAAGAGATGTGTGAAACCATGACAACTACTTTCCAAATACCACTTCTGGTTATTGAGGTACCCTTTCCAATAGTTCTTTATAGGCATCCTCAGTGGGTTCCTACGAAACAGCAGATCAGTTGTGAAATGCAGTCATGAACTATCCAGGCTTTCAGCACTACAAGCCTGACAATCTCTGAGACATTGGTAAATGTGGTAATATCACTTCACTTTTTGTTACTGAGAAAGCAGAAGACAAAGTCTTTTGAATTTGGCTCCATTGTTGTAAACAAATATGTAATATACATAAAATAAGTTTTAAACACGATTGTCACTATATGTATGTGTTAATGTTCGTTTTGTAATAGAAATAATGCAGTAACACTGTAACATTATTATTATTAAGGACCAAGATGGCTCCGCAGTAACACATGAGGCCTGCATTCAGGTGGTCCAGACTCTGGGATATTTTGTGGTGTTCCCTGGTTGGTAATCAAATTCTGGAATTTATTATACAAGGGGCATTTAGAAATTATTTACAAAGTGTTGATTTAAAAATTCTACCAATCTACAGCCACCTTATCTCATAGGATGATGAACTTATACTAGTACACCACACAGATACTAGATGTCAGTTGTGAAGAGAGTGTACAGTATAATAACGTACTTGTTTGTTGTTAAGTAGAGAAAGCTGTGGACAAGAAGGAAGGTGACTATTATAGACAAAGATGGACGCATGGCTTTTGTGCAGGAATATATTCATAAATGTTTAACCGCAGTATGTGTTCATGAAGCTCCTACACAATAGTCTGTTTAGAGCTGGATCACTGGGTTTGCCAGTGGAAGGGAATCTACATGCAAGAATATTCAGTACTATACATCCACCAACATTGCAGTCTGTGAGGAACAAGGAGCTTGTCTGAATTCATTATGGCTGATAGGTGCCTAAGCTTGATGAATCGGAATGGCAGACAGTCCATACAACCCTACATACCATTATTCAGGACCATTTGGATATGCAAAAATGTGTGCACATTGGATTCCATGGGACTTCACACAGGCCCAGAGGGAGAGCAAACTTGAAGTGTGTTGTCAACTATTGGAAATGGAGAATGAAGACCAGAATTCTTTGCAGAAATTGGTGACAAATCATTGAGTCGCTACTATACATCTGAGAAGCAAGTCTTTGTTTGATAACATGAAGGACACACTATGAGGTTAAAGTTGCAGCAACAATGCAGAATTGCTGGCAAGGAGTGTGTAGTGAACCAAAATCAAGGTTCCATGACGCAATAATGAAGTTGCCAGGAAGTTGGCAGCAGTGTACTGACGTTGCTGGGGAGTATATTGAGAGACCCCATGTATACTGAATCATGTTTATTAACAAATAAGGCACATAAAGTTATTACTGGGCTGGTCCCGTAGCGCAGCTGGTAGAGCACCTGCCTGCTGTGCAAAGGGCCCAGGGTACGATTCCTGGCAGGGGGTAGGAATTTTTCTCCAGCCAGGATTATTCCTCATCCTTCCCTGAGCCTGGAAGTATAATGACAACGCCGTGGCTGAGTGGTTAGATCGCTCACCTACTACCTAGGTGGGACCTACATGTGGTATTCGTGGTGGAAGAAGCGGCATCTGGGTGGGTTTTCTCTGGGTTTTTCAGTTTCCCCCGCCATTCATTCCACCAATTGCTCTATTATCACCCTTCCAATCAGACATTTTGTCTGCATTTCATATCATCCTCTTCCTCACTGTCATACCTGGTGCTTGGCTGACCACCTGCTTCCAGGTCTGTCTGGTCCACAGGTCCCTCTGCTCCCTGACAGGAGGCATCTGACCCTAGTAAGTCCTACATAAGGGGAGGGTAATCAGGGAAAGAAAAAAAGTTATTACTGTAAATCATTTCTGGACCCCTCTCGTGCAATGCTGCAAATTATCCTGCCATTTCATTTCCTGATCATGTTTCAGTCAAGGATCAGGCAAGCAGACTGCAGGCAAGGAGTATGGCAACGCAGTTTGCTTTGTAGAAATTTCTGTCCTGGCATTTAGCATATTTTTTGTAGTGTTTAACACCCACTTTTACTACGTGTGGCACTACAGGCAGTGACACTAATGACAAATGGAATGGAGGAGATGGTGGAGTGATGGAGTGAGATGGCATGGGAAACCAGAGAATCCTGAGGAAACCTGCCCCTGCACCACTTTGTCCACCACAAATTCCACATGCAGTTGCCTGGGATTGAACCTGGGCCACTTTGATGGCATTTAGGGTGTGACAAGAGAGAGGCCTCTCCATAAAGGGTTCACGGCCTTTGAGCATTACAATATAATATTCAAAGACATGTCCAGAGCCTGCCAACCTGGATCTGGTTGCCCTGTGTCCTTCACTTCATAGCTTCCTCCTCTAGGTTTTCATAAGCACAATGGTATCTATGCACTAGGTGCAGAGATCCTTCCCCTCTTTCTGACAACCAATATTTATAATTAATGTTTTGGGAAACAATACTATAAGGTATACATTTTAGTTAAATGTTCAAACCATTGTAAAAAAAATTCCAACTCCTTATAGCTGCACATTTTTATGAGCTCCATAACTACCCTTAATTTTATTTCTACTTCAATCAACTTCAAAATGTAGAAATAAATGCTTCTTAAGCTTGTGTGTAAACATTTCAAATATTTATGTAGGTGAAACAACTTACCAAAAAGTGTATATCTTTGAAGGCGTACCATATATAAGCTATACTTAATTTTGAACCGATTTTAACCACATTTGAAGGATATTTGAAGTTTCATTCTGAGTCTCATACAGAAAATACACTGTGACTTTCGTGGGTGTAAAGTAAAGAAGACAGATGTAGTCGAGATAAAGAAACACTTTTATTTCCGTAAACAGTAACTTTGTACACTCGTTGCAACAGCAAGAAAGTCTTTACCGATTCACCAACAGCACGGCTCCGAATTAGTAACACAAAAACTGTCCCTTCTCACACTTTACCGCTATTTATATCTCCCAGGCACTATTCTGGAAACTTCAGGAAAGTTCAGTTATTATTGCAGTGAAATACAAAGCAGAAAATTCCAGAAGTCTCTATCCCTTTCTCTCTTTCGGCAAGCGCCCCAACAATGCGGCCATTCTCTGTCTCTTCCCTTCGGCTCCTTTGCGGTAGTGCCGACAATAATGCGATGGGCGACACTGCTCCCTCCTCAAGGCTGGTCGTCCCGAACAGCACCATCGTAACGGGCCAGACGATCCATGTGTACCACTAACATCTTTCCTCGGGGCACCTTCTGGATGCGGTAGACTACATCGTTAATCCTCTTTACCACTCGGTACAGTCCTTGCCACGGTTGTAAAAGTTTTGGGCAGCGTCCCTTGGTCTGGGTAGGGCGGTACAACCAGACCATGTCACCTTGCTGGAATCCTCGGCTGTTGGCTTGCCTGTCGTACCGGGTCTTCATGCGGTCTTCTCCTTGTCTCTCGGGTCTAGAGCCACCTGCCAGTAACCCGATTTCAGGTCCAGGGTTGAGAACCAATGCGCACCAGCAAGCGTGTCCAGGGTGTCGTCAATCCGGGGTAAGGGGAAGCAGTCCTTCCTGGTGACAGCGTTCAGCTTCCTGTAATCTACGCAGAAGCGTAGCTCGCCATTCTTCTTCTTCACCAGAACTACAGGGGAACACCAAGGACTGTCAGACTCTTCGATCACTCCCTTGGTTCTCATGTCCTCCAGCATGTCTCGTACCGCCGCTTGTTTAGCCAACGGAACGCGTCTAGGTGGTTGCCGAATAGGCCGGGCGTCTCCGGTGTCGATGTGGTGAAGCACTCGGTCCGTGCGGCCGTAATCGCTGCTGCCTTGGCTGAAGACGCGCTGATATCGTCTCAGCAGTTGTTGGACCTTCTCTCTCTGTTCAGCGGTCAGGTGGTCGGCCGACCTCTCCAGTAAGCCTTCCAGCCGGGGCCCCAGGTGTTGCGTCGGCACCAGCTCCTGAGTCTTATCTATTGGTGTTACGCTGACCACGGGCTCGCACGCCCCCAACTCCGTCCCGGCCTGGACGTCGTGATCGGTGTCTGTTGGGTTGAGCAGTCTCACCGGCACCTCCTCTCGGCACGGCAACAATGTCCCGGCTACACAGAGCCCGTGCACGTCTTCCGGTCCAGCAGCATGTTCTTGCGCTGGCCTTCCAGTCGCGCCGTCACTACCATCTCGCTTCTCGCGGGGACAACTACGTCTTCCCTTAGAATGACCCTGCAGATTCCAAGGCGTTCTTCGGGGTGCCGGAGCATTACTTCCTCTCCCTTAAGCCGCAGAACCTTTTGTCGATGTCGACCGTCGCCTCGTGGCTCCTGAGGGCATCCAGTCCCAGTATCACCTCCTCAGCCACCTCCGCGACGAACACTCACAAACGCAAGACACTTCGCCCCAAGGTCAACTGCAGCAGGGCCTCCCTCTCCACAGGCAAGGTGTCACCCGATGCCGTCACTAGTTAGTACGGTCGGCTCGGTTTTCTCGACGGCAAGCCCCTGGCTACGTCAGGTCTGATGACAGTCACGGCTGCTCCAGTGTCAACAAGCACGCGGCACGGCTTCGCTCTCACCCAACCGTCCGCGATGAGGCTGTCATCCATCCGTCGGCTGACGGCGCGCAGTGTCACTCGAGGGGATGATGGTGATGGCGTCGACGTGCCCCTCGCCACGCCGGCCATTACTCGTTTTCCGGCTGCTCTTCTTGGTGCCGGCAGTCTCTCATCAGGTCTTCGTCGGCGTCCCTGGACTGGTCTGCGGTCTTCATCGTAGCGGACACTCCTTGTCTTCGAGGTCGGGGTAGCCGTCACTTTGGCCGCTTCCATCCTTAATGCGGCCGTTAGTGCCTCGTGGAGGGTCTTGTAGTCGCCGAGCATCAGGCGTTGACGTATCTCGGCATCGCGTACCCCGTCGACGAAGGTATAGGCGGCTTCTCGAGATACGAATTCGGAGGGGAGGTCGACCAAGGCTTTGCTGGCCAGCTGTTTGATTGCCAGGGCGAACTCCTGCATCGTCTCCACTGGCAGTTGCATCCTAGATTTCAGTTGGCTGCGGTTGGCTGCGGTAGGCTGCGGCTAAGCGGTGGTTTCCGAACCGGTTCTCCAGGGCCTCCCAGATGTCCTTGGGCGCCGCCGCTGTCTGGACTGCGTTCAGCACCTCTGCGGCTCGTGCCTGGAGGCTGGCTATCAGCTGCGCGGCCTCTTCTTCTGGCGACCATTTGTTGTGCTTGGCCACTGTGTCGAATTGACGGCGGAAGAACTCAAACGTTGACGTGGCATCGTACTTCGGTGGTTTGACGCGCGTCGATGTTGTGTCGCGTGCTGGAGCCTCGGCCTTGTAGTTCTTGAGCTTTTCACTAAGCATCCCTTCCACCATTGCATTTAGCTCCTTGGCGCTACCGTCGACCCTGTCTTCGAGAACGCTAAGCCGTTCCCCGACATTCTCCAGGGCGTCAACGCGTTGGCCGAGGTCCTCCATCTTTCCACCGAGCTCTTCCACCTTTCCACCGAGCTCTTTCACATCCTTCCTTACGCCAGCCAGTTGCTCGTCAATTTTCGCCGATAGCTCCGTCTTCATCTCTTTCAGCTCGGCAGCGAGGTTGTCGTTTGCCGTCTTCATCTCTGCTTTCAGCTCTTGTAAAAAGCTCACCAATGTAGCCTCCATCGTCATATCCCGCTTCTGACACCAATGTGACTTTCGTGGGTGTAAAGTAAAGAAGACAGATGTAGTCGAGATAAAGAAACACTTTTATTTCCGTAAACAGTAACTTTGTACACTCGTTGCAACAGCAAGAAAGTCTTTACCGATTCACAAACAGCACGGCTCCGAATTAGTAACACAAAAACTGTCCCTTCTCACACTTTACCGCTATTTGTATCTCCCAGGCACTTTTCTGGAAACTTCAGGAAAGTTCAGTTATTATTGCGGTGAAATACAAAGCAGAAAATTCCAGAAGTCTCTATCCCTTTCTCTCTTTCGGCAAGCGCCCCAACAATGCGGCACATTCTCTGTCTCTTCCCTTCGGCTCCTTTGCGGTAGTGCCGACAATAATGCGATGGGCGACACTATACACAAGTACATATAATGGTCAAGAACTGGTTTGTGCTAACAGACTTAGAGCTGCTAGTAAGTGCTGTGCAAAGTCAAATGCACCTGCAGATGGTAAACTCACTGACAACGGTAGCCAAGGTCATTGTGGCACAGACTCATGAAAGGGAGATCTGCAGTTAAAATCCTATCAAGACTGTCCTCTGTGGGGGGCAGTAAATCTAATATTGACAGGATATTAAAATTACAAAAAAAAAAAAGTGTAGCAGATGTATGGACAATCTCCCCTATAGACAATCCTGTAGCGACACCTTCATAAAGGAAAACATATTAACCATAGTTTCTCTGTATGTGTATAAAAGTATTTTACTTGTTAAAAATAAGAAAGAATTTAATGTGCTCAATAAAGACTGCTATAAATATGAAACTAGGGGGTAAATGATTATCATAGGGTGAGCTCAAATAAAAGCCAAACTAATAGACCCTTACAGAATTGGAGCCTTATTTTATAATAGATTACCCATTAAGGTTAAAAATAATGTAAATGGGAACTTGAAAATTGCTTTAAAATCACATCTAATTTGTGTGTGTATAGTGTTGCTGAATTATAATGATTGTATGTATCTGTAATTAAGATTTATTGTAAATGTTCAGAAAATGTCAGATGCTCTTGTAAGGAGTCTATTGATGACAAAGTTCTATCTATTATAATCCCAAAGAGTCCTTTTACTTTTAACACACATGATCTTCATGTATGACTCATATGTACTAATAAACTCTTGTAGAGAAGTGAGACAGATTTATAGAGATTCCCTGAGATCCCTGCTGTTTGCAGATTGAGGAAAAACAATTTGTACTCTTATGACAAGATTTAGGGATATGGAATTGATTGTGAGAGAAGTGTAGTAGCAATCATTTCCAACATCTGCAATGAAGATATGTGGTTACTGGTTATAATTTGCACAGGAAATCTAGGCATTGGAGTTTAAAGAGCTGTGAATATTTGACTCCATTGACAAAAGGCATGCCTCCTAGATGCCATTTCCATTAGACTGGTCATGCATCCAAACAACTCTGTACTTAATGGTCAATCCATTAGACTGGTAGAGCAGTAAGAATCTACTGCAGGTAACTTAGTTCTGAAAGAAACTGGCAAAGAATAAACTGTGATAAAGGTTTCAACCTGCAAGAGATGCCGATATAAACAGGATTTTTCCTCTAAGGACAATCAAATACGGTGAGCTCAACGTTCTTTATTAATAATTGTGTTACCTCATTTACGGCAAGTTTCACCTATCTTTTTTTTAGATTTTTGATATCATCACATTAGCCAATGCAATGTCAAATTATAGCAGCATCTTTAAAATCTGTATACTTCACCAACGCATTTTTTCCTTAGCTATGAAGACATTTTGCTAACGTGTCCTAACTGAAATTTAGTTGACACAATGTTTTCAACAACGGCATGGCTGGAAAACTGAAACCTTAATCACTACTGATTACTCATGGCACATGCTATAAGAAACGGAACCCCACATGATAAAACGTCACATAATTTCTCCATAGTAGAAAACCTATGCTTTTTAACTTCTCAAGTACATTAACAAAATAGAAAACAACACTGCATTAACACTGCATACCTCTTGTGGTTTAATGCAAAATTCATCCAAAATAAAGAGAACTTCAGAGGTTATTCCCATAAAATTCAAGAAATACATTTCATTTGTCATGAAAATATCTTAAATATACAGTATTTTAATCACAACTGTTACTTATTTTTAGGAAAACAAAGTTTTTAAAAATTTTCCATATAAAGGTTAGTCTGGGGTGGAGGGTTCTTGTTTCAATGTTTCTTTTTTATTTAGAAGGAAACACTTTAGAAGCAAATAGAAAAATCAATTGTAGCAAACCACGACATCAATCTTGAAGTGACTTTATTGAGAAATGTCACTAGGTTTGCAAAACCAAAGGTCTGGGAAAACATCCAATGTCATAAGGAATGAATATGTAATGAGGTTTGAAATACTGCCATTGAACCACTTTTAACAGTTTCATCATAAATGCAGATGATGCCACTTCTGCAACCACTACCTGTAATCCTGTCTCCAGTGTTGCCAGCCAGACCCAGACTAAGGATGGTAGCAATAGCTACTAAAACGTTCTGCATTTAAATTTAAAGTTAGTGCCACAAATCTAGCTCAACAATCTTTCAGGTTATTCTTTCACTTCAGTTTCCAACTTCTAACCACAAAATGTAAGAGATTTATATCCTTCAAACATTTCATTTTAACATGTCAGATTGCCCTTCTTTTTTTTATGTTGTCTTCTTTCCTAATAGACGCTAGGACAGACAAATTCTTTGGTACAAACAGCTTTAGCCAGTATGGGAAAGGGATATGATGTCAAACATAGTTTGACGCATATATAAACACTATAAAGTTGAAAGAAATAGTTCTCAAGTGACAGAGTTGTTCAGAAATTCTTCCATGAAGATAAATATCCCAATTGATCTACAGGTCTCAGCACATATCTATCTACACTTGGTTTATTTTTAGGTTGAAATGAACCAAAACAAACTTAATCGTGCACATTAGTCAAAAGGGACCTTTATCAGCTCTGTGCATTGAAACAGTTCATGTGCATACAATCAATTTGTAAACATTAGACAAGTAATAAAGGTAAACTATTAGCACAATATTAAATTATTTACTAAAGAATATGAATGGGGACTTGAAGGAAAATTGCATTAATAGAAAAAGAATTACAGTTCACTTTGTGATTGTTCACATGAATAATAATTAGCACAGCAGATGGAAAAAACAAACCTTTAAACAATGAGAAGAAAACAATTCTTCTAAATGTATTTAGTAAGTTTTGTGACAAGTATCCAAACTCTTCTATAGAATGAAAATTCTGATATTAATCTCAGAATTCACTGGTATGTCTTAGGAAGAGCATACACAGCATGAGAAAAGATGCACTGCACTCAGATCTTGAGAGAACAGAGCTTTTCCCAGAATTTAATTAATGGAACCAGGTAAATAGCTCTATGCTAAAAGGTTTCTCTCCTCCTAGGCATTTAAATGCTATCAGTAGAAACAATAACAAGAGATCTGCTTATCAGCCATTTCTTCCTTCAATGAAAGGTTGGAGAACCTCTGCTATGCTTGAATTAACTTAAATTGGTGATTCTGACAGCTTGCTCGGCATGCAATCTGGGCGTGGCTTATCAGTGGTGTATAGGCCTGTTGCCATGACAACTAAGTTTGCCCTTGAAATAGCCAATAGGCTCCTTTATCATGCAATTACCTTTTCAGCCCCCTCCCTCCACATGCTACGCCCGTGTGTTGCCACATCTTAGATGGACGCTTAACAACGTTTTGTTTGCTTTTGCACTGGTGTGATATTATAAAGTTAAAAGCATAAAATTGGTGAACTGTACACAGACAGCTTATGTGTTAAGAGCAGCAAATTGATCAGCATAAAATAACAATTACCATGTAATGTGTGTAATTTTCCAATTACTAGACATGCATTTTTACTATAGTAAATGACAGGTATTGTGGCAAATGGTTCCAATCTTTTTGTGCTTTAGGAGTGTTTTGTATCACTGCACTATGGCCCGATATTATAAAGTTGAACATAAAATTAGTGAAGTGTAAACTGTGTGACAGTTAATTTTAGACCTCCAAGCTTCTGCTGCAACTCTGTTGTTATTATCATTATTACTACTCTCATCATCATCATCATCATCATCATCATCATCATCATCATCATCATCATCATCATCATCATCATCGTCGTCGTTTAATGAACCCAAGCCAGAAATTTAAGTCAACATGGACTTAGTACAGGCTCTCTTTTGGATTGTGTTTAAAATTGTAAAAGTGTAAGAAAAATTACATCTTTGGTCCATTAGGTACAGCACAATGTGTATAATTCTGGCACAGACATTTAAATAATCATGTAGCAGCATTTATAAAGCTATTAAACAGAACGGAAAATGCACTTATTCTTACACAGCACAAAAAAATTAACACCATTCAGAAGCTTATTGGCATACTTCACGCCATACTTTTAATCTGAGAAGTGGAGAGTTTTACATATATCACATCAAATTTACTTCATTGGTCAAAGCACAGTTTTACCCTGTTTATAGTTATCTGGTATTTACGTCTCCTCTTGCACTCGGCTGGGAACAACAGTCCACCTACAGATCGGAAACACTGCTTGTTTTGCACGTGGTATAGCGGGAACGCACATTTCAGGATACCCAAGTTACGTTAATTCAATTCTAAGAGATCATTCACACATGTGTGGCAGAGCAATACATTACTTCATAGCAACAATAAAACCAGTGCAACTAAAAGCTCTTCAACTACTAAGACTATTGGATAAATTAATTATTTACTGATATGCATGGCAATTTGCTTACCTTATCTGAGTGCTGCTCCTGAAGATCTGAGTATCTCTCAGAGCTGCTTGTGTGTTGCTGATTAATGTGATGAGAATTAATATCTGAGGGCAGGCTGTGTCTACTATTCAGACTTGGACTCATACAAATCTTTGGTGTACTATGCGCTTCATCTTCCTGATTCCTTCTGCGTTTATAGGATGGAGGCGACTCTCTGCCTCCACCACCTGAGAGGACAGTATCATGTGGTAACTGAACTGTGGATGCTGAAGTTTGAGCTAAGTTACTTTGCAGTTGTGACTGATGATGTTGCTGTTGTGAGCCACAGAGTCCACGTATTTGCAATGCTTCAGCTGCCACCAATAATGAGTTCAACTCATCCTGACTCACATTCACTTCACCCTTGTACATAAAATCAACAAGAGCTTGCACCTCCCAGTGTTTCATGTCCTTCATAAATATGATGGGATGCTGGCATGGATTCTGAACCAGAAGGCGTTCAAAATACGTGCTGCAAGCTGACAGTACCACCTTATGACACTTTATCATTCTTCCCTCACATGCCAGCGTGAGATCCACAAAATGCTCACTAGTTAAAAGTCTAGGAAACACACTCTGAAGGTTTGTGCTATAGCTGTTCCATTTCACGCAGAACTGCTGTGACTGTGCTGAGGCTCCAGATGCCAGCATCTTCAATAATCAGTCTGAAATAGAGATAATAATAAATAAAAAGACATAAGATTTCTGGTTCCACTAGATACTTTTATAAAGGAAGAGCTCCAAAGGGCATTAAAACATCTTTTTCTAACCCACTTAAATCATATGATGAGCTGTATTTGTAGTCAATAGTTAAGGGGAAAACGTAATAAAGCTGAATATGTTAAAGTCTCAAGAATGGAAGCCTAGGCAGATTTAAATGAGTGATAAGGTTACAATTGTTGTTTGTACTAAGCCATAGTGATTCAGCAGGCTGATTCCTATCTTACCATGACGTGATCTAAAGTTAGCCAATGGAAATCGCTTCGTGTTACTCGCGCAAAAACAAATGCAACGCAACACACACTCGTCTTGAATTGAGTCGAGATAACACACATGCAACTTGGGAGTTGTACGTAAGCTAGTGCGTATACATAATTTGGCAGTTGCTAAAGGGTGACAAAGTTAAAGCGTTATAACGTTGTAGTTGAAGTTACAAAGTTACATTCTATTTAAATATCGTCGGCAGTTCTCTACAAATCTGGAAATTTACAAATAAAGTGATATGTTGGTTGATTCTTTGTTTGGTTCCATTCCTACCATGACTCGAGCCACCTTGCAGATTAGGGCCTCTTGCTAGAGCTAGTCCGGAGACCAAACACGAGATCATATAGGTCTTAAAGGCGACGTCTTCGACGGAGAGGAACGTTTGCGTCAATCCTTAAGTACTAGAAGCAAATGGAAGGTGTCAATTTGTAAGATCAGGTGACAGCTTTATTTCTAACAATGTGACACAAGCTAAAGAATATTACAAATAGAAGCACTATTAACAGAGAAGTATTCTTCATATTTGAGGGTATTTTGAGTCACTTTTTGTGAGTGTAAAAAAGTGACTCAAAATGCCCTCAAACACAGTTAAAGGTTATAGAAAAATATTTTTCTACCTGTAATACAAATGCATATTCAATTGTTTCACTGTGTTTCACAACATGACTGCTAACAAAAAGACCAACTTACACGACTTTAAAACCAATGTCGCCCATCAGCTGCTACAAAGTGTAATATTCCCAGAGTTCAATGTTAGAACTGAGAATATTCCATTGGGATTGCAATCTAGAATATGTGTCCATTTTCCAATGCATATTCTGCCACAGACATGTGTTTAGGCTGCAGTAGCAAGAAAAATATCAGAAGTGCTTAAAATTATGTTACCCTTCATTTGGTTAACTGTTTTGAGATCTACCACACTCACCAATCCAACAATCAAAATAGTTGTCAATGCTTCCAGTACCAAGCATACATTTCTGGAATTATTTATTGGTTGACTTTATATGGATATTTAAACTTTACAATGCACTCGTGTAGCTGCACAGATTTAAATCAGATTTCTGAGGTAACCATGAAGATAATTATTATTTATTTATGCCAACAAAATAAATAAATAATAATTACCATTCTGAAGGTTATTTAATCCTGGGATATAAAGTACTTACAATAGTAAGTCACCATTGGGGTAATTTGTCTCTGATGTAAGACTGCCTTTGTGGTTTACCAGGAGAAATACGAACTGGTTTGAGAATTTAATGCCATTCTGGCAGTTTGTCACAATAGCTCAGTGGTTAGAGCATCCGCTCGGTAAGCGGAAGGTCTGTGGTTCAAATCCCAGTTGTGGCATTGAATTTTTAAGTTCCAGTTCTACCTCTCAACCATGAAGATGTTCACATAAGATTCTAATGGATTAATATGCAGATTATTAGAAAGCTTTCACTCATCAAGATGGGAAAAAAATGTTGTTTATTAACAACACTCTCAATTTCCAGGCTATGTGCCGCTGGTGTACCAGAATTTTGTCCTGCAGGGCCAGGTTTTGAACCTATGACCTAGGGGTCAATAGGCCATTACCTAACCAACTAAGTCACCCAGACTAATCAAGATGAAGAATCATATCCAGCAGGGATGAGAGTTTATTCTAAACTTCTTTCCTCACCTTCAACAGCTTCCTCTTTGTGGAATTTACATTCCCAAGGGGTTAGAGGTATTTTTTAGATGTGGCAAATGGAGGAAAGTTGCACAGTGGTTAATAGCCTATAAATAAGACCATAGAAGTGTCAGGTTAACATTTCTCTGATGTCTGTGGTGCCAACATCACAGGAATGAGTGTTTAAGTACAGTGCTTGCTTGCATTATCAGCAATCTCTTGTTTATGAACCCAAGATGCTAACCCCACCATCAATTTGCATGATGTCACTCATGCAGATCCTAGCAAGATCATTTGCCATGTCTAAAAATATGCCATGTCTCTGTACAAGCGTATGCATTGGGTCAATGGCCTGTTGTGGAACAAGCAAAGTTTTGGATCATGGCATATCTAGGATGGGTGGTCAGTCCAATCCAGTGGTGAAGAAAGAAATGAAATGTAGTGATAAAAGAGATGATAGAAACATTCATAGGCTCAAATTATTCAACCTAGCATTTGCTTAGTGACAGTGGTAAAGTTTTTATCTTTGGCCACATTACTTGGCACCTTGCTCTGAAATCAGGACCTCCTGAATGCAAGTCAATGGTGCTTTATGCAGCACCATTTAGTAGGCTTCTTCCAAAAGTGATAATCATACAGATCTTGTATTCCCATTTATAGATCCATATTTGAAATTACCAATATCTACTATATCCCAAAGGACATGTTTCAGTTTTGCCCTTTATTAATGCCTTTGTCTGACAAGAAACTCTCCAATTATTCAAAACTGGGAATTCATTCATCTTGCCAGCTGAGGTGGTGTCCCTCTCAAATACTACGATCTTTGGATGCAAAGAGATATATAGTGATATTTTTTAGTATTAGAATTCAATTGAAACTTTGTGTTCAGAGCACTGAGCCACTCACCGGAGTAAAAGCCTTCATTCTGATATTGGTGGCTTCTCCTTCTTAAGATTCCTTCCACATGTCAAACACACAGCTGGACCCAAACCCAGGACTGAAGAAAATTAAATCAATTAACAAATATATAAGTGCAATCTGAGAATCTTTGCAAGTTGAACGTCCCGGACAGTGCAAAAGTACATGAAACATTATTTTCAACTTTTAAAAACTAATTCTATCCAATAACAGAACATCCTTAATACCTGAAGGCACAGAGAGGCTCTTGGTAAAATACTGTGATTATCATGTTCAAGGAATGCAACATGTATATCAGTGAGTTAAAGTAAAATAACTTTTCTGATAAGTATATATTCCTTTATTTTTAGTCCATACTTTCCACATCTTAGTGCATACTTGCATACATATTTAAGGTGGTTTTAGTACATTTAAATCGGGGCCCTAGTTACAACAAACATTCTAGAGGGCTGCCATTCCCATTTCAACCATTTTCACGTGGACCACAAAGTTAAAATGCGGCCATAAAATCCTGGAAGATGATAAACGCAGACAAAAATCGAAATTGTCACAATAGAAATCATAAACTCTAGATTAGAAGTATGGAAGTGCACAGAAGTCTTTTAAGCTGAGGTACTTAGGGGTTATCTGCTTTCAACCTGTTCTAATTCTCACAGAAATTATGTATAAGGTACAAAACATGGTTTACAGGATTGTCAAATGAAGGTCTCTGAAATTACTGATGCTCTGGGCATTGTTTCACACTGAGATAAGTGTGGTGACAAGACATGTGACTTCTGAATAATGTGGATCAGCATGCAAATCTGTGAGTAATCTTAGGCCTGTTTTCAAAGATATCTATCTCACTAACTATGCATCAATTTGTAACAATCAATTAAACACGGGTGCACTACTATACACCTTAAGCAAAACAGTGGTCTAGTAAGTAATGCACTTAGCTCTATTAGACTTTCATCTGTTCCCTAAATGGATACAGTTTCTTGGTGGAAAAACATTTTGTTGGTGAAGAACTCTTTATCACCAGTTAAGGTATATTTTGCAGACCTGGAGGTATCCTACTTGTGAGGGCATCAAGGCTAGGGACACTGCTGGACCAAATGCATTCTGTCAAGGGAGACTTGAAAAAAACAAAAAAGAATGAGGTGTTTCTCTCACATGACTTTCTCTATTCTTGTACTAACTAATCTTACAAAGTCTTATTCCTATATCTTCATGTTAGTCAAGATAAACATTTGGAGAAACAATTGTATTGCATATTTTCTTCTCGGTGATAGAACAGCACTGTCCAACGTGGCATCCGTGATGTAATTTTCTGGCGTCCTTCATAAGCAAATTTGTCCTCCAACAATTTCTAATATATCAAATTTCAAAACAAAACCATTTTCTTTCAGATATATTCTCAGTACACAACAATGAAGTATGTTTTTATAGTCCTACTTCAATATCCAATGCTTTCTGTCTTTCCTTTCAAAAGATGGGCACATGCCCTAATGGTGATTGTGATGGCACACGCATCTCCTTGGAAATGAGTTAAATGTGCCCAAACACATAAGTTGGACAGCACTGTGCTAGAGGAATATGGGAATACAGTAGGCTTTGAGTGATGGCCAAATCTTTTGCAGATGGTTGTTATATGAAGGCTTTGAAATTCCATTCTTTTTACACAGCCAAGGGAGAAAAAGTTAATAATGACCGTCCATTTGAGAAAAGTATAAATATTGCAAAACTCACACAAATAACAAGGAATATCTTCAAAATGGTTTACTCCACAAAAAATGCATTTGGATACAACTTGTATACTTTAACAAGATCTACATTTTTTATATAGTAAGATTGGTCTATGTCTTACAGTTTACCAGTTATGCAAAAGTCATCAAGAGTAAACAGGACTATAAGCGCTATAGCTCGAAAATTCAAAATACCTTAAACGATCATTTTCATCAAAATCGAAGAGTCATTTCTGAGAAAATTAAATTTTTTTTTAAATTTTCCATGTAAAGGGTAGTTTAGGGTGGAGGAATTTTCTTTCAAATCTTCATATGCATGCATGCGCACACCCAGCTGCACAGACCTTTTTCTAAGACTGGTTTTTTGAAATTCAGGTGGCCTCAAAACGTTTATTTCCAGTGAAATCTTGACATTAAAATTTTGAGTCAAATACACTACTTCCCCTACTTACTATATGTAGTAGAAGTAAAACTGAATACAGAAATAGCATTAAGAAACTAAAATGGATACAAAGAATGGCAGGTTGCAAAGAAGCAACACATGGCAGTAGATGCAACAATGTTGAGAATGGTGTTGGCAATAATTATCAGCAGAATCTGGAATCAATCAGAGCAGTTTTGTCTGCATTATGCATATGAATAAGCTGCACTTCTGTGTCACCTCTGTGTGGATTATTCACCACATGGAATTCTATAAACGTGCACATACTGTGACAGCCCAACTTCATCCATGGGTTCATGTTCACTGAGGGCAACCTTTACACAGGTAGTAAAACCAGCCAGCAAAATGTTTCATACTGGAGTGATATAAATTCCCACCCGTTCAACACTTCCAAAGTGCAAAGTGGTGACAAACTTATGGCTGGAGCACCAAGACCACTGGTCTCATCTTCACTATAGGCAATTTAAACATCGAAATACATAATTGAAACTGTAAGTCGAATGATGACACTTTAGTGTCACCAAGTTTTTGTGTAGAACATATTTCGAAAATGATCATCTCTATCATTCGCTGTGTGGACGCAAATTTCTTAATTTAGAGTCAATTGAACTGTCATGTAGCTGGCTAGTGCAGAACTTCACTACAGTTTGTTCACTAGCTCATGCCCATGGTCCGAAATACAATGGGTCAGTACATCAGTAAAAGTTCTAAGTACACAGTGGTAACTGAAGCTGAACTTGTGCTTCTATTGCATTTACATTACATGCAACCAGAAGCATGAGTATTGCCTCAGATATCACTATTTACCTAGAATTATTTATTGATGTACCGACTCATTGCAGTTCTGTCAGAGACCATGTGCTGGTGAACAAACTATATGTTTATCTAGGAGTTATTTCCGGGCTGTTATGCAGTGGCCTGCTGGAGTTTAAGTATCGAGACGTTTCGTCCACAACTGCAGCGAACATCTTCAGTGGTGCAATTGTAGTCTCCTCGGACAAGTTAGCGTGGCATCTGAGGTGTGAACTGTCTGAGCTACTGTATTTATCCCTCGAGTGGCCTCCACTGATTGGTCCGGATGGCTTACAGCAGGAGGGAGGGGGTGGGCTTCACCAAAGGTGTTGTTTCCTCCTGATTGGTTCACCGAATGTCTCCTGTTTTGTGCCGTTTCTTGCCTTCAATAACAGGATACCAGTTGCTGTTAAGTTTCAAAACTTCTTCTTTCTTATTGAAACTGTGGGGATGTTTATAAATTTTAATAGCTTCATGTTGTTGCCGGACATGGTAGTGTATTGTGGATGATAAAATGCTCGTGTCCTGGAATTTAATTATATGTTCACCCTCCACTTCAATGGCATGTTGGGCAACCGCGGACTTATCTGTTTGGCCCAGGCGGCAGCTTCTTTTATGTTCAGTGAGTCTGGTATTGATGCTATGCTTTGTAGTTCCGATGTAAACTGAACTGCAGGAACAGGGAATACGGTATACACCGGCTGATGACAAGGGCTCCCGAGGATCTTTAGCTGAGTGTAGTATATTGTTGAGTTGTTTTGTGGGCTTGACAGTCTTGACACCGTGTCGTTGCAGTATGTGCTGGATATGATCGGTGACATTCTAGAAGTATGGCAGGAAAACTATGCCGTTATGGCCTGGCTTGGGATAAAATACAGTAGCTCAGGCACCACGCTAACTTCTCTGAGGAGACTACAACCGTGCCACTGAATATGTCCGCCGCAGTTGTGGACGAAACGTCTGGATACCTAAACTCAAGCAGACCACAGCATAACAGCCCGGAAATAACTCCTTGATATATGGACTCTGGCCGTGAAAGTTTACGCTCTCTCAAAACTATGTTGTCTACTGGCAAAATTTCAAAATTCATTACTCTGTGTGCATTTTTCATGTGGATATTTTGCCATGGTGTGAGTTTTGCTGGTGTTCTGGCACATCTACAACTTCAGGTGACATTTTACCGATCTTGCTTGCGAATGTTTACTTAGCAGCCAGGGGTGAGTGAGGAGTGCTCTGCTTAGTTGTTTGACCAAGCATGGGGTGTTAGTGACCCTCGAATTGAGCTTTTAGGTGAAAATGACAAAATTTATGGTTTTTAGATTATAATATATAAATATTCTGCACACACCTGTGAATTTGGCCAAATACTTTTCTCAATCCTCCATGTTTAAAAGTCTAGTAACATGTTTGTCACTCATATGCTCCATTTTAACCCCATTAGACCCATCCACTTTCCCTTTCTGTAATATGTTGTTCCTTTCTTTTCTCAACTTTGAATTTTTTAGTATGAAATTTATTCCTTACATTTCGGTTTTGCTCTGACTTGTGCATAAATTTTTACTCATAATCCAAAATGTGTTATCTAAGATTCAAACATGCATTTTATGACTGCTTTATTCATTGGCCCATAAAAAATTAATTTATGCTGTAAAAAGGAATATACCAGCAACTTCATAAAAACAAAAATTTATTTCTCCATTGCTAATATCATGAAGTTCAAACAAACACACTTACTTTCACTTTACTGAAGTATCAGAAAATGTCACTATCAAACTTCTCTGAAAAACTTTTTTGTTAATTAAAATATGCAGTTGTCCAGGATATAAAAAAACAAATGACTTTCTATTTGAGAAAAGTATAAGCATTTGAAAATTCAAATGAATAACAAGGAATATCTCGGAAATGATAATTCCACAAAAAGTGTATTTGATATAAATTAGGCATTTATATTTTTTGCGTAGTAAGATTCTGTCTTTTACAGTTGACCAGTTATACAAAACTCATCCCAAAAAAAGGACTTCTGTGGACATTCCCAGAAAATACAAGATATGAAGTCATAAAAATTTCATAAAGGAATTTCAATTAAAATCATTAAGAGCCGCTTTTGAGAAAATCAAAACTTTTGAAAAATGATCCATGTAAAGGAATGAGGAAATTTTTATGTAAACCTTTGTGTTGTATCCTAACTTGAATACTAAGTTTTGTATTTTACCGATGTTTTGTTTTTGAGTTATGATGTTTAAACACAAACACGTGTGAGTACACATGCCCATACACAGGCCTTTTGACTAAAAATGCTTAATTTTATTTTTATTCAGGGAGTCAAAACACGTATTTCTGGTAAAATCTCAGTATCAAATTTTTCGGTGGAATACAATACTTTCCCTACTTGCTCTATGCAGCAGAGAAAGCGAAAAAACGTTCTGTTACGTTCACAAGACTTTCTCTACCTATCCTTCTACACTGTTCTTATAAAAGCTTATACTTCTCTCTACTTCTTGTTAATGAAGACAAACATTTGGAAAATTGCTTTGATTACCTGTTTCATTGTAGGAACAAGAGGAACCCAAAAAGCTTAAGCGACTCAAATGTTTAAAAAATGAGACTATGTGGTGGCTTTGGAATTCCATTGTTTGCATGACAAGAGAAAATTTCTGAATATTACATCTGCACGACTTTCTCTAGCCATTATCATTTATTTTTACAATTCTACAATTAACTATTCTTATAAATGCTTACTTTTCTATCTACTTCATGTTAACTGAGATGAATGTTTGCACAAGTACTTTCATTTTACAGTGTGTGTAAAAATGAAAGAGCAAATTTCAATTTTGTGTTATGGAAGAACTCAAAGATAGAAACACATTGCACATGTCACTGGCTAGAGGAAGGTTCAAAGCTTTATATAGACACTATACACTCAACATGAGCACCACTTGTTGCACGAGAAATGTCAACCTTCCTCTACATAGTGACATGAGTAATGTTTTTCTATCCTTGACAGTTTTTCGATAATACAAAATGAAATCTGCTCTTTCATTTTTAAACACGCTGTACATTTTTTGTGCAGGTACAAAGGGAATTCAAGAAACATATTTACATAAGAGGTAGAACTGGAACTTAAAAATTCAATGCCACAACTGGGATTTGAACCACAGACCTTCCGCTTGCCGGGCGGACGCTCTAACCACTGAGCTATTGTGACAAACTGCCAGAATGGCATTAAATTCTCAAGCCAGTTCGTATTTCTCCTGGTAAACCACAAAGGCAGTCTCACATCAGAAACAATTACCCCAATGGTGACTTACTATTGTAAGTACTTTATATCCCAGGATTAAATAACCTTCACATTGTTTCTGATGTGAGACTGCCTTTGTGGTTTACCAGGAGAAATACGAACTGGCTTGAGAATTTAATGCCATTCTGGCAGATTGTCACAATAGCTCAGTGGTTAGAGCGTCCGCCCAGCAAGCGGAAGGTCCGTGGTTCAAATCCCAGTTGTGGCATTGAATTTTTAAGTTCCAGTTCTACCTCTTAAACTTTGCCCACACACGGCTTGTGTGTTTAAAAAAACACCAACAGTAAGTTTGTTGGCATAAATAAATAATAATTAACATATTTACATGTTTATATGCTGGCACTTAAATTTCATACTCTTCCTAAAGCACTTCAAGAAACAAATTAATTGTGAATTGCTTCAAAAAATCTGATGTGTTGCACTCACATGACTTTCTCTACTCTTGTACCTACTAATCATTCTTACAAACTCTTCTTCTTCTATTTTTTTTGTGTTAGTTGAGATAAACATTTGCAGAAATTATCTTATTGCTCATTTTCTCGCATGTGCAATGGGAATATGGGAATACAGTAGGCTTTGAGCGACAGTCACATCTTTTAAAGCTTTCAAATTCCATTCTCTTTGCACGGTTAACATATAAAAACATGAATAGCAATGTTGCATTTGACAGAAGTAGAAGTTCTCCAAAACTTACACAAATAATGAGGAATATCTCCAAAATGGCTCACTCTACAAAAAAATTTATTTAGACATAAATTGTGTGTTTTAGCAAGATCTACATTTTTTTTATAATAAGATTTGCTCTATCTCTTATGGTTTACCAGTTGGGCAAAAGTCACCCAGACTAAATAGGACTTCATGGGCTATAGCCAGAAAATTCAAGATATACATTTCATTTGTCATAAAAATATCTCAAACATATGACATTTTAATCAAAATTGTTACAGCCATTTTCCGGAAAATCAAAATGTTCAAAAAATTTTCCATGTAAAAGGTAGTTCAGGGTGGAGCACTTTTCTTCAAAATCTTTGTGTCGCATCCTTGAAAGACATTAAACTTAAATACCAACTTTGCTTCTTAACAGACTTTTCGTTTTTGAGTTATGCTGTCTACAGACTGACAGACACGGACACACATATGGACCTTTTTCTAAAAATGCTTTTTTTTTTAATCAGGAGACCTTAAAACATATTTCCAGTGAAATCTCGACATTGAATTTTTGGTTGGAATACAACACTTCCTCTACTTTACTAAACATAGTAGGGAAAGTAAAAATGACAAAATTACTGAAAAATTCAAACCATATCATGTTGGGAATGACCATGCCACAAAATATTGTTTGAAATAAATTGTTTTTAAAGAGAGATACATTTTATAACCATCAAGTTTCTTTCTACTATTATGATCAGTTACACAAAATTTATTCACAGATTATTCGCCAAAAAATTAGAGGTATTTTTTTGCCTGGTAAATACTTTAAACATGACATTTTAATTAAAATTTGATTAACTTTATAAAAATAAAAAATTTCATAAGAATGTTACTCAAAAAAGTAATTTGAGTTGGCAGTTGGATTTTCTTGAAAATCTCTCATATCCTAGGGAAGTTGTTGAACTTAAATACCAAGTTTGGTATTTATCCAACTTTTTGTTTTTGAGTTATGCTGCTCTCTCCCTCTCTCTCTTAAACACAAAACCTGTTTCTAAAAATGTGTTCAGGGAATCTGAAAATAAGTATTTCCGGTGAAATTTCAATACCAAATTTCTGGATGGAATATGTTGTCTTACCTACTATAGGTGGATGCTAGAAAAAAAGGGGGAAAAAAGAGGAAACGTTTTTAAATGTGAAAACAAAGCAAGGTTCAACCCATCTCCTTTTTCTTTTCCAAGCCATTTTTCAGGATCCTCAGAGAATTACACTTGACATGAAAATACTCTGCCATTATTGCTCTGTTCTTTCTGGAAGTATTTTTCCCCTTTATTGTCACCAGTAAGCCTCAGTGCACTACGTATCTCCATTTTACTTTCACTACCACCTATCTACAGCAGATATGAAGAAGTATTCTATTCCAATGCAAACATTTGACATGAAGATTTCACTAGAAATACATATTTTGAGGGCCGCCAAATAAAAAGAGAAAAAATACTTTTAGAATAAGCTCTGAGTGTGTGTCTGTGAACAGCATTACTGTAAAACAAAATCTTTAATACTAAAATTTAAAACAGGCCTGTCCAATGCAAACGTTACAGCACAGGAAGGCAGTTTCAAGCAGTATGACATATTGGAATGAACAGCATGCCTATCAGTTCGTGTGTCATCAGATGACAGTTGTGTAGATAAATGGCACTGCGAGTACGGAACTGGAGGGTCCAGATATGGTGCTCTCGATGACAATAACATGGCCAGTACAAGTAAAAAAAAGCAGCCAGTGTTTCTGTCTTGTTCTGTTATAAAATCAGTGAAGTATCATGTCAGATCCCAACATAACCTGCAGTCTGTGATTAGAAATTTCCTAGACATTACTTCCACTCATATGCGAGTTTGTTTAAGTCAACCAATCATGTGAATAACAATTTCAAATTTCAGCCAATAACAGCCTTCATTCATGAAAAATGTATCAAATTTAATTATCATCTCACCTACTTTTCTTATGTGGGGATCTTACAGCACTACTTAAAACACGACATACAATGTATATATATATATATATAGAGAGAGAGAGAGAGAGAGAGAGAGAGAGAGCCATTATTTAATTACTGCAGCAAAGTTCTTGTAACAGTAAATGCACAAAAAATTCAAATCTTTCGAAATCAAGTCTGAGACTAATTACAGGTGCTATCAAAACCACACCAATACCAGCTATGGAAATACTAAACAACCAATACTCCACTGAATAGAAAATAGAAAAAACAGCTCTTATTTAACATGAAAAGTTGATCAGTCTCCAATTCAATACATGGAACAAGAGAAATTTTACACATACACTAAAGACTCAGTAGAGCTTTCTTTCCAAAATTCAAGACATCAAGAAGAATATATTCCTTCCTAATTCAAAGGAAAACTTCATATATAAAGTCAATTCAACACAAACATTAGACATCACATATTATTTACACCTGACAGAAGTTAAGAAAAGTGATACTCCAACTAGTGTTCTAAAATTATTGGTATTAGAGACAATCCATACTAGGGTTCCAGAACATGAATGGCTCCATGTTTATAGTGATGGATGACTGATATCAAACCAAGATGGAGCAGGGGCTGGAGTCATGTGTCACCTCTTTTCCTATTACAAATCTTTAAGTTATGGAACTACTAACTTTGATGGAGAAATTGAAGCAATTCGAATGGCCCTACAAAATCTTTTGTATAGAATTTCACATTTTCATCAAGCAGTTATTCTCTCAGATTCCAGGGCGGCAATTATAGCAATTACTTCTAAGTTGTCACCAAAAAATTATAGAATGTTGGAAAATCCTTACCCATCTAACCGCACTTCAAAAACACCTAGTCTTCCAATGGATACCAGCTCACTGTGGACTGAGTGGTAATGAGAAAGCTGATTTTCTTGCTAAAACGGGTACCGACAATGTGCAGAAATCTATAGTTAATCTACCATTTTATGCAGCTAAAAGATTAGTCAACTCTGAATTCAAAAAAGTTATTGCAAAATATTACTATGAAAAATCAAAAAATAAAAGATGGGAACTTCCAAATATTCAAATAGTAATTCCTGAGTATCCTTGAAAAACGGCAGTTGCAACCTTCAGATTGATTACGGGACATGATTGTCTGGCAAAATATTTGAACAGTATTGGAATGTATTCTTCACCATTCTGTCCTCTATGTGATCTGGAAGAGGAAATGGACCAAGACCACCTTCAAATATGCTCGACCACTTCTAGCGCTGCATCCATTAGTGAAAAATATTGGAGAGCAAGAGGACTAATGACTTCATTGTCCAAAATCCAGCATTAGTCAACAACAACTTTTCTTATGTTATGATCAGGTTAGAGAATCTGGTTGCACTCTCCTACATATACACACTAGCTTACGTAATCTGATGCAACAGAGCCACTAGATTTAAATATAAAAAATGGCTGACTCTTGCTTCAGTGAAGTATTTAATGCTGAAATAGATGAAGCAATTCAAAGAGGAAACCTCAGAACATAGAACAGGAAATATGTTTGGAATCAGTTAGGCCAAATGGCATGAGCAATTGGGAAACTAGGCCAGTGGTATTTATTCTTGTAGGCCATGCCAATGGACATTGAAGATGTCTTTTAAAAGGTTAATAATTATAATACACCATTTGAATAACATTTCATAGACTATATAATATTTTAATCCGTGAAAAGTCTTAATAAGTGCAACTCCTGATAGTCAAATTCTCTAGATAAATTGACAATCACTCATGGCATTGTGATAAGCTAGTTAAAAACGAAACAGGAAGTATCAGAAAATTTCCATGTAATTTTTTTCTGTATGGCTGTCCACCAACTTGCAGAGAAAACGGCATGATCTGTTCCATTTACTTTACAGCATGACTGTCCTTCATATAAACTAGAATTGATATATATTTTCTCATAGCATAGAGCTGAAATGTGTTTATAACCTGTAACCAATTGTGTAATTAAAAGAGACAACATTAATATCATAACATCCAAGATGTTGGTTGAGTTAACAGCATGTTTCCTACATTGTTGCATTCTGTATGCTTCAAACTATTTTCTCTTCCTTGCGGCAGTAGCAGAGTGTGACATTTATATGCTGAAGTCATCTTCAGTGCAAGCAAGTTTAGCAGTGGGACATGAGCTGTTGTCACACGGCACTACCTGTCCTTCCCTGTGCTACAAAGTGTTGATATGTTGTAGTGATAGCCGACAAGTGGATAAAACACTGATGCTTGTTAAATGTGGCTGTGGCAGTGCTTTATTCAATAAAATTGTATACATAATTTCGTTGAATAGAAACAGTATCTACTGCCAGAATGAAAAGTATTCGTACACTGCTAAACCTTTAACCAAAATCTGTATTCTGAAGGATATTCAAAGGATACAGTGAAATTTACATGATTAACAAATGGTAGCTGCAATATGATTTTATTTTCTATAAGAAAAATTGTTTAGTCTCTGTGTTTGGTATTTTGGTTCCATTCTTCAACAAGAGCCATTTTCAGTGCTCCTTTGTTGGAAATTGTCCTTTTCTTTATACAGTTCCCTAGGATGTTCCACAATACTCGAGAGCTAATATCAGGCGACTGGGGAGATGTGAAGCTGCTTAGGAATGTTATTGGACGTGGCATATTAAGTGGCGTATTAAGTACAGTATGCTTTGGATCATTATTTGCATAAACATCCAGTCTTCTTGGAGGCGCAATTTCTCCACACTGGTACGCAACTCTTGCTTCAGAATTCCCATGTGCTTCATGGGATCCTTTATTACATTGATAGTATGTAGATTGCAGATACCTGATGCAAACCCAAACTAGGACAGATACTCTGCCATGCTTCACTGAGGAAATTAAACTTTTTGGCTTCAGTTCCCTATTTGTTTTACTCCACACTTCAGCTGCAGTTCAAGCCAAACACTTTGAGTAAGCTCTCATCTAACTATACCACTTTTTCGCAGAAGTCTACAGTCTTTTCATGGTTGTCAAGAGAATCCTAGGTATTTTTCCTGTTCTGTGAGCTGACATAGAACTTCTTTCATGCTAACCTGCTGTTGTACCCTTTGTTATTGCAAACGGATCTTGCAGTGCTTGCTGAAACTGTAATGCCTGCATCTACAACACAGCAATAATCTGGGGAGCACTTATTCATGGATTCTTCTCAATGCAGTGAAGAATACTGCTCTAATCTCTAGCTCTGAGGATTTTAGGCCTATCACTTCTAGGTTTGTTTAGGACAGGTTTCCTGGCACTTACCCTGTAAATGATGGTCTGAATGGTTGACTGTGATCTCCCCACTATCTGCGATATCTCAAGAGTTTTGAGAGTATTGTGCAATCTAATTATTTTCTCTCTTCGACAGTCATTTCATTCTTCTTTGGCCCATTTTACTTTACTTCTATAACCCATTGTGTCGGCTGCATGCCAGTCGCTTGCTGTGAGACAAATGAGTTGAGTCCACTATGAAAAAAGGGGTAGCATGTCACGTAATCACTAGTTTTAATGAAATTCCCTTTAGTGTATGAACACCTTTTGTGCCAGGGAAATCCACAAATTAGCTTTATTTTTACGAAATGACATTTTGCTTATAAATTATATTTTTTTCCTATAATAAATACAATCTTATTGAGGTTACTATTTGTTAATGCAATGAATGTCGCTATCCTTGAAATATTCTTCAGAATATTGATTTTCATTAAAGAATTAGCAGTGTACAAAAACTTTCCATTCTGACAGTATCTCATGGACTGTTCTAAAACTCTTGAAAGAACAAATCTTTAGGTACAATCATTTTAACCAAAGGTTCATTCATATTATCTCCTATTAAGAATTAAGATTCACTGATGCAACTTTTGATAGTGTTTGCACACAGGTAATTGCCCTATGTTTGGGTTGATAGTGCTTGATAAAAGAATTCTCAAAACATTCCGAAAGATAAGTAGGACAGTTTTACAGCTGCTGAAATTCATTACAGAAAATAATTGTTCACAAACATAGGTACTACCGAACAATGCAAGTCATCACAGGGAGAGTGAATGATGGTGAGGAAATTCTTGTTACTGTGTTGCAATGGATTGAGGGAGTAAATATGAGGTGGAGAGAGGGAGGATTGGTGTACCACAGACTGGGCTAATGGGACTGTGGTGCTTGTTGAATCAGCCTGCAGTAAACTGAGTTACACAACATTTGTCACTAGTGGTATAAGGGAAAACTACTAAAAAGACGTTAAACAAGCATCTCACTTTTGAGGTTCACTTTCAGCCAATCCTATATGTGCTGGAATCCATTGTAGTACTATTTGTTTTCCAAGATTTTGTAGTGTTTTTATTGAACGAGTTATTTCATTTATAGCACTATCATATGAGCATTGATTTGTTATTGCTATAATGAGGTTCATCCAAATTCAATTATGGACAAAGAACACTTACTAATATGCCCAGCAATTCCAAAAATAGAAGATCTTCATACTCAATTAACATATTACTGGGATGCCAGACGGAGAATGGATGAAGTCCAAGATCCAGAGCATTAGCAAACAACAACTTTTGAGGTTTAGATTTATACATTTTTAGCTGGAAGAAAATAACACTTCCCCTGGCCCATGGAGGTGAGCTATTAGTGTAACATACTATTGCCTGCTGAACACTAGTGCACAATTGCCTGGGAATAGAAATGGCTATCAGATAGGAAGGTGAATATAACATACATGAACAATTAAGAAGGGAAGAAGCAATCCTAACCTCAATCTGATAATTGATCATTTATGTTTGTAAGGTTATTTGCAAATCCAGAAGGAGCAGAAACTGGCATGAGAATAGGGATCTGACGACTAGTATACTGGTAAGATAAAAAATTAACATTAGGCATTCAGATGTTTATTTTATTTTATCAATATTTTTCAACTGAATATAGGCTAGTCAACTTTGAAATACAATACAGTAAATACTTTAAAGACATGTTATTGTGTGTGGTTATTCAATTAAATCAACTGTTGATGGAAGGAAATAAAGCATATTAGAAGCATGTTCTTTTCAGGAGTCACTTTCACTTTGTTTTTCTAAGCTTGCTTACTAAAGAGAGTTCCATCAGCTATTATGGGCCTTAGCCTCCTTGTATACCCCATACAATAAAGACAGTTGTGTACAATAAACATACAGTGAGCTGCAACCAGGAATGAGAGAATTTTAACAACTTTCCCATTCTTGTACTCTGGAAAATTTCCATTGATTGTACATGCCCACACTTGAAAATAGGATTTGAACATTTTCACCTAATCCCATCTCCATTTATGTTCCCATCCACTAGCAATTTTACATTGGCTTAAGAGTTGCACAGAGTACTAATAAAGGGTTTTCTTGTAAATATCTCATTTAATTCACCAGCAGCATGAATTTGCTATTATTCTGCGAAGTCCTATATCATCCCTAGTGATTTGGCTTCAAAGGATCATTGTTTTAAATTGGGTGAACTATGAACTATTTTTTCACGAGTAAAAGTAGTAATTAAGCATAATGCACATGCAACTTGGGATCACAGATGTATATCTGTATGTGTGTTTGTTAAAAGAAATTTTGTTTAACGATGTCATCTGCCAGGATCACATGTGTCACTGGTATGCCAGAATTTTGTCTTGCAGGAGTTCTTTTACATGCCAGTAAAACTACTGATATGGAGCTGTCATTTTAAAGCACACTTAAAAACCATCGGTCTGGGCTGGATTCTTTTTTTTATTTATTTATTTATTAAGATCGATCAGCAATAATGCTTTTACAGATCTGTGAGAATAACATAAAATAAAGAACATTATAAAGTTGTTGAGGTTGGCTACATCAACAGATACAAGGCAAATGTGCAGGAGAACATTTTATACTGTATGCCCACGACAAGAAGGCTAGAGGGGAATGAAGAGCAGAGGGGGCTTCAATTCTTTATCTGCTCCAGTAGCGTATCTGTTTACTAGGAAATGTGTGCAGGAGAATGCATATGAGTCACCCATGTTGCCAGATCTAATGCGCTTTGCAGTATTAGGTGCAGATATTTTTTAGTATTATGCATTATTTGTCTCTCGCTGCTAACACGTGCTACGGCACTACAGTTATATACTCGTATTTTGTTAGTTTTATTCTTGGCTTAATATTTACATATGGCTGCAGTTCGAAAGAAGGGACGAAGTATTCACAGTGAAGCAAGGGAGGTAATTAGAAAAGTGATAGAAGTATGTGATGAAGAAGCGAAATCGGGACAATTGAAATGTTTATTATCACAAAGAAATTTACGTGTGGCAAATTATTGTGGGATATCGGAACATAGTGTAACAAGAATAAGAAGAGAAGGTGTTAAAGCTGGTGAAAAATCACTTCATACTCTGGGGAAAAAGAGACCAAAGGCCGAGGAATGCAAATTTCATTGTGATGACTTTGATAGAACAGTAATTAAAAACGTAATTTGAGACTTTTATTTGGTTAAAAAAAAAGTGCCCACTGTACCTAAGCTACTTGCAGCAATTAGGGAAAAAATAAATTTTCCTTGGGGAAGAGAAACTCTGCGGAAGCTATTGCACGATATGGGTTTCAAATGGAAGCGATGTGGAAGCAAGAGAAAATTACTTATTGAACGTCCAGATATAGTTAACTGGAGAGCTAAATACCTAAGAGCTATAAATGAATACAGAAATGCTGGGAGAAATATCATTTACATTGATGAGTCCTGGGTGGACAATAATTTGACATTTGGGAAGTGCTGGCAGAGTGATGATATCTACGGGATTACGACAAACACTAGCTCTTCAAACCGCCTGATTCTTGTAAATGCAGGCAGCAACGAAGGTTTCATACCCGGAGCTTCTTTGATATTCAAAGCTGAACTTGCTAGCAGCGATTATCATGGCCAAATGAATGGAGAAAATTTCCAGAAATGGTTGGAGGAGAAACTGTTACCTAATATACCCTGCAATAGTGTCATCGTGCTTGATAATGCTCCACACCACAGTGTACAAGAAAATAAGCCTCCGTCGAAATATGCTGTAAAGCAAGAAATGGTACAATGGTTGGAGAACAACAATATTTCATATTCTGCTGCAATGCGAAAGACCGACTTGTTTAACTTAATTCAAATACATAAACCAAAGGAAAAAATATACCATATCGACAGAATAATAGAAATGAATGGGCATACGGTTCTTAGATTACCTCCTTATATGTGCGAGTTGAACGCTATAGAATTGGCATGGGCAGCAATAAAACGACATGTAAGAGAGTATAATGTAATCGGCGATCTACATTTAAGAAATCTACAGCAAGTGTGTGAAAGTGCAGTGAACTCTGTTACAACAGCTGATTGGGAGGGCTATGTTAGGCACGTTAAGAAACTCGAGGACGAGTTCAGGCAAAAGGATGGGCTAGTGGAAGATGCAATAGACAATTTTATTATATCACTAGGAGGCCTGGAGTCTAGTGACGAAGATACAGAGAGCGGTAGTGACAGCAGCGAAGGTGACGACTTCTCCGACTCGGATCTTGCACGACAACTGGACTTCTAGGTGAGTTATGTGACAACACTGTGTATTTTAAACGAACCTAGCATCCTTATCATACTCGGAAACTAGACATAAACATCGTGCGGGAAGCAAAACATGATTACGTTACACATTCCTAAGCCTCGCCTTCTTGTGCTGGGCATACAGTACATTTTGTGAAGGGAAAAAAACAAAGGTCGGAGTCTTCGGAGCTTGAGGTCGAACTGAGCAGGATATCTTGAGGCAAGCGTTTACGAAGGCGTGTTCTGACACCAAGATGGTATTTTACAGCTCCAGGAACCTCTTGTAGGCGTATGAAAAAACGGCGTGTTGTTTGGCGTATGAACTGTGATATGGGGAGAAGGCCTAGTTCTTGATGTAGCTGTTGGTTGCGCACGAACCAGGGAGCATTAGTAGCGAGCCGTATGACCTTGTTTTGAATTACATGTAACCGATGTAGGTGTGATTTACAAGCACTACCCCAGATAGGAGCAGCATAAGTGAGAATAGGGCGAATAAGGGAACGATAGAGTAATAGACTGGAATCAAGTCCAAGAGAACTGCATCTATTGAGTAGTGGATAAAGTTGAGAAAGCCGGGCTGAAGCAAGGTTAACAGTACGATTGATATGCGGACGCCAGGTAAGGCTAGTGTCAAATAATCCCCAAGATACTTCACTGGAACATTAGAAGGTAACCAAGGAATACAGGTGTTATGTATATACAAGGGTGGGGGTGTGCGAATAATACGAAGAGAGGAAATTTTTGCTTCTGTCTTATTAGGGTTCAAAGAAAGGTGCCAGGTGGAACACCACTGTATAAGAGAGTTCAAGGAATCCTGTAAAGTAGCAATCGCAATATGAAGGTCATGATTGGAGTAATAAAGAACTGTGTCATCAGCATATAAAGCCACTTCAGTATGTTCGAAGATTGGAAGATCCGAAGTAAAAACACGAAATAGAAGTGGAGCTAAGATGGAGCCCTGAGGGACACCAGTCTGAATGGATTTCAGTGAAGAAGAGGTGCCACCTATGCGGACCACGAACTTTCGATTTGAAAGATAGCTAGAAACAATATTTAGGAAGTATTGTGGAAGACCTATACGAAATAGTTTGAGCATAAGCCCATCATGCCACACTTTATCAAAAGCCTGAGCGATGTCCAAAAACACAGACGGCGTGTATTGTCGATTTTCAAAGCCATTAGCAATAGCTTGAGTGAATCGAAGCAGTTGGTGGGTAACAGAGTGATGTGGTCTAAAGCCAAATTGAAATGGAGGGATAACATTATTGCTAAAGATAAATTTAGATAAACGACGATGAAGAACCTTCTCAAAAAGCTTTGAAAGAGTTGATAGTAAACTAATTGGACGGTAACTTGATGGTAAATGCTGAGGCTTATTGGGTTTATGAAAGACAATAATTTGAGCAAGTTTCCAAGAGGTGGGAAAATGGCCAAGGCGTAATGCAGAGTTCATAATAGAAGAAAGGTAAGCTAGGGCCTTTTTTGTGAGTTTCTTTAATACAATGGGCTGGATTTGAACTCACAACCTTGGGATCAGTAGGCCAGCATCTCACCAACTGAGCTACCCAGACCGAGCGACGTACGTGCGTGTGCATGTGTGTGTGTGTGTGTGTGTGTGAGAGAGAGAGAGAGAGAGAGAGATCTTGCCCACAGTGATTTAAGGAAAAAATTAATTCTGATGTATCAACAATCAGATGCTGACCGTTAATTTCCTACTCTTTCCATGACATCACACAAGACACAAGTGAATCGTGACTGTACTTCAATAAAACAGATAAATTATTGAAAAATTCCAACCTACCATAATGGTATCTTGGAAATGGTTGGTGTCACAAAAAGCTATTTCAAATGAGTAGCATGTTTTAAAGAGATCTACATTTTTTGTGGAGTTATTTTTGTCTCTAATATTTATCCATTACATAATTATGCAACATTACACAGTCCTTTTTAATGAACAGAACTTCTCAGGGTGTTCCAAGAATATATCTATATATATGGTACTTGAAACAAATTCGTTAGAACCATTTTTGAAAAAATATTCATTTTTATTTTTAAATGGCTCATTTCATATGGCACCTCAGTGGCAGCACTGGTGCTAGATAAAATGTTAATTGCAAAAGCAAATTTGGGAAGAAAACATTCCAGCCTAAGTTTAAGGTACCTCCCTGGCATTTGACGGTTATGATTCAGGAAAACCTAGAAAAAACTGGTCAGGGTAGATGGTCCTGGAGGAATTTAAACCACAAACTTCTGCTTCATGAATATATCCCAATGACCTTGACCCATGTCAATGTTAGTTTGGGGTGAAGGGATTTTCTTGAAAATCATATTGCATCTTTGGAATATACTGAACTTAAATACAAAGTTTGATATTTATCTGAATTGTTTTGAAGTTACGCTGTTCACAGACACATACAGGTATCTTTTTTCTAAAACTCTCCTTTTCTCGACTGAAGGGGTGCACTAAACATCTTGTCTAAAACTTCCAATCTCTGGTGCTGGTATCTTGGATCTTGAAGTTGTATTACACAGGATTAGCTAAAGTTCCTGCAGCATCTAATTTTTGAAGCACATGATTCAGTGACAAACTTGGTTTGAGGGAATAGATGTATACTGAGCACAAAACCTGTATTATTGGCTTTTAAGACTTCCATTTTAATTGGAAGGAACTCCAATGCTCTTATTTTAAATGGAATACTCCTATTTTTATATTTTTGAATAATGCTCATTAAGAGCTTTTCAAAAAGTGCTTAACAAGATACTGCAGTACAAATCTGCTGTGGATAAATCAAGAAAGCAGAAGTACATATACACTTAAAGAACAATATGATTAAAACACATTTGTTTATTTTTATTTAACTATTCTTTGTTTAACCATAGAAACATGTTTATTGATATACACATTTTATTAAGGGATTGAATCTGACACCTGATATGTTAATCACTATTTGATTTGAATGAAAGGGAAAGAACCCCACTTTTAACTGTGACTGGCTATGGAGACAGGATTGCAATCTATTTCCACATATCAGAGTTTCAAAGATCAAAAGAAAGTTCAATGATTCAGTATAAATTACTTACCATGATTAGGGTGCTTCAAAAAGGCTACTAATAAGAATATTAGATCAAATGTTCCCCTTTGCAAGAAAATTCTAACTTTCTACTACAAATTTTAATTTGAATCCAACATAAGACAAAATTTGTGATTAAAATCCTTAAAAGTGCAGAGAAGCTTCATTATAAAATTGAACTTTTGGAGGCACTTTCCGAGGATGATCTCAAAATGGGAATACAATTTTGTGAATTAATGAAGGAGTGCATTAGCAACAATACAGTTTTTCTTAGACAAATTGCATGCTCAGATGTTCCCACATTCTACCTGAATGGATTTGTCGTCAACAGACAACTGTCAACATTGGTCACATATAAATCCAAAATGAATGGAGAGCATACACAGTATCCACAGGAAGTTAACCTTTAGATGGTACTGTTGGTGACCATATGATTGGTCCTTTCTTCTTTGAAGAACCATATACTAATGGATACTTGAATCTTTCATGAATCATGGAACACTGGTCATCATAAGCATGCTTCTGCATCCTGTAAACCTTCAGCTACCCAGATATCTATTCCCAATAAGATGGAGCTCCAGTTCACCATGCATAGAATATTCAGTACAGGGTTCCCATAATTGACTGGTAGAAGAGGTCACATAGAATGGCCAGTAACTTCCCCAGACTTGTTGCCCTTTGACTTCCCATCATGGGACCATTTCAAGCCAGTTATGTATCGAGAAAGATCCAACCACTTTGGAGATCAGGAGCATTGAATAATGGAAGTGGTACAAAATATTCATTCCTGGTAAGTCATTCCTGAAATGGTTTCTATGATCAACTGGCACATTGTCAAGCAGCCAAAGATTATCAATTTGAACACACAAATTAAAATGTGAGCCAACTTTGTTATGTTAAGGATCATTTTATTTGATACACTTCTTGTTTTCTTCATTTAGCAACAATGAGTTTAGACAGAAATATCTAGTGAGGTACTGCTTGGAAGTACTTAAAGGGAGCATTAGTGAAATGGGCAAATATGATGAAAAATGAGGTTTTTCATTTTTTGCATCAAAATTATGTCTGTACTTTGTACTTCCAGAATCGACTGTCGCTTATGCTGCATCACTATGTGAAAGGCTGTTACATCATGATTTAAATGTCCATGTGTGGGTGGGTGTGGCTCCTGAAATACACTCCATTACCCCATTGCAGCAAAATCATGTACAATTTTGAAGTTTAAACCAGGCTCAGATTTAGTGCCGGTGGATGTAAGCCAAGATTCTTGTGGGATTTTCTGTAGACATTCATCCCTATAAAATAGTGTGAAAGTATGGCAAAATTTTTATATGTGTACATGTGTCAACCAGGTGGTCGTGTTTTTCTAAATGTTATACAATAATTTTTGTTTCTAAAAAGAAATTGTAATTGCAGTGAGCTAAGCTCTCAATGAATTCAATACAGATTATGAGACTATTCTCTATTTAAAGGAAAGGGTCGTAAAGCAAGTCCAGTCAGCAAAAGAATAGTAATGTTTGGGATAAGTGAAGACTAAACCAGAGTGCATCAAGTACAAGGGCTGATCAACAAAGACATACTGATTTTTTCCTGTAGCTTCCGTGATAGTTTCGTATCTGTAACATAAATATTTGAAAAGAGCGAGTTTTTATGTATGTTGGTAGGTGGCAGCACTCTCATATTGGTAGGTTGGTAGTAATGCTCTATTTTGTAGACCCTACGTGCATTTCACATACCAGACAATGGAGGTGACGCAAGAGGAGCAGTATAGTGCAATCAAATTCTGTTTTCGTTTAAACCATACAACCACCGAAACTTATGAAAAGCTGAAGCAAACGTATAGTGAAGATGCACTACCTCGTGTAACAGTGTTTAGGTGGTTCAAGGACTTCAAAGAAGGCCGACTTGTTAGTGTTAAGCAAGGTGGACCTGCTGTTTCAGCTTCTGCTGTGACTGAAGTCAACATCAACACAGTTGCTGTGATTGTCCGAGAGGATCGGCGTATAACATTACATAACCTCAATGAAGTGTTGAGAATTTCATATGGCAGTGTGTTCACAATTATGCACGACCATCTCCATATGACCCGAGTTTGTGCTCGTTGGGTGTCACGTCTGTTGACCCCCAAACAAACGGCTGTGAGAATGGAGACAAGCCGTGAGGTGCTGTGTCTCTTTGCTGATGGAGGGGATGCATTTTTTAAATCGATTATCACCGGCGATGAGTCATGGCTGCATCATTATGATCCTGAAGGAAAACAAGCCAGCACAGTGTGGAAATCGCCAGGTTCTCCAACACCAAAAAAGACAAAAGTTGTTCCATCTGCAGGAAAAGTGATGATCACATTTTTTGACTGTAATGGAATGATTTACCAGCATGCAGTTCCCCCTCACACTACTGTTACAGCAGCATACTACACGTCAGTATTGGCTACACTGAGGAAGCACATTGCAAAGAAACGACCAGAGCTTTCTCGGACTGGGTGGCAACTTCATCATGACAATGCACGACCTTACATCGCAAATCAAGTCATGCAGTTTCTGGCTCAATTCAACATTACTTGTGCACCAAAACCACCTTATAGCCCCGATCTTGCACTGTATGACTTTTTTATTCCCATCACTAAAGGCAAAGCTTAGGGGTATTCGATTTGAGAACTCTGAAGCAGTGCTCAAGAAAAGTGAGGCGATTCTCAAGGACCTGACAAAGAATGGTCTGTAGCACGTGTTCAAGGACTGGCAGAGACGCTATAAAAAGTGCATTGAAGTAGGAGGGGACTACTTTGAAAAAGATCATGTAAAAATTGAATTGGAGTAATAAACATCTGTGAAAAAAAATAAGTCTCAGTCTTTGTTGATCAGCCCTCGTACGTTGGATACATTCAAACCAGCAAAAAAACAAGAGTAGCAAAACTTAAAGAAGCTACAGTTAGTTAAAGGACTTTTATATGTCGAGAGGAATTCTAAAACAATAAATATATGTTGTCAAGACTTGAAACTTTAAAATCATTTTTCTTCGATCCCTATTTTTTTTTATCATATTTTAACCTTCAAAATACTCCTAGTACAATTCTTGATAGATTCCTTTGAAATTCACTCACATATTTTCAGATAGCCGCTTCATAAAACCTGGTATTTTAAATGCTATAGATAGTCTATTTAATTGTTACTGAATTTTGATTTTGAAAAGTATTAAAAATTTGAGAAAAAATGGCCATCAATGTATCAAATAATTTTTCTCTCCAAAAGTAATTGACATAGCTAAATAAAAATACCAGGTTATGTAGACACAATCAAGAGAAACATATAGACAGAGTTTATTTTATTTATTACAGTTAATATTTGATATGAAGCATTTCTTATACTACACCAAATAGTCACAAAAACCCAATAATTTTTTTTGTTTTTCCAAGAACTATGTTACATAGCAAAATAGAATTTGGTAGACCTACTAAATTTACTTTGGCACATGTGCATACAAATTTTCACATCATTGTGACAAAAATTGTGGATTTTAGTCACTTTCACAGATGCCTCCCCTTAATGTGCATTATTAAAAACATAATCATACAACTCAACGTTTTACAACTGCAACCTTGTTTGTCCTATTTTAATTTGTGAATCGGGTGCCAAATGCAATGGAAGTGTGATCTATGTGGAGAGAATGTAGAGGAGAACGTAAGTTCATAACATTTGCAGAAAGTTATGAAGTGAAGATTTTCTTTTACCTCACTCCCTTTAGTTATTAATTATTACTGGAAATCTGGATTTAAAATAATGCAATCACCAATAATTTGCAACAGTTATTTCCAGTAAAATGCAATGTTTCAAGCACTCTGTTTTTAAATCTCCTGCCAAATGTAACTCATAAAACTTGTGTTTGTTTCATAAATGCACATTATAAAATATATTCCCATTTTAAGGTTACTTACCTACCTACTGCAAAAAGTGCACAAGGTTATGATATCATAGTTACTTCAGGTTATGTGGTTTATGAATGTTGTTTAATCGCAATAGAAGGAATTTTCATTTATTCTGTAATTGGACTGTGATCAGCAAGTGATTCAAGTGCAAAACCAGAAAAAGTGGGATTATCACTTCACTGGTTCCAGACAAGTCTATTCTAGTTCAGCAAGATCCAAGCAAACGCTCCAATGTGCTCCCATCTAACAGCAGATTCAAAGATAATTATTAGACAGCTTTAACAGGATGAAGGTTCAGAAAAAGATGAATATCTCAGTTCGTGATTTTGGTGCTTGGAGCACTGTTGCTAATTACAGCCCAATTGTGGTGCCCAGTGTTACATTTGGGAGATCTTTTGTGTTGAATTGAAGAATATATGCCTAAGTAAAATGCTACTGTCAAATGAGAACTGTCACACGGTATGTACCTTATACTTAAAATACACTAACAGTAAAAGTTGTAATAAAGCAAATAATACCAGTAGTAGTAGTAGTAATAAATAATGATGTACATCATATGCATTTGGACGAGCAAAAACAGCATTTAAACCAATTCTAAGAGCACATCCTTGCATAAGCAGTTTTCTTTTTCCTTAAGCTGAAGGTATTACCCTAATAGAAAGCTTGAAAGGGGCAGCATATCTGCCTTACATTCAAAAGGTCCCAGGTTTAAATCTTGGTTACGGCGAGTTATCTGGATAAACTGAGCAAGATGCACATGGCTCTGCGGTAACATGCAAGGCTTGCATTTGAGAGGTTGTGGGTTTGATTCCCGCGCCCAACCTTTCTGACCCATGAGTTTTTTCAGGGCGTTTCCCAGGTCACCAGGCAAATATTGAGGATAATTACATTCCTCAAATTTCCTGTCCCAACATTTCATTACACATTCCTTTCAATCTGGTCTTTCATAGTCAGAAGTGTTGGTGATGGCCAAGTTTGGTACTGCTATGTGGGGACTTTGCAAACTGTTATTGCTGTTCTCAACAAATGGGTGGTATTGTAGTTGCCTGACATTCTAGGTTGGACCACTATTGAAACCCATGTGGCTGATGGTTGCTTAGTGAACCCTGGTGTCAAGATAAATCTCCAGCACACATTTAGGGAGCCTCACGCTGGCTTGCACTACTTATCCATGTTCCAACATACCCATAGAGAACCCTCCCTTCCTCCCAAGTCTGACATACAACAGTCTAAATAGTTGGCTCAGTGTGGAGCCCCCTCCGTAAATACTATACCTAACTGGATGAGGTTGTTGAGGATTTTCTCTTATCTTAATAAGACAAATGCCTGGTTTACTTTAAGCTATGTTCCAACATACCGCCGAGCGGTTAGCGCGCTCGCCTACCACCTAGGCGGCCCGGGTTCGATCCCAGGGACCCGCATGTGGTATTCGTGGTGGACGAAGTGGCGTCAGGGCGGGTTTTCTCCGAGTACTCCGGTTTCCCCCGCCATCTCATTCCACCGGTGCTCCATCTTCATTCCATGTATCATCAGTGTCACCGCCTGCGGTGCCGTAGTAGTAAAAGCGGGCGTTAAACACTACAAACAACAACTTCCAACATACCCATAGAGAACCCTCCCTTCCTCCCAAGTCTGACATACAACAGTCTAATAGTTGGCTCAGTGTGGAGTCCCCTCATGCTCGCTTGCACTACTTATCCATGTTCCAACATACCCATAGAGAACCCTCCCTTCCTCCCAAGTCTGACATACAACAGTCAAAATAGTTGACTCAGTGTGGAGTCCCCTCCGTAAATACTATACCTAACTGGATGAGGTTGTTGAGGATTTTCTCTTATCTTAATAAGACAAATGCCTGGTTTACTTTAAGCTCTAGGGACCTGGACCCATTTGAGCATCCTTTTAACCCTTTTGTTCATTCGTCTAATATGACCTACCCAATTAAACACAAATAATCATCAAAGCAACCAAGAAATATGACATCCTGATGGCTAATTGGTCCTGGATGACCAAAAGCCTAAACAAAAATCCTAAAAATGCTTAGATTAGTGCTACTTTTCTACTGCACAATTTTCTGCATAATTTTACTGTATCCTACATATTGATAATGCCAAAGTGAAGTATTCCACAAGAGAAACAGGAGGTGAACAAATAATGGGATGAAAGCAAGAATAATCAATGACTGTTAGCTGTGGTCCTTAGCAAAAATGCTGGTGAAACAGCTGCATTTGTGCACTAAGAAAGCTGAATGTTCAATCAAGATTGCTTTTTACTTTCTCTACTACATATAGCGACTGCCTCCGTAGCACAGTGGTAGTGTGCCTGCCTCTGGCACGGAGGACCCAGGTTTGAGCCCAGTACTGGCATGGGGATTTTTTTCCTGCTGGGAGGTCTGGCACGGATGAACTCAGCCTCCTAGGTCCCTGAGGAGCCAATTGAGGAACTACTTGATTGAAAAGTAGCTGCCCCTGGTCAAGAAGACCACATAACCAGCCAGGAGGACACTGACCACATCCAAATCCAGTACTGCACCCCACTCATGATGCCTGTGGTGGGTAGAGGTGGGGGGACAGCTGACCAGTGATATGCCTTGGCCTGGATGAGCTGTTGTGCCACAGGGTTACTATGTATACCACCCAGAATTGTTATGATGAAACTTCACTAGAAAAGCAATTTTAGAAAAAGACCTGTGTATGTCTGTGAACAGTATAACTCAAAAACGAAAAGTCAGTCAAAAACCAAAGTTATTTAAGTTTTTCAAGGATGTGACACGAAGATTTTGAAGAAAATTCCTCCACCCTAAACTACCCTTTACATGAAAAACTTTGATTTTCTCAAAAATGGCTAATGATTTTGACTAAAAGCCATATGTTTAAAACATTTTATGGTAAATGAAATGTATATTTTGAATTTTCTTGCTAGAGTCTGTGTAGTCCTGTTTACTCTTGATAACTGTTAAGGGTCTATCCAGGAGAAAGTGTCCAATCTTGGTAAAAAGTAAAAACATTATTTTTCATAACTAACTAAACTAAAATTATAAGAAAAACATTGAAGTTTATGTTTTGGACAGTAAAGTTGTCGACAGAAGTTGTTTATATAAGACATTGCTCTACAAAGTTAAGATGAAAATGTACGAGAAAATTTCCTAAAAATGTTGCAACTTGTATGATTTCTAAGAGCTTAAACTCATCTTGAGAATGTTTTTTCTTTAACAATTTCATAATACCATTGTCTTTAGTTAAGCAATATGCATTTCTAGTTTAAACAGCAATATTTAAGAAAAACAATATCCTGAAATTAGCTCTCTCTCATTGTCCAGATACTAACGAAATTGTAGAAATGTTTCAAGAACATCCTGGAAAATACTGATATCTGGTGGCAGCTTCTAAAACTGCTAATCCTATGTCTTCTTAAGAGATGGCACTAGCTATCATGTTTGTAGTATGTTTCATGACCAACCAATAGCAATTCTTATTGTGTCCAGATTTCGCAGCTATTTTGCTTTAAGCTCTGCTTATACACAAAGCTTGTTCTCTTACAGCTGTTATTTTTCCTAAAGAGTGTGGATTGTGCACAACAATTAAGCATTGGTAAGTTAATTTTAATTATAACTGTACTGTGTGCCCAAGACAAGAAGGCAAGTCTTAGGAATGTGTAGAGTAATCATTTTGTGCTTCCCGCACGGTGTTTATGCCTAGTTTCCGAGTATGACAAGGATGCTAGGCTCGTTTAAAATACACAATGTTGTCACATAACTCACCCATAGTTAGAAATATGCACTCTCATACACTCATTTCCTAGTAAACAGGTCCACTACCAGAGTAGATACACAGTTCAAGCCCCCTCTGCCCTTCATTCCCCTCTAGCCTTCTTGTCGTGGCCATACAGTACATATTATATTTTGGAGTACAACTAATTTACAAATAGTTTTATTTATTACTTCCAATGCTGTTTTATGTCCAGGAGTTGCAGCATGGTGAAAACAAACAGTACATGAAAATACATAATAATGATGCTGATTATAAACTCAAGAGGAGAACAATAATGAGGAAATATAGGGGAAAAAGGAAAAGTGCAGGAACATCAAGAGAACGTGGTCTGCGAAGAGCTAAAGATGCACAGAGGAAAAGGCTCAGTCGGGCTGCTAAAAAGGAAACTGTTTTATCTAACAAGTTCAACAAAATCTCTCCTTCTGCAGTGGGAAAGGCTTTCAAAAAGGCAAGCAAAGCAATGCCTAAAAGTCCAGGAAAAAAAGTAGCTGTTGTTAAAAAGTTGGCTGAAATGTGTGGAGTTAAAGTGATCGAAGGTTCAAGTGGAATAGTTAGAAACAGACTGAGTGATGAGAATATTAAGACTGTTGTTGAATTTTATTACAATGATGAAATAAGTCAAGTTGACCCTGGTAAGAAGACCGCTTGTGTTAAGAGTTTGGCCAGTAGCACCAAAGACATGTGGCCCGACAACACATGCTCTTTACTATTACTGAGGCATATAATTTATTCAGGGAAGAGCACGCAGATGTGAAGATTGGTTGCAGTAAATTTGCAGAGCTACGTCCTATGCATGTAAAACCATACTGTGATATACCACACAATGTATGTGTATCGGTACCATGAGAACTTTGAAAATTGCGATCACTGCTTTTGAATTACTTTCCTACTTTTGGAACTTCCAGTGTCCAGTTCATTCAACACACTGCTTGTGATCCAAGTGACAGGAACTGTTTGACCTATAATTGTGACATTTGCAAATTAAATTTTACCACTCTGTTTAAGGATTGTCAGAATGATGAACGCTGCAGTCTTATAGTACAGTACCGCCAGTGGAAAATGGTAGACAAGAGATTTTAGTACATTTTAGTGGAAGAAGGCCTGAGTGATGCAGTGGATGAACTTAAAGAACAAGTGCCATTTTTTTACGGTTCATGCATTTAATCAAGAACAGTCACAAAAATGTTTCAAATCTGCGAAGATGTCATCATCACCTGAAAATGTTGTGATCCAAATAGACTTTGCTGAGAACTATTCTTGTAACTACCAGGATGAAATACAGTCAGCACATTGGTCAAATCCCCAGGTATCATTATTCACTGCTGTGATGTTGTATGGGATACATACATGTGACAGTTCCGTAGTAGTTTCTGACAACATTTCACATGATCGGTATTGCGTTCACACATTTCTCCGTGCTGTACTAACAGATCATCAAAAGAAAAATCCATTGATGAAGTATTTACATGTATTCTCAGATGGAGCTGCATCACAGATTAAACAGAAATATAATTTTGCAAATGTCACCCTCTTAAAACAAGATTTGAATTTGGAAAGTCTTAAGTGGACATTTTTTGCTTCATCCCATGGTAAAGGGGCTGTAGATGGTATTGGTGCAGTAGCAAAACGCCATGCATGGAATAGTGTACAATCGAAGAGAGCAGTCATCCATAATGCTGATACATTCCGTGATTGCTGCCAACAACTGAACATCACTGCAATTTCTGTGCCAGCAAACAAAATTGAATCTGCAAAGAAGGAACTTGATGAAAAATGGGAAGGTGCGATTGTACTTAAGGGCACACAAAAAATCCACCAGATCATGGCAATTTCTCCATATGTTGTTGGATATAAGCAGTATGCATTGGACTTGGAGGAAAACATGGTGGTTGCTAACATGAGAAGTTTGAAGTAAGCGCAAACAGCGAATGACAACAGCCAAATCAAACTTCATTTTGCAAGAAAAGTCAATTATTATTATTGTTATTGTTAGACTAGGTTTTGTTTAATAACTGTGCCTCTGTAGTATGTAATGCACTTTTGTGTGGTTTCTCAATGTTTTAAATCATTTTCTGAGGCAGGTAATATCAAGATGGATCATTTAGTGCAGTGAGGAATATTTGTCCAGATAATAACATCCTAATACTAATGCACCTCTTTGTGTTTATTAAATGTTCTATTATAATACCAATGTTGTAGTGTAAATGAATATAATCCATTGCAAAACAAAAGTTTCGTATCAGTTTATTACATGATCAAATTGTCAATATGTTATTAAACTGAAGAAAAATACCATTTATATTTACTTGCATTTTTTATACCTCGTTTCCTCGTCCAGATACTAACACAAACTTTACAGATGTATATATTTTATATACATTAAATTTCTCAGGGGTCTCCGTCTAGGGGATATGTGAATGGTGACCACAAGGTACCCAAGCTGAGTAGAACATTACTTCCACTTACTGGTGTTTTGCTCCTCACTGTAGCTTTTCTATCTGACCTTACCTTGGTCATCTCTTGTTCTCTTGCAACCCCAATGCTATTAGTGTTCCTGAGGGCTAGGGAGTCTTTATTTTTCCAACCTCTCCATTTCTGTAATTTCTCTCTAAACTCTTAACCCCTAACATGCTGACCTGTCATGGCATGTATACGTCCTCTGATTGGTAATCAGAGGATATGGTTAGTGAATTTATTTTGATAATTCTCCCGGTCAGGTCAGTGAGACCTGTAAACCAATGACAGGTGTGACATTCTGGGGGTTGTGAGAGAGCAATGTGACCGCCAAAACATAAAAATATGGTGCTCTCTTAAAAACGGTTACTATTACTGCTATTGCTCTCTTCAATATCAAATTATGAAATATGACTCGAGGGGTAAAATGTTCCGGAGTTAAAATAGTCCTCCATTCGGATCTCCAGGCGGGAACTACTTCTCGAGAACCAAAACTTTATATAAATAAAAGATCTAACATCAGAATTCTACAATGGAACGCAGGTGGTCTCACCCAAACAAAAAGAACAGAACTGAATAAAATTGTATTTGACTATAACATAGATACATTTGTCATACAAGAAGCAAATCTAACAAATGATCATCTTAAATACTTCAATTTTACTGGATTTTTACTACACCTACTACCCAAAAATAGACAGATAAGTAGTGGAATATTAGTTGGAGTCAAAAATGATATTAAATCCTCCTTTCAAATTGTTAAAGAAATGGATAACACAGATAAATCTGAATTAATAAAGCTAAATTTTTGGGATAACAAAATACATCTTCATTTATACAGTATTTACAATCTCTCACTTATTGAACAATTAAATAAAACAATCATAATTGGGGATTTCAATGCCCATTCCAAAAGATGGGGTTATGAAAAAGTGGATTCTACAGGGCACATAGTGGAAGAATTTTTGAATACCACAACCTTCGAACTTATTGATGATAAAGAAGATCCCAAAAACTTCAAAGATTACTCTGGAGCAGGTAGTAACCCAGACCTCTTGTTAGCTACAACAGATGTTTCAAAAATTAAAAAACAAGTTACAGAAGACCCAAGTTCTTGTCACAGAGCAGTAATTGCCGATATAAAACTAGATAATACAAATAACAGTCAAAATCACACAAATCTGCATTAGAACTTCAAAAAAGCAGATTGGAACAAATATAAAACTAAACTGGAACATAAATTTAAAGAACAAACAAACTCACAGCTGCATGACCTACCAGATCATATGAACAAAAATTTCTGTAGTCATCCTAGAAACTGCAAAAAAAGCATATTCCTCGTGGAAGAATAAAAAATTTCAAACCCTTTTGGAACCCCCAGTTAGAAGAACTGAAAAAGCAAAGGGATATAGCTAGAAATACAGCTGAACAAACAAAAAACATATCAGATACACAAATATGGCGAAAGAAATGTGCCTCTAAAAACAGAAATTAATACAGCTAAAAAGAATCACTTTGATAATTTCTTAGAAAAAATGGATTATAGGACAGACGGCAATAAAGCCCATAAGTTCATAAAAAATGTCAAGGACAGGAGAGAAACCAACAGCACACCTATCATACACAACAATAAAATATTAACAAATGATGCAGTCATAGCCGAAACATTCAATAAATATTATGCTAACTCACATAAAGTAACAAGAAATAATAAAAAGGAATGTAAACAATTTAAGAAAGATTTTAAACAAGAAAGAGAATGTGATCCTAACACTCAATACAATATCTTTTATCAAAATTTTAATATACAAGAACTGAACATTGCAATTAATAATCTAAAAAACAAAAAGTCTCCTGGACCAGATCACATACATGCAGAGTTCATAAAAAACCTTGGAAAAACAGCAAAACAACAACTACTAAAACTCTACAATCTATCCTGGAACACCACTGTACTTGCCGAATGGCAAAAAGCAATAATTGTCCCACTCTTGAAGAAAGATAAAACAGCATCAGAAATAAAAAATTATAGGCCAATAGCTCTTACTAGCATAACAGCTGAAGTGATGGAAAGAATGGTGTCAAACAGGTTAAATTGGTTTCTAGAATCCCAAAACTTAATTTCCCCATGTCAAGCTGGATTCAGAGAGTTCCACTCTACAAATGAACAAGTCTTACTTCTCAGTCAAGAAATCAAAGACTCCTTCAATAGAAAGGAAGATAATTTATCAGTTTTTATTGATTTCCAAAGTTCATATGATTCTATATGCAGAACAAAACTGCCAAAGAAAGTAAAAAAAATAGGGATACAAGGTCCAATGTTTTCATGGCTATGTCATTTCCTAGCACAACACTTTATTGCTACCATATATGGAAGAAATATATCTAAATATAAACAAGTACACCGTGGCTTACCACAAGGTGCAGTGCTCAGCACTACACTTTTTAATATATTTATTAATGATCTGTCAAAACAAATACAAGAATCAAGTGTGACGTGTGCACTATTTGCTGATGACTTAGTAATGTCACAGAATAGAGAGTATACAGAAAGGAAACTCGGCAGAAATCAGTGCACCAAAATTTACTGCGCATGCGCGAAGTAAACCGAGTAAACTGAGTAAAGAGCTGTGTTGTTGAAGCCAAAGCGAATGAATATGTTGTGTTTATTTTAACTCGAGCATATTAGCTGGTGGGCATATCTATAACTGAAGAATTGTTTTATAAGCCTACTGCAAAAGGTATAAATATGTGTTAATGTATTTTAAGCTTCGACGTGGTTATAATGAGCAGCAGTAAGAGAAAAGGCAGCCGATGGTGTTCGGCATCAAACTGCAGAAATAATTCACATGCAGACAGGGACATAAGCTTTTTCAGCTTTCCAAAAGATGAACAACGGTAAGTGAACATCGTAATATATATTTATAACTTACTATAAGTTAAGTGTTATTTCAGAATCACAGCAATTTGTGCATAATTGTTAATGTGCTTTAACCAGTAATACAAGGTAAACAAGGGAGGATAATAATTTTAACTATACAAATCTGTATTCTCATTTCAAAGCATACGAGAACAAGAATATGGATACCTTTGGAAATCTAAAATGTCCAAGTTCAACCTTTATAACCTACATTGAATATCTGGAGAGCATTTTCACTGGCAATATTCTCAGATTAATGACAACAAATAATGTTGGAAACCCATTGATTAATTTAATGGAGAATGTGCAATTCAGCCACCTATGCAAGGACTTCCCCATATGTTATTTAATAAGGCTGTTTGTCAGCATGAGAATGTTTTATTTCTTAAAGTTTGTGAATAGAGATTTGAAAAATAAAAATAAAAGTGAAAAAAATTACAAATTAATAAAAGTGACACATCTATGAATAATATGATTTGCTGCTGTAGTTGCTTCATAAATGCATATTAAACAAGCAAGACAAAAGTACAATGACACACCTGAACATTATTTTTCTTTAATGCTGCAATAATGTTGGCAGAGAAGGTCATGTGAATGTGAGTCATTCCATGTCAAATCGCACAAAATTTGACCTTCATGTCTCCTATTTCATTAATATTAAATTTACGTGTTCTATGAATGAAAAAATAATACCCCTATTTTTTTGTTTGTCTGTAAATTAATGATTTTGGTAAATATAAAGCATTAAATTTTCGGATATTTTGCGCACACCGTTCTACATAAACATAAATATCTCTGGTATTATGTATCAGATAAATATGATCTGTAGCTCATTTTAAACATTGAAATGTGTACTTCATTTATACGTTAAACAAAAAACAATTAGTTTGATATTTCCTATTTTTACAAGGCCATTAACATTACAAACATCATTAACAATACTTTCTCTCCACTAAAAATTTCTGGGGAAATTTGTAAAACGTAGCTTGATGATGCCATGTAATCCTAGAAAAAGTTCAGAATGGAATTCTAAATATGTACAGAGAAATTAAATAACTTACCAAGCCGTGCAGACTGGAGTAACGCTACATTCAGGGCCAGAAGGTATACACACCGCGTGCAGCTGATTGCGAGTCATGTGTTGTACTTCCGTCAAGGTCAAACTCTTGGCATAAACACTTAAATGGGTCATTTCACGTCAAATAGAACACTTCTGAAACTATTTTTTCCAATTTTTTAAATCTTATCAATAGATGAGATTAAATAATCCGTATGTTTTCTTTTTGGTGTGACACGCTTATTTTGCACTTTATTAATGTTATTTTTACGGTATATTCGCATACTGTATTATATAAAAATCATTATACCAAATACTATTAGAATTTTAGAATTTTCATGGTTGCAGCAATCTAAAGTTAAAAAATTTCAGTTTTGGATGCCATTGTTTTAGGATCACTCAAAACATAAAATAGGCCCCTTTTAGGGGGTAGTATTTTTAAAATATATTTTAATTACTAAACGCTGAATAAAATTCAGAAACCTTTTGTAAGGTCTAAAAGTTTTCCGGAGTTGGGGTCCGGGGTTGCTAATATTTCCCTTTCTTTGGCCACTTGTTTGGATATTCATATCATGTGAATTGAGACACCAAAATGTTTTATTTTATTGTACAACCAGCTGTCAAAAATCATCAGTATTTGTATTTTAAGATTTTTGTCATTCGTTTTATGGAAAGAATCTGTTAATTTTTGTATCATTTCACAATTATTTGAAGTTCCATATGAAGCAGAATTTGTAGTATGAAATATTTTCTGCTTCATTGCCTGTGGTATTTTCTGCAACTTCTCTCTAGGGTAGTGTTTTAGCGACAGTTTTCTTTTCTTTATTGGAGATTCTCCTATTGCAGCCAAACTGTCGTTCAATTTACCCCATACTTACTGCGTCACTAGAGGATGAGGAGCTATCACTAACATGTTCTTCTACCAAACTTTCACTAGCACTAGGCACTCATAACTCGGTGGTGGTTTGTTCCTTTGGAAGTTTTGAAATTTTCATGCGGCAATTATCACAAACTTTCAAATCGCGGAATAAGTTTAAGTCTTCTAATTTAACCCTTTCATGCCTGGTGTGTCTTATAAGATACATTAGCTTTTTTTCCTATTTGTACTAGTTTTAACTTTTTTTTTCTGCTATATTCTTGTTATACTGTCTGTCACCAATTAAAAATACATATTTGAGACGTTTTGGATTGTAAAAAATTATTTTGTTTACAATTTATATTGTAGTGTTTTTTTTATAAGAAAAGAAGCAAAATCCATGCAACCGCAGTCAAATGATACCCCGTCATCATCCACGCGTACCATCACACCGATTATTTTACGTGGGCCCTCCCCGTCCTTTACCACAGGCACATTTGACTCTGGTTGCTGAGACTCAAACTCACGACCGAGTGCATGGCCAGTGCACTACGTGTTGCCTTAACGATCTTGGCTATCCGAGCCAGCAGGCTGAAGGTCTCCCAGACCGTCTAATCTAAACTGGTTTCGAATTAGAGGAAGAACGGCATATGTAGCAAAATAATTCAGGCATGAAAGGGTTAAGTTTAATTAGCATTGCTGACGTCACTGGTCTCAGTGTTTTATTACGAACTCTGTGATTAATTTGAATGGGTTAAAACAGTAGCCGTAACTCCGTTGCACCAAATCAGCCAATATTACACAAACACAATCAACACCACAGCTCACACTAAAGGTCAACTAGCGATAAAAGTATATTATGCAAACAATAAACACCGGATGAACAATGACACCTTGCCCATGTGTTCACAGCACTCTCTTTAGTCGATCCAAGTGATTCATCACACACACACACGTCATTAGTAAAGTATTTATATCACATCTTATGAAACACTCTGTCCTCTATGTGATCTGCAAGAGGAAATGGATCAAGACCACCTTCAAATATGCCCGGCCACTTCTAGTGCCCCATCCATCAGTGAAAAATATTGGAGAGCAAGAGGATTAATGACTTCATTGTCAGAAATCCAGCATTAGCTAACAACAACATATCACATCTTATTCGAATCCCATTCTGAAACGAGCATAGTTCAATGCACAATTCTTCTGACCATAATTATATTTTTTTAGTGTTTTAAAGATAAGCGTTTAATAATTAAAATATATTTCAAAAATACTACCCCCTAAAAGGGGCCTATTTTATATTTTGAGTGATCCTAAAACAATGGCATGCAAAACTGAAATTTTTTAACTTTAGATTGCTGCAACCACAAAAATTCTAAAATTCTAATAGTATTCGGTAAAATGATTTTTATATAATACAGTATGCGAATATACCGTAAAAATAACATTAATAAAGTGCAAAATAAGCGTGTCACACCAAAAAGAAAACATACGGATTATTTAATCTCATCTATTGATAAGATTTAAAAAATTGGAAAAAATAGTTTCAGAAGTGTTCTATTTGACGTGAAATGACCCATTTAAGTGTTTATGCCAAGAGTTTGACCTTGACGGAAGTACAACGCATGACTCGCAATCAGCTGCACGCTGTATGTATACCTTCTGGCCCTGAATGTAGCATTACTCCAGTCTGCACGGCTTGGTAAGTTATTTAATTTCTCTGTACATATTTAGAATTCCATTCTGAACTTTTTCTAGGATTACATGGCATCATCAAGCTGCGTTTTACAAATTTCCCCAGAAATTTATAGTGGAGAGAAAGTATTGTTAATGATGTTTGTAATGTTAATGGCCTTGTAAAAATAGGAAATATCAAACTAATTGTTTTTTGTTTAACGTATAAATGAGTACACATTTCAATGTTCAAAATGAGCTACAGATCATATTTATCTGATAAATAATACCAGAGATATTTATGTTTATGTAGAACGGTGTGCGCAAAATATCCGAAAATTTAATGCTTTATATTTACCAAAATCATTAATTTACAGATAAACAAAAAAATAGGGGTGTCATTTTTTCATTCACAGAACACGTATATTTAATATTAATGAAATAGGAGACATGAAGGTCAAGTTTTGTGCGAGTTGACATGGAATGACTCATGTACACAGACTTTGTTTTATTGTAAAAAGGTGAAATAAAATAAATGCAATTGTATGTTTTATTGTAACTATTTTATGTTGTGCAAATAGACATGATATGAAAAGACCATTCCTAGATCTCCTTATCCCTTAATATAAAATAATCCTAACTTTTGCCATACTGTAAAGTTACTGCTGTGATTTATGTTATTGCACCATGCCCTACATTTGTGTCTTATTTACTTCGTTTGCTATGTATGTGATTTATTGTATGCAAAATCTGATTCAAGATTTTGTGCATTTTGATTCTTGTAAATAAAAGCAACTAATGAGCCACTTGCTTATTAATTACTGCTACCTATTTTCCACTTATTTGACATTACTAGGGCTTCCTTTGTTAATACATATAAGTAGAAAACAAAAAGTTGTTGGTTTCATTCTGCTTTCGTGCGTTATTCTTTTTCTCAAATTTTAATTGCCCTGAAATTTTGTGTAAGAACAGGGCGCGAAATTAAGTGCAGCAGAACAGAGCCTTTTGTAAATGTATGAATGTCTTCAGTTCCCAATATGAATTATTATGTATCATTCCGACTCATTTTAGTGAGTAAACTTCATGGGAGGGAAAATAGATTGTATTAGTCTGAGTTAATCATATGTTCGGTTTCATTAGCGTTTCTTTTTGTAAAAATTTTCATTTAGCCGGCTAGATTAAGAGTTCCGTTTCGTAAAACTGCTTGTTTCGAGCCCTGGTAGGAAGTAGCAATCGCTTCGTTAACTTGGTCTCGATATGGCAAATCGCGCAATGCAATGGGTACACGCAGATCAAAGGAGCCGACACAAGCTTTCCTTTCTGTATATTGTCTATTCTGTGGTAATGTGGACTTCAAAACCAAAAAGCAAAAGTACAGAACTAGAAAAAACCATGCAACAATCCTTAACCAACCTACAAAGGTGGACCAAAGAAAATTTAATGACTGTTAATACAACAAAATCAAACTACCAAATCTTTTCACTAAGAAAAAAGCCACTAAAAATAAAATTAAATTTTGAGGGTCAACAATTACCAGAAACAAAGGAAGCAAAGTATTTAGGAGTTACATTTGATACTAAACTTACATGGACCAAACAAATAGAAAATGTAATACAAAGAGCAGAAAGGCTGTTAAAACGTCTAACAGGAATGAAGTGGGGATGTTCCAGAACAACTCTTAACACAACATACAATGTATATATAAAGCCATTATTTACTTACTGCAGCAAAGTTCTTGTAACAGCAAACACAAAAAAAAAAAAATTCAAATCTTTCAAAACCAAAGTCTGAGATTAATTACAGGTGCTATCAAAACCACACCAGTAACAGCTATGGAAATACTAACCAACCAATACCCCATTGAATATGATATAGAAAAAGCGGCTCTTATTCAACACGAAAAGTTGACCAGACTCCCATTCAATACATGGAACAAGAAGAATTTTACACACACACTGAAGACTTAGGAGAGCTTTCTTTCCAAAATTCAAGACATCAAGAAGAATATATACCTTCCTAATTCAAAGGAAAACTTCATATCTAGAGCCAATCTGACACAAACATTAGACATCACATATTATTTACACCTGACAGAAGAAGTTAAGAAAAGCGATACTCTAATTAGTGTTCTAAAATTATTGGAATTAGAGACAATCCATACTAGATTTCCAGAACACGAATGGCTCCATATTTATACTGATGGATCATTGATATCAAACCTTGATGGAGCAGGGGCTGGAGTCACGTGTCACCTCTTTTCCTATTACAAATCTTTATAAGTTATGGAACTATACTCCATCCAGCCTTAGATCCGCACCTTGTATCCCTCTGTGATAACATGGTGTTCATATCTGCTGCAACAAATGCCACGTGGACTCATGCCTCGTGTTCATGTTACAACAGAATGATATTTACTCGGGAGTTTTAGGAATAAAGCTGCTATTGCGTTACATTACCAGGGTTGCATTATATTTCGAAAACTCACAGATAATCGCCGACATTTAAGGTACTATATTTTATGATGTGCTTTGGTTTCCGCGTATCGCGGGTTAGTTGTTGACAGCCTGTGTTTACTTTAAGTGCGGATCTAAGGGTGGAGCTTTTATACAAACTTTGATGGAGAAATTGAAGCAATTCGAATGGCCCTACAAAATCTTTTGTATAGAATTTCACATTTTCATCAAGCAGTTATTCTCTCAGATTCCAGGACGGCAATTATAGCAATTACTTCTAAGTTGTCACCAAAAAACCAAACAATTATAGAACGTTGGAAAATCCTTACCCATCTAACCGCACTTCAAAAACACCTAGTCTTCCAATGGATACCGGCTCACTGTGGACTGAGTGGTAATGAGAAAGCTGATTTTCTTGCTAAAAGGGGTACCGGCAATGTGCAGAAATCTATAGTTAATCTACCATTTTATGCAGCTAAAAGATTAGTCAACTCTGAATTCAAAAAAATTATTGAAAAATCAAAAAATAAAAGATGGGAACTACCAAACATTCAAACAGTAATTCCTGAGTATCCTCGAAAAACAGCAGTTGTAACCTTCAGGTTGATTACAGGACATGATTGTCTGGCAAAGCATTTAAACAGAATTGGGATATATTCTTCACCACTCTGTCCTCTATGTGATCTGCAAGAGGAAATGGATCGAGACCACCTTCAAATATGCCTGGCCACTTCTAGTGCCCCATCCATCAGTGAAAAATATTGGAGAGCAAGAGGATTAATGACTTCATTGTCAGAAATCCAGCATTAGCTAACAACAACATATTTTATACAATCTGATAAAATGCTAATGAAGATTGCGAAGGTAACCTATTTGTTCACACCAGAAACTTGACTCCTAAGTTCATATCTAGTGGTTTAATTAAGGTTTTGTTACTGAGAAATTTAAGAAACATCCGGATACTAACACTGGACAGACCCATAACCATAAGAGATAGACCAAATCTTATTATACAAAAAATGTAATCTCAATAAAACATAAGTTATAACCAAATGCACTGTTTTGTGAGGTGAACCATTTCCGAGATAGTCCTTATTTGTTTTTACAACACTTTACAACACTTTTTTATCCCTTGGCTGCACAAAGAGAATGGAATTTCAAAGCCATTTATAGTGACCAGCTTAAAAGTAGCTCCCATATTCCCCTTGCACCTACAAGGAAATTGGCAATAAGATAATTTCTACAAATGTTTATCTCCACTAATATGAAGAAGATAGAGGAATAATAGTTTGTAAGAATGGTTAGTACAAGAGTAGAGAAAGTCATGTGAGTGCAACGCAACAAATTTTTTGCTTCTCCAAAGTTTAACTTGGATAAAGTTTGGTGGTTGTCCAATAGTTTTTCCTCTGGACCCATATCATGACATTGCCAAGTGGCACTTCATGTCAATAGAGGTCTTCCATTGGACATGGTTCTTGGCAATGTAGTGATTTCTTTGGAATCTGAAATACCTCCATCATATTTAAAAGTTCCTGGAAGCTGATGTGAGCAGTTTTATCATAATGGCCAATGTAATCCAGTGAAGGCACTTAAGACCAGCTCAACAACTTAAAAGTGTCAAACGTTCCCAAAGGAGTGGTATCTGCATCATAAGTGTAAGCAGTGGCCACAGATCCCAATAATCTACAGATAATGTGGTAGCAGCCTAAACTGAAGTATTAGCAGTACTATAATGGTTCCTAGACCTCTGCATCGTTCAACCTGACACTATTTTCCAAACTTGATTAATGCTACATGCATAGATCCAGTACTACACTCTTCCCAAAATAAAAAATATACCTGAGTCAAAACAAAGGCAAAGGGATCCCTAAGCATATGGCTGTAGTGAATGCTCCAATCAGCACCTGAATGCAACACTCAGACTAAGGGTAGAAAAATAGATCCATCTTTTCTTTGTGCTATTACTTATGCAAATGGATGCATTTCATGCATTCAATGCAATATACATTTCATTGTTATATGGAAGTAGAAACAAATTTTACTGAAGCTGGCCTTGGAGTTGCCCAAGTGCTATAAATGCTGCAATTTTACTGGCCATGTCAGCTGGACATGTATTAACTGTGCAACCGGCTGTATGCTACTGATACACAACCAGCTGTATTCATCACTGAATTTGGCAGTCCGCTTCCCAAGGTAGTCATTTGAAATAGTTACCTATTATTTAACTACTTTGCTAAGTGGCTCAAATTATATGAAATGTGGAGCTAGGACTCCAATGGATGGTCAATTTTTTTCCACTCAGAGCTACAATGACCAGCAGATTCAATACAAAACAGCAGATGCTCCAACATTTTGGTATACATAATACCAGTACCATTCCCTTACACCCACAAATAGATGAGATGAAGTATTTTAAAAAGGTCCACAGAACGCAATATCAAACTGGGACATGTTTGTGCCATTGTTATTCCAGGCATACAGCTCATCAGAACACATCTCTACTGGCAACAATGTCCACGGAAGGGAACTGCAACTACTTAGCAATCTACTATTTGGCATGTATCCCAATGCATCAACTTATACTTTATCCAGCCTTAGATCCATACCTTGTATCCATCCATGATAACCTGGTGTTCATATGATCTGCAACTAACACAAATGCCACATGGACTCGTGCCTTGTGTTTATGATGCAACAGAATGATATTTACTTGGGAGTTTCAGGAACAGCACTGCTATCGTGTTACATTCAAGAGTCTTTATCAGGGTTATCATACATGTTCAAAACTCACAGATAAGGTACTGTATTTTATGGTGTGCTTTGGTTTTGGTGCATCACGGGTTAGTTGCTGATGGCTTCTGTTTACATCGAGTGCGGATATAAGGGTGGAGGGATTGTAATTAATTATATCTAATCACTGCACAACATACTAAGATGCATTCACCATCTCACCAGGGTACAACTTTAAAAAACTTCCATCCATACATTTACATTAAAAATACAGACCTAGGTTTTATTATTTTATCTAACCTACATACAAAGAACAGCCATATGCAGTGTTGATTTACTGAAATACAAATGTGAATCCAAAATAACTGGGATTAACCAACCATTAAAATAACTTAAGAAAGTTTTTCTTTTTCCATAAGGACAGGAAACAGTACAAGACATTTTTGCTGCTCTTTTATTTCAAAATATTACATCACAAACATTTTAAGGACTGTGCAGATATCTATCAATATTTGATATAAACAAATCTCTGCTTAGGGTCTAAAAATTAATGAAGTTTGGTACATAAGTGTTTATCAACAATTTTGACAAAAGAAAGATCTAAAAATATACAAAATTCTTATATTACATGCAAGTACAAAAATACTATGTACCTAAAATAAAAAATTGCATTCTAGTAAGATTAGCTCCAATTTTGCTATTTACAAACTTTACATTTGCTTCTTAACTGTACACAGTGACTAAAAATGCTTTATACAAATAGTGTAATTAATGAACTTGGCAAATTACTCTATACACGAACACATTAATTTTGGAATGATAAATCACTACAAAGGACTGTTTTGTCAGGTTCTGTAACAGAAAATCCTTGGCAAGTACTTTCTAAAATGATATACAGTTTTGTCATAATGGCATTTTTAAGAGGATGTTTCATTTACTCTTGACCCTCAATACTTTACAGAATGGAGTTATTCTTTACACATGGATATTTGTTTTAAAAGTTTTAATTGTAAGAGAAGTTTCATATAGAACCCAGATTCTTATGCAATTACATTTATTTTACGTTATATGTGGATGCATGAAAGCATAAAATGACTGAATTGAAGCATGGAAATTGCTGAATTCAAGTTTCATTTTACACATTTCAGCATATACAGGTAATTTTCACAACACTACATAAAATTATATTGGCACTTCTTTTCTTAGTTTTATATTTATTTTTCTTTTTTTCTAGGTCTGCCTATTTTCTTTTCTTACTTTACAAGTGCTAATAATCATTAATAATTGAAGTTAAGATTAAACATTACTGATGCTGTACATTTGCCTAATATATTAACAATGGTTCTACTCAAGCATAGTCCTGTGACATGTTGCAATGTCGAAAGACAATTTTCTTCATACACGATGGTTTTACATGACAATGTCATTTACACCAGAAAATGTGGAGGAGTATCTTATTGTGCACTGTGCCATGAAATAAATAATATGTCTGTGTTACTGATTATTAATTTCTTCAGCTATTATTTATATAGATTTTTTTGTTATTGTTTTATTCACGTAAAATGTGTCAATGAACCACGTTTTAGTGTTTACAAACTGCTATAAAAATTTGAAAGTGAAATTTGTGATAGTGATTATCTCATTAACTAATGATAATTTAAAATAATGACTGTGGAGCAATAATACTAATGAATATGGTGGTGAAAAAACATCCCTATCTCTACTGCAATGATTATTCTCAACTGTTCACAAAGACAATGTAACACTAGATTTTATCTTTGGTGCCTGAACAGGTATACTTGGAACATCTCTGAAATTACAGTATAATTTAAGCTACATCAGCAATTGGTTTCTTAGGTTTTGTTGTTTGAGCTCACCATATATTTATACTGAAATAAATTATGTTTTTATTTAAAGCCCAACCTTTTAATGTAATCTTAAATTATTATATATTACATATTTCATTGTATCTTACTATGCATTTATGTACATATTCCTCAGTTGCTACTACATAAAAATCCAGGCTTTAACTGAAATTCCAATATTCACAACAGCTTTCTTTCTGAAAAAAATAAACTCCAATTTTCTTATTTTAGGCATTTAAAAAAATCTATCATTAACATGTTAATTTCATAACATCTCCTGAAAAGCCACTCTAGTCACGCTGTCTGGAAGGACTATAGAAGTCATCTTTTACACCAGCGATGAAAGAGGACATTTTTATCAGCACTTTTCTCCAATCTTTTATGGTTTTAAAATAAATGGCATTTACACATCTGGCTACCACACATTCCCTGCAGGTGGGTGAGGAAAACCTGTGACAGCTGCGCTGATAGAATGCACACTATTTAGGGAAATACAATAAAACAAAATAAATGGTTAATTTTGACGTTGCGAGAAATTAAGTATTAATTTATTTTTATTTTGGTAAATGAAACTAATATAACTGTTGATAATGCTGTTTATGAGCATGTTGTCACAACTGAGTATAATAACGGTGTAGGCCAATTGTTGCAATTTCTTTGTATATTTTGATTAATAAAAATAAAAGTGCTAAACTGCAGCAAAACAAGGTACTTAAGGACGCAAAACTGACAGCTGAGGTCATTAAGGCACTGACTTGCGAATGGAAGGTCAGTGGTTTAAATACTGTGAGGACTGTCCTGCCTGACTCAGGTTCTTTCCAGGTTTTCCTTAACCCTCATAACTAGCAAATACCAAAGGAACATCCTAAACTTAAGCCTGGAAGGTTTCCTTACCAATTATCATTTATCACCAGCAATCACTGTGTGCATGACAAAAGTAACAAGTGTGGGGATTAAAACAATATTCCACTATTAATAAAAGAACAAAAAGGCAACAAATATCACAAAATAGGTAGGTCACCTATTCTATGTGTATAAACTTCTTTCACAAGATATTATATCTGTGAGAAATGTGTTACAGAACGTATGCAAAACTTGACATAGTACTGTGCTTTTTCATTCATCTAAATGCATTGAGTCACCCCTAAGGGGATAAAACTTATATCCTTCCAACTGGTATAAGAATTTACACTGTAACCTTGCTGACCATCTCTAACTAAAGCCACAAACGCTACAAGAAGAATTTACCTTCTGATTTTGTTATACAGTAAAACCTACCTAAATTGGAATTCCATCATTGCAGTATTTTCCCCCATTTTCACATGTGTCTGTCTTTCAAAGGTTTGTACTTTAATAATAAAACAAAGCAGAATAAAGAGGGCTTATGAGGACATTTCTAGAAAATTTAAGATACACATTTGTCATACAAATATCTTAAACACTTTAATCAAAATCGTAAGAGCCATTTTCAAGAATATCAAAATTTTCCATGTAAAGAGTAGTTTAGGATGGGGCTGTTTTCTTCAAAATCTTTGTGTCGCATCCTTGAAAGACATTAAACTTAAATATCAACTTTGGTTTTCAACCGACTTTTCGTTTTTGAGGTAAGCTGTCCTGTCTGACAACAACACACAACAAACACACACCTTTTTCTAAAAATGCGTTTTTTTTTTTGATTCAGGGGTCTCAAAACATATATTTCCAGTGAAAACTCAACATTGAATTTTTGGGTGGAGTACAATACTTCCTCTACTTACCAGTAGACAAAGTAAAAATGTTTTGCTAAACTATCAATTACATAATATAATACTTGGCAGTTTCTGTACTAGTTTTTCTGCCCCCACAAATGCATCCTAAGTGCACTATCGCAACTTTTCACAAGAGAACAATGATCTCCTTTGCACCCTGCATCAACATACATGAGAGCTGAGGCTTTCACGGGCAGCGTTGTCAACTATGTTAAGTAGATTTCTGGGCTTTTCCACGGCCCACAAGCCCGGAAAATCTACTTAACATAGTTGATTAACATACATTGATTGTTAAAAACTTCAGTGCAAACACAGCCGCACACAAAATTAATGGTATAGCTCTGTTCCAAGGTTTATTTTCAGTTTGTCCAGGTTTCTGATATATTAGGGGGGCCGTTTTGGCAGGCTTTACTGTATTTCACGGGAAGTATCTTCAAACATATGTAACTATACAAATTCAGAAATTCGTAAGTTCACAGCTTTCAGTCTTTCACAAACAGAATTAGAACCTTTCTTACTACAGAGTAAGTCAACAAGGTATTAACAAATTACAGCACACATAGAATTCAACCCCATTAGGAACTGATCTTTTAATTTTCACGTATACAATGCGGGTTTAACAATAAAAAAGTATGGTTGCCCCTCTGCATTATAATTTCTATGTGCTAAAATACACTGTCATGCAAAAAATTCTGGACACTTACATTTTATATTTTAAGACTGTCATAAATGACTGAAAAAGCTTTTCTACTGAGAATAACCAAAAGACGGGAGTGATATATTACATTAACAGAAAAAAGCACTGGATTTGTTATGAATTTATAACAATGGTACAAATTAAACTTGTTTTGCCTTTTACAGCAAACAGGTATTCTGTATGAGAGGTAGAATTTTTCAGTTCCAATTCTACATCTCAAACATTGCCCACACACGGCTTGTGTGTTTAAAATCATCAACATTAAGGTTTGTTAGCATAAATAAATATTCTGTATTTTGTTTAGCATTTTTTTTGTTGAGTTTTGTGACCTCAGTAGTGTGTGTTACCAACCCTAGCTCTAATGACATCTTCCTAGGTGACATGGCATGTTTCCTGATTTTGCTTACAATTTCTTCTTGAGAGATATTTTCCAATTCTTCTTCCAGAGCAGCTTGAAGTTCATTTATGGTTTCAGCTACATTTCTTCTTTGGCAGAACCTCCTCATGATAGTGTCCCCAAATATGCTCAATAGGATTGAGGTTGGGACTAGGTGCTGGCCATTCCTTAACACTGATGCCTAAATGCTTTAATGTAATGGAAACTTCTTGTGTGGTGTGTGCCTTAGCATTGTCGTACATTAGAATAAAATTATCACCAACAAATGGTACAAGGATACATTCTTCAATGTACCTACGTGCTGCCATGGTGCCATTGAGTATATAATGGAGGTCCATGTGGGTTGTGACAGATATTGCAGCTCAGACCATAACCAAACCTCCACCATTGGTGGTAATACAGCTTCTGTGTAGCACTCACCTCATCTTCTCCATACATATAGTCCACCATCAGCAGAATACAGAGTAAACCAGGACTCATCCATAAACAAGACAGTCTCCCTGTTTTTTTATGGTCCAATTGATGTGTTGACGTGCAAAGTTTAGATGTGCAACTCTGTGCTGTAGAAATTTTGGTATGTTGGAAGGTCTTCTTGATATCAGTTTATGTTTTCTGAGTCTTCTTCTTGTTGTACTAGCAGACACCACTACATTTCAAACTTTGGTTAGTCAACGAGCAATAATTCTTGCAGGCAACTACCAATTTCGTAAAGTGGTGAGGACAATATATCTGTCATCTCGTTCACTTGTAGACTGTCAACGGTCAATCCTTGCCAAATTTTATATTCTCCAGCCTTGTGGTATCTTCTGATGGCATAGCTAATAGTGCTACAAATAATACACAACACATCAGAAATGTAACACATGTTGCGACCAACTTCATTTGGAGCTAACGTCTTTGCAACATCCTCTGCTATCATAATTAATGGTGATGGTGACACAATAAACTTGAGAATTCTCAAAACTTGGTGCAACTTTTTCATCAATTCATGACACATTGACACGTAACAGTAGAAATTAGGTAACAATAAATAAAAAATTATACAAGTTAAAACAATAAAATGACAATAATTGATGTTACTACAGGAATGACAGAAATGAATGTAATGGTATTTTGCATATAAAGTAAACTGAAGTTTAATAACTTGTTTTGGCAAAACATTACAATCAATTTTTAAAAATGTACGAGTCCAGAATATTTTAAATGCCGTGTAGTATGTGCTAGCTAGCTGTGGCTAATGCTCACTGGACTAATGACAATACTACAAAATAAATCCAATAATAATATAAAAATGACTGATTAATAGCCCAAGTGCTCATCAGTGGTAGTGTTACATCTTTAGTTTAGATACAACACTCATTTATTCTCTTTCCACTCACTTGCTAACACTATCATAGGTACATAACAAATGTAAAAGATATGTATGAAGTACCTTATGCTCAGCAGGAAATGGAAATGTCGTTGAAAGAGTAAGGATTACAGGTGGTAGGTATGTGAGAGCATAAACATGTCTTTCAGCAGCAAAATTGATTATTAACTCTAATTTTCAAAATATTGCAACCAATGAGGTGGAGATATACACAGAAGGTTGTATTTCAGACAACCAGCTCCCTAATTTATTACATATATAGAATACATTTCACCATTATGAATGATTGTTTACAAACTTCACTATATTGGAGTAAGATACCTTTCTTGTACACATGTATCTACAGGAGTTCAGTTGAATTGTCAGGTTTCTTTGGCACCAACAGATTAAAGCAAGCAGGGGGTAAAAATGAAAATGCTGTCCATACCAGATCTTCAGATTTATTCGGCCTTTCACACCAATCAATCACCGCTCTTGACATTTGTGCCTTGAATTGAATTTATCACCAGTGCCTCTGGCAGAGGACAAATGAAAGATGAGTGGAAGGGTTTGATGTCAACTCTTTTGAAGTCCCTTAAGTGAATTGGGACTTGTATCATGCCTTTCCAGTATTTATATTTGTAATGTCTTCCATGTGATAGGTACCGCAAATAATTGGAAGGTTTTGTGGTGTAGTGTGTCTTGGCGTTGATGACAACCTTATTACACACACACACACACACACACACACACACACACACACACACAAAGTTGTCCATAATTTTATAGCAGTAAACAAAAGAATGGTATTGTAATGAAGACTACAAAACATTTGGAGCATTCATAAAAATCCAACATCACATTAGTAATCTTAGCATACATCTAATTTCTTAATTGTTTATCATGTTGTCTCGCTACTTAATGAAATTATGGGCAGGGATGGAGAAAGCCAATAACTACAATGGCCAATATTGTAAAGTTAGACTCCCCAACATATCTTCCAGTAGCATTCAACCAAGCAAACTGATCAGTAGTAACTTCTATATCGCGTGCAAAAAATCACAAAATGTCCTAGCAAAAAACTTCTGTACCGCAGTAGTACATCAACCTGTTTACGAAAGCAGTCCAAGGTTCAGTTCTGGAGCTCCTCTTTGAGACAAGAGGCTCATTGAAGTAATAATGAATTTAACCTGACAGAAAAAGCCAAATAAATCAGAAGACCCAATATATATCATGTACTATTTCAAACCATATTCTATATTTACCTTCTACTGATTTGGTAAAAAACAGTAATTTAGGAAAGCAAAATGCATATAATTGTGGCTTTAAGAGGACATATGAATATTTAAAAAAGCTCTAACCCACCCAATTTAGACACTTTGTTAAATAGTAAAATACTTGTGCTAAGTCAACAAATTATTTTTAAAAAAAACTCCATTTTGTTCACACTGCACATGCACAAAGGAAACTGCCAACCCAAACATTACCATAAACCGTCAGAACAGCAATGTTAAAGGTGGCAAATGCCCAGTTGCTGATACACCCATTGTTTGGATCCAGTTCATATACACTTAAACTAACCTCAGATAAGTCTAAAAACCACAGGACAGCTCTCTCCCCTGATGGGTCATCCAGCCAATGGTTGGCTACCATCCAGTACCTGACCATTTGTTATTAATCATTTTGTAATGAGCTATAGGCATATGAGATAAGGTTGATTAGCTGCCTTAAATCTGTGACTTCATAAGATGTTATACGTAAACTGTTAGTATTGCTTGAAACAAGATACATTTATTTTGTTGGACCCTGAAGTGAACATTGCACGGGTTGGTGGCTTAAGATTCTTTTGCACAATAACGAAGAAGGCAGGTGACTACTGTTCTAGATCCCAGGTAATCCAAGTATCAATTGTTATATATTTATGTTTTGCTATATAAGCCTACTTCTTTCTAAGATATTATCTATTTATTAAATACATATGTATAGTAAAAGAGGATGATTATCTACTAGCATACTCTTTTCATACACAAGACCAGAAGCTGACCAGAGTGGTCAGGTACTGAGCATCAACAAAATGCAGATTTAAATTAAAAATTTACAATAGATCATACAACATAACATGTACCAAAGGCACTGGCCAATAATATCTGAAGCCACTAGATGACCATGGTGGTCCATCTCTGGTCACGGCCTGGTCAGCTATTGGGCAGACCATGGGCAAATAATGCTAAAATTAACTAGAAGTCTAGATTTGAATTTTTCCATACAAGTACTTATATATGTTCTTTTTAGAACAACCATAAAATGTTCATGACCACAGAAAGAAATGTTTATTGCAGAATGTATGATATGAAAGATTACAGATTTAATTATTTATTATTTGGAATGTTAAAAATTATTTAGAAAACAGATTAATATTTAAAAATATATGAGGTTAATTATTTTTATCAAAGTAAATACATAAAATTCTGTCCTAACTTCAAAAATGGGATTTAATGCTGACATACATAGCACATTTAGCCCTTTTAGGTGTTTTGTATATAATCTAGCCATTATTTTAAATAGCTCTTACACATTCTAAGACTATTGTCTCAACTTATAGACTACCAGTTCTGGTCTCTCAAGATGGATAAAAAATAAATTCTCGCGTGCCCACCAGAAACAATGCCTGCTGAAATTAATGCTGTCCGAAATGATAATGTGCAGTAAGAAAGGCAAGTCATTATTTTGGTGTACCACATTCCACATTGGTTAAGAAATTAAAGATTGGAGTTCCATAAGAAACAAAGATGGGGAACGCAACAATCCTAACTACAGCAAAAGAGACCTTACTGTGTAAATAAATGTCAATGCAAAGTAAATTTTCCCTGTCAAGAGAAGAATCCTGAAAGAGATTGCAGCAAAGATTATTGGAGATGCATGGAAATCATCATCTGCTCATGAAATTCCTGTGGACAAATAGTGATATTCATTTATGAGTTGTCACCCACAAATTAAAGAGAAGCACTGTGAACCAATCAATAGGGGTGTTAACTGGTGAAAAGTTGGCCTAGATTTCCAATACTGACAACTATTTAAATATACGTGCTTATACTTTCAAAGCTGGCGTTAATTCAACTTAGTTTCCAGGCTTGTAGGCCGTGGTCCAGTGGATGAATAAATTTCAGACATTTCGTGACAAATCTGTGACTGTTACATGTGCTCTTACTCTGAAAATAAACATATTAACAAATTGAAAAACATTTAAATAGTTCAATAGAAAGTAGTTTCCAGGCTTGTAGGGCATTGTCCAGTCAATGAATAAATATCTGATGTTTCACCCAAGACTGCGTTGGACTTCTTCAGAGAGTGACTCCTGGCTGGTTAATAACTAGAGGGCAATTGATGGAGCACCGGCTTATACGTAGGTGAGAGGGACCGTCTCTCATCTCTTATTGGTTGATCATACGCCAATGACTACTATGTGGCTGTGCCCCAAAATGCCAACAGAACCAATCATATGGCAGTTTTCACAGCCACATAGTAGTCATTGGTGTACAAACAACCAACAAGAGATGCGAGGCATCCATCTCACCTATACTCTGTACACCAAGGGATTAGAGGAGAAATTAACAAAATCACGTGCATTTTCGCCACAGTGCACCCTCTCGACACTTTTGCCGTCTAAATAGTCTCTTGAAGAAATTCTGTTACTAAGGTCTGAAATATAATTTAATGTTTGCTAAAGCACGAAGTAAGTGTACTAAGCATAGTTAAAGTGTAAGAATATGCAGTTAAGTGAATCTGTAACCAGCCTAATTCATTCTGCACGCGCATTATTCAGTATGAAAGCAACATGGCGGAACAAGTGAGAGCTGTGAAACATAAGCGCGGCAAACCGTTACGAAGTGCTGAAAAGACAATAATATTGAACGTGTTTAACAAGTTCTGCGAGAAATATCCTGAACTTGCTATCGAGGACTGACAAAATTAACATCCAAGTTTATCGGTGTGTCAGTTGCAAGTATTTACAGCACACGCAAAGGAAAATCCTCAGTTGGTGAAGTCAGAACTCCCAACAAAAAGTGACCACGTCCTAGGCAAATGTTGGATGTGGTTTGCGACAAATTTGTAAGATCTGCAATCCGTCGAAAAGTTCACCAGTTCTTTGTTAACAATGAACTACCACCTTAAACAAAGTGCTGTTGGCAGTTAACTCTGATCCCGATCTTCCAGATTTAAAATGAACTTCCCTCCACAAGCTGCATCTGGAGATTGCTTTCGAGTTTGTGAGCAGGAAATGAAAAAGTGTTATTGTGGACAGAGATGACGTAAGTAGCAGTTAATTTCCATGTGCTACATGTTATTTGGATCAAATAAATATATTCTTTTAGTAGTGTAAAATGCATATTATACCTACAAATAGCGGTAACTGCGTTGCATCATTGCAAATGCACGTGGCTGCGGAGTGATACAAACCGGTGCTTTGTTTACATCTCCTCTAATCTCTTGATGCCGGGCGTTCCATCAATCACCCTGTAGTTGTTAACCAGCCAGGAATCACTCTCTTAAGATGCCCAACGCAGTCTTGGGTGAAACATCAGATATTTATTCATTGACTGGACAATGCCCTACAAGCCCGGAAACTACTTTCTATTGAACTATTTAAATGTTTTTTCAATTTGTTAATATGTTTATTTTCAGAGTAAGAGCACATGTAACAGTCACAGGTTTGTGCATGCTTTAAGGATCTAAAAGGGTAACTCAAAAAAAAAATGCTCTTGATATTCTGGAGAACCCACAAAGAAGTTTTAATGCTTATGAATCAAGAGTTTAGAACCAACTCAGAAACAGGTCGCTACTGGGCTTATTATTACAGAAACATTTGTAAATTTAAACATGGTTCTGAAAACGAACAATAACATGTCAACTTCTCTGCTTATGGTGCAACACTGTTTCCTATGATAATCTACCCATGTGAGAGAGTTCCTCAAGGCTTGAATCAGTCACGCCAGCTGGATGTGCAGCATATCAGAGTGTAAGAATTGCTCTGAAAATAGTGATCAACACAAACAAAATAACCCTGCAACAATTCCTATGCAGCTGAGCAACAGCAGGCATCTATATCTATAATTGAAGAAAGCGGACCACCTTCAAGCAGCAAAGTCTTATGGCCAACAGAATTACCACAGAAAAATTTCCAGGAGGAAAAAGATGAAACTCCTCATGGAAGCAGCATAAAATAGCAGTTGGACTATTAAGAAAGCCCAGGAAGAACAGAAACTCCTCTGGAAGGCTGCAAGAGAAGCTAAAGCCAGTAAAACTCATGCAGTAAAAGTTACATTTCATATTCAGTGTCCCAAAAGAGATGTCATTTTTTGCAGTGTTTCAGTTTTCTAATGCTTTATTTTGCAGTCTAGCTTTGTGTTTCTTTCTCAATGTTACAGTATTTTTAGTTTAAGTGAATAAAATACTTAATTTTCAAAAAAATGTCTAGTTTATCTGTTTAATTTTCTTGTATGTGCTTATTCCTGGTGAAGTCTTGGTCTGGTCATCTACTATTAAGTTGGTCTACTTCTGGAACATGGTGGTCAGTTACTGGGCATATTTTCAAGAACTAGTTTCTAATTTTTTCCTTCAAATTGAGTAAGTACCCTGGCTAAAATTACTCTAAGATATTCTCTCTGATGAATGCTAAGCATATTAAAAAATGAAAGTAGTCGGTCACTACTTTTTCGTGAGGAATTGAAATCAATTTAAGTTCTCATTCTGGATTGAATACTGCATAGAAATGCAGATTCAGATCGAACTTAATCCTTGGATACGATCCTCTTAGAAGTGGGATCACTTTGGAATTTTGTTGCATAGATCTGAATCCCCCAAAGATGCTAACTTCTACCGTACTTATTGTAACAGGCTGTATGCTCGTCATTTTGCTTTCTAAGGAAAGTGGTGTAATAAAGCAAAACAACAAATGCATTTTTGATTGTTTCTATAATCTTGCAAGATATTCTTCTCAAAAGCATTCACTAACCTCAAAATTGTCTTATAATTGCAGAAAACATTTTTACAGGTTTGCCAACATAAAAGTTTGAATTATTTATGCTTGAGCCTTGCATATCCAAATCGATTTTGATACAGGTTGAATTCAGTATGGCAATGTGGATCATATTGAGAATGGGATTGGACTCAAATCGATTTCAATTCCTCATGGAAACGATAATATTGTTGAACGTGACTTAAGATAAATCTTGTTAAATGTTTCCTTACTAGTAACCAGTAACCACTGGTTGGGTGACCCTATTTACTCTGTCTTGCATTATTGTTTGCTTAAACGTTGGCAGCTCTTTGGAATTAAATCCATGAATTATGATATTCACAATGCTCCCACTATTGCAAGAACTCTAAACAGTGAAGGTAAGTATGGAAGTTGTTATTTCATTCCCCTTAAGCTGATTTTGAATGCTTTTCACAGCTACTTAACTATATACCTTTTTGTATAATTGAATGCAATGCATTACAAACAGAAAACATTTGCTCCAAAGACCAACTGTTTTAGTGGTCTAATAATTAGAATTCTAGCAATTAAATTACACGTATGTTAAATGGCACAGATATTTACATTCTAAATAATGAGATCTACATCAAACCATAATGAGTTACAGTTAATCATTTCAAATGTAGCATCTTTTTACCACTGTCCAAATGAGGTTCATATTTTAAAAGTTTTGCGTATCTTCTTAGGAGATTTTTCCAGTAACACTTAACATCTTTGAGGCGCAGATGGTTCCATATGAAGTCATAACCCCTCTGTGCAATTTCTTCAGCAACTGCATCATTTCGAGAAACAAATTCCAACAGTTCCTTAATCTCCTCCTTTGAAGCGCTACTCTTTACTGGAATATAGTGAACCCATGGAAGGAGCCTAGGGTAAAAGAACTCGAGCCATTCATCTCCAACATGAAACACCAATGAACGACAGAGCAAGATATGCTTCAGGCGGAAGCTTGCAGCTACACCTCTAAAATTGAACAAATAACGGTACTGGCAATGATCCTCCAATGACACTTCTTCAGCTGGGGCTGCAAAGAGAGTATCAGCCTCTGATTTCCAAGCCTGATTCTTAGTGTATTTTGCATCAACTAAGTCAGGTCGTTCTCTTGACAGAAGTACTAATGAATCTCGTTCGCTACTTGTCCTTGAACCACGGAAAAAGCCTATGGCTTTCTTCTTCGCCCATGGCCACTTCTCTGCTGCTTTTTTCAATGAAGCACGGTGAAGATCCCAGCGACCTAAGCCTTTTGGATAAAGTTTGATTGCAGGACCTCCTTCCCAGAAAGCCCATACTGGGTACATTATATCAAAATAATCATATGTCTTGCTAAATGAGAAAACTGGCTTGGGAAAATCAAAATGCTTGCTAATCTGTGGCCAATCTCGTGTGTTAAGAATGAATTCCACATTAGGAAGATTTGGAAGTAATGAAGATAAAAAATGTTCCACTCCCAAGCACCGAGCTGGAAACATGCAGTCTACATCACGGTACAGCTGCCCATTAATGATCTGGTATTTAGTGCCTTTGCTTGCTACTGAATCTACCATAGCTTTGGTGATACCCTTCTTAAACACTGATAAGTCTTTATCAATTACATTTGAATAACAAGAACAATTCTGTGGGCAGGGAATATAATTATGCACTGCTTGTTCAATTGTTTTCAGATACTGCTGGTCATGCGCAATAATGTTGGCTTCCTTAGTATACTTAGAAAGTTGCTCACTTTCATTATTGCAATAGTCACTTTTCATACATGTTTCATCCTTTTTCCCCAAAACAAAATATGAAGAAAACATCACAATCCAGAATTGAAGCAAAAACATGTTTGCTTTGTTTTCGTTACTATCTTTGTTGGTTATAGTTATTCCACTGATAATCTTAAAGTGTTCACAATATTTCCATTGGTTATATGCCAAACTACCTACACCTACAAGATCAAGCAATAAAAGGATTAATTTAAGGAACGAATGTTTTCATTGATTCTTCTATACTAACCCTTTATTTTGTGCGCATTGAAACATGTTTTTGCAAATAAAAAGCCAGGAACTACTAGCTAACCTTATCATGTGCGAACATTTTTCTGTCCCTCTTAGTTAAATTCTCTTACAGCTATTAAGACTGGGTGTTTCTTGGAAGAACGCCATTTTCTGAGCAGAACCTTACAAAGAAATTCTATTTCTAAACACTATGTCACTACAAATTATCTTAACAAGCTAACATTTAACTTATATCAAATAGTTTCATTGTTATACAAACATTAAAAATCAATAAGTATAACTTCGAGCAGTACACTCAAAATTCACGGTATATTTTGACAAGCCTATGCGCTTCCAAATTAACTAAATGCTCGCGCTAATGCAACGTATTCTGCTAGGAAAAATAATTCAGACCATATATACCAACCTCTAGATATATGATTCCAGTAAGAAATACTATGTACAGTTGCACAAAATCACAAAAATAAAGTGCTCAAAAATATAAATTCACACGACGCCAATTTTTATTATTCACAAGTTCAACCGAAAATTGTCAAACTGGGAAAGATATCCGACGCCTATCGCTGTATTCATAATCATTTCACTAGCGTCATCTATTAAATACAACCATTAACTAACTACCAAGCATTTGTTCGTCGGGAACAACTTAATATATTTGTTTTAAAATTTGTCTCCGATAAAAATAATATTTTAAGAACCACCCGCATATATGTTTCATTTGCGTTCACCTACTATTACAATGAAATAATTCATCTAAATAAAAAAGTCCAACATACGGATGAATCAATATAAGTACTTTGGAAAGCGCGTTCATTGAACACCAGGCGCATTATTCAAGGCTGAGTTACGGATTAAGCATTTTCAACAGATTTTGTAATTGAAAAGTACTCAAAAATAAATCCACAAATATGGACATGTATTCACCAAATTAGTGCATGGAGAAGGGTTATATAAAAAACAGTGAAATCGACATGTTTCATTCCGCATAAATGTGTATAACCAAAAGAACTGCGTATTGATCCAATCAAGCGGTGCACATTTTCAAGCGCATAAAAGCGAGTAGCAAATATATGTGTACACATGGGTATTTATTTATACATATTTTATTCGGGCAAGACCTTTCAGAAACGCGCGTTTTTGAAGTTTAAAACGCTTAACATGTCAAAAAGCGTCATTTTAAGCAGTGATTTCTTCCACAAATTTTTTCGACGCACTGGATAATAGCATTATTACAAAAATAAGAGATACACATTTTCTTTTCTTTATAAACGGAAACGAATTTTTCTTATTTTTGCTTATATTTCTTATTCAGTGGGTATATAGAACAGCCCATTTCTCATTCATTCGTTCACACATGCGAACAGGAAAAACAACGAACATTCTTTATGCCCAAGAGAAGAAAATCCGAATTGAAGGGAGACCCTAGTAACGGATTATTGTTAGCAATGGTTTCAATTTTATAAATTGAGAGGGCTCAACGTAAAATTCAGTTGACTACATCAGTCGCTGTTACTTCAATGGCACGGCAGATTTGACATGCGACTGCGCTGTGGCCGAGTGGTTAGACCATTCGTCTGTCACCTAGGCGGCCCGAGTTCGAGTTCGATCCCAGGGGCGGGCGGGGATGGACGGGTTTTCTCCGGTTTCGCCCGCCACTCATTCCACCAATTGCTCCATCATCACTTTTCTAATCATCCATTTCACCTGCATTTCATATCATTCTCATACCGGCACTTGGTTGACTACCCGCACCCAAGTCTTCACCCTTCCATAGGTTCCTCTACTCCCCGACAGGTGTCTGACCCGAGGCACTGGGTGTAGCCAATCAACTCTTGTCATCCTATACCTACATCAACCTACATTCACCCCTACCACGCACTTGACACATGGAGGTAATAATCTAACCTATTCTGGGATGGGGTCTGATCGGCATAATGCTTTTCCCAGTTTTGCTAAACACAACATTTAGCACAAACCAAACCATTATATTGCAGGGAACTGGAACACAATGCTCCAAATCACTGTACAATGGTGCAAATCTTGCCAAAAAGCCAGCTTAGTAAATATTTTAACAAACCTTAATCTCATATACTTACTATTTACACTATGTTTGTTTATTAATGCATTAATATGCCTAAGATCTGTCACTACCCCATGCAGATCCACCAATTTTTATACACTTACATAACAAATTTCCTCGTATACTCATTTCTTTTATTACTTCCTATAGCCTTTAGGCTTATATTTAAATTTAGAACAGGTCTACCTAGCTGTTGAATTCCCTACTTTATCCCCCAAGACCTATTTGAAAAGGGTTTTTTTTAATAGATTTACAGAATTTGCCATGTTGCTTGTACAGAAAACAAATTTAGTAAAATGCAATGATGTCATGATTGTTTAATGAGGTCTTTATAGCTTCCCCTTCTTTACTCCTCTACAATGACAGCACTTTCATACTATTGGTTGGACATAGTTATAACCAATGACACGTTGGCCTGAAAGGAAAGTATTGATTTTTTCTAGTTGGTCAGTAAATCATTACTCATTAAATTCAACTGTTGTTTGATTCACAGCATGCCATATATATCAAAACCTATACTTGCCCAGATTATTGGTCTATGGCAAGCTAATTATTTTGTTGTTTAACGATGCTGTCAATTGCCAGGATCACATCAGCATCGCCAGTGTGCCAGAATTTTGTCCCGCAGGAGTTCTTTTACATGCCAGTAAATCTACTGACATGGAGCTGTCGTTTTAGGGCACACTTAAAAACCATCGACCTGACCCGCGACCTTGGGAACAGTAGGCCAGCGTCTAACCAACTGAGCCACCCAGACTGACACTATGGCAAGCTGGTAACTTAGTTCGACAAACTTCACAAACTGTGCAAATTCACAGAAAATGTAATTAAATGTTAATGCCATCCAAGAAAGGCGGTTTTTTGCATAGATATTAGAAAAAAAAAACAACTTTTCATTCAAAAGTGGAAACTGCATTATAATGTAACATAGTAGACAAACATCTTAAAGCTACTTTGATACAATTTTTAATTCCACTATAAATATAGGGGGAATTTGTAGAAGGATTAAACATTTTTACACTTTTTAATGTAATATTACCTTATGTTTACTGTAAAGCTTTACACATTCTCGTGATTCTAAGGATACCCCCCCCCCCTTAAAATTATGATGGCAGGGACTTGTTAAAGGTTAAACCTGTGGCACTACAGTCCATATCGAACCAGGGTCTGCCAACCGGACTGCTGGCTTCACGCACACATACGCAAGGTAGAGGTGGGCAATCATCCAACCGATACAGGAGAAGATGTGGTCAGCATCTCGACACCCCCAGCTGGAAAGTTGCTTTCATACCAGGGCTGCTTAACTATCGCAAGCTCCTCAATTTCCTCACAATGCTGAGTGGGCACTGGTCCTATACTCTGGACTTAAAATCCACACTCCCAAGGCCATATTCCGTGGCAGGGAACCAAGACATGACGCCCTAGCCCACTATGCCACGGCAGGACCAGGGACTTGTTACACAAAAGAATAATATGTAATTTAAGTATTCATAAAATTTAAACTGCGTATGATAAAGGGTGAAAACTTACACAGTAATGTTTAAAACTTGGTGAATATACATATTACAACATTGTAGATATTAGCAAATTGAGCTAAATAAAAACAGATTCCATTACAAAGCTGTAGAATACTGTTGCTCGAATTTGGAGAAACCTGTTAATGTGCCCCTTGAATTAAATCTTGTGGTAAATGGTTCATCACAAACATCACACAATAATCTGTGAGGCATTTTGATTAACATATATGCCAATTAGCAATAAAATTATATCATGCTAATCATCATGCACATACAGTTTTAAGCGTGTACTAACGCCTCTGCAACAGCTAGTGAGTGAGCCAAAATTGCCCAAGCCCTCGTATGTGCACAAAAACAGAGTGCTTCAATAATCATAGGTAATAATATAATGTTATGCTATGCAAACTACAAATTGCTTTTCCTGCTTAGCAGCCTCTCAGGTATCATTATGCAGGCTAACATGAAGCATGCCTTTGGTTCTCAGAGAGCTGGTGTTGTTTGATACTATGTATTTCCATTGTGCAGAACTCTGTTGCACCTAATAAGCACAAGTCATGTTACTGTTCACCTCAGTATTCCAAGAAGTAAACGTCCATGCGACGTGCGTAGAATATTTGCTTGAAGAAGAATGAGACAAAATTGAGAATTCTAGCGTGAAAAGAAAAACAAAGAGACTAAAAAACAAGTTAAATAGATTATGCCAAAAGCAACAGAAATTGAATATAAAGAAACCAAATAATCAAACAAATAATGTAATTAACTTATCAAATTGTAACTTTAATGAGAAAGAAAGAAATTTTCTAAATAAAGGTATGAAAACTTGCGTAAATTTTTCAAAAAGCATAGATGATTTTGTTGCAGATATTGAAATTGCCAGTCAAGATTTAAATGACATTAATAAATCTTTGATTAAAATGAAATGCACTAAAATTTTGAAAGATATAAATAAAAATCATCCTAAAAATAATTATAATAATCAGATTATTAAATCATTGAATGAAAAGGACGTAATTTATACTAAAACTGACAAAGGAAATAAAATTGTAATTTTAGATCAATCTGATTATATTAATAGAGTAGAACTTTTTCTTGAAAGAGAAGATTACTTAAAAATTGATAATGATCCTTTAAAATCATCCATTTCAACTTTTAATAAAATTCTCAACGAAGTAAAAATGATACCTAAAAAAGAAACAAGTATTTTAAAATTTAATAATCCAGTTTTACCTAGATTATATGCACTTCCTAAGGGTAACAAATTTGTTTGCATAGCTTTGAGAATGAGTTGGAGTCAACTCGAAACTTTAGTCAGCAATTTGCAGGAAGAATTTGCAACATTACTAAGATAGTGAAGTTTTTAGTTTCTAATTTGTTCTTACTTTAGAACAGAATATCCTGTTCTCACATGGTTCCGATACACCATATGTTCTTTTCAGTAGCACGATAATACAACATGCTGTCAAAAAGTAAAAATGGAGATAGCAATAGTTATCGGCGAGCCCAGTGAGCTACCAGATCATAGTGCATTGTTTTTATTTTAAACTAATAGGACTTTAAACTAATCTTAAACTAATAGTGGTGAGGACAGTGAGTGCATGCATTATAGACATCAGACATTTCCTTGGCAAATGCAAAAGAGAGGAGCAGCAAGAAGACCAAGTTGTCTCACACAGTCCACACCAATAAGGGGCCAGCGCAACAAGAGCTAACTACATACAAAGGAGAGGAGCAGCAAGAAGACCAAAATGTCTCAAGCAACACAGTCCACACCAATAAGGGGCCAGGAGTGCAACAGAAGCTGACTACTATGTAGGTATAGGTAGTAAGCTGCGGAAGTAATGTAGGTATTCCACTCCATGTAGGGATTTCTCAGGAACTATTGGTTTGGAGGCCCACTGGATCCCAAGAAAAGAGTTTCTGGAAAAAGGTCTGTGTGTGTTTGTGTCAGTATGTGAACAGCATAACCAAAAAAGTCTGATAAAAACAAAGCTTGGTGTGTAAGTTCATCTTCCAAGGATGCGAAACAAAGATTTTAAAGAGTCTCCTCCCCACTCTAAACTATCTTTTACATGATAACTTTAGAAAGGTTTCAATTTTTTCAAAAATGAGTGCAATGATTTTGAATTTTCATGGAATAGAATTTGAAGTCCTCTTTATTCAGGATGACTTTTTGATAACTAGTAAAATGTAAGAGATGGACAAAATCTTACTATAAAAAAAGGTAGATATTGTTATAGCCAAACCATAAAATTCATATACATTTGTTTTGCCTAGTTAACTGTTTTCAAAATATGTGTTATTACTGGTTTGAATTTTAAAATATTTATACATTTCTCAAATTATTTACTTACTGCAGCGAAGTTCTTGTAACAGCAAACACAAACAAAATTCAAATATTTCAAAACCAAAGTCTGAGATTAATTACAGGTGCTATCAAAACCACACCAATAGCAGCTATGGAAATACTAACCAACCAATACCCCATTGAATATGAAATAGAAAAAGTGGCTCTTATTCAACACGAAAAGTTGATCAGACTCCCATTCAATACATGGCACAAGAGAAATTTTACACATACACTAAAGACTCAGGAGAGCTTTCTTTCCAAAATTCAAGACATCAAGAAGGATGTACACCTTCCTAATTCAAAGGAAAACTTCATATCTAAAGTCAATCCAACACATGCATTAGACATCACATATTATTTACACCTGACAGAAGGAGTTAAAAAAAGTGATACTCCAACTAGTGTTCTAAAATTATTGGCATTAGAGACAATCCATACTAGATTTCCAGAACATGAGTGGCTCCATATTTATACTGATGGATCATTGATATCAAACCAAGATGGAGCAGGTGCTGGAGTCACATGTCACCTCTTTTCCTATTACAAATCTTTAAGTTATGGAACTACAAACTTTGATGGAGAAATTGGAGCAATTCGAATGGCCCTACAAAATCTTTTGTACAGAATTTAACATTTTCAGCAAGCAGTTATTCTCTCAGATTCCAGGGCAGCAATTATAGCAATTACTTCCAAGTTGTCACCAAAAAACCAAACTATTATAGAATGTTGGAAGATGCTTAGCCATCTAACAGCACTTCAAAAATACCTAGTCTTCCAATGGATACCGGCTCACTGTGGACTGAGTGGTAATGAGAAAGCTGATTTTCTTGCAAAAAAGGGTACCAGCGGTGTACAAAAATCTATAGTTAATCTATCATTTTATGCAGCTAAAAGATTAGTCAACTCTGAATTAAAAAAAATTGTTGCAAAATATTACTATGAAAAATCAAAAAATAAAAGATGGGAACTACCAAACATTCAAACATAAATTCCTGAGTATCCTCAAGCAACGGCAGTTGCAACCTTCAGGTTGATTACAGGACATGATTGTCTGGCAAAACATTTAAACAGAATTGGGATATATTCTTCACCACTTTGTCCTCTATGTGATCTGCAAGAGGAAATGGATCGAGACCACCTTCAAATATGCCCGGCCACTTTTAGTGCCCCATCCATCAGTGAAAAATATTGGAGAGCAAGAGGATTAATGACTTCATTGTCAGAAATCCAGCATTAGCTAACAACAACAACATTTCTCAAATGGGAAGTACTCATTTTTTTCTCTCTTGGACATGCAAAGAGAAAAGTATTTCAACACCATCACATAGTGATCAATCTTAAAACATTTGATAATTGCTTAAAGTCTACAGTAATCCCATTGTAAGTATCAGTGCCATAGCCTAAAATAAAAACCTGGGAACTCTATATCTAGGGGCATTCTTTTTTCGCATCAATGATAATGACGACAGATATTATGTAAAACGATTTCCCACTATCTTTTCAAATTATGTGATATTGATCAATAAATCAATATTATTATTTTAGCAAATTTTAATGATGAGTGCAGATTGAAGCAAAATTGCCTCATTTAGCGAAAAAAAAAAAAAAAAAAGCAAAATTCCAGCGATTTTGAATATAAAAATTAGTTCTCACTTTCTTTTAAGTTCATTCCTGTGACTTGTTAAATTACAAAAAAGAATAAGTAAAACTCTCAGTTACAAAAATATTGAAGTAAGGGCTGATGAGTTTGCCCCTGGCACGGAGGACCCGGGTTTGATCCCCAGTACCAGCATGGGGATTTTTCCCCCATTGGGAAGTCTGGCACGGGGTGAACTCAGCCTCGTTAGGTCTCAGGGGACCAACTGAGGAGCTACTTGATGGAGAAGTAGTGGCCCCAGGTCATGAAGGCCGCATTACTGACTGGGAGGATTCGGGGCGCTGACCACGTCCCACCCTCCAGTACTGCATCCCACCAATGACACCTGTAGTGGGTAAAGGTGGGGGATGCAGCGACTGGGCGGCAAGCCTTGGCCCTTCATGGGTTGTTGCGCTGGGGTGCAGTTTTAGTTTTAATGGCTGATGATTAACAATGGTTTAACATTCTTGGAAGTTGACCATTTTGTCATTAGTGAAGTGATGGTCTGGATAGATTAGCATTCTTGGCAAATGGCCCTTTTTTATCTAACCATAGTGAACGTGAAGAGATGGTCCTGGGTTGTGAAGTAGGAAAGGGTAGGGAATTCTTGGAAAACTAGACGCTTTGCACTTAGGCTTTTCATTGCTTCCTTTAAACATTACTTCTTAAGAGTACAACACCAATAAGAAATTACTGTTTTGTAGTTATTGTAGTTTTCATACTACACATATTTCATTCTGAACTGTAATACATTAAACTATAAATTAAATACACGTAATAAAAATATACAACTATCAAACAACAAACATGTAAAACACAAGCCATATAGTGCGAAAAAACAAAAACAAACTAATTTCCCAAAATTCAAAAAATGAATGTGAGAAAACATCTTAGCTGGTGTGGTATATCACTCATTCTTATGTTGTAAATACCACACACACTTTGAGTTTATGTATCACAATTTTATTTGCAAAGAAACACAATTGATAGTACCTCAACAATACTCCGGAGTCAGAACCGCGTTAGCATATGGCTAAAGCTAGCGAATGCAGATGTGTATGTAAGGGGCTAGCAGAGGTGAGAGGGGCAGGCAAGAGATAGGCGAAGGGTTTGCGGCCATATCACATGCAGGCAGTGAAACGCTCATCTCAGCACACACTGCTGTTTTAGAGGGAACGAATTGACTTGTAAACTTTGTGTTTGCTATTTTAGCTAAATATGGCTGCTCAACAGTATGATCTGTGAAAAAATCACTGCTAAATCGTTGCATGAAATAATTGTCCTGCATTAAAACTATTACAAAACAAAATGAATATAAAACAATTAAACAGAAAAATAAGGGAACGCTCAGCGTACTAGTGTCCCCCAAAGCTACGTCCTTGGTTATTTACAAGGAAATATGCAATGAGACAATTTCTGTAATTAATGTGAAGTAAATAGAAGAATAAACATTTTTAAGAAACAATATTTTGTACAAGAGTGAGTAGAGAAAGTTATGTGAGGGCAACATATCTGCTTTTTAAATTTATTTTTTCTCATCCCCTCCCCCCTCATAAAATCTCGAGCCCTGCCTAACATTCAGACTGGCTATGGGCCAGTCACTGCTAAAACAATCTATGGGTCCAATTAGCTTTATTTCTCACTGAATTAATTACTCTAATTTCAAGAAATTGTTGCTATTGAAAACACATTTAAAGGGGAAGTCAATGAAATACACAGCATAGTAGTGCAATTGCTATGGATGTCAATAAAGGTCAAAAGTTCACAAGGTAAGGCCTTGGTGACTGTAAGACAAACTCTTCTGTTCTTAAGAGGTAGAACTGGAACTTAAAAATTCAATGCCACAACTGGGATTTGAACCACAGACCTTCCGCTTGCTGGGCAGACGCTCTAACCACTGAGCTATTGTGACGAACTGCCAGAATGGCATTAAATTCTCAAGCCAGTTCGTATTTCTCCTGGTAAACCACAAAGGCAGTCTCACATCAGAGACAATTACCCCAATGGTGACTTACTATTGCAAGTACTTTATATCCCAGGATTAAATAACCTTCACATGGTAATGATTATTTATTTATGCCAACAAACTTACTGTTGGTGTTTTTAAACACACAAGCCGTGTGTGTGGCAGTTCGTCACAATAGCTCAGTGGTTAGAGCGTCCGCCCGGCAAGCGGAAGGTCTGTGGTTCAAATCCCAGTTGTGGCATTGAATTTTTAAGTTCCAGTTCTACCTCTTAAACTTTGCCCACACATGGCTTGTGTGTTTAAAAACACCAACAGTAAGTTTGTTGGCATAAATAAATAATAATTACCATGTGAAGGTTATTTAATCCTGGGATATAAAGTACTTGCAATAGTAAGTCACCATTGGGGTAATTGTCTCTGATGTGAGACTGCCTTTGTGGTTTACCAGGAGAAATATGAACTGGCTTGAGAATTTAATGCCATTGTGGCAGTTCGTCACAATAGCTCAGTGGTTAGAGCGTCCGCCCGGCAAGCAGAAGGTCTGTGGTTCAAATCCCAGTTGTGGCATTGAATTTTTAAGTTCCAGTTCTACCTCTTAAACTTTGCCCACACACGGCTTGTGTGTTTAAAAACACCAACAGTAAGTTTGTTGGCATAAATAAATAATCTTCTGTTCTTATTACTGTTATATTTAATTACTCCTATAAAACTTGCTTTGATGATGTGAACAAGTACATGAGCCCAGAACTTGTAAACTTAAAAATGTTTCTTGCTATTATTTTTTCAAGACATCTTACGGAAAAGAATTTGTAAAAACCTTATGGAGGTGTAGTGGATGAGGTTTAACTTGGCACCTACTTTTTAGAAAGAGAAAGAAATAAGTACCTATTCACCATCTCTTTCTAATCTGCCTAATCCTTGAAAGTTATTGATAATGATTATGATGACGATGACTAGAATGATCTTCCAGGTTGTAACACAAAGATTATCAAGAAAATCCCTCCCCCCTTCCTCAAGTGACCCTCTATGAAAGATTTTTCAGACATTCTGATTTCTCAAAAATGGTTCAAATGTGTCTTGAATATTCTGGAAATAGCCTTTGAAGTCCTGTTTATTCAGAAGAAATTTTGTATAATTCTGAATAAAGAGATAATGAACACATACAATACAGAAATGTAGATCTTTTTATAACACAATTTATTTGTGAAAACGTTTTTGTTGCATCAACCATTTTTTAGATATCTGTCGTCATTGGTTTGAAATAAAGGTTGAAGTAAAATGCATCACATTTATACTGTGCAAAAGTACATAGCCATAGCCACAGCAGCTATGGAATTTATTATATATTGTTTATTTATTATATAATGGTTTATTTATTACAGGTCAGCCATTTCAATTGTGATGAATCAGTGGCCCATACAAATATACATGCAAGCTGTGGAAGCTTTTATTCACATAAATAGTGTAATCACTGAACTCATCATTGTTGTGTTCCTGACCAGTGGACATTTGTGCAATGGGTTAAATCTTGTAGGGAAGATGGAAAAGTGAAAATAAGAAATCATCAGTAGACCAAGAACGATACAAATGTTTGAAAATGTCAATCGTGCAGCAAAGTCCATGACTCTCATACTGCATACTTGTGATGTAATCTGTTTTCATAAAATGGCAAAGCCCATTCCTAGGAATTCAGCCATTTTCTTTAATTTGTTGCGCTTTTATACTACATATTTTGCTCTATCCTGCATTCAACATTTTGTCATCTTTTTTAAGTGCCTTTGCTATTCTGTAGTTTCTTGCAATGTCATGGAAAGAGCATGGTATATGGTGTGGCATCTTTAAACCTCTATCAATTTGGCTTGTCTAATCTTCTCAACCTACAACAAAATAGGTAATGAAACTATTTCTGGAACGGTTTATCTAGGCTTGCATACTTCTAAACTCATAATTCTGAGAAAAAAAAATTAAATATCACAATAAAACAAGGAATATTGACAAAAATAAAATATTTTTACCTTTTTATGCAGATCTGAGATCTCTACAGCTGGTTTGTGAATTGTGATGACAGGTCACCTTTCATTCCTCTGGAACTTACAGTTCATCTCTCTCCATGCTGCATCTAGAAGTTTCACTTTTTTAAGTACACTGCCATGAAATTCTCTATACGTCATACAATAACTCTGGCATATTTGAAGCTCAGCTCTTAGCAACTCTGTAGACATTTTTCATCTTTCTTGACTAAAAGTGAGTTTCATTATGTTAAACTGCTGCACACAAGCTACATTAGAAACTGGGATTGAAATGGCAATTTCTTTAGTTCACTTGCACAGCTTTTGCCTGTTCTTTTACCTTCTTAAAACATTTCACCCAAATCAGCCACTGTTAGAAGAACACAAGAGTGGCTGCACTTCTCTCACATAAATACACATTAACTTGAAATCAGAATTATCAAACTTCAAGTTGTAAGCGTTTGTGACAATAAAGCATCTTATTTTAGCATGCAGTTCCATACTGGAGATATGATCGCTTCTGACAGTTTACTACTCTTATGGAAAATTTGCATATAGTTAGGAGGAAAGTCTTCTTCTTCATCTTTAAAAGCTTCCCAAATTATCTTGGAGCAGTCTTCCTCTTGATACAAAATATGCTCCCAAGGCTGGCCAATTTAAAAGGAGTTCAAGGATGGGTAAATGGCAATCATCTGGTACAGGGCTGGGGAACTGGTGCTCACTGAGTGCAGCCTGCTGCTCACTGCTTGCATTGATAACTGTGTTTAAGCATGTAAAAAAATTAAGGTCACTCTGATAAGAACATGTCTTAACACTTCTCTGTACTCTGCATTCACAAATTCAAAAAATGATGAGTTCTTTTGTTGTTTTAGCATACACTGAAAACTTGCTAAATATCTTCATCACAAGAAGCTCCATATCAAAAGTAAAATTTTACATTCTATATTTGACACAGTTGTGTAATATATGACATTTACAGTTAGCTTTGATTCTCTTTGACCCACCTTTTTTCAGATCTTAAGAAAATTGTGTTAGTTCCTTGTATTGCTGTGCATTTTCGTGCATTAGTTGGGTCCCACATAGCATCCCGGTTAGTACTTGCAAGCTGTTAAGCTGGCATGCCCTACATGCGAGCATGTCTAAAGTTACTTCTTAGTAATGTCCATGAAACCTGGGCAGGACCAAGCGAATTACACACGTTTATTATGTAAGGTTTGCACAGGTATTGTCATGCCAGTCATTATGCTATATGCTAGTACTTAATGATGAACATCGTTAGAATTTGCTTGCACTTATAAGTGTGTCATTCGTGCAATCTTTGTGCTTATATCTAGCGCTGCACCTGTAAGTCGTTAGTTTATGGCTAGTGTTTAGTGATTAACTATGCTATTGCTTAATTTTATGTATTTGTACTAGAAATTCTAGCTTTGTCAATACTATTGCTATTGATATTGTGATTTTGTGATGGCCTGGCTGAGTGCCGGCTGGTCTTGACATTTGTTCCTTGGAGGTCGCTCAGTCGTCAGTGTCCTACTCCATAATACAGTGGCCCAATATCACCACACATGTAGGACACTGGGGAGGAGGCCCCTGATCTCCTGATCCGCCTTGCCTATCGCCAAGGATTTGAAGGGCTCTGTGGCAGGCTGAACAGGTATCTTGCCAACACTTCTTGCTCACCTCAGGATCCTAGCTTCTAAGAAGATCCAGACCAACGACTGTCAACTGGTGTCTGGATCATACTGGTATATCAAGCTTCCATCACCTGTTATGATATTAAATATATTTCTGGATCTTCCATCATCAAATTTTTCTATCATTTTCTGGCACCATTGCGCATGTGCCTATTTCTTCGTTTGTAAGGAGGTAGGAATCCAAAGACAGCAGAGCTTTCTCATATTAAGTCTCTAAGGATTGCCCTCAGTGCTACTGATCCAATACTGAGGGCTTCTTGAATCTGGTATGTGCTACAACCCTCTTCCCACAACATATGCTCTACTTTCAGCACATTTTCATTCCTTGTTGCTGAAGCTGGCTATCCTGCATGTTCATGTTTCAGGAAATCCCTTCCTCTTCTAAGCTCTGTAAAACATAGATAAATGGTGAATTGTGAAGGGTAAAGATCCCCAAATGCACAATGCAGTCTTTCAAGGTATTCTCTCTCTTCTAAATCAACTTTAAAGTTGTAGAAAATCATAGCACGGAAATGCCCTCACTTGAGATCCATCTTAGCACCTGTCATAGCAACATCTGGATGTACATGGTGCTGATGCTGTACATTGTTGGAGTGTACCTATGCTTGCATAAGTTACCATATGTACTTCAATCTAAAGCTAGGAAGAACTGCTTTGGCTTACCACAATTTACTATTGCCCTTTTGCAAAAGTTTCAGCAACCCTCATAGTGCCTGACTGAGGGGGGTGACCTCTTTGAAAAGGGAATCAAACAAAGTAGAAACAGTTTACAGTTGTTTCTCTGTAGTGCTCAAGCAATGTGTGGATTCTCTCCTTTTGTTCTTCACTGACGTAAGCAAATAAATAGTTCTGTTAAACCTATGCTGGTGTTATTTCAACCCTGCTCATAACCTCTTCTCAGAGGTCCAACGTGAAAATAAGGTAATACACATACACCTATTATAAAACATTAGTTTAACATAAAATTCTGGATTGTCATTCATTGTCGTTTTCTGTTTAGCATAATAGTTTTGAAGCCATATGGAGCAGGCACTAGCTCTTATGCGTTGGTTTTTACTAACATCCCAGAAAGTGTAGTTTTATTTCTGATTTTCCAAACATCTCACAATACACACATTACAGAGAGAGGAGGGGGGAGGGCAAAGAAGGGAAGGGAAAGGGAAAAAGCGGGGGGAAAGAGAGGGAGAAAATGTACACCGCTTATGCAATAAAAGAATTAGTTTTTATATATACAAATTTATTTTTTGCTACTATTAACAATGAGAAAATATTTTATACACAGATGTGAACCTGCACAGAGATAACCATTTATAAACATACATATTTATTTATTTCTTTACTGTTCGGTTTCAGCTAGGACAGCCGGATTAATACTGACCAAAATCAGAAGTTCTGGTATGTGGGATTTATTTTGCTTTATTTATTGAATAGTATCAGCATGCCCCATTACAGATATGATATTACATGCTTTAATTCCAGAATATTACAATTTGAAATTTAAGTTATATATTTACAATTACTGTTACTTTAAATCAGGGGAAGACAACTTCGGCCTATGTGATGTATTTGAACGAAGAGCCAGCTTGTACATTCATGTGACGTCAGGCGAGAGCAGTGTATTGCTATGCTGCCTAGATCAGCAGCACTACTTGCATGAAACTTAATGAATATGAAAAATGTCATTTGGGCATGTTTAGGAAGAACCCTCTTCAGCCTAGTCTGAGGGTTTTTATTTGTTGTGTGAGGGATCCTAACGGCGTTAGTGCAAATTTTATTTTTATTTTGTGTTTTTGTTGATGTTGTGTAGTGTTGTGTGTAGTGGTTTTGTGTTTGTGTTCAGTTCCCCGTGTTTCACATCAGTTTGAAACCGGGCTTCAAGATGTAGAAACATTGCCAACTGCGTTTCAGGTCTTTGCAATCCCATATTCATTGGATGTTAACAATGTTTCTAGCAGGTAGCAAATTGAATTGATAAATTTACAGTGCGACGATTTGCTGAAGGACAAATATAAACACAAGGAAGACTTGGCTGATTTTTATAAGAATGTTCCCCAAACCAGATTTCTGAGGTTGTATGCTCTTGTTGCATGGATATTATGTATGTTTGATTCTACGTATGTGTGCGAACAATTGTTTTCTGTTATGAACCTTTCTAAGTCAAAATCCTGAAGCATATTGTCAGATCACAATCTAACATGCAGTCTTTGGTTACAAATGTGCCGTACATTACGCGCTAACATTGACAAACTAGTTAAAGAAAAGTGAAATGGCACATGTTGGAAAATGTCCACCTAATTGTTTTGTATAGCTCTCCTCTAGCTCAGGCAAAATAGTGTTCTGTTCACATAAACTAGAATTTATATATATATGGCATAAAGCCAAAATGTAATTATTTATAATCTGTGGCTATTCCGTAATTGAAACAGTCAGCATTAAAATTACGATGTCCCACATGCCATTTCCTCCTCCCCGCTGTGTCGTCACATGTTCAACTGGCGTTCGGTGGGAGCATGTGAGCTGACATCATAGCAGCGATACCTGTCTTCCCCTGCTTTAAATAGAGAACAATGTAACTTGAATTCTAAGTTACGGTAAACATTTGTTTACAACTTTTACATTTCACTGATTATTCTACATGACAAATTTTTTTACAGCTGCCTCCTAGATTAGATTCATTTACATATTAATCACTGATAAAAATCTGTGAAATGCTCTAAGATGCTTGTGCATCAGTTGACTATTAGGGTTGGCAAACTTCCTCCATTATCTTTTACTTCCTTTATTTGTTTTTTGTCCTGGCACTTATAAATTAAATTGTTTACTGTTTGTGGCTCTCTGTTGCATGTACCAGTTAGATCTATGATATGAAATCTTCTTAAATAGAATCTTGTTTTTCCATGTCCTGTAATCTTTGGAGTTAAATTTGATGATGCAGTTAATTTCACTTTTGGCCTTCCTTTAACCAATGGGATGAAGGATTTAGTTATGATACATTTTGTTGTACTGTGCCATCTCTCCAGCCTAGGTCATATATTTCCAATACAATTGTAGATATTAGTACCTTGGTAAAGATAGATGATCTACCTTCTTGGTCCTCTGCTTCCTTTCCTAATTTACAGGCTAATTTATTACCAATAATTCCTATGCAGGCTTTAACCATGGGCATTGGCAGGCCTTTCTTCAGAGGGGGGCTGCAGGTTGGAAGTTTGCAATCAAACAATATTAATCCATTATTCTGTTGTCAAAAGTTATAGTATTTGTTGCGGATAACCATATTAATTTCTGCTGAATACAAAGTGTTCTTTATATCAAAATTAAAACAATGATGTAATAGTCAGTAATTGACTGCACATTAAATTCATTAATTTCCAAGGGGGAGCTATGGGCCCTCCTTTGCAATGCCCATGGCTTTAGCCCAGCTGAAATGAAATCTCTATAGATTCTGTTCTAGAATTCTAATGGTGTTGAGGAGACTCTCCATAATGACGTTATGTTTGTGGTTGTTAAGCAAAGATAGAAGTTATTCTACAATCAGTATACACTGCAATGGTATTCTCTTCATCCTGTATTTCTTGCACTGTTAGAAGTTCCTGCAGCAATCTTGGATTGCTAGTTGCTCTGCCTGGTTATTTGAACATTTCTCACCCAGCATACACTTTAATTGCTGGGCCCTAATGACCAAGTTGTCGACGGGCCCTTAAACCCGATATACTCACTCACTTTAATTGCTGTATCAGTCTCTCATCCTGGAATATGGCTGTTGCAACTCCACTTTTTCTGCTGTTTTGCTGCCATCTATGTAAATCTGAAAAGTATATCTTAGGGTGTCTTCACTTTTTTGAACTGCACACTGCGAGGTGTTTCTAGTTGCTTGTCTCCAGAGGTGCATCATAATCTCTGCTTCCATGAATCTTTATTAGTGATTTAGTTATTAAAATAATTACCATAGACTTCTTCAAAAACAACTTACTATACTCATTCTATAAATACATACATACAAACATTGCTAACTTAAGATTTACACGTAATATATTTACTAACTAAGATTTATATACGTTTACAATCCAGTCTTATTTTGTTCATAACATTTTTGCACACTATAAAAGGGATTTTTTAAAAGCCATATTATAGTCTGTTCTTAAACGTTTGAACATTCAGATTATTGTTGTTATTATTATTATTATTATTATTATTATTATTATTATTATTATTATTATTATTATTACTGTTTTCATCATCATCATTATTATTATTAGTAATGTGTTGATTAACAAGTGTTGATCTATACTTGTTGACATCTTCAGAAATTATGCATGTATTTTGTATGAGATTGTTTTAAATGCTTCTGTAATTTTTAGATTACATAACTGCTAGACACTGGAGTTTCTTTAAATTCTTGTTATTTCTTAGGGCCTCTTCCCACAGCTCCATATATTAGAAGTGGTTCTATCATTCCTTCATATATAATATGTAGAACCTGGTTCCAAGCACCCAGATCAGGTTTGCAGTACTTGATGCACATGGCCTTTTTATGGATTTGTTTTATATGTTTGTCAAATTTGAACTAATCAATGTATATTCCAAAGTATTTTAGCCATTCGACCTGTGTCCATGCTGTGCTATTAAGGTAAATCTGAATATTGTTGTGTGGAACTCTCTTGTTACTAGTAGGTATTACTTGTGATTTTACTTCATTCAATTTAATTTTGTTTTCTTTAGCCCATTATTCAATTTTATTTAGGTCCTGATCTGCATAGTTTTTGGCACCCAATATGCTTCTGCCTTTTCTCATAATTAGGAAGTTATCAACAAAACCATTGGTCCTGTGGGTAAATTCCAGGTTAAGGAGAAAATTGTGTAAGAGATTCCAGTATTCTGATACACAGTACAGTCCTTGTGGGGTGCCTTTCTTCACTTCTTTGGTTTTGTATGCATTTATGCATAAACTTGCATTCCTGTTCTCAAGATATAAATTTCTGGGTCAGTTGAATTTTCTTAAATTATTTAGGATGCTTAGCCAGTTTGCAGCATTAAATGCTCCTCCGACTTGCAAGGTGATTAATATGATGTACCCATATTGTTGCAATTCTGTTACACAACAGTTTCACGTCACCACTGCATCAACTCTACTCTTTAGAGGTGTAAATCCAAAGTTATGAATGTTGAAAAAGCTCCTTGAATTTATATGATGCAAAATTCTTTGTATCATTAATTTTTCCAAAACTTTCACTGCAAAATTCAACAGGCTTATAAGATGATATTTTGTTACAGTCATTTTTCCTTGGTATTACAATTGGAATTGTAGTTGAGCACTTCCATTTTTTTGGCAGAAATGCCTGTCTTTAGGTGTTTATTGTAGTGTGTTGTGAGGAAGCAGAGAAAAAGCGTGAATGCCCTAAAGAGGATTTCACTGTTAATGCCATCTTCTCCTGTTGCCTTCATGGGGTTGGATCTCTATATATTTATTATTTCAGTCTGTGTAAATTTGCCAACATCCAGAGTTGTGATTTCTTCTGTCTGCAGCCTTCTAAGTTTTTTGTGCTATTTAGTGTTGTCTACTACGTCTTCCAGGTTGAAGCAGTCCATCATATATTCCATGTTACTGGCTGAGTCGATAGTGTGTGTTTCATCTTCTTTTTGGAAGTAAGGAAACTCTGCTCTCTCAATTTTACCAGTTGCTACTTTATGTACAACATTGCAAAAATTCAATCCATCGGTAATGCTACAGTAGTTCTTCCATGACGTAATCTTTGCTATGTTTATTTTTGACTGGTATTGCCAACTTCTCTCTTGATACTGAAGCCTCCTCTCTTACCGTAGCTGTTCATTATTCTGGTTCTCTGAAATCACCTCCTGAATGCTGACTTCTTTGACACTCCCCTGCTTAGTCTGAATGCTCCTTTACACACTTCATTTATTTCAGTAAAACATAATTCAAAGAGTTGTTCAAAGTTTGATGACCTCTTCACTTTTAAACGGAGCTCGTGGTCTAACCCTTCTTTGTTCCTTTCACAATTAAATATTGATATGAAGTTACTTACTAGTTCATTCAATTTTTTGTAATCCCACCTTTTGTTGTATAACTTAAATGTGTCATTACTTGGTTTGAGCAGATTTCCCTTTTTTTGAATGTTAATTTGTGGTCAGAACAGCTTTCTTCTTCTCCAGTCTTCTACTCTATATGTGGTGCAATAGACAATTACTGATGATGGTTAAATCAACCCAGTTTCAGCCACATGCTGTTTCAAACATTGGTTCTCCAGTGTCTTCACTTACTATTATGTAGAGCACTGATGGTTAGAAATTCCTCAAACTTTTCTCTATGTTCACTGTTTGTTGCATCTTACCATAATTTATGTCTGGCATTGAACCAAAATGCCGGATATGCTGTATAAAATGGTATCCTAAAGTGTTAGGTATACATTAAAAAAAAAAAAAATTGGCAGCAAGTTTGTTTTGATCTGTACTTGTTAACTCTTCTCTACATAGTCACTATGCAGATTTACACATTTTTCCCACTGTATTTTGACCCTCCAAATTACTGTAGAATTCTGCAGATTGCACCTTAAATACTCTTCCACTTCTTGCATCACATCATTTGTGTTGTAAAATAAGCGACCCTGTAACAAACTTTTTATTTCTGGGAACCAGGAAAAGTCAGATCCAGAAGTTTTATGGGCAATTTGTAAAAATTGGCAAATGTGCATTACTGATAATTACTATTCATATGAATGAAGTACTGTGGTGATTTATGCTGCAATAACATTGACCCTTATTCTGAGGAAAGTCACTTAGGGAAACAAAAGCTTGCCTGCACAATTCACCAAAACATTGTTAAAAAGAAAGCTGCACATTTAAAACATACACCCTCAATAAACATATAGGTTTACAAGGATCTGTGTTAAAACTACAATGCTTTGACAGAACACAGATTTCTTAGGTGCATGCAGCATAAAGAGTACCTGCTTAAAATTTGACACTGTAGGTGCAGAGTAATGACAACTGTAAAATATACCTATATACAAATTGGAGGTGGCACCGTGGCCGAGCAGCTAGGCTGTTGGCCTACCACCTAGGTGACTCAGGTTCAATCCCAGGACCCTGCATGTGGTATTTGTGGTGGACGAAACAGCATCTGGACAGATTTTCTCCAGTTTCCCCCACCACTCTTCCACCAATTGCTCCATCATCACCTTTCAAATCATCCATTTTGCCTGCATTTCATATCATCCTCTTCCTCACTATCATACCTGGTGCTTGGCTGACCACCCACTTCCAGGTCTTCACTCTGGTCCATAGATTCCTGTGCTCCCTGACAGACGTCCGACCCTAGGCACTGGCTTTTAACTCCTATATAAGGAGAGGGTAATCAGATGAAGAAGTACAAATTTGAAATAATAGTTTCAAATCAGAGTTAAGAGTTATTTAATGTTTCCATAATTCTACAAACATTTATCTCTCACCTGGTCAGTTATGATAGGCTCAGCAGCAGGTCAGAAAAGTGATGAGAAATTCAGCCGACAGAAAACCTGGAAATATAAAATCTTGCACAAGAATTAGAATGAATGAGTAGTATTTGAACATATAAACTCTGAAATTCCTTAACTATCAAAGAGAAATGTCATTTTGACAGTAAATAACTTTAATGAACTTGTAATTCAAATTGTAACACCATGTCATAACACCAAACTCAGCACAATTTAAATATATAGAGTTAGTCTTCCATAATCTGAATATTAAAGAATGATTTTCACTTACTCGAAAATTGATATGAAGGATTCAGTAAAGACAAGTCTTTTACCATGGATCAGCGCTTTGCCATTTCCTCTCATTTCATGTTACAAGTTGACTCATTGAGGGCAGGTTGATGACACATGTGTTGCAATTTGGAACTTCTTGGTTCTGTCAGAGTGGTCACTCAAGCCTCTATTACTGGGCCAAGCTTTTCTAGATTCCTGCCAGACTATGATCCACTCTCCAATGGATTGGATGGGTCACCACTGATCACCCTCAAGCCCGGTGATCAAATCTGTAACTGGTAGGGAACAGCACATCTCTGTCCTGTCATATATTGGCCGGTCCTGCAGCCCATACATCTTCTACAGTTCCTTCATCACATCTGTTTCTCCAGGGTGTGTATGCACAAAAAGTTCCCTTCCAGGTCTGGGCGCTAGGTGTCCCCTCCATTATCTATCCTATCCAATGTTTGCCAATTATTCAGAGCAGTACAATTGCATCACACCTTCACTTTGCCTTCTAACCTTTTCCTTTCCTGAAGTCAAACTGTTCTCCTAATTCACTATCTTCAAATGCTGATGCTGATTCACTACCATCAGGTAAATGTTTACCAAATGAGGTAGTATAGTCTAATATCTCATCTAGCAAACATTCTACTACTGAAATCAAAGCATTTCTTAACATTTCCCTCTCTCCTCCCTTTGGTAAGGGCAACATCACTATTTCTATAAAGTCCTCAGGTTCTTCCCATTGCACAAAGAGGTATTTTTTCCTTCCATCTAGATGATTAGCTCACATATGATTCCATCAGCTATTTTACTTTCCCACTCTTTATTTTTCAAATTGCTAGGCCAACTTCTTCCGTTAAAATATGGAATTTGTTTGTCCTCTGATAAATCTGTTTCATCTTGATTGCCAAGCTGTGTGGGGAATTCCCTCTCTCATATAACTTGTAAATCTTCCATCTTATCAATACTCACCTTCCTTTTATTGCAGCTTTTCTCTCTATTAACCATAAGGAATTTCAATTCTTGAAGACCAAAAATTTTAGTACATTGACCTCATAAGTTGTTTTTTTCTTTTTTCTTTACAGCTTCTATTTCTTCATCCAATAATCCATAGCCTGGTCAGTTTCCCCTCTTAATTCATTGCTTAATTTCTATAACTTCTGCATGCATGGATTTCCATTTTCCTCTTCCTTACACCTTTCAATATATTTATGCTGTGTCCCAGGATTTCTTGCTAATTTTATTTTCTCTGTATTTGTGGTTTATTCTGCTGTTGGCAGAAACAGCCGATTCCAAAGCTTGTTCCATTTTATCTTCCTCTGATCACTGTGTTCTAGTTGCCCATTTATGGACATCCTTTACTTCTTAATTCTATAACTTGTAACAACTTTCCTCCAATCTGTTCCACTTTGCTATGAGTTGTACAACTCTAGACTAGCACCACATTCACTTTCTCTTCTTGGCCATTTACACAACATACTGATCTCACCTTGACATACATATGGCCCCAGTACTACACCAACACTGTGAATTCTTTATTTTCATGCTATTTCAAATAAACACTAATAAATTCATGAAACACACTCATCACTCACTCACTATTATTTTCCCCACTTTATTATTGATATTTTATAGTACACACTTTGATTCTTCTCACGTAAATTTCCCCACTTGTGCAATGTTCCCTTGTTCCAAATCTTGGTCTTTTGGGGTCATTTCTTTTTCTCTTCCCTCCTGTATTTCAGTACTCCCACATATTAATTTTCAAATAAATCAATGCATCAGAAGATAAAAGATCAATTCAGACTGTTAATAAATCTGGGATAGCTCAATGGTTTAGTTTTGGCTCTCATACTGAAGGTCCATGGTTCGACTCCTGGCTCTGGAATGGTTTGGATCTATCCAAGCTTTCCACCTTGCTCATGTGAAGTATCCCCAAGGTCCAAAGTGGTCCAGAGTCCACAGTAAAAGCTGTAAGGCCTCTCATCCCATCCTCTTGGAGGTAACAGATCTCCACCCATTGGGTACCTCCAGCAAATAAATGGATCCAGCATCACTTAGTAATGGAACATGGTGATCATTTACCAGGGGAGCATTGAAACAGAAGTCCCATTTTTTTAAAAGATCTCTATGAGTACTACTACTTGAACTTGTACAAATAAGGGAATTTTTGGTAAAACCAAAAACATATAAAATTGATACAATTTAAGAGGTTGAATCAGAAACTGAAAAATTCAATGCCATAGCCGAGATTTGAACCACAGATCTTCCGCTTATAAAGCGGCTGCTCTAACCATAAAGTTACCATGCCCACACATGGCTTGTGTGTTTAAAAACACCAGCAGTAAGCTTGTTGGCATAAATAAATAATGATACCATTTTCTAATTTTCAGTTTTTACCTCCAAGTACCAACTTCCAGATAGATCAAATTAGTACTTTAAAAGATATCTACATGAAGCTGGACTTATTAACTCTGTATGATAAAGAGACTGATTCAATTTCAAAAACACCGTACACACTCTTAGCATTTGCATTTCTTTTAGCTATAAAGGCAATTTGACAAGACAAAGGAATAGCAGTTAAACATAAAATGAAATGCAAATTCCTGATAACTGTAATTATGACAAGGAAAAATTACAGGAGTGTAGAATACAAAGTCCCAGCTTAAAGGAGGTTATCTAAATAATGAATTTGAAATCCATGAATATGGTTTATCTAGACTGGAGGGAATCATTAAAATAGGAACTTTGAGTCGATTAGTAACACTAAACAACACTCACTTTTAAATTCTTCCCGGTATGTTTCGGAGGCTAGCTTTCTTCCATTATCAACCGGACATCGACTCTTGATAATGGAGGAAAGCTAGCTTCCAAAACATATACCGGGAAAATTTAAAAGTGAGTGCTGTTTAGTGTTATTAATTGACTCAAAATTCCTATTTTAAAGTGATCCAACAACTGTCATCAACTTCCAGTATTTATTATTAGAGGGAATCACCTTACAATTTGCCTGCAGGCAATCCCTCAGCTTTCAAAAAAAAAAAAAAAAAAAAAAAAAAAAAAATCAACTGAGACAGGACAATCAAACTTAATAAACAGACTTACTTCCAAAACCAGCAAAGCTGACTCCCAAGCAGCAATATAAGTAATTTTAATAAACCATCCAAATGCAGATGTAACCAATAAACTCCATAAAAGCATTCAACAAAGAAATACATAATACAACAAATACAGCTAACAAGAAATGTTTATGCAGATACACTGTCTAAACAAGGCATAATTTGTAACAATAAGATAAAAAGAATGCAAAGTTGAGTAAAAATAAAACGATATACAGTGGAGCTTCATCTCAGACCCCTCTCCCAAAGGTTAAGTTCATTTAACTAGTGATTCATATTCGATGGTGAACAAAAACTGGCTAAAATTATGGGCATGTTTTTATATTCAGCACATCCATTGGAAATTAATCGCAACATTATTTACGAGTAACTCATCGCTGAGATCCACCTACTGAGCTCTGCATGCATCACTTAACCATCGGTTCCATTGTCCCTGGGAGACTGATGGATAGTTCCATTACCTCACTAAATCATAAACAACTAGTCAGCTGATTCAAACTGGAAGCTGCAGCTTGCATGATTTGAGTGGCTAAATTAACACATGAATAACGTGGCAACATGAGATAAACATCATGCAATGTCACCATAATAAAGATTTCATTTGTAGTATGTTGGCCATACTGCATGAATTATCGAACCGTTCAATTCAGCGGAAAATACATCCATCACTGCAATCCATTGTTCATTGTTCTGTTGAATTAAAAAACTCACCCTCCAACACTCCAACATTCAGCTATCTAACCCCTGAAAACAATCTTATGCAGTTAACTCGGACCTCTTGAAGGCAGATAAGGTAGCCCTACACCTACTAGATGTTCTATTTATCTTTTATTACATTTTCTATTTTGATTATGTGATCCTAAAATGTTCTCATATTAATAAAGTTTGCATTTATCATTCATTCAGAAATTTCAGTCTCCATAAAAATCTATAAAATGATTTTTTGCACTGTGGAATAATAATAGAAGCTGCAATTGTATTTAATAACTGCTGATACTTTTTAAGCAGCATGAAATGTTGCTTTATTGGCTCAATCACAGTGAAGATCACGCCCATATGTTGTATGTATGGGGGAGATGTAAATTACTGGCTATTGAAAATGAGTGGCAGGAATAATATTTCTATTATCTATTTATGCCAACAAACCTACTGTTGATGTTTTTAAACACACAAGCCATGTGTAGGCAATGTTTAAGAGGTAGAATAGGAGCTGAAAAATTCAATTGGTTATCAGGCAGATGCTCTAATCATTAAGCTACTGACATTTACAAAATGCTGAGCTTAAGAAACGAATAACTGCTTGTTAATGCACGTGATGGCAAAGATGATGAACAGCAGAACACTTTGGGCAGTTCTAATGAACAGAAAAGATGCAAAAAAGCAAATACCAATTCATAGCTTTTTCCAAAGAGCGAGAGTCAGGAAGTAATTCATTAAAATAAATACATAATTTATGAACAAGTATTCATTGATTTCCTGCCTCAGAAAGTAGACAGTTTCCTAAGAAGGATATAGGAGACAATAAAGAAAACAATGTAGACAACTGACTTAAACATGAAACGAATCTGAAATTATACAAATTTCTGGACAAAGATGTCAAATCATTTAAGCCTGCAATGCTTCTATCAAAGAATTGAAGCCTGTAGAAAATCTTAGTATGCCTGAGCAAGAGCAGGAACAAATGTAAAAGAGTATACATTGGACGAAGATCCCATTAGAGAATAGGGATATTGTTTAGATTAGATTACGTGAGCACTTGGTCAGAATTTCGGCATAGTCCCACTTGGCAGTGTGTACGAATGGTCACGAAAGTTGCCGAAGTTGCTGTGTTAATGCAGCGCTGCCAACAGCAGAATGTCCCTAGGAGTTTGTTGCCAATAGTAAGTTTGAATGTTTTTGCAGGACCCGGCAGTATGCTGCTGACCTTAGAAGCAAGTAGTGCAATGGATCGCTTTATCAGTATATTAGATCTAGCGCCTCTGTGCTATAATGAGGAGGAATGCATGCAATTTCTTTACGACGAGGGCCTGCTGAGGACTCGAATGCTATGCAGGGAATGTGATGCCGTGCTACACCCCGTGAGTAGAAGGGGTAAAAAGTTCCAGTTTTTTTCCAGTAGGAGGGGTCACCCTGAACAGTTTTTGGAGTCTGTAGCCAAAGGTACCTGGTTCGCAAACACCAGAATACCACCAGCCCAAGTACTGCTGCTCACCTACAGTTTTGCGAATCAGCTATCCTATGAGCAAACTGCGGTGCAGTGTTCACTCGGGGATAGCGTTATCAGTATAAATAAATAAATTTAAAAAAATAATAATATAAATAATACTATAATATAATAAAAATAAATAAAAAAAGAATGAGCCAGCGCATCGTGGACCCAGTAACAAAGCAATAAGGATAATGTACACAATAATTCGCACTAGCGATATATCTGTGTGAGCAAGAGCAAAATAATGTACACAATGAGCAAAATAATAATGTAGACAACTAGCGATATGTCTGTGGCGGCAACGACGCGAGTGAGTGCATTTGTGTTTAATGTGTTGGCAACGAAAACTAGTGTAGTGTAAAAAGCAATGTTGGCAGATGTGAAAATCGTCTGCTAGTCATGCAGCGAAACCTAGTGGGGAATTCTGAAACTAGTGTCGGCGCATGCGCAGTAAGAAAGTTCGGACTTAGATTCTGGCTGGCAAGTGGCAAGTAACCTAATCTAAACATGAGCCGAGAATAGTACCCCATTTGCCTCTCAACCACTGACTCGATACTTTGACAAACAAGTGAACACTAGCACCTCCATATTGGCACAAGTGTTAACTCATGATACTCGGCTGATGAAAAGCTGTAAGAAAAAGGTGTCCATTGGACTATTTGCTCTTTGGTGATGTTCTTAATGTGGTGGGGCAAACACCAGCTTTTGTACATATTTTGTTTTTCTTTTTTCTTTTATTTACTTTTCTTTTTTATCATCTTTTGTTTCTAATGTTTGCTCCCACATCTTTTTTTTTTTCCTTTATTATTTGTACAAAAACCTGTTCAGTATCTTTTTTCTTTCTTTTTTTAATTCTTAATTAAAGTTGGTAGTTCTTTTTTATTTTATTACTCTTTTCAGATTTTTCTTTTTTTCTTTTCAAGTTATTTTTTTCTTTTTTCTTTTTTTTTCTTTTCAAATCTTTATCCAAAGCTTATGAACGCAGTTTTCATACATTACACACAAGTACATCCACTCATTAATGGGAAAAATTAATCACAATTATGTTACAATAAAATCAAGTACAATAATCTACATATGACACTGAGATCCTCTGAACATCAGCATATTATAGTTGCTAACTATACTATAACACTATGCATTGAATGAATTATTACACATGATATAGAAATAAAATATGTGCCTTTGCACACACTTAATACTAAGAATACTCTATGACAAGTTTTGAATCCTTGAAATACAACCGATATTAAAAAAGGAAAGGAAAAGAATGTTTCTTTTTTATGGAGCACAGTGCAGATGATATAAAAATAGTAAGTGTACAAGTGCTGCTATCGTCTCCAACTTCGATCTTCACCATCTTCCTCCTCTTCCTCGTCATCCTGAAGGAGAACGTCTTCACCCAGCTCTGCATCCAGGTTAATGGCTCCAGTCAACTAAACAAAAAATACATTTGGTTAGCAATACACTGAAAATATACTATATTCGTACAGAAATCTGCTACAGTAGTCTGAAGACAGATTGGGAGACAAATTATGGGGGTTACAGCACTTTCCTAACTTTCTACGATGATGTGGATAACATGAAATGGTTTAATATGAATGAATGGTTTACAGTTGAAACTGGTTTACGCATATATCATGTGGGAGAGGGAAGAGTACTTGTAACTCAGGAAAAAGAAAAAAAGAAACAAACAAAGATATACATGAAGAAAACATTTGAACTACTTCTTGTCCTCCTCCTCCTTCTTCTGGCTTTCTGAAAACTTCTAGTTCATTTTAAATATAGCTGTCCAGTACAATTTGGTCAGGTTGGCTGCTTCCAGTTTCTTGGGATAAAGTTTCCTGTGGTTGAGCATTCATTCTGGTCGCTGGCTGCTGACAAACTGTAGATGTGAAGATGTTTATTTTGCACAGGTGTGCTGCTAGACAGTCATGCCCTGTCTCGAGTATGAATAATGCCACTGCTTCTTTCCGTGGTAAATGTTTCTTGGTAGGCCATTCTGTTTGTATTTTAGCCCGCTGTTTGTCTTTTATATTTTCCTGAATTTTAGTTTTGTAGTTTTGCCAAGCCTTTCTATTCAGAAGTGTTTTAATTTCTAGGACATACAGAATTCTATTTGTTTTTGATAGAGTTGTTCCTTTTTTGGCAGAGAATCAGCCATTTCATTGCCTTGGATTCCATGGTTAATGGTTTGTAGGTGGTCTATTGTGCTAAATTCCTTGCCAAAGCCCACTGTTCTAGTGGTTGATTTTCATCTAGGACCTTAGTCATTCTTCTTGTTAGAATCTTGGTGAACAGCTTGTAGATATTTGACATCAGACTTGTCTGTAGTTGTTTATGTTGTCTTTGGTGCCTTTCTTGCACATAAGAATTATTATGCCTGTTTTTTATTGTTCTGGAATTACTTCTGTTTCTAGGATTTTGTTAAGCCTTTGGCAGAATATGGGTGTTAAATGGCTAATTTCAATAGTTCATTGCTTATCCCCATCTTCTCCTGGTGTTTTCCCGTTTTTTAGTTCGTTAATGGCAGTTCTGATTTTGCTATACAAAATCGATGGTGATTGCGTGTTTATAGGGTTGGGTTTTTGATTACTCATTTGGTTGGAAATGGAAGTTGCATAAAGATGTTTATAAATTTATGCCAACAAACTTACTGTTGGTGGTTTTTTTACTTTTTTTTTATTTTTTATTTATTTATTTTTTTTTTAATTTCATTAATTCAATGCCATTCTGGCAGTTTGTCACAATAGCTCAGTGGTTAGAGCAGCCGCCCGGTAAGCGGAAGGTCTGTGGTTCAAATCCCAGTTGTGGCATTGAATTTTTAAGTTCCAGTTCTACCTCTCAAATGTTTATAAATGTTGGTAACTGTACGGAGTATGTCTCTTCTGGGAGTCAAGTTTTTTCCCAGCTGAGTTCTTTGTTCCTATCATCCACAGTTTTCCTTTACTGAGAATTTTCTTGGCTTTCCTGACTGAATTGATCCACTCAAGGATTTGTTTTGTTGTGCTGAGTGATAGTTATGGATGTCTTTTCTTATTTCCCTTTTAGTTAGCTTATCTATTTTGGCATACTCCATCCACTCTGTTATATTTTGAGATATTTCTGGTTTGCAGTAGCTTAGATCTTTGATTAACTTTATGGTATCGAAGTTTAATTTGTTGCTATTTTTTATGCTGCCGTTCTCCCTGATAGCCTCTTTTCTTGCTTGCTGCAGACCTTGTTCCGGTGCATTACACAGTTCTTGGATTCCCCTTTCTGAATTTAATCTGGTGTTTAGTACCTGTTCCTGTAGTGTGTGGAGTAGTTTATTTTTAGCCAGATTTTCTATATTTGGTCTGTGCGCTTTCGCCCTAAATGTTCTTCTCTTTTTCATTGATTCTTTTTTTACCTTTACCATTCTGTGATCTGTACTAAATTTTAGCTTGTTCGCTACTTGGATGTCTCTTAGTTTATTGCATATGGCATAATCAATTTAATTTTTTTCTTTCCATCAGGTGAACGCCAAGTCCATTTCAGATGTGGTGATTTTCTGGAGAAAGAATTTGCTATTCTTAATCTATACTCTTGTGCAACTTGGATTAGCCTTTCTCATCTTCTATTTCTAGCACAGAGGACATGTTGTCTGACAAATTCCTCTTCGTCATGGCTATGCGATCCACCTCACTATTTAAATCACCAATTATGAAGTTTTTCTGTGATCTGTTTTCATTTAATGTCACTTCTAGGTTGTAAAATTCTTCCAGCTCCTTGTCATTACTGGCCTCTGTTGGTGCATATACTTGTATGACTGTTATTACATAATGTTTCATTTGTAGTTTAAGAACTGCGATTCTTTCTGAGACTATTTCTTACACCATGGGCTTTAAGTCTTTTTTTATTACGAAACCTAACCCTTTCTGACCAGGGGTTGTGCCCTTCTAGTAAAATAGGTCTTCATTATCGTTTTCAATTACTTCTTCCCCAAGTTTTCTTTCTTCATAGAGTACTAAAATGTCAAATGTGATTGATTGAGTGCATATTCCAGTTTTTCTTCCCTTTCATCCATTCTGAGTGTCTGTACATTTAATGTTGCTATTGTGAGTTCATTTCCTTGCTTTGGCTTCTGTTTGGAATGTGTGCTATTGCACTCGGTTATGTGATTTATGGGTGTATTAGGTCCTGCTAGTTTACCCATTGGTTGTCGATAAGCAATTTTTGGTAATCTATTTTTACCACGTTGCCTTATTCTCTTTCCTGTTTTGCCTGCACTCTGAGAGATTGTTGTATTGTTCTTTATTATCTAGTTAGATCGGCGTCAATAGAGCATTCTTCCCCTCTAAGTTTGTTTTTGTTTTTCATAATGTTAAACTTTGTTTCAAAGTCCTCGGTTATTATCCTTACCTTGCCCATGCTTATTTTGTTTTTACCTATGTATACTGCTCTATTAAACTCCTCTTTACATTCAATTTCCTTCAAAATGGCTTTTACTTTGGCTTCCATTTTAGTGCCCATCTGTTCATTGAATGCTTTACTCTTAATTATTACATTATTTCTTCTTTCTCTTTGTTGCCTATGTACTTTCTCTTCCACTAATGCTTTTATTTGGGTTTCTAGCTCTTTGATTTCTTCCCTTGTGTCACTGTCTTTGTTTACTATTTTGTCTTCTAGTGCAGAACTTATTCTCCTACCTTATGATCCATGTTTCATATTTCCTGTTTCAGTTTGGAGAGGATTTGTTTGGTTTCTTCTCTAAAATCTGTATTGTTCCTTATTTCCTTAATCTTATTCAAAATATCTGAGAGCACGTTTTTAATGCTCCTCTCAATCATATTGCCGTTTTCTCCATCACTTCAACTTGGGCTCCCGAACCTAGTAGACTTTGGATTCATTTTCTTTCTAGCCTACCTTCTCCCTGTCATTGTTACGTTGATGTTTCTGCAACTGTGCTCTTTAGGTTGGTACTCCCTTCTGAATCGTACATTTTCCAGATGTTCCCAACCCCACTGATATTGTTCAGTGTCACTCTTTCCCCACTTAATATTTGATTTACAGAGTTCTCTTACTCATATGTATTTCTTCTTTGTTTCTTGAATATGATTCAATCTGGTATCAAACTGCAGGCATTCACTAGTTCTCCTTCAATTATAAATATAAATCAAAGTAATAATAATCTTAATTCTTAATTAAGGAAAAATTGAAGCTATTAACAGTGAAGCAACAGAATCTAAATCAAGAACAAATTAGAAACTAAAAGCTCCAGTTAACTTATTAATATTCCAAGGTGGTTTAATGCTGACTAGTTTCAAGTTGTAACTAACTTATTCTTAAAGCTATCCAAATCCAAAGCTTTGAGAATAAGTTGGATGCAACTTGAAATCAGTCAGCACTAACTTTGCAATATTAATAAGATAAGTGGAGCATTTAGTTTCTAATTTGTTCTTAATTTAGATCTTAATATCTGCTTATTACTTTTATTTTTCTTTGTCTTGATGTCACTTCTGGTGACTAGCCAATCAGGTTAGTAATCTTTCTTTGTTGTTTTCTTTCTTCTTTGTTTTCATACTTAACCTCAATATTTTTTTCTAATTTAATCTCGTTCACTATCCTCAGATTGGGTTCTTACATTCACTAATTTTCATATCACTTCTGATCCAACCAACTCAAAAACAATTTTGTTATATATAAAAGGGAATAACCATAACACTATCACACAAGCTAAAAATGTGACTGGATTGAAGAATACTAGGCATCTAACATAAGTACAAATTACAAACTAAAAGTGAGTGAGTGAGTATTAAGGGCCCGTCGACAACTAGGGTGTTAGGGCCCGAAGCCCAAAAATAAAACAAGCGAACAACAAAACCTCACCCTAAAAAGTTAAAAAGTGAAAGTTAAAATAACTAAAAAATTTTAAAAGATCTAGAAGCAAGAGCTAAAACAGTTAAAAGTTAAAGAACCGGTAAAAACGTAACTTTCTAAAACCGTAAGCTAACTTTAAAAGGTAAAATACAAAATAACATCAAAAGTTGTTAGCCAATGCTGGATTTCTGACAATGAAGTTATTAATCCTCTTGCTCTCCAATATTTTTCACTGATGGATGGGGCGCTAGAAGTGGCCAGGCATATTTGAAGGTGGTCTTGGTCCATTTACTCTTGCAGATCACATAGAGGACACAGTGGTGAAGAATATATCCCAATTCTGTTCAAATGTTTTGCCAGACAATCATGACAATCATGACAAAAATTCAGAGTTGACTAATCTTTTAGCTGCATAAAATGGTAGATTAACTATAGATTTTTGTACACTGCTGGTACCTTTTTTTGCAAGAAAATCAGCTTTCTCATTACCACTCAGTCCACAGTGAGCCGGTATCCATTGGAAGACTTGGTGTTTTTGAAGTGTTGTTAGATGGGTAAGGATTTTCCAACATTCTATAATTGTTTGGTTTATTGATGACAACTTGCAAGTAATTGCTATTGCTGCCCTGGAATTTGAGAGAATAACTGCTTGATGAAAATGTGAAATTCTATGCAAAAGATTTTGTAGGGCCATTCGAATTGCTTCAATTTCTCCATCAAAGTTTGTAGTTCCATAACTTAAAGATTTGTAATAGGAAAAGAGGCGACACGTGACTTCAGCCCCTGCTCCATCTTGGTTTGATATCAGTCATCCATCAGTAAGCCATTCCTGTTCTGGAAATCTAGTATGGATTGTCTCTAATGCCAATAATTTTAGAACACTAGTTGGAGTATCGCTTTTCTTAACTTCTTGTGTCAGGTGTAAATAATATGTGATGTCTAATGTTTGTGTCAGATTGTCTTTAGATATGAAGTTTTCCTTTGAATTAGGAAGGTATATATTCTTCTTGATGTCTTGAATTTTGGAAAGAAAGCTCTCCTGAGTATTTAGTGTATGTGTAAAATTTCTCTTGTTCCATGTATTGAATGGGAGTCTGGTCAACTTTTCATGTTGAATAAGAGCTGCTTTTTCTATTTCATATTCAATGGGGTATTGGTTGGTTAGTATTTCCATAGCTGGTATTGGTGTGGATTTGATAGTACCTGTAATTAGTTTGACTGGTTTTGAAAGATTTGAATATATATATATATATATTTTTTTTTTGTATTTGCTGTGACAAGAACTTTGCTGCAGTAAGCAAATAATGGCTTTATGTATACATATGTCGTGTTAAGAGTTGCTCTGGAACATCCTCACTTCATTCCTGTTAGACATTTTAACAGTGAAAGGCGCCTTTCTGCTCTTTGTATTACATTTTCTATTTGTTTGGTCCGTGTAAGTTTGTAATCAAATGTAACTCCCAAATACTCTGCATCCTTTGTTTCTGGTAATTGTTGACTCTCAAAATTTAGTTTTATTTGTAGTGGTTTTTTGTTAGTGAAAAGATCTGGTAGTTTGATTTTGTTGTATTAACAGTAATTAAATGTTCTTTGGTCCACTTTTGTAGGTTGGTTAAGGATTGTTGCATGGTTTTTTCTAGTTCTGTACTTTTGCTGTACTTTTTATATCAAAAGTAAACCCTGCAAGGTGTTTGCCAGGGTTGTACCATGTCCTTGATTGTCCGTAACTGAGTGCCAGCTAACATTTCCAAAGACTCCTGCCGGACAGCATATAGATGGCAATGGAAGTTCTCTTGCACGTCTATATAAGGGAGCGCACGGGTGGAATATTCTGGCAGGCGACATGCAGACTTAGTAGCTGCATCTGTCAGCTCGTTGCCAGCAATACCCAGATGGCCTGGGCAGCAGGTAAAAACGAACTGATATCTATGAGATAACTAGGATAAGAGTGTCTGTATTTTAAAAATTAATACCACGTTACCAAAAATTGTTGCAGCACCTGAAGAGCGGTCAGCAAGTCACAGCATACAATAAAATGCCCAGGAACTGAATAGGAGATAAAAAGTAGGAAATAAAAGATGGTGAACAGCTCGGTGGTAAAAACTGAACTGGTGTCTGGAAGGCGGTACGTGTGAGTGTCAAAGTTGCATATAAAAGCGGAACCGGTTGCATTACCCAATGGGAAGCGTCAGTAAATACTGGAGTGCAAGTTCGGTATCTGCCTAGAAGTTCGGAGAAAAGTTGGCGAAACACCGAATGAGGTGTAGCTATTTTCGCAGAGCCCGACAGCTCTAGGTCGAAGAGTGGACGCTAGAATTGCCAGGAAAGGCATCGCCCAAGTGAATGCCGCTCTACAGCTGGCAGTCGGAGATCGTGTGCGGTCAGCAGTTCTCGAAACCTGATGCCACTTGGACGGGAGATAGTTGTATTTTGGTTATAACGGTGCACTAGGTCTACACGCAATACAGTTTGGTACAAAGGATGACCTGGATGAGTGGCCAACCACGTAGGAACAAAGTAACAACAAGTGTCGAACAGACAGCGGAAGTTCGCCAGAATCAGCATACAGGCAATCGCCCATACCAGTGCGGAAAGCCCCAGTAGCGAGACGGATACTAGTATGATGTATTGTGTCTAAAAGGCAGAGCTTAGATGCAGACGCCGTGCCATAGATAAAACTGCCATAGTCTAATTTAGACCAGACCAGTGAGCGATACAACCTCAACATAACCATGCAATTGCTGCCCCAAGATACCCCAGATAAAACTCTGAGTACCCGAAGTGAACGATCACAGGAATCCTGAAGTTGATGAATATGGTACTCCCAAGTGAGCTTCCTGTCGAGATGAAAGCCCAAGAACTTGAGGTGAGGTACAAATGGCAGACGTGTGCCACGCAAATAAAGATCAGGAGGAGGGTGTATACTACGAAGTCGATGGAAGTGGACACACTGTGCTTTTGTAAGGGAGAATTGAAAGCCGGTGCGAAACGTCCACTCAGCGATGGATCTACGTTCAGTTGCAGTTGACGCTTGATGTGCTCCAAACTATGAGAACAATAGTAAAACATGAAATCATCAACATACAGTGACATCGGGATTCCGCTATGAACAACACTATTGATGCCATTAATGGCAACAGCAAAAAGAGAACACTGATAATCGACCTCTGGGGTACAGCATTTTCCTGGACCTTCTCTTGGGAGAGCATGTTTCCTATGTGGACACGAAAACGGCAAAGTAGTAAAAAGTTAAAAATGAACATCGCTTAATGACTGCGTAAACCGTTGATGTACAGAGTGCAGAGGATACCATAGCGCCAGGTGGTGTCGTAGGCCTTCTCCAAATCAAAGAAGACACCCACGACATGCTGCTTCAGCAGAAAGGCATTTTGAACGTAGGCTTCCAAACATGCCAGATGGTCAACACTGGAGCGACGGCGACGAAAACTGCACTGAACAGTGCTCAGTAGGTTATTCGTTCTAAACTAAAATTAAATTAATTTATTTTGTTGTTTAACGATGCTGTCAATTGCTGGGATCACATCAGCATCGCCAGTGTGCCGGAATTTTGTTCCGCAGGAGTTCTTATACATGTCAGTAAATTTACTGACATGGAGCTGTCGCTTTTAAGCACACTTAAAAGCCATCGGCCTGGGCCAAATTTCAATCTGTGACCTTGGGATCAGTAGGCCAACGTCTATCCAACTGAACCACCCAGACCGACAAATATATTTGTTTCTAGCCACCACACTAAACGAGCGTTAATAATTCATTCAAAGGTCTTACAAACGACACTCGTTAAGCAAATAGGACAGCAACTAGAGGGAAGGGTTTGATCTTTACCGGGTTGAGGGATGGGGATAACAATACCCTCTCGCCAAGAAGACGAAAAAACCTGCTCACGCCATATACAGTTGTAGATGCCCAACAGGATGGAGAGAGCCGTAGATGGAAGTTGAAGCAGCATTTGTCTGTGTATGTCATCGGGGCCTAGAGAAGAGTCCTTTGCGAGAGATAAGGAATGAGCCAGTTCCACTTGAGTAAAAAGTGCATTGTACGATTCACTACAGTCACTGTTAAAATTAAGAACTATCTGCTCTGCAGATTCCTTGAGAGATTTAAAAGCGCGATCATAACTTTCCGTTTGCCTAGTAGCAGCGAACAAACTAGCCAGGGCGTCTGTGATATCCTGTTCAGAAGTATAAGTTTAAGTACAGCCCTGTACGGTAAGACCAGGAATTATTGTTTGGCAATATTTATCGTACATACACCAAACGGCAGTCCACACCGTTTGTGCCAACCTGTGGCTCCCCACTTTAGGCCACACTGCCTCACCGGAGTCAGCATGGATTCAGGGGACTGGTAGTCAATTACACAGGGGTTCCGTCAGTGGTAACACGTCCGGCCGGTGATACTAACCCGATGGCACATAGCCGTCGGGGAATTAACACCGGCCATGCCCTCAGGGAGCTACGTGGGTGTACATGATGTGTGGATGGGCTCCGCACCTAAGGCTACACGTGGGGTCAGTGTGAAGGGTCCGCCCAACCTTCGCGTCTGAGACCTCCGAAGAGCACACAAGTCAGGGACCGCACTGAAAACCATGGGACAGGACCACGGAGATAGGAAAGATCCCTGCTGGCGAGACAGGAGTTATAAAACTAAAGCCTTACTAATAATCATAATAAACCTATGAAGAGGAAGAGGGTGATAAATGGTAGCAACATAAAAACTAGACATGGTACAGTTGATGGACATGAAGGGGGTGAAATGATGGTGAGTGGCTCGGGGCCCCGCGTACACCAAACCCGTAGTTCTCATAGTAGGACCCCCTGGGGGGAGAAACCAAAAACTTATCTTAGTAATACTGCAAGATCTTCTACAGTTGACTAGTTTCAATTTGGTATTACTAAGATAAGTGAAGTTTTTAGCCTCTAATTTGTTTGATTCTGTTGCTTCACTGTTAATAGCTTGAAGCTTCCTTAATTAATACTAGGCATGTTATCATTGTCAAATTGAAAATAACTTTACTCATCATGTTGTTGTTGTTGTTTTCTAGTGCCTTGCATCTGACAATGAAGCCATTAGCATTCGTGCTTTCCAATACTTTTGAACTGTAGTTTCTTCTGATCTTAATGCTTCACAGGTCTTCAAGTGTTCTTCATTCATTTCTGCTGGATCGTTACACAGGACACATATTGGTGAGGCTGAGATACCTATTCTGTAGAGATGACTTGCCAAGCAGTCATGATTTGTCAATAGTCGGAAGGCTGCAACAGCTGTTTTTCTTGGTCTCTGGGGGATTATATCTGGATTGGAAAGTAGTGTAATCCATTTTTTATCTTTGGCATTTGTTTCTATTTCTTGTAGGTATGAATGACAAAAATTTTTAATGATCAAGCGTTTTATTGAGGAATATGAGAAATTGAATTTAGACTTTTGTTTTATTGTTGTGCCTTTCTTTGCAAGTGAGTCTGCAGCTTCGTTCCCCATGACTCCACAGTGTGCTGGAATCCATTGGAGATGAACAGTCTTATTAACTTTTTGGAGTTGTGTTAACATTTTGTAGCATTCTCTAATTTTTGTTGACTTCTTTGTAGTATTTGAACATATTCCCTGAATTGCAGCTTTAGAATCTGAAAGAATTACTGCTTTGTTAAATTTACTTTACTCATCATTAGTTGCCTTAATTTATACAAAAATCATGCACAATGCTGTTTTAAATATTTTTTTAAAAATTAAGTTATCTTTTTTTGTTATAGCATGTTAAATTCCTAAATCAAGTTCAGCAAAAACAGGAGATCTTATATTCAGAAAAGTTCAGTATGTTAAATAACAGCAAAAGGTACTGATCACCATAGGCAAGAGGATCTGCTGAAAGAATGTGATGTACATGCTTGTATTGGTCTCTGCAGATTGTACTGTTATATTATGATGCTACAATACGAATGAGTTAACTTAGCTTTACTTGGATAATAATTATGTTTCTTTACTATACTTTAAGCTAGTGTGTCTTTCAATTTTAAGCCCCGTCTTAGTTTTAGGGCATATATGATACCAAACAGTAGCAACTTATATTAAATGCTATTTTATATTCGAAGCATTTAAGTTCTTATTCTATCAGAACTAATGCAAATTATTGTTTTATCTCACCTCCTCCTCATCTATAAGCCCTTCGTCTACTTCCTCTACTCCTTCTGTATTCGATGTTCCCACCATAACCACTGACCGATGACCACCTCGGTGTAAATGTACAGTAGACATGAGACTATGGGAAGTCCTGAAAGAGAAGATATTCAATACAGAGATAAGTAATAATAGTTTGTATTCCATGTCAAAGAAGAATTCATTACACAGATATGCCATCTTTTGAGGTTGCCACAAGGTTTACCACAGATTGTTAAAACACTGCTCTTAAAAATATAAACAGCTTTGAAATGAATGGTTGAGTTAGAAAATGATCCAATAATTAATTTTTATTTATCAATTATATGCTCATTTAGCTATAAAAATCTACCATTTATAATGTAAATACAGTTAACTGTATTTTACATATTTTGCACTAACTTCTTAGGGAGCTTCTGGCAGAATTCCTTTACTTGGTAAATCCCATGGCACAACAGCCCATGTGGGCCAAGGCCTGCCACAAAACTGCTGCATCCCCCACCTCTGCCCACTACAGGTGTCATGAGTGGGGTACAGTACTAGAAGTGGGGTGTGGTCAGCACCTCGGTTCCTCCCCTTTACTGAGTAGGCAATTTTATTTCATTTGTACATTTTTACTTTCTCTGTTCTGTATAGTAAGTAGAAGTACTGCACTCCACCCCAAAATTTGATGAGATTTCACCAGAAATACTAGTTGAAATAGTATTAATACTGCTGCTGCTGTTGTTGTTGTTATTGTTATTATTATTGTTATTATTGTTATTATTGTTATTATTATTATTATTAATATTAATTATTATTAATTATTATTTATTATTAATTATTAATAATATTAATAATAATAATAGTAATAATAATAGTAATAATAATAGTAATAATAATAATAATAATAATAATAATAATAATAATAATAATAATAATAATAATAATATTAATAATAATAATAATAGTAATAATAATAGTAATAATAATAGTAATAATAATAATAATAATAATAATAATCATAATAATAATAATAATAAAACAAACTCAGCTTTGTTAGAACACTGGTAACTCGAGAACGGCCGATTTTCATGGTTTTTGATTTGTTGTATTTGTCTTCGTCCCGAATAGCAGAGTTGCTATTAAAAACATTGGAAATTGACGGGGAAAAAAAAAAAAAAAACAAAAAAAAAAACAAAAAAAAAAACCCAACATTTTCCCATACAATATGTTCATGAGTTTCGTAACTGTTCATCCCGTTGATACGGTAAACTCTCCCCTCAAATTAAAGAATGTATTTAAATAAAGGTTTTGAATTGACAATATATATCCACAATATTTGGATAATGGCGTATTTTAAATTTTAAAAATGTAGAATAATGTCAGTAATGTAAAAGGATTGACATATATATTGGTTGTCAAATATTTATGCGTGTGTTCACAAATTGATTTTGTGTAAACTAAGGAAAATATATCAAGCTTAAATATAGAACAAATGAGAAATGGGAAGGAAAAAAAAAAAAAAAAAAAAAAAAAAAAAAAAAAAAAAAATTGTCAAATCGATTGGTCTCACTAAATCATTACAGCTTAGTCTGTCAATCCAGTCAGAGGCAGTATATTATTTAAGTATTTACGTCGTGAAAGTGTAATTTATTTAATTAATGTTGTCTGTAATTTGTTTTGAAAATTGTTTTGTGTGAGTATTACTAACAATAATGCCACAACCAAGAAGATCTAATCTTTCCCAACAGAGCTGTAATACAATTAGCCTACGGAACATTGCGAATCAATTAACTGATCCACAGCAGCTGCTTCATGAACATCATGCATTGGTCAGTCTGTTCAAGACTGCATTAAATTTAAAAGGATTTTAGGGAGACAACATGTACAAGACAATTTTGCAAAGAAAATAATCTTCTTTAATGAGGCACATTTTCATTTAAATGGCTGTGTTAACAAACAGAATTGCCATATCTAGAGGACTGAAAATCCTAGCATAACCCATTCAAAAGTGATGTATCTAGAAAGAGCAACTCTGTGGTGTCAATTTTTGCCTTGTAGGGGTTGTCGGTCCTTACTTTTTGAAGATGACAATGGAAATGCTAAGATAATGAATGCACAAAACTACTGGAATATGGTTGAAACATTTTTATGACCTTACCTTAATGATGCTAATATTGAGCAATTATGGTTCCAAAAATTGGTGCTACCAGTCACACCTCCTTTTTGGAAATCATTCACCTTTGTACACTTTTACAATTTCACGGCTTCATCATACAATAATTACAATCTACTGTTATTACAATTAAACTACATAGTTACTGTGAAAGCCTTTTTGAGGAATAAATTCCCAGCCCAAATTCTTTCACGCAATGACAATTAGAACTACCCAGCAAGGTCATGTGACCTACACCTTGTAAGTTTTTCCTTTGGGGGCATTTAAAATTGCAACTTTATAACAATAATCACTGAACAATACCACAATCGAAGGAGGAAATTTGAAATGTGACATGGCATATGTGTCAGATATAACTGTACTGATGTTGAAATATGTTACATTTCATCAAAATAAAGTACTTTAACAATAAATACTGGAAATTGATGACTTGTTGGAATCACATTAAAATAGGAACTTTTAGTCGATTAATAAAAGCTTCTACAGTTCAGTCGATGTCTGGTTGATAATTAATCGAGGAAAGCTAGCCTCCGAAACATGTACTAGGACAATTTAAAAGTGAGTGTTGTTAATTGACTCAAAATTCCTATTTTAATAAAGTACTTTATTCAACAGTTAAAAACCAGCATTGTTAATGGTCCATTTGAGTTTTGAAGGGTTAACAAATAATTTGGAACCCATACTTTGTTGCTGTTAGCTAATGCTGGATTTCTCACAATGAAGTCATTAATCCTCTTGCTCTCCAATATTTTTCACTGATGGATGGGGCGCTAGAAGTGGCTGGGCATAATTGAAGGTGACCTTGGTCCATTTCCTCTTGCAGATCACATAGATGACAGAGTGGTGAAGAATATATCCCAATTCTGTTCAAGTGTCTTGCCATACAATCATGTCCCGTAATCAACCTTAAGGTTGCAACTGCCGTTTTTCAAGGATACTCAGGAATGTTTGGTAGTTCCCATCATTTATTTTTTTGATTTTTCATAGTAATATTTTGCAATAATTTTTTTGACTTCAGAGTTGATTAATCTTTTAGCCACATAAAATGGTAGATGAACTATAGATTTTTGTACACTGCTGGTACCCCTTTTTTGCAAGAAAATCAGCTTTCTCATTACCACTCAGTCCACAGTGAGCCGGTATCCATTGGAAGACTTGGTGTTTTTGAAGTGTTGTTAGATGGGTAAGGATTTTCCAACATTCTATAATTGTTTGGTTTATTGAAGACAACTTGCAAGTAATTGCTATTGCTGCCTTGGAATTTGAGAGAATAACTGCTTGATGAAAATGTGAAATTCTATACAAAAGATTTTGTAGGGCCATTCGAATTGCTTCAATTTCCCCATCAAAGTTTGTAGTTCCATAACTTAAAGATTTGTAATAGGAAAAGAGGTGACACGTGACTTCAGCCCCTGCTCCATCTTGGTTTGATATCAGTCATCATCCATCAGTATAAACATGGAGCCATTCGTGTTCTGGAAATCTAGTATGGATTGTCTCTAATGCCAATAATTTTAGAACACTAGTTGGGGTATAGCTTTTCTTAACTTCTTCTGTCAGGTGTAAATAATATGTGATGTCTAATGTTTATGTCAGATTGGCTTTAGATATGAAGTTTTCCTTTGAATTAGGAAGGTATATATTCTTCTTGATGTCTTGAATTTTGGAAAGAAAGCTCTCCTGAGTATTTAGTATATGTGTAAAATTTCTCTTGTTCCATGTATTGAATGGGAGTCTGGTCAACTTTTCATGTTGAAAAGAGCTGCTTTTTCTATTTCATATTCAATGGGATATTGGTTGGTTAGTATTTCCATAGCTGGTATTGGTGTGGTTTTGATAGTACCTGTAATTAGTCTCAGACTGGTTTTGAAAGATTTGATTTTTTTTTTTTTTGTATTTGCTGTGACAAGAACTTTGCTGCAGTAAGCAAATAATGGCTTTATGTATACATTGTATGTCGTGTTAAGAGTTGCTCTGGAACATCCCCACTTCATTCCTGTTAGACGTTTTAACAATGACAGGAGCCTTTCTGCTCTTTGCATTACATTTTCTATTTGTTTGGTCCGTGTAAGTTTGGTATCAAATATAACTCCCAAATACTCTGCTTCCTTTGTTTCTGGTAATTGTTGACCCTCAAAATTTAGTTTTATTTTTAGTGGTTTTTTTCTTAGTGAAAAGATCTGGTAGTTTGATTTTGTTGTATTAACAGTCATTAAATGTTCTTTGGTCCACTTTTGTAGGTTGGTTAAGGATTGTTGCATGGTTTTTTCTAGTTCTGTAGATTTGGTAGTTTGATTTTGTTGTATTAACAGTCATTAAATGTTCTTTGGTCCACTTTTGTAGGTTGGTTAAGGATTGTTGCATGGTTTTTTTCTAGTTCTGCACATTTGTTTTTTTGGTTTTGAAGTCCACATTACTAAGTCATCAGCAAATAGTGCACACCTCACACCTGATTCTTGCATTTGTGGCAGATCATAAAAACTGATACATTATCTTCTTTTCTATTGAAGGAGTCTTTGATTTCTTGACTGAGAGTAAGACTTGTTCATCTGTAGAGTGGAGCTCTCTGAATCCAGCTTGACATGGGGAAATTAAATTTTGTGATTCTAGAAACCAATTTGACCTATTTGACACCATGCTTTCCATCACTTTTGCTATTATGTTAGTAAGGGCTATTGGTTCTTAATTTTTTATTTCTGATGCTGTTTTATCTTTCTTTAAGAGTGGGACTATTATTGCTTTTCGTCTTTCGGCAGGTACAGTGGTTTTCCAGGATAGATTGTAGTTTTAGTAGTAGTTGTTCAGCTGTTTTTCCAAGGTTTTTTTTATGAACTCTGGATGTATGTGATCTGGTCCAGGATATTTTATGTTTTTTAGATTATTAATTGCAATGTTCAGTTCTTCCATATTAAAATTTTGAAAAAATATATCGTATTGAGAGTTAGGATCACATTCTCTTTCTTGTTTCAAAACTTTCTTAAATTGTGAGACAGAGTATTAGAAGACCCCAAAAGAAACTCGTTTATGTGAATATTTGTTAAAAGTGTAATTTGTTTTTTGATATTGGTATGAGTTGGTTAAATGGCGAAAACGTGTTAATAATGTTCATTGTTACGAACAACTAAGTTTGCCCAAAGACGTCATAAATCTTTCCATATTTGATTTTAATATATATGTATAAATATTAGAATTATATGTGTTCCATAATAAAAGTAAGGGAGGATGGTTAGGGATCGGTTCCCTAACAAGAAAGAACTATTTGATGGACGCATACGCGGATGTATACGAAAAAGGCGGTGTCATGTGAGGACGCCATAATCTGCCCATTCGTGTGTGTGTAATCAAGACATAAGGACGTATTGGTGTAACGTGTGAATATAGAACTTTCACCAGACTTTCATCAAGCATTAGTTACACTAAATGAAAAAGTGGAAACGTTTTAAATAATTTAGAATGGTGCTAAGAGGAATTATTTAATGTAAAATATCGATAAAGTGTTAATAAAATAATACATTGTGGTGAAGAAACATCGTGTGATTTTTCATTCCATCCGTTAACACACCCTGAGATCACAAAGATCTCAATAGCTCAAAGACACAACGAAGCATAATTACAAAAAATGCACCAATTGTTTACATTCCTTTTTATTATTTCTTGTTACTTTATGTGAATTAGCATAATATTTATTGAATGTTTCGACTATGACTGTGTCATTTGTTAATAATTTATTGATGTGTATGATAGGTGTGCTATTGTTTTCTTTCCTGTCCTGGACATTTTTTATGAACTTGTGGGCTTTGTTACAAAAAAAAAAGGGGGGGGGGCAGAATGTATGTATTTTATGTACGTATGTAGGTATTTTATGTAACCTGATATATCCTACAACATGTGTTACTTTAATTATTAATCTCTGTATATGCTTTGTAAAATTCGTAAATCTTGATCTATATAACTAAGTAATCATTTACAATCTTGTAATTTGTAAACTTTTCGGACGAAACTTCAAACATGTATTTCATGTCTATAAGTGAATAAACCATTATACATTATTTTACATTACATATGGGCCAGACTGTATGTGAAATTTTATTAATATTGTTGATGTCACTAGAAAGACCAAAATTAAACTGTATAAGAATCTAATTTAACCAGTATTATTATATGGGCCAGAATGTATATATTTTATGTACGTATGTAGGTATTTTATGTAACCTGATATATCCAACAACATGTATATGTTCTAAAAGGATGAATAAAGAAAGAAAGAAAGAAAGCAATTTATGTAACCATCTGTCCTATAATCCATTTTTTCTAACAAATTATTAAAGTGATGCTTTTTAGCTGTATTAATTTCTTATTTTAGTGAGGCATATTTCTTTCGCCATATTTGTGTATCCAATATGTTTTTAGTTTGTTCAGCTGTATTTCTAGCTATATTCCTTTGCTTTTTCAGTTCTTCTAACTGGGGATTCCCAAAGAGATGCATACTTTGTGGAAATTATTATTATTGCTCTCCTACTACCATATCCAATAGATAATAATAGACTTATTGCTCATGCAGTAAATATAACTATAAATAATAATACATCAAACTGCCTTTCACAAAAATCTGATGTGTTGCACTCACATTACTTTCTCTACTCTTGTACTAACCATTCTTACAAACTCTTACTACTATATCTTCTTTGTGTTAGTTGAGATAAACATATCTACAAATTGTCTTACTGGTTATTTCCTTGTAGGTACAAGGGGAAAATTAGAGTACAACAGACTTTAAGTGATAGTAAAATATTTTAAAGCTTTGGGATCCTGATCTCTTTGCATGCTTAAAATATAAAGAAATGATGTTCCATTTCACAAAAGTTTTAAGTTTTCTGAAACTGACACAAATAACAAGGAATATTTCCGAAATGGTTCACTCTACAAAAAGTGTATTCAGACATGAATTGTTTGATTTGGCGAGACCGACATTTTTGCAGAGTAAGATTTTGTCTATCTCTTACGGTTTAAGAGTTATTCCAAAGTTATTAAGAGTAAACAGGACTACATAGTCTATAGCCAGAAAATTAAAAATATACATTTCATTTGTATACAAATATCGTAAACATGTGGCATTTTAATCAAAATTGTTAGAGCCATTTTCCAGAAAATCAAAATTTTCAAAACATTTTCCATGTAAAGGGTAGTTTAGGGTGGTACTATTTACTTCGACCATCTCCGTAGCGCAGTTGGCAGCACGCTTGCCTCTGGCGCAGAGGACCCGGGTTCGATCCCCGGTACCAGCAGGGGGATTTTATCCCCTCTGGGAGGTCTGGCACGGGGTGCACTCAGCCTCGTTAGGTCCCAGGGGGACCAATTGAGGAGGTACTTGATGAAGAAGTAGCGGCCCCAGGTCTAGAAAACCGCATAACTGGCCGGGAGGGCTCGGGGCGCTGACCATGTCACACCCTCCAGTACTGCACCTCACCAATGACGACTGTAGTGGGCAGAGGTGGGGGACGCAGAGACTGGGCGGTAGGCCTTGGCCCTTCGTGGGCTGTCGCGCCGGGGTTTACATTTTTACATTACTATTTACTTTAAAATCTTTGTGTCGCATCCACTAAAGACATTAAGCTTGAATACTAACTTTGGTTTCTAACCCACTTTTAGTTTTTGAGTTATGCTGTCCACAGACTGACACACACACAGACCTTTTTCTAAAAATGCGTTTTCTGGATTCAGGAGGTGTCAAAACATATATTTCTGGTAAAATCTCGACATCAAATTTTTGGGTGAAATACAATGCTTCCTCTACCAACCAGTAAAGAAAGTAAAAAACCCACTGCAAGTGGATGAGAAGCTTACAGGAGCAAGAGAATACCCATATGTTTAACAGTGGTGATAGATTTTAGAGGCTCTTTATCATACTGGGGTTTAGATATGGGAGAGCCTTAACTTCAAAGTGCTAATATATTGTTTATGTTTTGTCTGTATTATATTACTGCTGGAGTTACAAATAAATCAGTTTGTTGTGTATGATTATTAACATTTTTGCAGTTCTGAAGAAAACACCCAAGGGAATGTGAAATCAAATGCTTGGTGTGTTACAAGTCATATATATTGGGAAAATAAAATAGTACTGGGGTGGGCCAAAAGTCATGATCGGGTAATGCTTATATTGAAATAACTCACTTTCTGAAACTGAAAACTAATTAAAAACTATTCATAGGTTGAAAGGGATATTTTTTACCTTCATATGCCTTTTGTTGCATTAGTTTGTCAATTTTCGGATAGAGCAAGGGCATTGTTATGTTATAGTGACAAGCCAGGTTTTTCGCGTGTTATTAGTTGATGTCAATGTTTGTGTTGTAAGCAATGGCTGATACAAGCAAATATACAATTGAAGAACATCTCATCGTTAATGTGTGGGTTCATGAAAAACAACGAACTGGCGAAACATACAAAGAAACTCCTTTCCTTGTTCCAATAAAGCAGCTCCCAGTGAAGCTAAGCTCTGGAAACTGGAAAAGAAGACTTTCTCAGCAGGCTCTGTATTGGATGCAAAACGCAGTGGAAGGTCTAAAAGATATTGCGATGATGATGTTAGTTATCTTCTGTTTGAATCACTGGAGCGTTCGGCAAAGAAATGAACAAAGGAACAATTGACGGAAATGCAGATCCCAAGAATGTTGAATGAAAAATGAGGGTTGTCGCCCATACAGGACCACCAAGCTGACTGGCCCAATTATCTTTATCTTTTCATATTTCCATTCCTTCTTAGTGCAGCAATAAATAAATAATGTTTTTACTCACTGTGAAAGTTTATTATTGCTACACAAACTTAGAAAAGATCTGATCGTGACTTTTGACCCACCCCGTATATTAGTGTAAAACTGTAGAAATGCTCTTAGGTACAAACCAGAAACTTAATTAGCATTGTCATTTCTTAACACCAACTACTACCCACGAAAAATAAATACTATTTATTAAATTATGAAATATTGAATGATCATATACCCAAGCACAGCTGATGTTCTGTCACATAAATATTGTATTTCACTACATAATCATTGTATTATTTAAACTATTTTTTAAAGCAAAAACATGCAGTACAATCATTATGCAAAGAATAAATATGAAGCCCAGGCGTGTTATAATCTTTGCAAAACTTAAAGGCATATGGAGGCGGGGCGTACCTCAGACTCCAGCGAATCCTACGCTTGCCCCTCCTACCAGCACTGCCGAATGTGGTGCATGCATCTCACGCGCTCTTATGTACAGAACCTCTGCCGGTACAAGCACTACGCTTGGCAACAGCGCTCTGCTTGAGCATTGGCCAGCGTTCACATGCCTTTAACTTTTGCGAGCGGTATAACCTTTAGTGACTAGTGTACAGTTATGGGAGTAAGAACAACTCTTGAGTGCATTCAAGTGCAACCACGTTATGGTGCTCATAGTTGAAAAGAAAGGAAAGAAGAAACAAAATACAACATAACTCTAAAGCACAATGGAGATAACTACTTAAAAAAGAAAAGGCTGACTTTGTATTTATTGAACTAAAAATCATCTTCTATTTATCAAAACATTTATGATACTTTTGAATTGCATGTATTCCTAACTGCAGCCAATATTATCGCATTGTTGAGTAAGAAATACAACATCCATTATTTTGTAACTCTTCAATATACAATAGTACCTCGGTATCAATTCCAGGGAACTTTCAGGTTTTAGGACCAAGAAAAGAGCACCTTGAATAGCTTGTAGATTTCAGTTGCACTTCCACTTTGTGCCATTCTTTTATAAGTTTTTCACTCACGTAAAACTCCCTTTCTGCAGCACAAATCTGCATTTTGTTTGGAATGCAAACACTTTTAGTTAAAACCTACCATATAATACCCACTAAAATATTGAAGATTTGGGAAGAAGCCAATTAGCAACTGTGCCTTAACAGAAGACTGGAAAACCACTGTTGTAATTCTGATTTATAAAGGGGGTGATAAAATGGAAATAAATAATTATCAACCAGTTAGCCAACTTCAGTAGTGTATAAATTTTATTTGCGAAGTATCTGGCAGTCGGCATATTTGTAGAGGTTCCAGAAAAGGTGAAGTTTGAAGAAGGTCCATGTTAAATCATCCTTGCTGTATAAGGAGGCGAGGTGAGGCCAGAGGAGTGAACAGTAGTACAGACACAAATTATCAGAGTTTTTAGTCAGTGTGTATCAGCTGCGTGTGTATGGTTGTGCTGAGAGAACCAGCACATTGTGAAAGAAGAAAGCAAAGCAGTTAATGAGTATCAAGTGATTGTATTCTCAGTCAGCTGTTTGAAAGACAAAGTGTAGAAAGATAGACAGGGAGTGAGTCAAGGTTATGAGAAGAAAACAGTGAGTTGTAATATCACAAAGAACTGTTGTTATCAACTAGCTGGAGCTTGGTTCACACCATTATTCCTCTTGCTTCCCAATAGAGTCCTAATAGGTACTTTTTATCCCTTTTCTCAGAGTCTAGTTGTCTGCAGTGCAGCAAGCGCTCCTTGCTCAGCTCTTCACACAAGGAACACCAATCAGTTCTGGGGAGGATTCCTATCCTATGAAGATGGTCATCTAGACACTCACGGCCTGTTTGTAATCTGGAGAGTGCTACCACTGTTCTTCTTGGGATGTGTTTAATTTTTTTTCTGGAAATTTAGTGGTCTTCATATTTTTTATCACAAAGGACTATAGACTGTTAATGTTAGTAAATGAGAACTGTTTTTGTGCATTCAGTTAAGAAAATAAAGGAAAAAAAATAACTGGACTATATTTTGCCATTTTGTCACCATATGGTAGGTATACTTATGTACAGTGCCCAGATTTTAAATAAAATATGCACTATAAGTCAGCAGAAGCACAATTGTGATTAACTGCATGACTACTCACCTGTTAACGGATAGTTGACGACTAGGAGCTTGACCACTGCACCACGTCACAGAAAGTAAACGGTCTTGAAATGTTCTTCCCTTTAACATTGCTAATTCTGCTTCTTTTCTTGACTTGTAGTTCAAGACTAGTGATGGTGTTGAGTCATCAGCAATGTAGTCAACAATTTCACCAAATTGCTGAAAAATGAAATGGATAAACTAATTAGTTTTCATTAAGTACCACATCAACAGTAGATTTACACATTTTTTCCCCTGCTTTTTTGATGGGCAGAGGTACTACTTGGCAAAGCCATGAGACATATCAGAAAAAATGGGAAACTGCCCAGCTGTTTACGTGAGCTTCTTGCACAAACAAGGCGAGATAGTGTGTGTATGCTCAGTTCAGATGCAATCATATCTTCAGGACAGTGTCTCATTTCGGCAAATGTGAGAGATCATCTATTTGTGTTTTATCACTGACTATACGCAAAGTTATTATAATTTGGCTCTTCTAATAAACAAGATAAGAAGCAATCACAGCGTTCGACCACCAAGGTCAATACGCCTCGTCTGTTTGCCAAGGTAAGACTGACTACCGTTTATGTTTTCATTTGTTGTTGTGAATGACAAAATACTGTGCCAATTATTATTTATTTATGCCAACAACTTACTCCTGGTGTTTTTAAACACACAAGCCGTGTGTGGGTAACGTTTGAGAGGTAGAATCAGAACTGAAAAATTCAATGTCACAACTGGGATTTTAACCACAGATCTTCCACTTCACACGACTGTGGAAGGTCTGTGGTTCAAATTCCAGCTGTGGCATTGAATTTTTCAGTTCTGATTTTACTTCTCATACTGTGTCAAGTTTATTCTTAAGTTTTACATTGTTATATTAATGCTTAATTTTCTTTGTTAATAGCCTCTTACGGTCATTAAGATATTTTCAAATTCTTCCATATGGCATAGAAAATTACAAGATACTTACTGCAAAATGTGCCAACACTTCCGTTTTCTCATCTTCCTCATAACCAGACACCAGAACTTTGGTTGGCCTGTGATCTACACTCACATGTGTAAATGCTCTACCCCTGAAATTTAAGTAAAAACAGTTGCTCAAGTTAACTTCAATTCCTTATGTATGCAAGGCTATTTAATTTTCTGGATTACAGGAAAGTATGAAAGGAACATGTTCAAGTTTATATCACTGCAAAGAGTACATCCAAATTATAAGGGATTGAAATCTTTCTCAAATTATTGCACAACGTTTATTTTATACTCACCAAACAATTATTTCTGCATCAAACTTGCCAACTTCCTGGAATTAAAACTTATATAATTTTCCCTCATCCAGCATAGCATAATAATCTTGTGATGATATATTAAACTTAGAATCTGTAAAATTCTAAATGCAGCAAATGTACAAAAATTGCATAATAAATGGCAATTCCATTTTATTAGAATCCTTGAAAATCTAGTAATGTTCTTTCTTTCTGTCACATGCTGAAATTCTTCCTTATACCACAGATAAATGCATATTAAACCATAACGCACAACACCACTTTCTAGACTATATAAAAATCTGTAATCTATATTTTACGCTTCAAATCATAAACTATAACCAAAATCTATAATCAAATAGTGAAAATGTTTTGTTTTACGCAGAATTTACCTAACATTTATTTTTAAGTAGGTAATCACTAAATAAAAGATATGTGCTTTGGATTATTAAAATTACTCATTTCACATAGTTATTTTACTTAAATTTTAGACGGTAAAGCAATGTTGAAATACTGAACCAATTTATCAATGAGTGAAACAATCAATTCAAAATATTTAACTTTTATAATTATGATGCATTTTCAGTTTTCTACCTCTTGACATACAATGAACAAACAGGCATTTTCATTTTGAGTCTTTTGCTTCTTTCAACGTGCAGTGAATAACCATATACTTTTCCATATTTTCAGCGGTCACTGTTTGTCTCCTATCAGACAAAATGTTTTTATAACCAGAGAAGTTTTTCTCCACATCACACGAAGTAACAGGAACAAATTTTAGCATAGGAATCTGATTTGCAGAGAAATGTTTTGGTAAATTGAGACTGTCACCATTTAGCAATTCAGACACGGACACAAGCTAGAGTACCCTTGATTCCTGTTTAGCACAACTTTGAATTTTTCACCTACCTTCCTTCCTGCAACTACACTAACCTTCTGTGATGCATGTTCATTAAATCCATAGATCCATGAAAAAGGGAACCTGATGTTTCCAACTGCTGATGGTGCTAGGCAACCAGCTGAAGTTACTTTTGATGTACGCACAGGAGCTTGCCACTTTCGGATCTTTAAATATGTCCTGAGATTCGCGTATGGAAACAGCTACTTCTGAAGAGAACATGTTTACCACTGACTGGACTCCTTCAAAATGTTCACAATAGAAGTTCACAGCTCCTAACCACATACCCATCTTGTAAGTACTGGCTCAGGAGGCAAATGGACATGTTGGGGATGATTTTTATAGCACTGAATTTTGTGCAGTGCTTTCAAGAAGACTTTTTTGCTGCTGATATCAACTTATTCACACAGGGAAAATTACTTCTTACTACTTCAGCAACACGTTGCAGTGCATGGGCCAAGCAGGTACATTTGGGTAGGAAACCTTAAGGGCAGTAGCAGCTCTAATCATGTACGTTGCGGCATCTGAATACACAATTAAAATCTTTCCTCACACACACCCTCTGGCCTCAGAATCTTCATCCCATAATTTACAAATCTTGCAATTGTAGAATGATTTGTTGGTTCTAACACCTTGCAACAGATTAGAAATGATTTTGCTGGACTTTCGGAATCTAGTTTTCTTACTACTAAATTTGCTATGTACCGACCCATGTCATCTCTAATTTCATCAACAGCAAACCAAATACAGCAGTCTCCAATTTCATTTCGTATATGAGCAACTGCTTCTCCATAACACACATGAAGATACTTTTTCCTCAGAGTAGATTCATCAGGAATAACTTTCTTGCAATATTTTTCTAGAAAGGAGCGAAATTGAGGAAATTGAAGTTTATGCCACGGAATATTAGCTGCAACCATTGCATTGCACAAGTCTTTAAAAGTCATTTCTGGACAGTTCCTGTTGCATTTGTGTCAACAGAACTTACTTTCTAGAAGACTGTAGGTGTTTGTTGTGTATGTGAAGAGCACTTTTGATATGTTGTTCCAATTGAGATTTCATGGAACAGCCAATTCATTTACCGCATGCTTGACAGACTATTACTTTTCCGTCGGTTGTAAAGGTGCTATCTAATTTCACCCATGAATTCAACTTGTAGGATAGCGAAGACGCAACTAGTGCAATTTTACTAAGACTTGCAAGAAACTCCAGTCCTTGTAAATGTCCAAAGTGCTATGAGAAACGTGACACTGGAGGTCAACATTGTCGAGCAGCACCCGCTTTGATATAAACGGACAACAGTCAAAATGAGGCGAGGCGGTTATTATCGTATTCTTAATTTAACTTGCATCCTATTTCGCAGATTGATTTTTGTTGCTTTCAGCAAAACTTGTGAAAATAGTAGTTTATAATGTGATCACAATATTTCTTTAAAAAATAATAAAATTGTAACGAAACCCAGAAAACATGTACGTTTTATGTAACATCATTAAAATATGTTGTTGTTAGCTAATGCTGGATTTCTGACGAAGTCATTAATCCTCTTGCTCTCCAATATTTTTCACTGACAGATGGGGCACTAGAAGTGGCCGGGCATATTTGAAGATGGTCTCGGTCCATTTCCTCTTGCAGATCACATAGAGGACAGAGTGGTGAAGAATATATCCCAATTCTGTTTAAATGTTTTGCCAGACAATCATGTCCTGTAATCAACCTGAAGGTTGCAACTGCCGTTTTTCGAGGATACTCAGGAATTACTGTTTGAATGTTTGGTAGTTCCCATCTTTTATTCTTTGATTTTTCATAGTAATATTTTTCAATAATTTTTTTGAATTCAGAGTTGACTAATCTTTTAGCTGCATAAAATGGTAAATTAACTATTGATTTCTGCACATTGCCGGTACCCTTTTTTGCAAGAAAATCAGCTTTCTCATTACCACTCAGTCCACAGTGAGCTGGTATCCATTGGAAGACTAGGTTTTTGAAGTGCTGTTAGATGGGTAAGGATTTTCCAACATTCTATAATTGTTTGGTTTTTTGGTGACAACTTGGAAGTAATTGCTATAATTGCTGCCCTGGAATCTGAGAGAATAACTGCTTGCTGAAAATGTGAAATTCTGTACAAAAGATTTTGTAGGGCCATTCGAATTGCTTCAATTTCTCCATCAAAGTTTGTAGTTCCATAACTTAAAGATTTGTAATAGGAAAAGAGGTGACATGTGACTGCAGCACCTACTCCATCTTGGTTTGATTTCAATGATCCATCAGTATAAATATGGAGCCATTCGTGTTCTGGAAATCTAGTATGGATTGTCTCTAATTCCAATAATTTTAGAACACTAGTTGGAGTATCACTTTTCTTAACTTCTTCTGTCAGGTGTAAATAATATGTGATGTCTAATGTTTGTGTCGGATTGACTTTAGATATGAAGTTTTCCTTTGAATTAGGAAGGTATTCATTCTTCTTGATGTCTTGAATTTTGGAAAGAAAGCTCTCCTGAGTCATTAGTGTATGTGTAAAATTTCTCTTGTGCCATGTATTGAATGGGAGTCTGATCAACTTTTCATGTTGAATAAGAGCCACTTTTTCTTATCAGTCATTTTCTTATCAGTATAAATATGGAGCCATTCATGTTCTGGAAATCTACTATGGATTGTCTCTAATGCCAATAATTTTAGAACACTAGTTGGGGTATCACTTTTCTTAACTTCTTCTGTCAGATGTAAATAACATGTGATGTCTCTTGTTTGTGTCAGATTAACTTTAGATATGAAGTTTTCCTTTGAATTAGGAAGGTATACATTCTTCCTGATGTCTTGAATTTTGGAAAGAAAGCTCTCCTGAGTATTTAGTGTATGTGTAAAATTTCTCTTGTGCCATGTATTGAATGGGAGTCTGATCAACTTTTCATGTTGAATAACAGTCGCTTTTTCTATTTCATATTCAATGGGGTATTGGTTGGTTAGTATTTCCATAGCTGGTATTGGTGTGGTTTTGATAGCATCTATAATTAGTCTCAAACTTTGGTTTTGAAAGCTTTTATTGATTTTTTTATTGATTTCTTTATTTGCTGATACAAGAACTTTGCTGCAGTAAGTAAATAATGGCTTTATATATACATTGTATGTTGTGTTTAGAGTTGCTCTGGAACATCCCCACTTCATTCCTGTTAGACATTTTAACAGTGAAAGGCGCCTTTCTGCTCTTTGTATTACATTTTCTATTTGTTTGGTCCATGTAAGTTTGGTATCAAATGTAACTCCTAAATACTTTGCTTCCTTTGTTTCTGGTAATTGTTGACCCTCAAAATCTAGTTTTGTTTTTAGTGGTTTTTTTCTTAGTGAAAAGATTTGGTAGTTTGATTTTGTTGTATTAACAGTCATTAAATTTTCTTTGATCCACTTTTGTAGGTTGTTTAAGGATTGTTGCATAGTTTTTTCTAGTTCTGTACTTTTGTTTTTTGGTTTTGAAGTCCACATTACTAAGTCATCAGCAAATAGTGCACACTTCACACCTGATTCTTGTATTTGTTGTGGCAGATCGTTAATAAATATATTAAAAAGTGTAGTGCTGAGCACTGCGCCTTGTGGTAAGCCGCGGTGTGCTTGTTTATATTTAGATATATTTCTTCCATATCTGGTAGCAATAAAGCGTTGTGTTAGGAAATGACACAGCCATGAAAACATTGGACCTTGTATCCCTATTTTCGTTACTTTCTTTAGCAGTTTTATTCTGCATATAGAATCATATGCACTTTGGAAATCAATAAAAAATGATAAATTATCTTCTTCTCTATTGAAGGAGTCTTTGATTTCTTGACTGAGAAGTAAGACTTGTTCATTTGTAGAGTGGAACTCTCTGAATTCAGCTTGACATGGGGAAATTAGATTTTGTGATTCTAGAAACCAATTTAACCTATTTGACACCATTCTTTCCATCACTGTTGCTATTATACTAGTAAGCGCTATTGGTCTATAATTTTTTATTTCTGGTGCTGTTTTATCTTTCTTCAAGAGTGGGACAATTATTGCCTTTCGCCATTCAGCAAGTACAGTGGTTTTGCAGGATAGATTGTAGAGTTTTAGTAGTTGTTGTTTTGCTGTTTTTCCAAGGTTTTTTATGAACTCTGGATGTATGTGATCCGGTCCAGAGACTTTTTGTTTTTTAGATTATTAATTGCAATGTTCAGTTCTTGCATATTAAAATTTTGAAAAAAGATATTGTATTTAGTGTTAGGATTACATTCTCTTTCTTGTTTCAAATCTTTCTTAAATTCTTTACGTTCCGTTTTATTATTTCTTGATACTTTATGTGAATTAGCATAATATTTATTGAATGTTTCAGCTATGGCTGCATCATTAGTTAATATTTTATTGTTGTGTATGATAGGTGTGCTGTTGCTTTCTTTCCTGTCCTTGATATTTTTTATGAACTTATGGGCTTTGTTGCCATCTGTCCTATAATCCATTTTTTCTAAGAAATTATCAAAGTGATTCTTTTTAGCTGTATTAATTTCTTTTTTTAGTGAGGCACATTTCTTTCGCCATATTTGTGTATCTGATATGTTTTTTGTTTGTTTAGCTGTATTTCTAGCTATATCTCTTTGCTTTTTCATTTCTAACTGGGGGTTCCAAAAGGGTTTGAAATTTTTTATTCTTCCACAAGGAATATGTTTTTTTGCAGTTTCTAGGATGACTTTACAGAAATTTTTGTTCATATGATCTGATTGGTCATACAGCTGTGAGTTTGTTTGCTCTTTAAATTTATGTTCCAGTTCAGTTTTATATTTGTTCCAATCTGCTTTTTTGAAGTTCCAATACAGATTTGTGTGATTTTGACTGTTATTTGTATTATCTAGTTTTATGTCAGCAATTACTGCTCTGTGACCAGAACTTGGGTCTTCTATAACTTGTTTTTTAATTTTTGAAACAATATCTGCAGGGGTCTCCGTCCAGGGGATATGTGAATGGCGACCACAAGGTACCCAAGCTGAGCACAACATTACTTCCACTTACTGGTGTTTTGCTCCTCACTGTAACTTTTCTATCTGACCTTACCTTGGTCAACTCTTGTTCTCTTCCGACCCCGATGCTATTAGGGTTCCTGAGGGCTAGGGAGTCTTTATTTTTCCAACCTCTCCATTTCTCTATAAAATCGTAACCCCTAACATGCTGACCTGTCATGGCATGTAATACGTCCTCTGATTGGTAATCAGAGGATATGGTCGGTGAATTTATTTTGATAATTCCCCCGGTCAGGTCGGTGAGACCCGTAAACCAACGACAGGTGTGGTCCTCTAGACATTCTGGGGGTTGTGAGAGAGCGATGTAACCGCCAAAACATAAAAATATGGTGCTCTCTAAAAAGCGGTTACTATTGCTGCTATTGCTTTTGCTCTCTTCATTAAAATATGTAGAAACGTGCAAAATATGTAAAAAAATGTAAAATAAAAATTTGTAAGAGGGTCCCAAATGACGTAATTTGCCAACATTTTCCCTTCTCATTGAAATGTTATGCAGGATTTAAAATATGTTATTACATAAAAATCCGGGCCCTAGGTATCACTAGTGATACATTTTAAATGCAACAAAGTATGAGCACAGTGCAATCTGTTGCAGCCTAGTGAAGGCTAAATGCACAGGTAAACTCTGGCCTATCACAGCACTCTCATTAGCATGGTACTTTTGGGTTGTAATCATAAGTTATTAGAAGTCTTGAATTACTGTCACAAAAAGATTACAATATATGAGAGTTATTCCAACATGAAGTGGAATTTTTTAAAACAGCTTTTGTTGTTGATACAAATATAATTGGAGTGTCTTATTTTTCTAAATAAAGTAAAACTTCTTTTATACTTTGAGAGGTAGAACTGGAACTTAAAAATTCAATGCCACAGCTGGGATTTGAACCACAGACCCTCTACTTACAAGGCAGGTGCTCTAACCATTAAGCTACTGTTACTACCTGCCAGAATGACATTGAATTCTCAAACCAGTTCGTATTTTTCCCGGTAAACCAGAGTCCCAGCAAAATCCTATAATATATTATGACAAATTATTTTGTTTATACGACATTCATTTATATGATTTTTATGCTTATATGATCATAGCTTATATCCTGAGAGCAAAATACACCATTTATACGTTTACGGCAGTTTCGTTCTTTAAAATCTTGCACTGTACATTTCTTGGAAAACATCCCTCAGCGTGGAAGTGAGGGAAGCTATTTTCAAGCAAAGTTGTGAAACTTTACTATTGCTTGCATCAGGTCATTTGTGCTTGGTGCTTCAGCCGTGTTTAACCTTGTTAGTGAGCATGGGTGAAAGGAAAAGGAAGTGCATTACGATTGCTGAAAAATTACATTTTGAATGTAGTGAAGGAAAGTGGCAACATGAAACGCACAGAAATTGCCAAGAAATTAGGAACTGCTCTATCTACTGAAGAGTTGTAGCATAAACCGATGGATTTTAATGATGCTGTTAGTGCTTCATGGACTATCACACATTTTGTGATGCGCCACAACATTTCTGAGGAAAAAAATGGCAGAATTGTACCGGTTTGAAAATACTGTTCATGCTGTGGCAGCAGCCGACAAAAAACAAGACATGATAACAGGCTACTTCATAAAGTTACTCAACTTTCTTCGTACATATTTATTTTCATATGGGTGCATTTCTCTTGTGTTTGTATTGTTTCATATTGTCAATTATAGTTAAACAATCCTATTATTATTTATTGTTGTTCACTTCTTAACTATAACCCACATGCTGTATGAATTTTCGAAGTTTTATTTACTGATTTCCATTTATACATTTTTCACATTTATGTTTTTTTCCTTTGGTCCCCTAGAAAACGTATAAACAAAGTTTTATTGTAGTCTCCTTCAACAGAAGTATATTTTCTCCACTAGGAAGCTTTCTGATCCCATATGGAAAAAAGAAGAGGGTTGTCCAGTAGCCATTTGCGCACATACGTTTGATCATAGCATCATCTTCAAATCTTTCCCTTCCTAGTTCCTCCTTTAGTGGACCAAACGTGGAAAGGACACGTCTGGACTCTAAGGTGGAAGTTCTAGAAGTGACCAGTGTAATTTAGTGAGTTTCTCGCTAATTAGAGCTGCTGGCAATGTTGCTGATATTTTTCGGAATCCAAGTGTGCAATATAATGGTATGGATACTTCCAAATGTGAATAGCGACCACAAGGTACCCAAGCTGAGCAGAACATTACTTCCACTTACTGGTGGTTTGCTCCTCACTGTAACTTTTCTATCTGACCTTACCTTGGTCAACTCTTGTTCTCTTCCGACCCCGATGCTATTAGGGTTCCCGAAGGCTAGGGAGTCTTTATTTTTCCAACCTCTCCATTTCTCTAATTTCTCTATAAAACCTTAACCCCTAACATGCTGACCTGTCATGGCATGTATACGTCCTCTGATTGGTAATCAGAGGATATGGTCGGTAAATTTATTTTGATAATTCTCCCGGTCAGGTCGGTGAGACCTGTAAACCAACGACAGGTGTGGTCCTCCAGACATTCTGGGGGTTGTGAGAGAGCGATGTGACCGCCAAAACATAAAAATATGGTGCTCACTAAAAAACGGTTACATTTATTGCTAAGTCTCTTTAATATTTATGCAATATGACTCGAGGGGTAAAATGTTCCGGAGTTAAAATAGTCCCCCATTCGGATCTCCGGGCGGGGACTACTTCTCGAGAACCAAAACACTATATTAATAGAAGATCTAACATCAGACTTCTACAATGGAATGCGGGTGGTCTCACACAAACAAAAAGAGTAGAACTGAATAAAATTGTATTTGACTATAATATTGATCTATTCCTCATACAGGAAGCAAATTTAACAAATGACCAACTTAAATACTTCAATTTTACTGGTTTTCTACTACACCTACTACCCAAAAATAGACAGATAAGTAGTGGAATATTAGTTGGAGTCAAAAAGGATATTAAATCCTCCTTTGAAATTGTTAAAGAAATGGATAACACAGATAAAAGTGAATTAATACAGCTAAACTTTTGGAATAACAAAACACATCTACATTTATACAGTATTTACAATCCTCCCAGGAATGAACCAGATCTCTCTCTTATTGACCAATTAAATAAAACAATCGTAATTGGGGATTTCAATGCTCATTCCAAAAGATGGGGTTATGAAAAAGTGGATTCTACAGGGAAGATAGTGGAAGAATTTTTGAATACCACAACTTTTGAACTGATTTATAATAAAGAAGATCCCACAACCTTCATACATTACTCTGGAGCAGGCAGTAACCCAGACCTATTGTTAGCTACAACAGATATTCTTTCAAAAATTAAAAAACAAGTTATAGAAGATCCAAGTTCTGGTCACAGAGCAGTAATTGCTGATATAAAACTAGATAATACAAATAACAGTCAATGTCACACGAATCTGTATTGGAACTTCAAAAAAGCAGATTGGATCAAATATAAAACTGAACTGGAACATAAATTTAAAGAGCAAACAAACTCACAGGTACATGACCAACCAGATCATTTGAACAACAATTTCTGTAAAGTCATCCTAGAAACCGCAAAAAAACATATTCCTCGGGGAAGAATTAAAAATTTCAAACCCTTTTGGAACCCCCAGTTAGAAGAACTGAAAAAGCAAAGGGATATAGCTAGAAATACAGCTGAACAAACAAAAAACTTATTGGATACACAAATATGGCGGAAGAAATGTGCCTCACTAAAAAAAGAAATTAATACTGCTAAAAAGAATTACTTTAATAATTTCTTAGAAAAAATGGATTATAGGACAGATGGTAACAAAGCTCATAAGTTCACAAAAAATGTCAAGGGTAGGAAAGAAAACAACACCACACCTATCATACACAACAATAAAATATTAACTAATGATGCAGCCATAGCCGAAACATTCAATAAATATTATGCTAATTCACATAAAGTAACAAGAAATAATAAAAATGAACGTAAAGAATTTAAGAAAGATTTGAAACAAGAAAGAGAATGTAATCCTAACACTCAGTGCAATATCTTTTTTCAAAATGTTAATATGCAAGAACTGAACATTGCAATTAATAATCTAAAAAACAAAAAGTCTCCTGGACCTGATCACATACATCCAGAGTTCATAAAAAACCTTGGAAAAACAGCAAAACAACAACTACTAAAACTCTACAATCTATCCTGCAAAACCACTGTACTTGCTGAATGGCGAAAGGCAATAATTGTCCCACTCTTGAAGCAACACAAAACAGCGTCAGAAATAAAAAATTATAGACCAATAGCTCTTACTAGCATAATAGCAAAAGTGATGGAAAGAATGGTGTCAAACAGGTTAAATTGGTTTCTAGAATCAAAAAATTTAATTTCCCCATGTCAAGCTGGATTCAGAGAGTTCCACTCTACAAATGAACAAGTCTTACTTCTCAGTCAAGAAATCAAAGACTCCTTCAATAGAAAAGAAGATAATTTATCAGTTTTTATTCACTTCCAAAGTGCATATGATTCTATATGCAGAACACTACTAAAGAAAGTAAAAAAAATAGGGATACAAGGTCCAATGTTTTCATGGCTATGTCATTTCCTAACACAACGCTTTATTGCAACCAGATATGGAAGAAACATATCTAAATACAAACAAGTACACCGTGGCTTACCACAAGGCACAGTGCTAAGCAAAACACTTTTTAATATATTTATTAACGATCTGCCACAACAAATACAAGAATCAGGTGTGAAGAGTGCACTATTTGCTGATGACTTAGTAATGTGGACTTCAAAACCAAAAAGCAAAAGTACAGAACTAGAAAAAACCATGCAACAATCCTTAACCAACCTACAAAGGTGGACCAAAGAAAATTTAATGACTGTTAATACAACAAAATCAAACTACCAAATCTTTTCACTAAGAAAAAAGCCACTAAAAATAAAATTAAATTTTGAGGGTCAACAATTACCAGAAACAAAGGAAGCAAAGTATTTAGGAGTTACATTTGATACTAAACTTACATGGACCAAACAAATAGAAAATGTAATACAAAGAGCAGAGAGGCGCCTTTCACTGTTAAAACGTCTAACAGGAATGAAGTGGGGATGTTCCAGAGCAACTCTTAACACAACATACAATGTATATACAAAGCCATTATTTACTTACTGCAGCGAAGTTCTTGTAACAGCAAACACAAAAAAAATTCAAATCTTTCAAAACCAAAGTCTGAGATTAATTACAGGTGCTATCAAAACCACACCAATAGCAGCTATGGAAATACTAACCAACCAATGCCCCATTGAATATGAAATAGAAAAAGCGGCTCTTATTCAACACGAAAAGTTGATCAGACTCCCATTCAATACATGGCACAAGAGAAATTTTACACATACACTAAAGACTCAGGAGAGCTTTCTTTCCAAAATTCAAGACATCAAGAAGAATGTATACCTTCCTAATTCAAAGGAAAACTTCATATCTAAAGTCAATCCGACACAAACATTAGACATCACATATTATTTACACCTGACAGAAGAAGTTAAGAAAAGTGATACTCCAACTAGTGTTCTAAAATTATTGGCATTAGAGACAATCCATACTAGATTTCCAGAACACGAATGGCTCCATATTTATACTGATGGATCATTGAAATCAAACCAAGATGGAGCAGGTGCTGGAGCCACATGTCACCTCTTTTCCTATATTACAAATCTTTAAGTTATGGAACTACAAACTTTGATGGAGAAATTGAAGCAATTCGAATGGCCCTACAAAATCTTTTGTACAGAATTTCACATTTTCAGCAAGCAGTTATTCTCTCAGATTCCAGGGCAGCAATTATAGCAATTACTTCCAAGTTGTCACCAAAAAACCAAACAATTATAGAATGTTGGAAAATCCTTACCCATCTAACAGCACTTCAAAAACACCTAATCTTCCAATGGATACCAGCTCACTGTGGACTGAGTGGTAATGAGAAAGCTGATTTTCTTGCAAAAAAGGGTACCGGCAATGTGCAGAAATCAATAGTTAATTTACCATTTTATGCAGCTAAAAGATTAGTCAACTCTGAATTCAAGAAAATTATTGAAAAATATTACTATGAAAAATCAAAGAATAAAAGATGGGAACTACCAAACATTCAAACAGTAATTCCTGAGTATCCTTGAAAAACAGCAGTTGCAACCTTCAGGTTGATTACAGGACATGATTGTCTGGCAAAACATTTAAACAGAATTGGGATATATTCTTCACCACTCTGTCCTCTATGTGATCTGCAAGAGGAAATGGATCGAGACCACCTTCAAATATGCCCGGCCACTTCTAATGCCCCATCCATCAGTGAAAAATATTGGAGAGCAAGAGGATTAATGACTTCATTGTCAGAAATCCAGCATTAGCCAACAACAACAACAACAACAACAACAACAACACACTTAAACCTACCAATGATCCAACCTTGGCAACAGTAATGGGGAGATTACTTTCCACAAGCTCACACATGCCTTAATATTGATGCTGATAATTGATGCTGGTTGCCAGATGCTATTTATGGCTTTGATTTTCCACTTTATCACGACCACTTCGAAACTTCTGCACCCAATTAAACACTTGGGTTTTACTCAGAGTAGTGTCATTGAACTGTGCTTGGACTCTCCTCAAAATTTAACCTGATTTTACACCTTTGTTGGGAGGAAAACAAATAACATGTTGCACAACAGGGACTGGTATTTCCTGTTTACTCACAGTGAAACTGAAATGGCAGACTGAGTATGAGGGTCACAGGCATAGCTACACCCTCCCGCCCATTCTCCTGCCAATAATTCCCAGACCTGTTATGTTCATGTAACTAATGTAAAAGTTTGCAAGTATTGCATATATTCCATTTCAGGTAGAAATAAGCTCCAACAAAAAGTAAAAGAACTAAATAAATCAATATATATTGAAATATGTGTAAAGCTATAGTTCTAGCAGAAATGTTTATCTTACCTTCCTCTGAAAGACAACGACCCTCTGGTTGTCCTATTGAGTCCCCTATGTATGCCTCTATGCAAATGGAGAGCTCCTCTGTGAGGTTTGGCGTGAGAAGGGCCTTGTAGCAGTCCTAAGGAATGAGCTTCCATCTTGAGCTCAGCAACTTTCCGCTGTAACTCAGTGGTATCTCCCCCTTCCTGCTGCTTAGTAAAGAGATCCAGCTCTGCATCCAAGATTTCCCTTTGTGCCTTTTGAAAGGAAACAACTCTTATCCAAACTTTATTTTATTTGACAACAAAAGAAATAATAAAAAATGAAGAGCATGCATGCAGATTAACATCCAAAATTGGCCAAACTTCAATATGTGCGATAAACAAAGGTTTAAATTAATGCTTAACATGCAATTTTAAACAATGTCAAGGTTGATCACAATCCTGTTCACCATTTATGGTGTCACTTACTTCTTCTTTGCTTTTTTTGACAGCTGGTTGTGTTGTTGTTGCCTGTTTCTTGTTTGCAGTAGTTGTTACTACATTTGCGAGATCTTTCCTTATCTTTTCAATACTCTCCTGAAATAAGAATTGCAAAATGTACTACCATTAATACTGCTGTTTCATAAACATTTAAAATATGTTTAATTAGTGATTTTTAATCTCTGCTTGAAATAAAAGTTACTCAAATACAGTGTAATCTCGGCAAGTTCCTCAGTAACATATTTTCGTATCTGTATATATCAAATTAACAAAAGTCACAGTCCAAAATGTAATAAGTGCCTCGAAAATTGATGTGTTTACACATACTTCACTTACTCTGGTTGCAATGATCTCTCAAAGCAAAGAACAAAGCATACCTGCAAAGTCTTAATTGTAGACATTATTTCTTCCCGCTGCTCTGCAGCAACACCTCCTTTCTCTAACCTCTCTATTAAAGCCTTTTGCTGAGCCAATTGCTTATCTAGAAGTTCCTGTTTTCTCTTCCGAAGGTCAGCTGTCAATTTTATGGCCTCCTGTTACAGAACAACATTCTTTAGTTAACAAAATCATTACATATAACATTTCTCCAATACTCATTCCTCGAGCTTTTATTTCCATTCTTCCCAGTCACGTAACTTCTTCCCACATACAATCATTCCTGATTTACTTCTATTCCCTTTTTAAACTTATACTACGTTTTATACCCCCCTTCCCTTCCATTAACTATGTTCAACTTTGATTCATACTTGTTAATCTACCAGTGCACTGAGCGCATTTAGTAGATTTCAATCTAATATGTTAGTATAGCTTAGCAAGATTGCTTGTGGGACCCAGTACAGCAGTGAATAAAAACAATTATTTTGGAGTGTGTGGGGGGTGTATGGTGAGTGTGGGGTGTGTGGTGTGCAGTGAGGGGTGTCGTGTGTGGTGGGGGATGTGTTGTTTGCGGTGTAAGGGGTGTTGACGTGTACATTGGGGATGTCATATGTGGCAGCAGGTGGTGCATGTGCAGTGTGGGGGTAGTAGTGTGTGCAATGTGGTGGTGTGGAGGATGGTGGCACATGCAGTGTGGTGGTCGGGTGGTGGCATGCGAAGTGGTTTCATTTGCGGTGTGGGGTGATGGCATGTGCAGTGTGGGTGGCAATAGTGGCAAGTACTGTGTGGTGTGGCAGTAGTGGCAAGTACTGTGTGTTGTGGGGATTGGTGGCATGACCAGTGCGAGTAGTGGTGACGAGTAAGATGTGGTGGTGGGGTGGGATGTGAGGTGTGGGTGGTGTGCCATGTGCAGTGTGGGGTGATGTCATGTGTGGCATCGGTGGCATGTGGGTTGTGGCGGTGGCATGTGGGGTATGGGAGGTGACGGCATAAACAGTGTGGGGAGTTGACACAAGCAGTGTGGGCAGAATGGTGGCGTATGGAGTGTGATTGTGGAAGTGTAGGTGGCGATGGCATGTGCAGGGTGCAGTGGTAGTATGTGTTGTGTGGTGGTGGTGGTGTATGTGTTGTGGTCGGTGGTGGCATGTGCAGAGTAGTGTGGTGGTGGCATCTGCAATATGATGTGGATGTTGGTGGCATGTGTGGTGTGTGTGACAGTGTTTGTGATATGGTGGTGGCATGTGTTATGACAGAGGTGGTGTGTGTGGTGTGGCAGTGGTGATGGCATGTCCAGTATGGGTGGTGGTGCTGTGTGTGGTGTGGTAGTGGTGGCGACTGGGATGTGGTGGTGGATGATATGTTTGGTAAGTGTGGTGGATGTGTAGTATGGTAGTGTTGTGTGTAATGGTGGTGGCATGTGTGGTGTGGGAGGTGGTGGCGTAAAGTTTGGGAGTTTGTGGCATAAGCAGGGTGATCAGGATGGTGGCATGTAGTGTGGTTTTGGCGTGTGCCATGTTGTGGTGGCATGTGACATGTGCAGGGTGGGGTTGTGACATATGTTGCGTGTTGTGGCGTGTCAGTTATGGTGGGTGGTAGCATGTGCAGAGTAGTGGTGTGCTAGTGGCATTTGGTGTGGTGGTGCCATGTGCATTATTGTGGTGGCATGTGTGGTATGCTATTGATGTGTGCACTATAGTGGTGTCATGTGCAGTGTTTGCATTTGAAGCGTGTGAGGTGCAGTGGTGGCGTGTGCAATCTCATGTTGGTGGCATGTGCTGTGAGGGGTGCTGTTAGTATGTGCAGTGTGGTGGTGGCAAAATGTGCAGTAAGTGGATGATGGCGTGGTTGTGCATTGGTGGCATATGCACTGTGGTGTTGGGTTGGCACGCTTGATGTGGGTGGTGGCATTTACCATGTGTGGTAAGAGTGGTAGCATGTGTAATGTGGTGGTAGCATGTGTGGAGTAGGAGGTGGTGGCATAAAATGTGGGGATTGTGGCATAAGCAGGGTGGGCAGGATGGTGGCATGTACACTGTGATGGTGGCGTTTGTCATGTTGTTGTGGCATGTGATCTGTAGGTGGTGATGGTGTTTGCAGGTTGAGTAGTGGAGGCATGTGTTGTGGTGGCATGTGCAGAGTGGCAGTGTGGTGGTGACATGTGGCAGTGATGGCATGTGCTATTTCAAAAGTGGAGGGGCATGATTAGTGGCAGTGGCATGTCTGGTGAGGCACGTGCTGTATGTTAGCGGCATGTGTAGTATGGGTGGTGGTGGCGTGTGTGGGTGGTAGTGGTTGCGAGTGGTGTGTGTATTGTGGTGATGGGGTGGCATATTTCGTGTGGGTGGTGAGGTGTGTGGTGAGCTGTGTGGTGGTCGAATGAGTGTTGTGGGAGGTGGCATGAGCAGTGATGGTTGTGTATAAGTTGTAGGTGGTGATGGAATGTGCTGTTTTGGAGGTGGTGGCATGCGATGAGTGGTTATGGCGTGTGTGGTTTGGCAGTGGTGGCATGTGTGGTGTGGCAGTGTTGGCATGTGTAGCAAGGGTGGTGGTAACTTGTGGGTTGAAGTGGTGGCAAGTGTATTCTGATGGGGTGTCATGTTTGGTGTGAGTGGTGGAGCCATGTTTAATGCAGCTGGGTGGCGTGTGTAGTGTGGTGGTTGCATGTGTGGTATGCGAGTTGGTGGTTAAACAGTATGTAGTTTGTGGCCTAAGCAGTGTGGGAAGCATTGTGGTGGTGGCGTGTGAGGTGTGGGTGGTGATGGCCTGTGCTGTTTTAGAGGTGCTGTATGTGGTGTGGCAGTAGTGGTAATTGCTATATGTTAGCGTGTGTTGTGGGGTTGGTGGCATGTGCAGCATGGGTGGTGGTGGCGTGTGTGGATTGTAGTGAGGGCCAGTGGTAAGTCTGTGGTGGCGTAGGTATTGTGGTGATGGAGTGGCATGTTTGGTATGGGTAGTGGAGCCATGTTTAGTGTGAGGTGGTGACAAGGCTAACAATCATACAGATAATATAAATATAAAAGTTAACAGGTTCTTTGGAGCAGGTGAATAACTTCAACCTCCTGGGTTTAAATATTGATGAAGGCTTAAAGGCTTAACATATATTTCTCCGAAGACAACTGACAAGATACAAGAAAATTTCTATTTTAATTGTAGCTTAATATGGTATAATCTTCCCACATCTCAACTATGGAATAGAAATCTGGGCAGGGGGGGGGGGGGGGGGGAGGGGGGGGGGTGGCAGGGGGAGGGGCACTAGTAAATCTAATAGACAGGATATTAAAATTACAACAAAAAAAAGTGTATTAGATGTATGTACGATCTCCCCTATAGACAATCCTGTAGAGACACATTCATAAAGGAAAACTTATTAACTGTATGAGAGGTAGAACTGGAACTTAAAAATTCAATGCCACAGCTGGGATTTGAACCTCAGACCCTCCACTTACCAGGCGGGTGCTCCAACCATTAAGCTACTGGGACAACCTGCCAGAATGACATTGATTTCTCAAACCAGTTCGTATTTCTCCCGGTAAACCACAAAGGCAGGCTCACATCAGGGACAATTACCCCCAATGGTGACTTACTATTGCAAGTACTTTATGTCCCGGGATTAAATAACTTTCAGATGGTAATTATTATTTATTTATGCCAACAAATTTACTGTTGGCATAAATAAATAATTATTAACCGTAGTTTCTCTGTATGGTATAGAAGTATTTTACTTGTTAAAATAAGAAAGAATTTAATGGCTCAATAAAGACTGCTATACATATGAAACTAGGGGGATAAATGATTATCATAGGGTGAGCTCAAATAAAAGTCAAACTAATAAAGACCCTTACACAACTGGAGCATTATTTTATAATAATTACCCATACAGGTTAAAAAACATGTAAATAGGAAGTTCAAAATTGCTTTAAAATCATATCTAATTAGTATGTGTTTGTATAGTGTTGTTGAATTATAATGATTGTATATATCTGTAATTAAGATTTATTGTGTATGTTTGGAAAATGTCAGATGCTCTTGTAGAGTCTATTGATAACAATAAAGAAACAGAAATGTGTAGTGTGTTGGTCGCATGCGTGCTATGGGAGTTGGTGGTGTAAACAGTATATGGTTTGTGGCACAAGCAGTGTGGGCAGGACAGTGGCGTGAGCAGTGCGGTGGTGTCGTGGGAGGTGTAGGTGGTGTCGTGGAAGGTGTAGGTGGCTATGGCGTGTGCTGTTTTGGAGGTGGTGTGCCAGTGGTAGCATGTGGTGAGCTGGCAATTGCTGTATGTTAACGTGTACGTTGTGGGGTTGGTGGCGTGTGCAGCATGGCTGGTGGTGGCATATGTGGGTTGTAGTGGGGGCGAGTGGTGCATCTTGGTGGCGTGTGCCTTGTGGATATGTTGTGGCATGTTTGGTGTAGGTGCTGGAGCCATGCTTAGTATGTGATTTGTGACATAAGCAGTGTGTGCAGGACTGTAGTGCGAGCAGTGTGGTGGTGGAATGAGCACAGTAGTGGTGGCACAAGAGGTGTAGGTGGTGATGGCGTCTGCTGTTTTGGAGGTGGTGACGTATGATGGGTGGTGCTGGCATGTGTGGTGTGGCACTGGTGGCAATTGCTGTATGTTAATTTTGTTGTATATTTTCTTTGTTACTTGTAATTTTATTTTTGATTGAAATTTATATCTGGCTATTGCCATGAACCTTCTTTAAGGGCGCTAATGACAACTAAGTTGAGCACCCTTAAACCCACAAACCACCAACCTTTAATGTGTTGTGGGGTTAGTGGCATGTGTTCCATGCTGGTGGTGGCGTGTGTGGGTTGTAGTGGGGCGAGTGGTGTCTTGGTGGCCTATTGTGATGGGGTGGGTGGAGCCAGTGCTGTGTGGTGGCGTGTGTAGTGTGATGGTCGTGTGTGTGGTATGGGAGGTGGTGGGATAAACAATATGTGGATTGTGGCATAAGCAGTGGAGTGGTGGCACGTGAGGTGTGGGTGGTAATGGAATGTACTATTTTGCAGGTGGTGTGCCAGTGGTGGTGTGTTTTGTGCTGTGATGGGGTGTCATGATTGGTGTGGTCAGTGGTGCCATGTGTGGTGTGGGCTGGTGGCATGTCGTGGTGGCATGTGTAGTGTGGTGGTCACATGTGTGGTATGGGAGGTGATGGCATAAACAGTATGTGGATTATGGCATAAGCAGTATGGGCAGAACTGTGGCATGAGCAGTGTAGTGGTGGCATGTGAGGTGCGGGTGGTTATGGCATGTGAGGTGAGGTGGGTAGCAGCGTGTGGAGTGCTGTATTGATGTTGGTGACATGTGTTAGGTTGTTGACGTCTCTGTGGCAAGGGTCGCATATGCGGTGTGGTGGTGGTGTGTCGTTGCACCTGCATGCTGGTGGCATGAGCTATCTGGTGTTTGCGGCTTGTCTCATGTGGTGGTGGTGCTAGATGCATAGGGGGAGGAATGTGCTGTGTGGTGGCATGTATGGTATGGTGGTGGCGTGTGCTGTTATGTGATAATGTTGTGTCATGGTGGATTCTGAGTTGCGGGTGGTGATGGCATGTGCAGTGAGGGCAGTGGTGTCATGTGGGTGTAGGTGGCATGCTCAATGTGAAGGGTGGAGACACGTGTGTGTGGTGGTGTATGCAGTTTGGTTTGTGGTAGCATGTTCAGAGTGGGTGTTGGAAGCGTGTGCGGTGTGGCAGTGGTGTTGTGGCATGTGATGTGGTGTTGTGTGAGATTGTGCTCTGTGATGTGTGTAGTGATGGAGATGGTGGCGTGTGCAGTACAGCTGGTTGTGGCATGTTGTGTGGGCAGTGGTGGCGTGTGCAGTTTGGTGGTGGCATGCAGAGTTTGGGTGATGGTGGCAGTGTTTGTTAGCTGGTGACATGCATGTTGTGGATGTAGTATGTTTTTGTGTGTAGGAGGCATGTGGTTTGGTGGTGGCATTCGATGTAGTGGTGGCATGTGCTTTTTCAGGGTTTCTGGCTAGTGCCTTGTGGTGGCGGCATGTGTGGTGGTGGAATGTGCGGTGTGGTGGTTGCATGTGAGGTATGGTTGGTGGTGGCATGTGCAGTGTGGGGGTGGTGACATGTACCGTGTAGTAGTGGCGTGTGCGAGACTCGCGTGAATCTCGGGCTATGGCCCGGGCCGATCAGCTGATAGCCGAGAACCTGGCATGCTAACAAACATGGCTACCAGTGTGGAATGTTATGGGACAACACGTGTTAGTTTTGTTTAATTGAAAGTGAATTAGTGGCAGTATATGCTGTTTCAGTGATTGTGTTTATTTGTAAATATTGTAAATTAATCAAAATTAATTTTTCAGTTGTTTTCTTGTTGTAGTACGAGAATTATAACAGATGTTTTTCGCTGCACTTTTTAACGGTTTCTTTTGAGCAATTGAACAGTTTTTTGCCTGGTTTTCATAAGTTCTACTTGTTATAGTTGAACTATTAAACTAAAATGATTATTTTCATTTATAGTGTGCAATTTTAAGTGATTTAAGAAATGGTTAATTCTTCAGTGAAGTTATTCAAGAATCCATAACCTATATTGTAACATGGTGATACCAGTACTGAAAGGTATGTAGGTAATTCTACTTTTGTTTTAGGTGTAGAATTGGACAATATGGGTCGACGTTGTATTGTGTATCAATGTAAAACTAGTTAGGACAGTTTATATATTTTGTTGTTAGCTAATGCTGGATTTCTGACAATGAAGTCATTAATCCTCTTGCTCTCCAATATTTTTCACTGATGGATGGGGCACTAGAAGTGGCCGGGCATATTTGAAGGTGGTCTCGATCCATTTCCTCTTGCAGATCACATAGAGGACAGAGTGGTGAAGAATATATCCCAATTCTGTTTAAATGTTTTGCCAGACAATCATGTCCTGTAATCAACCTGAAGGTTGCAACTGCCGTTTTTCGAGGATACTCAGGAATTACTGTTTGAATGTTTGGTAGTTCCCATCTTTTATTTTTTGATTTTTCATAGTAATATTTTGCAACATGGTTTTTGAATTCAGAGTTGACTAATCTTTTAGCTGCATAAAATGGTAGATTAACTATAGATTTCTCCACATTGCCTGTACCCTTTTTTGCAAGAAAATCAGCTTTCTCATTACCACTCAGTCCACAGTGAGCTGGTATCCATTGGAAGGCTAGGTGTTTTTGAAGTGCTGTTAGATGGGTAAGCATTTTCCAACATTCTATAATTGTTTCATTTTTTGGTGACAGCTTGGAAGTAATTGCTATAATTGCTGCCCTGGAATCTGAGAGAATAACTGCTTGCTGAAAATGTGAAATTCTGTACAAAAGATTTTGTAGGGCCATTCGAATTGCTCCAATTTCTCCATCAAAGTTTGTAGTTCCATAACTTAAAGATTTGTAATAGGAAAAGAGGTGACATGTGACTCCAGCACCTGCTCCATCTTGGTTTGATATCAATGATCCATCAGTATAATTATGGAGCCATTCGTGTTCTGGAAATCTAGTATGGATTGTCTCTAATGCCAATAATTTTAGAACACTAGTTGGAGTATCACTTTTCTTAACTTCTGTCAGGTGTAAATAATATGTGATGTCTAATGTATGTGTCGGATTGACTTTAGATATGAAGTTTTCCTTTGAATTAGGAAGATGTACATTCTTCCTGATGTCTTGAATTTTGGAAAGAAAGCTCTCCTGAGTCTTTAGTGTATGTGTAAAATTTCTCTTGTGCCATGTATTGAATGGGAGTCTGATCAACTTTTCGTGTTGAATAAGAGCCGCTTTTTCTATTTCATATTCAATGGGGTATTGGTTGTTTAGTATTTCCATAGGTGCTATTGGTGTGGTTTTGATAGCACCTGTAATTAATCTCAGACTTTGGTTTTGAAAGATTTGAATTTTTTTTGTGTTTGCTGTTACAAGAACTTCGCTGCAGTATGTAAATAATGGCTTTATATATACATTGTATGTTGTGTTAAGAGTTGCTCTGGAACATCCCCACTTCATTCCTGTTAGACGTTTTAACAGTGAACGGCGCCTCTCTGCTCTTTGTATTACATTTTCTATTTGTTTGGTCCATGTAAGTTTGGTATCAAATGTAACTCCTAAATACTTTGCTTCCTTTGTTTCTGGTAATTGTTGACCCTCAAAATTTAGTTTTATTTTTAGTGGTTTTTTTCTTAGTGAAAAGATTTGGTAGTTTGATTTTGTTGTATTAACAGTCATTAAATTTTCTTTGGTCCACCTTTGTAAGTTGGTTGAGGATTGTTGCATGGTTTTTTCTAGTTCTGTACTTTTTGCTCTTTGGTTTTGAAGTCCACATTACTAAGTCATCAGCGAATAGTGCACACTTCACACCTGATTCTTGTATTTGTTGTGGCAGATCGTTAATAAATATATTAAAAAGTGTAGTGCTGAGCACTGCACCTTGTGGTAAGCCACGGTGTACTTGTTTGTATTTAGATATATTTCTTCCATATCTGGTTGCAATAAAATGTTGTGTTAGGAAATGACATAGCCATGAAAACATTGGACCTTGTATCCCTATTTTTTTTACTTTCTTTAGTAGTTTTGTTCTGCATATAGAATCATATGCACTTTGGAAGTGAATAAAAACTGATAAATTATCTTCTTTTCTATTGAAGGAGTCTTTTGATTTCTTGACTGAGAAGTAAGACTTGTTCATTTGTAGAGTGGAACTCTCTGAATCCAGCTTGACATGGGGATGTTAAATTTTGTGATTCTAGAAACCAATTTAACCTGTTTGACACCATTCTTTCCATCACTTTTGCTATTATGCTAGTAAGAGCTATTGGTCTATAATTTTTTATTTCTGATGCTGTTTTGTCTTTCTTCAAGAGTGGGACAATTACTGCTTTTCGCCATTCAGCAGGTACAGTGGTTTTCCAGGATAGATTGTAGAGTTTTAGTAGTTGTTTTGCTGTTTTTCGAACTCTGGATGTATGTGATCTAGTCCAGGAGACTTTTTGTTTTTTAGATTATTTATTGCAATATATATATATATATATATATATATATATATATATATATATATATATATATATATATATATAAATGAAACACATTGAAAGGACAAATCTACACCCAAAAACTGCTGAACTAAAGATGGTATGGGTTGGTTTTTGTTAAACCATTCTGGCAACAGTTAAATGCAATGAATGTTAACAAAACATTTACCAAGTTAATCAATAAAGTTAGAAAACAGGCAGTAGCTAGGTCATTTACATGTTTCCCACTTTCATCAAAAAGGGAAAACTATTATAGGTACTTGTGTCAAATTTTGTCCCCTGTCTTTACTCACACATGATGGAATTATGTAGGCAACGACACCTAGGTTAATGTGTACCTATATGAACAGGACGACAGAGTCCCGTGTTATTAAAATTTAGCCTGTGTTATCAGAGGCAGCATCCACACCTGCCATCAATAATAATATGCAAGCCTAACCTAACTTTATAACATCATATCTCAACTCTTTCTCCACTTTTACAAATTAACACAGGTATCACAGCTTAGCCTATTGTTGATAATTGCTATTTTATGTGCAAATTTACCAAACCAGCTAGGTAAATATTGATAGACTGAGTTTAATTAGTATTTTGCTTCAATTTCTGGGATGCCTATCTAAAGGACAAATCCACACCCAAAAACTTCTTGGTATGGTCACCGTATGGGTCTTGTTAAACCCAAAAACTGTAAACTTTGTAAATATTTATAATTGTAAGTTAATATTAATTGTAGCCTGTAAACCGGGTCCTTTGTACCGGCACCAGGCCAAACTTTCTCTCAATAAACAAAATTGAAACTGAGAAAACTATATATGCCCCGCTGATAATAAGTTAACATTTATAGATTCCATTATTAATAAATATTATGTAAGGTAAGTGGATACATTGGTAAGTACTTTATACAAGTGATATTGAAAAATAAGTCTTCCAGCTTCACCGGGGTAGGCAATATATCAATATTACCATTATTTTAATATGATTAAGTAGTTATAATAATATATCGGTTAGTCACAATGGGTCATTAAAAATCAAAATATTGAGGATGGAATATTTCCATTTACATGCATATATTCAGTTTCATTGGAATTAAGTTTGGCAATAATCACGTGCCTCATGCTTAAAATTTGATGATAATAACAGAAGCTATTGAGATAGATAGTTAATCTTTATGATATTGATATGTGATTTATTATTTATGTAACGTATTATAATATATTGTGCAGGTATTTTTGTTACACGTTTGTGGGTGTTAATTTTGAAATTTATGTTAGAAGATTATTATAAGGGACAAGAAGATGAAGAACAGGCAGGCTTCCGAGCTGGGAGATCAACGACTGATCACATTTTTGTGGTAAAGCAGTTAATGGAAAAGAAATATGTTAAAGGGCAGTCATTGTATCTTTTATTAGTTGATTTAGAAAAAGCTTATGACGACTCCGTTCCCTTACAAAAATTATGGGAAGTATTAAAGAATAAAATAGACAATAAGCTTCTCTTAAATGCCATTGGGAAATTATATGACAATGCAACTTCTAGAATCAAGATAGGAAAGAACATTTCGGAGGAATTCCTAGCAACAAAAGGATTACGCCAAGGCTGTTGCCTGTCTCCAACATTATTTAAGATATATATACAGCAAAGCTTTATCCAATTGGAAGAAGAAATGTAAAAATATGGGAATACCTATTAATAACTCCACAATTTATACACTGTTGTTTGCTGATGATCAATTGGTTATAGCTCAAGATTATGACATAGAATATATGACTAGAAAACTTATGGAAGAATACACTAAATGGGGTTTAAAAATAAATTTGGAGAAAACACTATATATGTCTTGTAGGGATGAAAGGAAAGACTTGATTTTGGAAGATGGAATGGGACGTATCAAAGGACGAGAAGAATGTGAATATTTGGGGGTTAAAATAAATTCAAACTGCAGTCAGGAAAATGACATAAAAAATAGAATCCAGAAAGGTAAATCAAGAATAGCTATGTTGAACAGAATTTTGTGGGATAAGGCATTAACAGTGGATACAAAATTACAAATCTACAGATCTATAATAAGAAGCACTATAACTTATGGAGCGGAAACATGGCACCTGAACACAAACCTGAAATTAAAATTGCTTTCTACTGAAATGGATTGTTTTAGAAGATCCACTAGGCATTCTAAATTAGAAAAAATTAGAAATACAACTATTAGACAAAAAATGAATGTTAATGATACATTATTAGATTTCGTAAAATACAAACAATTGGAATGGTATGGTCATACACGTAGAATGATGAAAACAAGATTGCCGAGATAAGTTTTGGAATGGATTCCACCACGGAGAGGAAAGAGGGGAAGACCGCGGAAAACCTGGATAGATGATATAAGGAGTAGTATGAAGGAGAAGAATTTAGAAGAGTGGGATTAGGAAATAAGAGAAGAATGGAGGAAGAAGATACGTACTTAAACACTTTGGATACAGGAAAATGTGATCTCACATTGTAAACCTGTTGATAAAATAAAAAATTTTTGTTACATGTTTTTATTTTCAATAATGAGTGACACCAATGGATATCACTTCATTACGCTGTTCCTCCAAACGGGGAAGTCATATTCACGCTTGGCTTCGGTCGGTTCGCTTCAATCAGCTGTTCCAAAGATGACGCAATTGGGCCGTAGCCTGTATTTCGCGCCAGCCTCGTGGCGTGTGCAATGTGGTGTTGGGTGTGCTGTGTGGGGTGGTGGAAGGTGCGGTGTGATGGTCTGTGCATTGTGGTGGCATGTGCAGTGTGGATGTTAGTGGCCTGTGCATTTTAGTGGCAATGTGAGATGTGGGTGGTGGAAGTATATGCAGTGTGGTTGTGGTGTATGGTGGCCTGTTGGGTTGTGGTGTGTAGTAGCATGTATGGTGTGGTGTTGGTGGCATGTGAAGTGTGGGTGGCTATGGCAAGTGTGGGTGGCTATGGCAAGTGTGGGTAGTTGTGGTAGCATGTGTTGTGTGGCCAGGGCCAGGGTGGTGACATGTGCGGTGCGGTGCGGTGGCAGTGGTGGTGATGTGTTCTATATGGTGGTTGCATGTGGATGGTGGTGGCATATGCAATGTGGGGGTGGTAGTGTGCACAGTGTGGGGGAATGGTGGCAGGTGTGGTGTGGTGTGGTGGAGGCATTCCAACATACAAAGCACACTGTTGCTTGACTTGAATTTGATATTTCTTTGAAACTGGAGACACTATCAGCCATTATTATTTATATATGCCAACAAACTTACTGTTGGTGATTTTAAACACACAATTGGAACTTAAAAATTGAATTCAAATTAAATTTTTAAGTTCCAGTTCTACCTTTCAAACATTGCCCACACACGGCTTGTGTGTTTAAAAACACCAACAGTAAGTTTGTTGGCATAAATAAATAATAATTACCATCTGAAGGTTATTTAATCCTGGGACATAAAGTACTTACAATAGTAAGTCACCATTGGGGTAATTGTCTCTGATGTGAGACTGCCTTTGTGGTTTACCAGGAGAAATACGAACTGGTTTGAGAATTCAATGCCATTCTGGCAGATTGTCACAGTAGCTCAATGGTTAGAGCAGCCGCCTGGTAAGCAGAAGGTCTGTGGTTCAAGTCCCAGCTGTGGCACTGAATTTTTAAGTTCCAGTTCTACCTCTCAAACATTGCCCACACACGGCTTGTGTGTTTAAAAACACCAACAGTAAGTTTGTTGGCATAAATAAATAATAATTACCAACAGTAAGTTTGTTGGCATATATAAATAATAATTACCATCTGAAGGTTATTTAATCCTGGGACATAAAGTACTTGCAATAGTAAGTCACCACTGGGGTAATTGCCTCTGATGTGAGACTGCCTTTGTGGTTTACTGGGAAAAATGCGAACTGGTTTGAGAATTCAATGTCATTCTGGCAGGTTGTCACAGTAGCTTAATGGTTAGAGCACCCACCTAGTAAGTGGAGTGTCTGTGGTTCAAATCCCAGCTGTGGCATTGAATTTTTAAGTTCCAGTTCTACCTCTCAAACTATGAGCCATGTTTGCACTTACCTTTCTTTTTTCTTCTTGCTTTTTTTTAAGCGTTTCTTTCACTGCCAAAATTTCTTGTGTTTTCTTAATGGCAGCAACTGCAGCCTGCAAAAACCATACATTACAAAACATCCTTAAAAAATTATAATCAGAATATCATATATATGTGACAAAGGTTTATTTATCTTTTTAATTAACATTTAATAAGATATGTTTTTATTATAGTTTACTTAAAATCTTGGGTAAATAATAAATTTTGACAAAGTTTTACATAACATGACAAAGGTACTTTCTTAAAACAAATACAGTAAAGCTTTGTTTATACATTTTCCTGGGGAGCAAAGGAGAAAAAATGAATAAGTGTGAAATACGCATAAAGTAAATAAAAATTAGAAAATGTATATAGCATATGGGTTATAGTTAAGAAGTGAACCACAAGAAATAATAGGATTGTTGAACTATAATCGGCAATATGAGACAATGCAAACATAGGAAAAATGCACCCAAATTTATGTGTGAAGAAATGAAATGAAAATAAAAATTAAAACACATTGGAGGAAAAGGCTTTTCCCCGTTTCTCCCACTTTCTTTCTTTCTCCCCTCGTCCATTTGTGTAGCCCTATTTAATTAATCTCTATGGTCACAATGGAAGCTTTGACTTGAGAAACACTTCTTTGATTGTAGGTTCTTTAATGTTGGGTTTTAATCAATTCTAACTTGAAACATTTCCATATGCATACTTCTGGATTTCAGCAAAGGTTAGGAAAAGATTGTAATTAAGGGGAGATTAAAAGCACGACAGTTAAAATTGCTGACTTAACCTGCAGTTTTCTCAAGAATTACTACAGATAGCAATTTAAAACTTTTACAGCTGTTTCAGGCAATGTTTCTAAATATGCGCATCTTGTTTTGTAGTATAATGCTCATTTATGTAAATGTTACGTTTCTTTTTTGTATAAAATTTTTTTCTTTGATTCCACTGTAAAAAAAGATGTAATATTTCACTGATAAGCACAAAACTAGATCCACAATTCTGTTATAGTATGCTGGATATATTTTCAAAATTTGAAATTTTTATCTTTCATAGTTTCTAAGAAAACTGCACCATAACAGAAAATGTAAGCTGAAAAAGATAAGTAAATCTTAATCTCTAAATATTTATTATAGTTTGGTAAAATCCAAGCAACCAAAATGTATTATATTTGTTGATTTATATTCCTTCAATGTCAATAGCTACAGCTTTTTGGATCATACAAAAAATGTATTTTATATTAAAAAACTCACTTTTATAGGCATAAAGTACCCAGAATCTTCAAATTCAGATAAAATTGTATTTAAAATTATAAAATCAATTATCAAATTAATATTTGTGTCACCTACACTATCTACACATGCACACTTACCTTGAAGCCCTGGCAATTTCACTTTAAAATTACTTGGAGGGCTGATGCTGAAGATGAATTGTTATCAACAGGACTTGATTTTTCAACAGAAGATATCTATAATTCCTATTACATTTGTTTCTATAGTTTTTAAACACTAGTTTTGTCCTAATCATGTCTAATAATCTCTATAAACAAGTTAAAACACACTATATTAACAAAAACGAAAAAAACTGGCACTTTCCAATAGTCCCAAAAAAAAACACATGGGTGATGCTCTAAAACTCTTAAACATCCAGGAAAAAAGCATAAAGTTCACTGTGGAATTGGAAAACCATGAGAAACTACCATTTTTGGATTTACAAATAATTAAAAACAAGAATAGAGTAAACTTCAGTATTCACAAAAAACCAACACAGACGGACAATTACATAAAAGCTCATAGTTACAATCCAAGAGGTCACAAACAAGCAATCCTTGATAGTTTAACACATAGATTGGTGAACATCCCCCTTCCATTAGAAGAATACAAAGCAGAATATTGCAAATAATCGGAATAGTACAAAAAATGGCTTCTCCAAATCATTAGTAGACACGAAAGTGAAATGAACAGAAACAAAAAAGTTACAAAAGAAACTACAACACTTGCAGCAGCAGAAACAAAAATAACATTAAAAAATTTCACATTCCATCCTTGGCCCTCCGAAAAATTCAAAAAAATTTACAAGGAACAGAACATTCAGCTAGCACCAGTGAACCACTAATCAATAAAAAATCTACTGAACTCAAACATCAAAGATGCCATCTCACCCAATAAAAACTCTGGCATATACCAAATTGAATGCAATGACTGTAATGAAGTGTATATAGGAAAAACCAAAAAAAGATTAGAAATAAGATCCAAGGAACACTTTAGTAACGTAAAAAAACAAACAGTTGGAAAAATCAGTAGTTGTCACTTACTTTTGGACAATAAAACCACAACATAAAACCAGAACCGAAACTCCTCAAACACTAAACGGGAAAACAAGAGCTGTCCATGTGGGAACAAATCTTCATTTTGAAAAATAGAAACGGAGTATTCAATTTTGACATCTCCAGAAGGATATCTTCAGCAAGTTCCTTGAACCACCACCAGAGATGAGACCTCAGAGGAAACATCACCATTCACACCAGGGAGAACCAGTCAATATCCAGTTGATAATGAAGAAAAGTAGGCTCTTCTTTAGAAAGAGTCCCGTAGCACTTGCCGGCCAGAATCCAAGTCCGAAATTACTTACTGCACATGCGCCGACAGTGGTTACCAGAATCGCCACTAGATTGCACTGTCACTAGCAGACAATTTTGAAATCTGCCAACATTGCTTTTTCAATTACACTTTTTTTTTTTTTTTTTTTTTTGCCAACACACTACACACAAATGCACTTGCGCGTTGTTGCTGCCACAGAAATACTGCCAGCGCCACTCCATACTATTGTTGTGTACATTATTTGACCACACACATATATTGCTAGTGCTATATATATTTGTGTGGTGTGTGGTGTGTGGTGTGTGGGGTGTGGGGTGTGGGGTGTGGGGTGTGGGGTGTGGCGCGGCGTGGCGTGGCGTGGCGTGGTGTGTGTGTGCATTATTGTGTACGTTACCCTTATTGCCTGGGTCCACGAAATGTTGGCTCGTTTTATTTATTTTATTTTTTTTTTTTTTTGAGTGGAGAAAAAATCCATTTACAGAGCGTTATGCGATGGGATGGCATAGAGGGGGAACTGTAGGTTTTGCCCTAGGGCACTACCCACTAAAAAAACTCCAACGGAAGCACAGGATACAGAGGCAGAAAGGAAAAGGTGAAAGAGGGTGACAGGACTTGCCACCCTTCATTGTAGCACAGAAGCGCTAAATCAACTATACTTATGAAGCGAGTCATTGCGCAACTTGCTTTGAACAAGTTCACTTGCATACTGCCGGGTCCCACTAAAACATTCAAACTTACAATTTGCAGCAAATTCATGGGGAAATTGTGCTGTAGGCAGCACTCAATTAACACAGCAACTTTGGTGGCTTTCGTAAGAACTCGACCACACTGCCGAGTGGGACTTAGCCGAAATTCTGACCAAGTGCCTGCGGAACTCTTTCCAAAGAATATCCGAAAAGTCAAGCCTTCGAAACATGTTCTGGTATTTATTATTTATTTATGCCAACAAACTTACTGTTGGTGTTTTTAAACACACAAGCCGTGTGTGGGCAAAGTTTGAGAGGTAGAACTGGAACTTAAAAATTCAATGCCACAACTGGGATTTGAACCACAGACCTTCCGCTTACCGGGCGGCTGCTCTGCCATTGTGACAAACTGCCAGAATGGCATTAAATTCTCAAACCAGTTCGTATTTCTCCTGGTAAACCACAAAGGCAGTTTGTTACAATGGCTCAGTGATAGAGGTTATTTAATTCTGGGATATAAAGTACTTACAATAGTAAGTCACCATTGGGGTAATTTGTCTCTGATGCGAGACTGCCTTTGTGGTTTACCAGGAGAAATACGAACTGGTTTGAGAATTTAATGCCATTCTGGCAGTTTGTCACAATGGCTCAGTGGTAGAGCAGCCGCCCGGTAAGCGGAAGGTCTGTGGTTCAAATCCCAGTTGTGGCATTGAATTTTTAAGTTCCAGTTCTACCTCTCAATGTTCTGGTATATTATAAGTGTTGTGTAGTATTATCAATCACGCCAAAACATAAAAATATGGTGCTCTCCAAAAAGCGGTTACTATTACTGCTATTGCTCTCTTCAATATCATCAGTGAAAAATATTGGAGAGGAAGAGGATTAATGACTTCATTGTCAGAAATCCAGCATTAGCTAACAAACAACAAGTATTATCAATCAATTCACCTTCTTGGTTTCAATTGATTATTACAACACTGTTTTCAAACTTCCAAGAAAGAGATAATATTACAGATATTCATATGTTACATGATATTCATATTACTTACAATAACTTTGGCATTTTCCTGGACGGTAGATGTGGTAATGGAAGTTGGGGGTGTGGTAACATTCTCCTGCTTCTTTAATGCAGTGGGAATATAAACTGTCTTGGTAAGATTATTACCAGACATGATGACCTTCTCAACAGTTGGTTGCTGTTGAGTAGCCTTGGGCTGCAATGTGTTCAACACTTTGCTGTTTGTTGATATGGAATTAGGAACACCCAGACGTTCCTTCACTGAAGGTCTTGGTGGAGGTACGTTTTCTTGTTTACCCTGCAAATAGAAAAAAAAAATACAGCATACTTAAAATTGTCCATTTTCTTAAATAAATTACATAATCATGGAATCTCTTACACAAATAAAACACCCTTATTTAAAATTTTCTTGCATTTTGCAATAATCTTCTGATTATTAACAAGATACAAATGTAAGACTAAATATTTACATAGTATCAGAAAAAAATATGTGTTGCACTCACATGACTTTCCCTACTCTTGTACTAACCATTCTTACAAACTCTTATTCTTCTATCTTCCTCGTGCTAGTTGAGATAAACATTCGCAGAAATTATCTTATTGCTCATTTTCTTGCATGAGTAACAGGAATATGGGAATACAGTAGGCTTTGGGCGATAGTCAAATCTTCTAAAGCTTTCAAATTCTGTTCTCTTTGCATGGTTAACATACAAAAAATAAATAACAATGTTCCATTTGACAAAAGTAATAAGTTCTCCAAAACTTCCACAAATAATGAGGAATATCTCCGAAATGATTCACTTCACAAAAATACTTATTTAGACATAAATTGTGTGTTTTAGCAAGATCTATATTTTTGTATAGCAAGATATGGTCTACCTCTTATGGTTTACCAGTTATGCAAAAGTCATCCAGAGTAAATAGGGCTACATGGGATATAGCCAGAAAATTCAAGCTCTACATTTCATTTGTCATAAAAATACCTCAAACATATGGCATTTTAATCAAAACCATTAGAGCCATTTTCATGAAAATCAAAATTTTTGAAAAATTTTCCATATAAAGGGTAGTTTAGGGTGGAGGAATTTTCTTCAAAATCTTTGTATAACATTCTTGAAAAACATTAAACTTAAATACCAACTTTGGTTTTTAACTGACTTTTTGTTTTTGAGTTATGCTGTCCACAGACTGACACACACACATGGACCTTTTGCTAAAAATGCCTTTCTTGGATTCAGGGGGCCTCAAAACATATTTCTGGTGAACTCTTGACATCAAATTTTTGGGTGGAATACAATTCTTCCTCTACTCTACGTAGTAGAGAAAGTAAAAATACTGGAGTGTAAGAAGACTAATCACTTCATTGTTAAACGTTAGGTATTAGAAAATAATATTACTGCACCACATCTGTAAGAAACATTCAACATAAACTAATGGATACACTAGTAGTAGTGGCCTATTTTCAAAAACTAAACTGCACCTTAAGCATTAAAAACAGTAAGGAATGTTAAGAAATTTAAGGTATGAAAGAAGATTTTCATGCAGAAGAATTTGTTAAATTCTCACTGAAATGAACTCATGCAAAACTACTCAAAATACCACTTGGGGAACCATGCCCAACCACAAGGCTGTTCAAACCAATCGACAGCAGAGCTTGTAAAACATATACTGTACAAAAGCTAGTGAATGAAACCATATGAATGTTCAGTCAACCACAGCATTATCTAATTTAAATTGGTTTTACTGTGTAATTCCTTTTCATTATGACATTAAAAGTTTAAGGGGCAAAGAATTTCAAAGGAGGTTAAAAACATTCTTAATTCAGAAATGATTGTACAGGTTGGATGAATTGTAAATATAGTATATACATGTAATTTTGTTTTGTAACTTCTTATAATTGTTTGACGATGCTTGAAACTTGTAAAAGTCTATAAGCAAATAAATTTCAAATTTCAAATTATAACAGATTAGCAATTATTATTTATTTATGCCAACAAACTTACTGTTGGTGTTTTTGTGTGTGTGCCCACACACGGCTTGTGTGTTTAAAAACACCAACAGTAAGTTTGTTGGCATAAATAAATAATAATTACCATCTGAAGGTTATTTAATTCTGGGATATAAAGTACTTACAACAGTAAGTCACCATTGGGGTAATTTGTCTCTGATGTGAGACTGCCTTTGTGGTTTACCAGGAGAAATGCGAACTGGTTTGAGAATTTAATGCCATTCTGGCAGTTTGTCACAATAGCTCAGTGGTTAGAGCAGCCGCCCAGTAAGCGGAAGGTCTGTGGTTCAAATCCCAGTTGTGGCATTGGATTTTTAAGTTCCAGTTCTACCTCTCAGATTAGCAATGTTTGAATATGATGGTGGTGATTCATTATCAACAGAGGTTGTTGTTGGCTAATGCTGGATTAGTTCTCTTGCTCTCCAATATTTTTCACTAATAGATGGGGTGCTAGAAGTGGCCAGGCATATTTGAAGGTGGCTTTGGTCCAGTTCCTCTTCCAGATCACATAGAGGACAGAGTGGTGAAGAATATATCCCAATTCTGTTCAAATGTTTTGCCAGACAATCATGTCCCGTGATCAACCTGAAGGTTGCAACTGCCATTTTTCGAGAATACTCAGGAATTAATCTTTGAATGTTTGGTAGTTCCCATCTTTATTTTTTTTTTTCCATAGTAATATTTTGCAATAATTTTTTTGAATTCAGAGTTGACTAATCTTTTAGATGAATAAAATGGTAGATTAACTATAGATTTCTGTACACTGCTGGTACCCTTTTTTTGCAAGAAAATCAGCCTTGTCAAACCACCCAATCCACAGTGAGCTGGTATCCATTGCAAGACTAGGTGTTTTTGAAGTGCTACGAAGGGCGTCTCAAAAGTAAGTTGCACTATTTTTTTAAAAAATAACAAAATTAAATACTTTAAAAAGGGTATGTTTTGAAAGCTACATTCAGTACCTATTTTTCCACATAATTTCCTTGAACCTCAATACATTTTTGATACTGTGGTAACAGTTTTTTTAACCCAATGTCAAACCACTCTCCTGGCAAATTGGATAGCCATCTTTCCACTTCTTGTTTCAGTTCCTTCTCATTTACGAAGCGCCTTCCTTCAAGATGTTTTTGCAGCTCCAGAAAAACATGGTAATCACTCGGTGCAAGGTCAGCTGAATAATAAGGTAGATGACCAAAAATATCCCATCGAAACTGCTTAAACAGGGCTTAAATTTCATGAGCAGTGTGCGGGTGAGTGTTATTGTGGAACAGAAAAACAGTTTTGCTCAACTTTCCCCTCCTTTTGCTTTGTATGGCTCTTCTGAGTTTTCTCAGCACCTCACAATAGCGAGCAGCTATCATCGTGGTCCCACAGGGCAGGTAATCGATTAACAGTACTCCCTTCGAATCCCAGAATATTGTTGCCATGACCTTGTCAGCCGATGCAACAGCTTTTGCCTTTCTTTGGTGTTGCCTCATCCTTTCGTTTCCACACCATACTCTGTCTTTTGGCTTCGGGTGTCCAGTGATGGATCCATGGTTTGTCCCTGGTCACTATTCTGTCGCATAGGCAATCTCCCTCATCCTCAAAAAATTGCAAAAATTGCAATGTAGCGTCAACTCTCTGCTTCTTGTGTTGTCCTGAAAGCATGTGAGGAACCCATCTTGCACACACTTTTGATAGCACACACACTCGGAAATAATCCTGTGAAGTGATGCACAGCTTATTTCAATATAAGGAGGAAGTTCAAACAAAATTGCATCAAGTGTAAGGCGCTGATCAGTATTCACGACTGCTCGAACCTCGTCAACAATATCCAGAGTGCGGAGGGTTGGCCGTTTCGTTGCTCATCGTGTAATGTTGTTCTCCCTTAAATGAACGATTGGTGCCAACGAGAAACCATTTGTCTTGACATAATATCTTTTCCATAAACACTGCACAATTTGCGATGAATTTATTTTTTCCCGTCAAAAAACAGATTACAACGCAAACTTCGCAATCAGCGGTAGAAATGAGTGGAGTCTCCATTGTTACTGCCGTTTTAATGTTCAAGCAATAAACTTAGGTGCCTAGGAATTTTACAGTGCTGCTACTACACCCATACTTATATTCTCTGGGACTTTCAGACTTTTCCCGCCTACCACGCGAATTAAAAAAAAATAGTGCAACTTACTTTTGAGACGCCCCTCGTATTAGGATTTTCCAATGTTCTACACTAGTTTGGTATTTTAGTGACAACTTGGAAGTAATTGCCGCCCTGGAATCTGAAAGAATAACTGCTTGATAAAAACCTGAGATTCTATACAAAAGAATTTGGTGGGCTATTTGAATTGCTTCAATTTCTCCATCTAAGTTGTAGTTCCATAACACTAAGATTTGTAATAGGAAAAGAGGTGACACGTGACAGAGGTTTGTACACACTATGTTACAATTTAGTTATATTCAAGATGCTCTCGGGCTTCGAGCCAGGTGTAGTGATGAAAAGACATCGACGTTTCGGGAGTGTACATCTCTCCCATCTTCAGGATGAATGACTAGCAAGAGTGAAGGGACCAGTACTGTCAGCCAGTACGTACCGAGTAGAAAACACCCAGTCTAGTGTGGAGGTGGTTCACTTATGATGGAAACTGCGAGCATAAGTCACAACGGGTCGGAGTTCTCAACACTCTGTTCCACAGAGCTCTGTCGATCTCCGATCCCAGCCACCTAAAACAAGAGCTGCAGCACCTGAGGCACACATTCCGCCAAAACGGCTACTCCGTAGAGGATATTGAAGCCTCTATCTCCAAGGCCAAGAGAGGAAAACCACAAACTCAGCAAACTCCAGACCAGCCGACTGCCACTGCCTGCATCCCATACACTGGCAATCTTTCCAGCAGAATCAGTAGAATTCTCGCTAAACACAACATCAGAACCATCCACAAGCCGCCTTTGAAGATCCAACACCTAGTGAGGCCGGTAAAGGACAAATTGCACCTTAATGTACCAGGGGTATACCGTATCCCCTGTGAATGCGGGACGCCGTGCATGGGGCAAACCGGCAGGACCATTTCCACCAGAGTCAAGGAGCACGAACGGTCCATACGATTAATGCAGCCTGAAAAGTCAGGGCTGGCGGAGCACTGCTTTGAAAAAGACCACAGAGCAAACTTCAAAGAAACAACCATTGTGGCAAAATGTAGCGGTTTATGGGAACGGAGGGTTAAGGAGGCTCTAGCCATCTCCTCCGAGAAGAGTACACTGAACCGGGACGCTGGATTGCAGTTTAGTCCATCTTGGAAACCAGCCTTAAAATTGGAAATCGACCGACTCAGAAAACACAGATTCCAACGGAGTGGTGAACCACCTCCACACTAGACTGGGTGTTTTCTACTCGGTACGTACTGGTCCCTTCACTCTTGCTAGTCATTCATCCTGAAGATGGGAGAGATGTACACTCCCGAAACGTCGATGTCTTTTCATCACTACACCTGGCTCAAAGCCCGAGAGCATCTTGAATATGTTTGTCGCCAGGAAAGCTTCAAATCATATTTTAATTTAGTTATATTTAAATTAGATGTTACAATTCTTTCTCATCAATGCAAGTACCCTAGGAAGTTAAAGCACAGACTCATGAATGCGAGGACTGTGGTTCAAATCCCACCAGGATCCACTCCAGGTTTTCCTTGCAAATTCTTGGAACGCCTCCTTCCCAAGTTTCTTTTTCCATTCATCATCTCATTTACCATCAGTGTCCACTGCCTGTGTGATATGGAGCAAGAATAGTAATGTTTAATACATTACTAAACTAATACCCCAAGGGCAACTTACAATCATAAGTTTTTAAACACACATTGGGGTAATTGTTTCTGATGTGAGACTGCCTTTGTGGTTTACCAGGAGAAATACGAACTTGCTTGAGAATTTAATGCCATTCTGGCAGTTTGTCACAATAGCTCAGTGGTTAGAGCGTCCGCCCGGCAAGCGGAAGGTCTGTGGTTCAAATCCCAGTTGTGGCATTGAATTTTTAAGTTCCAGTTCTACCTCTTAAACGTTGCCCACACACGGCTTGTGTGTTTAAAAACACCAACAGTAAGTTTGTTGGCATAAATAAATAATAATTACCATGTGAAGGTTATTTAATCCTGGGATATAAAGTACTTACAATAGTAAGTCACCATTGGGGTAATTGTTTCTGATGTGAGACTGCCTTTGTGGTTTACCAGGAGAAATACGAACTGGCTTGAGAATTTAATGCCATTCTGGCAGTTTGTCACAATAGTTCAGTGGTTAGAGCGTCCGCCCGGCAAGCGGAAGGTCTGTGGTTCAAATCCCAGTTGTGGCATTGAATTTTTAAGTTCCAGTTCTACCTCTTAAACGTTGCCCACACACGGCTTGTGTGTTTAAAAACACCAACAGTAAGTTTGTTGGCATAAATAAATAATAATTACCATGTGAAGGTTATTTAATCCTGGGATATAAAGTACTTACAATAGTAAGTCATCATTGGGGTAATTGTTTCTGATGTGAGACTGCCTTTGTGGTTTACCAGGAGAAATACGAACTGGCTTGAGAATTTAATGCCATTCTGGCAGTTTGTTACAATAGCTCAGTGGTTAGAGCATCCGCCCGGCAAGCGGAAGGTCTGTGGTTCAAATCCCAGTTGTGGCATTGAATTTTTAAGTTCCAGTTCTACCTCTTAAACGTTGCCCACACACGGCTTGTGTGTTTAAAAACACCAACAGTAAGTTTGTTGGCACAAATAAATAACAATTAGCAATAATTGTTTTTCTTTTGCTTTTTCTCTTCACTAACACGCATATGATTAATGCTGGCTATGCTTTCATGTTTATAGGCCAAATAGTTTCACATATAAAGTTATATAAACCAAATTTAACATCAATTAAAGCAATATTAGGAAACATTAAATGTACACAATAAATATCAAGATGAATTAATACCGGTCTATTTGTCAAGAATTAAAAAAATATTCTGGAAATACAATTTCCCTTACACAGTTATGTATGGTAACTTGAACCAGTTTTTTGTAATGCTTAATTACATTATTTATTTACACATTTTGGAAGGTAATCACGACCATCCTCAGTTCCAAGTCAAAAATCAACTGAAAATATCAAATTATTAAAATGTTTTCTGTGTTTTAATAAAGCAAAATTATTCAAGCCTGTAATTCTTAACTCAAAAAATCGCTTATAACTAAATAAAAATCTTATTAATAAAGCAAGAACTCATACTGAAGCTCCTTTAACAGGAAAATGATCCACTTTCTTATGTGTCACAATTTTATATCATTACAACCTAAAGAAAATTCCCCTGCATGGGTGTATTTGCTGTTGGGCATAATATAAAGAGAAAACATTTTAAAGAGCATAAATGTGTAAGAAACTCTCTTAGCTCACCTCATTATTTGGTGTACTACTGTGCCAGAAAACCTTGATAAACCTGTTGTTCAGTACTGCTTCAGTACTTCTATAGGCTGCATTTGCTTCTGCGTGACTTGAAAAGGTTACCAGGGCTGCTTCTGGATCTCCTTCATATGAAACCTATGAATAATTCAACTGTTTTTTATTCTATTGTTGATTTGCCATTCATATATACATAAAAGAGGAACTTCGTTCACGTCACATTCAAAACATTGAATAGCAGAATTAATCTAATAAATTAAGAAAAAACTATAAACAAACACAACAGTTAGACACACACAAAATATTAGCTGCTTAAATTAACTGTAAGTACATGATACTAAAACTATAATATTGTGCCACTGAAATATTGACTAGTCTTTTGAAGCTATCATGGTGGGTGCCCATGCTGAGCCATGCCTTATACAAATAGCCACTCACATCTCTCTTTGGCTCACCATGGATCTATGTTCCAGCCTTCTCAACTGATGGCAACAAGTGCCTTCCATTGTTTTTGAATTTAACATTCTAGGTAGGTTTCCAAGTACTTAGGTTAATTTAAGAGCTAAAGTTTTATGTATGTGTAACTATTGTGATTTTCCACTTCTGTGCAGTTTTAGGTTAGCTTTCCATATGCACTCTTGTAGCATGAATTTCTCAATTTGTCTAGCTAATAGCATGTGAAAACTGTTATAAACTGTTCTTATGGATAACTTAGAATATAATAACTACACATTTCATTTGATTTCAAGATTAGGTGAAGCCATTTTTCGGTACAATTTCCAGTTATATGTTGTTAGCTAGTGCTGGATTTCTGACAATGAAGTCTTTAATCCTCTTGCTCTCCAAATATTTTTCACTGATGGATGGGGTGCTAGAAGTGGCTGGGCATATTTGAAGGTGGCCTTGGTCCATTTCCTCTTGCAGATCACAGTGCTGAAGAATATATCCCAATTCTGTTCAAATGTTTTGCCAGACAATCATGTCCTGTAATCAACCTGAAGGTTGCAACTGCCATTTATCGAGGATACTTAGGAATTACTGTTTGAATGTTTGGTAGTTAACATCTTTTATTTTTTGATTTTTCATAGTAATATTTTGCAATAATTTTTTTAAATTCAGAGCTGACTAATCTTTTAGCTTTAGCTGCTGTAGATTAACTATAGATTTCTGTGCACTGCTGGTACCCTTTTTTGCAAAAAAAATCAGCTTTCTCATTACCATTCAGTCCACAGTGAGGTGGTATCCATTGGAAGACTAGGTTTTTGAAGTGCTGTTAGATGAGTAAGGATTTTCCACATTCTATAATTGTTTGGTTTTTTGGTGACAACTTGGAAGTAATTGCTATAATTGCTGCCCTGGAATCTGAGAGAATAACTGCTTGCTGAAAATGTGAAATTCTGTACAAAAGATTTTGTAGGGCCATTCGAATTGCTTCAATTTCTCCATCAAAGTTTGTAGTTCCATAACTTAAAGATTTGTAATAGGAAAAGAGGTGACATGTGACTCCAGCACCTGCTCCATCTTGGTTTGATATCAATGATCCATCAGTATAAATATGGAGCCATTCATGTTCTGGAAATCTAGTATGGATTGTCTCTAATGCCAATAATTTTAGAACTCTAGTTGGAGTATCACTTTTCTTATCTTCTTCTGTCAGGTGTAAATAATATGTGATGTTCTAATGTTTGTGTCGATTGACTTTAGATATGAAGTTTTCCTTTGAATTAGGAAGGTGTACATCCTTCTTGATGTCTTGAATTTTGGAAAGAAAGCTCTCCTGGGTCTTTAGTGTATGTGTAAAATTTCTCTTGTGCCATGTATTGAATGGGAGTCTGGTCAACTTTTCGTGCTGAATAAGAACCGCTTTTTCTATTTCATATTCAATGGGGTATTGGTTGGTTAGTATTTCCATAGCTGGTATTGGTGTGGTTTTGATAGCACCTGTAATTAATCTCAGACTTTGGTTTTGAAAGATTTGAATTTTTTTTGTGTTTGCTGTTACAAGAACTTCGCTGCAGTAAGTAAATAATGGCTTTATATATACATTGTATGTTGTGTTAAGAGTTGCTCTGGAACATCCCCACTTCATTCCTGTTAGACGTTTTAACAGTGAAAGGCACCTCTCTGCTCTTTGTATTTCATTTTCTATTTGTTTGGTCCATGTAAGTTTTGTATCAAATGTAACTCCTAAATACTTTGCTTCCTTTGTTTCTGGTAATTTTATAGTCAAATACAATTTTATTGAGTTCTATTCTTTTTCTTTGGGTCTGACCACCTGCATTCCATTGTAAAATTCTGATGTTAAATCTTCTATTAATATAATATTCTGGTTCTCGAGGAGTGGTCCCCGCCCGGAGATCAGAATGGGGGACTATTTTAACTCTGGGACATTTTACCCCTTGAGTCATATTTCATAAATATTGAAGAGACTTCGCAGTAATAGTAACTGCTTTTTATAGAGCACCATATTTTTATGTTTTGGTGGTTACATCGCTCTCTCACAACCTCCAGAATGTCTGGAGGACCATACCTGTCGTTGGTTTACAGGTCTCACCAACCTGACTGGGAGAACTATCAAAATAAATTGACCAACCATATCCTCTGATTGGATGCCATGACAGGTCATGATAGAGATTGTAAAATGCATTATTAGTACTGCTTTAATTAAGGATTTGTTTTTATAAATAACAAGAATGATAAATTTAGCTATCAGAAAACTTGCAAAATGCTTCTGCAGTTAAGTGCAGTATAAAAATTTGTTAAGACCTTCTCAAAGCAGATACCACTTTAAAAAACAAAAGATGTGGGATTTATCAATAAAGCTCTTTGGATTGCAACAAGTTTACATTGGAAAAAAAATAAATAAATAAAACCGAAAATTAAATGGAACTGCAGATTTAATGACTTAGGAAAATATTTATTTTAAAAAGTAAAGATCCTATAATGCTAGGTAGAATCAGAACTGAAAAATGCAATGCCATAGCTGGGGTTTGAACCATGGTGCTCTACATGCTGCTGTTCTTAACCATTGAGCTACTATGGTAACATGCCAGCACAACATTAAATTCTCCAACTGATCCGCATTTTCCTGGTACACCACAAGGGAATCTCAAATTCGAGACCATGTATCCCAATGGCGACTTAGCAAGTCCTGGCTTTAAGGTTTTAGGTAATGAATTTTAAAGTAACACAAATTTATTCTATCAACAATTTTGTTTTACTTCCAGTGGGTGTTAATGCTGTAGCAAACAGTCAGTCACCTTGTGGCATTAAACCTTAAAAATATAGATCAATAACTAATCAACAGAAGTTGATAATGCAATCAAATTATTGTGAAATATTATCTTATAATTTTATTTTAAAAAGAAACTTATCACTATACATATAATTTGTGTATTTGCTTCAGTATTTTTCACTACTACTAGCTTCATTGTTACTTACAGTTATCTATGTTCTACGCAGCCCTTTCTTCTTTGTTTTTTGCTCAAAAACTATTTACTGTATTTCAAAGCACACTAAAAGCAAAATGTATGTAGAAAAAGTATTAGATTTCAAAATCTCATTCAAATTATTCACCTGAATATTGACAATCTTGCCAAACTTCGAAAAATGGTTATTAAGATGTGTGATGTTGTTGAGGCCTCTTGGAACTTTTTTCAGCTCCAAAGAACAGTTGTTAGGGTTCTTATTTCTAGGACCAAGACGTGCAAAATCAAACGTTGATTTCTTTTTAGCTGGAGGGGAGTCCTTGATCTGAAATGAGAAAAAATTACCTTTTATATACATAATCTGAGGTGTTATACATGACTTTCTCTAATCGCTCTTCTATTAACTATTCATACAAAGGCTTACTCTTGTATCAATCTTTTGTTAATAGAGAAACTTTTATTACACAGTGGCATATTCATTGCAGGAATGTGCCTCCATATAATGACAGTAAAAACATCACACTGTGAGTTGATTGGACTTTCTCCTATGTAATGCCTGAGAAAACTGTTACCTTCTATACCCATTCTTCAACAAACCATTCTCACAGAAGCTTATAGGGGAAATTGTAAGCCCAGAATATTTAGTTTAGAAAAAACGAGATAGATTCATGTTGGTATTTATTGTTTGTTTTATGTTCAACAAAAATGTCAATTTTTTGTTATATACATATTACATTTTATTTTGTAAATTTTATTGCTGTGTCCGAAACTATGTGGTACAGTAATGAGGAACATGGAGGACATTGATTATGAGTATAAATTGTGGGAAAAACAAAGGAAAAACAACTTCTGTTAGACTCTATAACCAAGGGGAATAAATAGTTAATCTTTCACAAGAGAGTTATGATAAAAGACTTGCATAGTGAAGATGCATCATTGTGCACAATTAGCAGTAGAGGTTCATTGCAATTAAATAGAAAACGCTTTGATTCTTCTAAATAGGTAACAAAAAAGAATAAACTGTCAATGATCGCCCGGAGAACAAATAATGCAAAATAAATATGTTGTTAGCTAATGCTGGATTTGTGACAATGAAGTCATTAATCCTCTTGCTCTCCAATATTTTTTACTGATAATATTGAAGAGAGCAATAGCAGTAATAGTAACCGCTATTTAGAGAGCACCATATTTTTATGTTTTGGCAGTCACATCGTCAAAATAAATATATACATAGATATAAATATGTGTCAGAGAAAAAAAATTAGATTGTCGTGAAAGTGCATTTATGCTTCAGGTTGGAGCAGTATAACCCTGATAGTGTGGAGTAAGTAGGTTTTAGGCTGCATTTTTTCAATACTGTTAATGTCTTAGTAACTGATAAAATTTTATTGACTGATGTGGTACATGTAACCAAGGATTTTTAGGAATTTTTTCATGGCCTGAACATTCCAACATAAGGTTGACCCTAATTATAGCTGCCTTTAGAAGTTTGATTCACTGTTTATACAATGTCCCACTGAGGAATGAGGAGTTTTTGAAAGAGCAACAGCTTATACAAAAAACAGCAGAGTTACATGGATTCAATCCTCCCATCATAAGGAACATGCCAAAAAGAAAAGAAAAACTCAAGGTAATTTCACAAACTACATTGACACCACTTACAAACACAAACTGGAAATACAGAAAATTAACCTACCATCCTTGGGCTTTTAGAAAATTTGAGTGAATCTTCAAAAAATTAAGCATAAGAGTAGCACCTCAAAACAAATTCAGTCTGAAGAAACTGCTAAAGAAGCCACTTAAAAACACAATCCTCAACACTTTAAAATCTGGAATTTCTTAGCTCAGCTCTGCGAGTTGTGAAAGAAGCTACATAGGAAAACTAAAAGAAATTAGAAATCAGAGAAAAGAAACACCAGAGAAACGTAAAACTGAAACAGAAAAGTCTGCTGTGTCACATAATTTATGGATAGAAAACCAACTCTAGGCCGTAACATGAAATTATTATAAATCATTTATTTCACCAATAGAATTGAACATCAGACAGTGCTGTGGACGAACAGCTAGACCGTTTGCCTACTACCTAGGCAGGCCAGGTTTGATCCCAAGGACCCACATGTGGTATTCGTGGTGGACGAAGCTGCATCTGAGCAGGCTTTCTCAGGGTTCTCTGGTTTACTCGCCACTCATTACACCAATTGCTTCATCATCACCTTTCCATTTATTGATTTCACCTACATTTCATACCATCCTCTTCCTCACTATCATACCTGGTGCTTCGCTGATAATGCACTTCCAGGTCTTCACTCTGTCTGGTTCATAGGTTCGTTCCTTTTCTCCCCGACATGTAGCTGACCCTAGGCACAAGCTTGTAGATCCTAGGGGGTGTAAGTCCTACATAAGGGGAGCGTAATCAGGTAAAAAAAGGAGAAGAATTGAACATTTGGGGGAAAAAGATACATAATCAAAAACAGTAATAGAGTAATACATTTTTAAATTCTGGCATTAAACAAGTGTTGAAACAAACTAAAACTTTGTGCCCCTAACACCAGATAGCAACAGGATCATAGCAGCAGGAGGAAGGTAGCTTAACTAACCTAATGGTTGAGGTTGAGAACAAATGATCTTGAAAAGTTTCAGTTTTTCCAACATCTTAAAGTGAAGGCGAGTGTAAATAAAGTGACTCAAAAAATTGAACTCAAACATAAAGGATACCTCTGTTAATAATGCTTCTATTTTTAATATTTACAATATTTATATGTGAGTTGGTTTAGTGATACTACATCACCTACATTTATCTAAAATTGGACATGTTTCAAGAACTGTTGCTCCCATTATTAACCTGATGCAGAAAGCTTCTGACAAATGTAAATTGTATAGCAGTTCTTTTATGATAATTCTGCTGTAACTATGAGTCTTATCTACAGGGCGTTATGGGTGTAAGTGGACAAATAATGACAATAATTATTATACCTCCAATAAGTGTTCAATTTTCCACAAATTCAACTTTGTTCTTATGAACTTACAACAACATAAAAAATTATCTTCACTCTTTTACAAATATCGGCGCTATTAGGTCCTGAAACTATTCAAGACCTTCGTGGTTCTGCACAAGTTAAATCCACACTTTTGTAAATATCTTGGAATATTTACGATATAATCGTGCTTGATGAATATCTACACGCAGTGTTCAATTAAATGTCCTTCAGCAATACAATCCAATCAAATCTCTTTACATTCAGCAGCATGAATATGTGTCCGTCTACATCGATGCATGTATCATTAGTTATTCATTACCTCTCTATAGGGGTAGGTAATTATTTATTTCCCTAGTTATGGGCATAGCAACCAAGATCAATTGGCTATTGGTTGGTTCAATCACAATACACCAATCATGTGGCCATGATCGACCTTGAATACATTTCCCTATGCAGTTTTGGGACCTTGACTAAAAAGGAAAAATCACAATTCTGACAATCAAACACAATATTCACAGTTGGCCTGTCCAAACAACCTGGCATATTCTCTGGTGCACTTTAACACACCCAATTCCAGTTACAATTGGTTACACTGAAAGGAAATTCTTACTGCAAATAAGATATTTTAGCCGAACTCTGCGGTGTGGAGGTAGCATATCTGATTCATTGAAGTTTGAATCTCCATTAGAATGGGTTATCTGGATAAGAGGTTTTACAAAATTTTCCCTTGTCCTTAAAAGATGAATGCTGAGTAACTCTAAGATCTAATGACCCTCAGCCCATTTGAGAACCATTTTAACCATTTTGTTCATTCACTGTCAAATGACCTACCTGATTAATTTTTGCTTGAAATTATTTGTAACACATATGAACGTTTAGTTTAAATAATTATCAATATGTAATATTTGACACTGAATGCTAATTATATTTAAATTGCTTCATATTGTGACACTGGCCAGCAAGCTGGCGCGCATCAGAAAGAAAGCCATGGTCAAGCTACCTCAAACCTCTTGTGGCAAGTAAACACCCGAGTGTGGCAGGACAAACAAGTTTGGGAACACTCCGGATGCTTCGACTGCCGGCTTATTTGTGGAAGTGTCAAGAAAATGTAAATTTCTAGAAAAATTCATGCTGTGTCATTCTTGCCTATAAAAAGCTTGCAGGATAGCAAGAGAGAACAGTTTTTTTTTTAGACGAATTGTGATGGAATCATGCATATTGAATGAGTGTGATCGTAGAATTCAGTAGTTTGTTAGAGAGAACTGAAAGATTGAAAAGTGTGTGTCAAGACTATGAGAGAACTGAACAACAGTGAGCTGAGAGGCCATGAAGAATTATTGATGTGTTATCGAGAGGGGGGGACTGTGTTTTTGTGATTCAGTTTTAGAAGGAAAAATAAATTGACAGAAAAAGTAATTCAAATTGTAATTTTGTCACAATATTGACATTTAATCAGTACATGTTAAAGGCATCAATTGTTTTTGTTATTAATTGCATGTATTAGGAATTGCTTTTGTGCTGACACTATATTAGGAGAATTTTATTGGATTTAGATTATGCTTTATTCTAAACCAAGTTACCATGGCCATTATTAATGTACAAGCTAGACACTAAAGCAGATATGTATTTGAAGCAATCTTTAAGATAAACAATCATCCATGATAGCTTAATTTTATTAACCGAATGGTTTTTTTTTAGTTATTATTTAATCCATTATCAATTTGTGGAAATGATCATTATTGTTAACCCTGCTTCAATGTTTCAATCATGTTTACATAATTGATAATTGTTTTATTGCATACCATGTTCGGAGGGAGTTTTGAAACATGAATTAATGTTACTTGTGACATGACTGAAATGACCATAAAATCATATCATATACATGACATGATGTCATCGGGATAATTCTGCTGAAAAAAGAAAAGGCATTATTAAGGAAGACTAAAATTGAGAGATACTGCTATAGTTACATATTAAAATTTTCTAAACAGTACTTGGTCAATGCATTTGCTAAAGATGGGAGCTATTTTTTGGTAACTTCCCAGGAAAATATTTAAGATGTTCTCGGGCTTCGAGCCAGGTGTAGTGATTAAGAGCCATCGACGTTTCAGGAGTATGCATCTGTCCCTGATGATGGGAGAGATGCACACTCCTGAAACATTGATGGCTCTTTATCACTACACCTAGCTGGAAGCTTGAGAACGTCTTGAATACGTTCGTCACCAGGAAAGCTTCAGATCTTATATATTTCCTGGAAAACAGTAACTCATATGGTTTCGGGCAGGTCAATTATTTGGAAATGTTTAAAAACTTGAAGAAATATTATAACAGTGTAATAATTATAACAATAAAAGGTGTGCAGTAAAATAAATTTGTAAATTATTTGAGAGGTAGAACTGGAGCTTAAAAATTCAATACCACAGCTGGGATTTGAAAAATAGACCCTCCGCCAACAAACTGTTGGTGTTTTTATACATACAAACCGTGTGAGGGCAATGTTTGAAAGGTAGAACTGGAACTAAAATTTTTAAATTTAATTGGAGAAGCAAATATATGCTTTATATTTCCTGGCCACTGCCCAAGATTAAGAGTTCTCATCGCTCAAAATGCTTCTAAGTAAAAACGACTGCACCAATGCTATGGAATATGTGTTTGTTTTCTCTCTTCTCCTTGGAGAATCAACAAGTAAGAAATTTATTATTCTGCACTATTGCAATCTAACATGAAATTCAATGGCAGGTAGAAAGCAAATATATTAAACACCAGATTTGTTCATTGTATATTATTCGAAGCAATGTACCCAATTATTTAACTGAAGTCATTAATAAGTAATTAAGACCCATACTTTGTCCACGTTATTACTGCTGTCTTTTACCTTGCCCTGGAGATAAAATAAGACATTCTTGCTACCACTACCTGCAGGTAACTATGCAGATAATATTCATTATTATTCATGAAACTTATTTTCAACCCACTTACATATGAAATAAATGGAATTCTGTGTAATGGAATACTTATACTGCTATCTATCAATAGAATTGATTGTTTCCTTTACTTCAGCTTACCTCTGAGGCATAATTATTTGCATTAGCTATTGATTGATTCCTTGGACGCTTGTACCCTGTATTTCCAGTTGCATTCTGATGAGATTGATCTGTGACTGGCACGCTGATTAGCTCCCTTTGTGGCTGTGGATTGTACGCAACTGGCCTTCCCATTGCTCCCCGCATCATGTTTCCTATGAAAAAATATTTCTATTATCAATAAATTAACTTTAAAATATTCTCACCAGCAGTAAAAAACCTCTAGCTCCTGCGTAAGCTTTATTTTCACTTTCTGTCACAATAATAAAATAGTGGCAGATGTGTTGGATGCATATACAGTGACACTATTCATGTGTTACAGCTTGTCTAAAACATCATGACACTTCATATGCGCAAGTGAGGAGAAATGCAGAGAAGTGGTGAGAGTGGTGAGGGAGCAAGTGACTAGAAGATTACCAGAGCTTGGAGGCAGTCACGTATGCAACACATGAACTTATCACTCTCGCCGCAGCTGGAAAACTGACCCCCACTTCTCTTTTATGCAAGTGAACTGCCCAGTGCTATTACGCATCTTTGCTTCAGGAGTGGGGGATTGTCAGGACGTTTTAGACAACTTATACTATAGAAGTGTAAGTGACTTTTTTATTACTTGGCATAATGCCAGTAGCAATGAAAAATATTTGTGTACCTTTATATGTAAACATGTTGCAGTGTTTTATTACCCTAACTTCAATTTCTACACCAAGAACTTACTAGTACATTCCACAATATATACGAAGTGATATAGACAGTGAGACTTTTCAAATATTTTAGACATATATGAGTCGACTTGTAGACATAGTTTCACTTACACTTATTTTATCCAGACACGTTTCAAAGACCAGTGTTTTCATTCTTAACAGTTTCTCAACTGGCGGTTGAAGAGGAAACATTTGCTACTATCTGGGTTGCTGGATATAAACTTCAGGGTTATGTGAACATTCTTCATTATAAGTATTTTCTCCCAAATTATCAGTCCAGATGAAATAAGTGTAACTGAAACTATAAGTGTCTACAAGTCGACTCATATACTTCTAAAATATTACTGGAACATGTTTATATCACTTTGTATATCTTAAGTGGAATTAGTATAGCATGTTTCAGAAACTGTTTTCTCCATCGAGAAGCATTATGCATACACAAAATAAACATCATTCATTAATTGATTGAAGTTTTATTTACGGGTGGCACCGTGGCCGAGTGGTTAGAATGCTTGCCTACCACCTAGGCGGTGCGGGTTCAATCCCAGGGACCCGCATGTGGTATTCGTGGTGGACAAAGCAGCGTCAGGGCAGGTCTTCACCAGGTGCTCTGATTTCCTCCGCCACTCATTCCACCAATTGCTTCATTGTAACCTTTTCAATCATCCATTTCGCCTGCATTTCATATCATCCTCTTCCTCAATATCATACCTGGTGCTTGGCTAACCACCTGCTTCAGGTCTTTACACTGTCCGGTTCAGAGGTTCCTGTGCTCCCCGACAGGTGTCTGACCCAAGGCACTGGCTTGTAAGTCCCACATAAGGGGAGGGTAATCAGGAAAAAAAGAAGTTTTATTTACACTATACCTTACTTTTGAAGATTAGGATATGTTTCAGATACCTTTGTTTTCCATCTTCAGCTGATCACTAACTGACAGATGTAGATGTCACATCATATAGTACTGATGGTGGTGATATGAACTTGATAAGCTGGTCAGTTGGTGGGGAATCAAAGTTCATAACTCTGTCCTTGTTTTTTATAATGTATACGTTCACCGAAACTGAGAGCTCATTTGGGTATTTTGCTGTCCTGAGAAGGTTAGCTAGAGCATGTCATGGCGTTTGTTCCAAAAATGTGCTACTACAGCTGAGTTTTCAATTTGTTTGTACTTTATACATTGAAAGTGTTCTTTTAATCTAGTCTTCAAATTTCTCTCTCTCTCTCTCACACATACACACACCCCACAATGGACCTTTTTCTAAAAATGCTCTTTTGTGGATTCAGGGGGCCTCAAAACATTTATTTTGGTGGTGAAATCTTGACATGGAATTTCTGGGTAGAATACAATACTTTCTCTACTTACAACACATAGTAGAGAAAGTAAAAAGAACTGCAAAGGTTCAAACATGTTCTGCCAGATAATGCACTTGGGAAAATGCGAACATACAATATGGAATATTTTGATAACGGCTAATACCACACACACAAAAAAAAAATTGACACCAATAATGTATTTCAATAAGCTCTACATTTTTCCTTCAGTAAATTTTTGCCTATACTCTTATGGCATCCCAGCTGTACAAAATTCAATGTCAATGAAGAAGAGTTCACAAGCTGTTTCCACAAAATCCAAAACATACATTTACTGCTTTTGTCGCTATCTCTCTCTTCTACATGGACCCATTTTCTAGAAGTGTTTCTGGATTCAGGGGCTCTTAAAACATGTATATCTGATGAACTCTTTAACAACAAATTTTTGTGCAAAATTCATTACTTCTATACTAGCTAAGGATTATTGGAAGTAAAAACATAAAAATGCAACACCTATACTAACGACCTCAGGTTGTTATCCCATTTATTGTTGAATATATTCTGTCTTACACACTGTAAAGAACTGTAGTTCCATATATAAGTCACTCATGCATATGTTCCTAATGCTTCTGAGATGTAGTTACACAACAGAAAATAGGAAAAATCTTTAAGCACAGCAACATAAGAAAAGTAATTACCACAGAATTTCTGCTATAGGGACACCATGAAGAATCAAACTTCTTTTCTTAATGATTTACAAAACAGAGAGGTCCATAGGCAATCTCAAGTCACCTTTGATGAAAATCTATGAATATAACCAAATTGGAATCTGTTCAAATCTTAGGGAGAGCAGATAAGTCCAGCTCAAATTTGGAAAGAAATTAAATCAAAAATTGATGTGTTGCACTCACATGACTCCCTCTACTCTTGTACTAACCGCTCTTACAAACTTGTATGTCTATATCTTCTTCATGTTAGTTGAGATAAACATTTGTACAAATTATCTTATTGCTTATTTCCTTGTACATGCAAGGGGAATATTAGAATACAGCAGGCTTTATGTGATAGTCAAATCTTTTAAAGCTTTGAGATCCCATTCTCTTTCCACATTTAACATATTAAAAATGAACAACGATGTTCCACTTCATGAAAGTTAACTTTTCCGAAACTGACACAAATAACAAGGAATATTTCCGAAACGGTTCACTCTACCAAAAAATTTATTTGGAATATATTGTGTGTTTTAGCGAGATTTACATTTTTTATAGAGTAAGACTTTGTCTATCTCTTACAGTTTACGAGTTATTCAAAAGTCATCCAGGGTAAACAGGACTACATATGCTTTAGACAGAAAATTAAAAATACACATTTCATTTGTCATCAAAATATCTCAAACATATGGCATTTTAATCAAAATCGTTAGTCATTTTCAAAAAATATAATTTTCGAAAAATTGTCCATGTAAAGGGTAGATTAGGGTGGAGCAATTTTCTTCAAAATCTTCGTGTTGCATCCTTAAAAGACAATAAACTTAAATACCAACTTTGGTTTTTAACTGACTTTTCATTTTTGAGTTATGCTGTCCACAGACTGACAGACACACACATGGACCTTTTTTCTAAAAATGATTTTTTTTTTTTTGGATTCAGCGGCCCTAAAAACATATATTTCTGGTGAAATCTTGACATAGAATTTTTGGGTGGAATACAATACTTCCTCCACTTAGTAGTAGAGAAAGTAAAAAAGTGGATATCAGATACTGAACATGTGTAGTGCTTCACGCCATGTGACAAGAACAAATGATAAGTGAACTGTGTTCAGGGGTAGTAGAGGGGATATAAATAAGAGTTTAGGGTTAATGTTCATTAAGGATGTTAAAAAAAGTGAAAGTTAAGTGAGGAAAGAAAGTGGAAGTGATATAGAGCTAAAGAGAAAGCGAATAAGTGAAGTGTAGGAAATTATTAAACAGGAAACTAAAGAAAAATGAGGGGGAAAATAAATTTTAGAATGAAATGAGTAATCTAAAATAGTAATGATCTTAGGGAAAAGAAAGTATAAGAGAATTTGGGAAAATAAGAGAATTGACAAGACAGGTTTGAAGAAGGTTAATTAACTGTTGTCCAAGAATAAACGGCACACGTCAAAAATTATATACAGAGAATCGCAGAGGGCTGTCACATGACAGACGGGCTAGGGCGCAAGTTCATGGGCAACCCAACATGTATATGCTTTGGTACTCAATAAATTCATATTCATTCATGAACAACCTGTCAATGTAGGTAACTGGCAGAAATGGTCCATCTTTAGGTCAATGTTTTCCAAATAGTGCAAGCTGCTACTGGATAAACTCATTTATACTATTTATTTCACTTGGTAAGGGTCAACACACAACACTATTTGTTATGGATCCCCTAGAACACTGCAACAGAAGGGCCTCTGGCACTAGAAATTCAAAAAGAATGCAAAGGAATGCAAGCATCATATGTAGCTATATTTGCAGGTGTCCTATGCATCATTTGTAGGCATCTACTTGATTGGTATCTCATTAGGAACTCCTCAGTATGCTTTCAGTATAATATTCCACATTCAAAACACATAAAATATACACACCTGTAGGACCCCCTCTAAATGAGCCCCTGCCCCACATCATTCTCGTGTCTATGCTAGGGGCATCGGGATTGTATTCTGTAAAAGAGAAAGATAAAATAAATATTAACTTAAAAACAGTTAATTTTGTTATTTATGTGCTTCAGATAATAACAAGTGTGCAAGCCCATATACACATGAAAGAAAAACAAAGGAAATAATGATAGAACAGAACAGAAAACGAATATGCTTTGAAAGGCATAAATGAAGCTTCTACCAAGCAAATGAGTACAATGGGGGATTATGCTTATTTGTTCTTTTATTTTAATTATGACATTTACATGAAATCTTAATATAAAATTTTTAATGCACTATTATCTACTGGAGATAAATTGCAGAGAAAGTGAAACTTGTGAGAATTTTATGAGCAATCCTTTACTTATGGAGAACAACAGTAATAAAACAAAGTTAACTCATACCCATATTTCCTGGATGTGGTCCTCTCATATGATGATGAGGTACAGTAGGAGGATGCTGCAAATGGTGTTCTACAGGAAGGACAGGTACAGTTCCTCCTGGTTCAGCAACAACTTCCGTTGCAGTCCCAGCTGTTGTACTAGGAAGTGGTGGAGCTGTGCCAGTTGCAGCTGGAACCGTTGCTGCTGGATTAAGTGTGTGGGAAGGAAAAGCCAGTACTCTTGACAATGCAGTATCCTCCAACACTACTGGATCATTTCCATGGTCATAAGGACATAAATCACCTCGCATGCAATAGCCCTTTTCTGCAAAATAGAGCATTCAAACTGTTATATTCATATCTACATACACAAAAAGCTGAAAATCTTACACTAATATCACTCACTAACACAACAATGTTGTTTGAAGAAACATTTCATTTCTGAACAAAACAATAACATTCAGAAATTACATAAGCTAAATCGGATCCGGAGGTCCAGAGCCACAGGGTAACTACATACAAAAAATAGATTAAAAAATTCTATGTTTAGTATTTGAATCCCAGAACCTGGTAATTCTATCATTACAGTTGGCAGTTTAGGTAGAGAATTAAATGAGCTCAAATGAGCTTAGAAAATAACAGCTGTCTTACGTTTGTATTCTTTGAATTAGGGAAAACCTGGAAAAAGACTTACCTAGTCAACTCATCCCAAACAAGAGTCAAACAAAGTTCCTCCTGAATGTGAGACAAATGAATAACATCCCAAGACTCAGCAATATAATTGTTGCAATATGAGGTGTAATAAAAAAATAACAGGAGTTTTTATTTTTCTCAAAGAAAACATCAACACCAATTTTGTACCCTTCAAAATAATTCTCCCAAAATATAATTATACACATGTAATGCACTTTTTCAAATCTTAGAAGCACTTCTAATCAACGGTGGCAACACATTGTCCTTTCATGGTTCTCTTCAGTGTCAGGAATAGAAAGATGCCGTAGAGGGTAATGTCCTGCAAATATGGGGCTGAGGCAACATAGTGGTTTTGTTCTTTGCCAAAAAATTACGAATAAGCTGCGAGATGTTAGTGGGAGCATTATGTAATGCACTTTCCATGAATCATTTTGCCACAATTCTGGTGGTTTTCAGCAGATTGTTTCATGTATATGGTGCATGATTTCCGGATAGTAGTTTTTAGTGACCAACAACCATGTGGTAGTGATGGTAATGATACACAACACCACTGAAATTGAGGAAAACCTTCACATTCGATCAAACTTGTCCAAATTTTTTTGGTCTTGGCTCTTCCATGGAGACAACTGAGCCTTGGTTTCAATGTCATACCTACACACCCATGTTATGACCTACCTACAAAGTGTTGGATCTTTACTGACTCCATTCAGCAATTTCTGAGTAATACCTATGTCATTTTTGGTCAAAATTTAGCAATTTGGGAACAAACTTTGCTGTCACAAATTTCAGGCCCAAAACATACAAAACTTTGCTTGGCATAAGTCAAATGATACACAGACATCATCAACAACCTCTTTGATAGTGATTGGGTGATTTTCCAGAATAATTTTATTTGTTCAACGTTGTCATTGATTATTGATGTGCTAGGGTATCCAGGGCAGTCGTCATCTTCATGACCCTCTTTGAAACGTCAATACAACTCAAACTCTTTTATTACTAATAGCAGATTTGCCAAAAGCTACAGTCAACATTTCAAATGTGGTGCTACACTTTACTTCATTTTCAAACAAAATTTAATATAGATTCTTTGATATCCATCTTTTCCCGAAGTTAAAACTGCCAAGCACACCAAAACTTGAAAGCCTTGTTGACTGTCAACAACGAACTAAACATTAAAAAAACTGCAAATTTCAACATCCATCAGGAAATGTATATCAACAAGATTTAAAAAGAAAAGTTTGAAAGGTAGAACTGGAACTTAAAAATTCAATGCCACAACTGGGATTCGAACCACAGACCTTCCGCTTACCGGGCGGACGCTCTAACCACTGAGCTATTGTGACAAACTGCCAAAGTGGCAATAAATTCTCAAACCAGTTCGTATTTCTCCTGGTAAACCACAATAGCTCAGTGGTTAGAGCATCCGCCCGGTAAGCAGAAGGTCTGTGGTTCAAATCCCAGTTGTGGCATTGAATTTTTAAGTTCCGGTTCTACCTCTCAAACTTTGCCCACACACGACTTGTGTGTTTAAAAACACCAACAGTAAGTTTGTTGGCATAAATAAATAAAAGTTTGAAATTTTGATTTAAAAATTCCTGTTATTCTTTTTTATCACACCTTGTATAATCTAGAATTCTACTTACCATCAAAATCACGGCATCTGCGTTTAGAATTGAAAATGCCAGTTAAGAGAGTTGGGCCAGAAGAAGGAGCAGCTTCTGGAGCATTTTTGCCACCAGCACTCACTACACTCTGAATACTCTGTGATGTTGTTGTCAACCTCATATCTACGTCACCGTGATTACTATCTTGTGTGGGAGTGCCAGCTCCAGAAAGTGGTTCTTTCTTGTCTCTGCTTCTATCTGCATGACACAACATCATAAATAAGAGTTGAGTACTGAGCAAGCAGCGAGAGAATGGAGACATGTGTCGAGAACGCTCCCATAAGAGGAAAAAGGATGCAAAGGACATGGCTGGCTAAGATACTAAAGACGAAGTGATAGCAGTCTGGGGGAAATAGGAAAAATACTAGTAATGGAAGAGAGGACAGAGGGAAATAAAACAAGAGAACTAGTCAATAAATAACAGGAAATACTTCAAAATGTACAAATGATAAAAGAAGAACTATGCCAATGTCCCACGGCCCAACTTTTTGGTTCAGTGCATTGTGTACAACAAAAGTGCATCATGAGACATCGAGAGTTGGATACAATTTTGTTGCGTACAATTTCTATCCAATTTTTTGTATCCAACACGATAGAGTTGCATCTCATTTTTTCATCCAACAGCATGAAAATAGCCAATCAGCATCAGTAACGTAACAATATGGTGGACTGCGCATGCAATGTGTAGTCAGCTGTTGTGTATGTACAGCTCTGTGTTTGTGTGTGGCGTTTGTGGTTTTTACAGAACTTGCAGCATTCTAGAAATGAGAAACTGGACTCAGGAGGCCATTGTATCCCTCATTTAAGTGTCTGAACGCTTCGAGTTTTTGTTTTTATGAAATGAGTTAAAATCTCCTATCCATACTAAGATTAAACTATTACAATTTTATTGATCTGTACCTCCTTTGTGCTGTAATTGATTATCTCATATTTGTGTCCTGCTGCGTAATTTTGTCTTCAACATGGTGTGAAAGGCTGAGAAATAAGTCTTCATCAATTTGTAGAAAATTGCAATAGTTTTCTGGGTCCTCTAACCTCAATTCGTTTTGCAGTAGATCCAATATAGCTAGCCCATGCCATATTCTCTTCTTTGTAACTATGTGTCCGCCAACGTCTTTTGCTTCTGATACATCTTTTCTTCCTGCTCAGACTCGTGGAAATATATCACAAACCTATATATAATATGTTGTTGGCTAATGCAGGATTTCTGACAATGAAGTCATTGGTCCTCTTGCTCTCCAATATTTTTCACTGATGGACGGTGCAATAAAAGTGGCCGGGCATATTTGAAGGTGGTCTTGGTCCATCTCCTCTTGCAAATCACATAGAGGACAGAGTGGTGAAGAATATATCCCAATTATGTTCAAATGCTTTGCCAGACAATCATGTCCTGTAATCAACCTGAAGGTTGCAACTGCCATTTTTCGAGGATACTCAGGAATGACTGTTTGAATGTTTGGTAGTTCCCATTGCTGGTACCATTTTTAGCAAGAAAATCAGCTTTGTCATGTCCACTCAGTCCACAGTGAGCTGGTATCCATTGAAAGTTTAGGTATTTTTGAAGTGCTACACAAAATATAATATAGCAATCGCTAAATTAATATTTGCATCCACCATGTTTATTTCTCATGCTTGCTATGTGTGCTGTCATTTATTTTGGACTAAAATGCTTCATAGTGGTGCAGTTTTTGCAATTATTAATACGGAATGTGCTGTGCTATGAGACTCCTTTTCTATCTAGGTCGTGGTAACGGATGGAATGAAAAATCACACAATGTTTCTTCACCACAATGTATTATTTTATTAACACTTCATCGATACTTTACATTAAATAATTTCTCTCAGCACCATTCTAAATGATTTAAAACGCTTCCACTTTCTCATTTAGTGGAACCAATGCTTGATGAAAGTCTGGTGAAAATTCTATGTTCAGGCTACCTAAATATGTCCTTTCAGCTGGAATACACACACGCGAATGAACAGTTTATGGCATCATCTGACGCGACACTGCCTTTTTCGTATACATCCACGTATGCGTCCATCAAATCTTTCTTGTTAGGGAAGCGATTCCTAATCATCCTCCCCTACTTTTATTATGGAACACATATAATTCTAATATTTATACATATATATTAAAATCAAATATGGAAAGATTTATGACGTCTTTGGGCAAACTTAGTTGTTCATAACAATGAACATTTTTAACACGTTTTCGTCATTTGATCAATTCATACCAACATCAAAAAACAAATTACACTTTTAACAAATATTTACATAAACGATTTTCTTTTGGGGTCTTCTAATGTTCTGTCTCAATAGTGTGACAGACACTGTTTCTTTTGTGTGCAATTCCATTGGATTCAAAAAGTTTGGTCAAGAAAGTTGGACTATCGGACACCAGCTTTACAAAACATTAAAGAAAAAATGGAAAAATGGGAGGACAAAAGCAGGAAATATAACTTGGTGTTTGTAGGAATAGCAGAAAGGACAGGTTTCAATCCAAGGCAAGAGGTAAAGGAAATTCTGGAACAGAAGCTACAGACGACAATAAGTAATGACATACATGAAGCATTTAGATTTGGAAGAAGAAACATTCTAGCAACACTTAGAAGTACATATACAACTTACAACATAGTGGAACAGACAAAAAACTGAAAGGAACAAATACCTTTATCAACAAAAACTTAACATATGACCAAAAGCAGCAAATGAAATTAACAGAGCACAAAAAACAAGCAAAAAGTGAGAGGAAACAGGCTACATCCAAGGTTTAAAATTGGGAGAGATGGATAAATTGCAAAGGAAAAGAATGAACTAACAGACACAGTAGCGGAAATTCAAGAAGTGATGAGTCATGAAACACAGAAAATTAATAAGTCAACCGTATCATATTTTGATGAATCGCTGAGATGGGAAAGTCACATTACCTCAAGGACAGATGCAAGAGAGAAAAAAGAGGTGAAGTAGCAAGTGACAAGGTGACAGAGAAGGAGAAGAGAGAAGCTACGGCTGATTACAGCAGTTTGACAGAGAAAGAAGATGGTGGTGGGAGAACACAAAAGTTAGTAGAAGACAAAACAGTGAGGAAAAAGTGGGCAATATGAGTGCAAATTACTCAGATAACAAAGGGACAATTTCAACGTTGAGTGGAAATAAATTGAGTAAACAAGATGTGTGGGAGGATGGAGAAATAGGCATTATGTATGTGGGTGAAATGGAATGGAAGAAGGGTGAGCAGAAAAGACCAGCACGTATCTGGAAAGATACACAAAAGTGGGAATCAGATAGTGAAAATGTGTTAATATATAGGAAACTGAAAAAAGGGAGGAAAATGCTGCCCGTACAGTGTGACAAGGAAGAACAAGTGATTAAGTTAACTGTATTCAGGATTGGTACGATGGAAATAAAAGTTTAGGGATAAAGTCAAGTAGGTATTATAAAAATCTGACGTGCTGCACTCACATGACTTTTTCTATTCTTGTACTAACCATTCTTATAAACCCTTATTCCTATATCTTCTTCGTGTTAATTGAGATAAACCTTTGTACAAATTATCTTATTGCTTATCTAAAGTAAAAACAAATTAGAAACTAAAAGCTTCACTTATCTTAGTAATATTCCAAATTGTTTGGTGTTAACAAGTTTCGAGTTGATTCCAACTCATTCTCATTGGTATAGCTTTGAGAATGAGTTTAGTTTCTAATTTGTTTTTACTTTAGATTCTTGTTGCTTTACTGTTAATAGATTCATTATTTCCTTATTTATCATATTGCTTATTTCCTTGTAGGCTTTGTGCGATAGTCAAATCTTTTAGAGTTTTGAGATTCCATTCTCTTTGCACGCTTAACATATAAAAAAAGAACAACGATGTTCCGTTTCACGAAAGTTTTAAGTTTTCTGAAACTCACACACATAACAAGGAATATCTCCAAAATGGTTCACCCTACAAGAAAATTTATTTGGACATAAATTGTGTATTTTAGCAAGATCTACATTTTTTTGTGTAGTATGATTTGGTCTATCTCTAACGGTTTACCAGTTATGTAAAAGTTGTCCAGAGTAAATACGACTACAGGGGCTATAGCCAGAAAATTAAAGATATACATTTCATTTGTCATAAAACTATCTCAAACATGACATTTTAATCCAAATCATTAGAGCCATTTTCATTAAAATCAAAATTTTCGAAAAATTTTCCATGTAAAGGGTAGCTTAGGGTGAGGCTATTTTCTTCAAAATCCTCATGTCACACCCTTGAAAGACACTAAACCTAAACACTAACTTTGGTTAACCTACATTTTGTATGCACAGGCACAGGCACACAGAGACACACGCACGCACACAGACACACACACAGGCATGCATGCACGCACGCATGCGCACACAGATGTTTTTCTAAAAATGTTTTTTTTTATTCAGGGGGTCTCAAAACATATTTCCGGTGAAATCTCGACATCGAATTTTTGGGTGGAATACAGCAGAGAAAGTAAAAAAGTGAAAGTTAAGTGAGGAAAGAAAGTGGAAGTGATAAAGAGATAAGAAGGTGAATCAATGAGATGTAGGAAATTATTAGCAAATGATCACGAAACATAAGAAAAAATTAGGGGGAAAGTAAAGTTTAGAATGGAATGAGTAATATAATGAACTTAGGGAAATGGGAATTATAAGAGAATTTGATGAAAATAAGTGAATCAAAAGACGAAAGTTAAAAGAAAAGACAAATTTGAATAAGGCTAATTAACAGCACACGTCAAATTATATGTTGAGAATCTCAGAGGGCTGTCAAACGAGGGGCTAGGGCAGCCCAAGATGAACATGCTTTAGTATTCAATAAATTCATATTCATAAATAAGAGTAACAATCAAGTAGGCAACACAGAAATAGGTGGAGACCTTCCTCATTTCAAAGTTAGTAGTAAGTTAGACAAATGTTCACAGATGCACCAAGCTCAGCTTACCTGCATTTTTGGAACCAGTGCAGAAGTAATATTGGGGTACCCCAAAACAGACTGTATCATTATTTTGCAAAAATGTGTTTTCATAACCTCAGAATAGAGGGCCTTTTTATAATTGTGAAGCACAATATTATGATCTATGCTATGGCTTTAATACTGGAAGAGTTAATGTTGTTCAGGTTTTGATTATTTTTATTTTAGACTTACTTTGTTTTTAAATGGAAAATGCAATAAGGACAGAATATTTTATCATCTTTTTCTTTTTTATTGTTGTTTCATTTGTATGGCACCTTTTAACTTCTTTGGTCATATTCGGAACTTTGGCTTAAGAAACAACTGAGGGTGCTATTGTTTGCTGGGCTGTAGTATTTCACATTGATTTTTATCGTTATTTTAACATTAAACACAAATACTGTCTGTCCACCAGTTCATGGTCCCTGGCAGGAATGCGACAAGTTCATACATCAGTAAATAATTCTAGGTATACAGTGATACCTGAAGCTCGACCCATGCCTCAGGTTGCACATAATGTAAGTGCATCCAGAAGCATAGTGGACCTCCGCTAAAAGCCAGTCAGTCACTTCTAACAATGGGAGCAAAAGCTCTTAAAACCAGTCAATTTTTATGTTAAGAATTCTTAGGTAGTTATTTACGCATTATTAGGGACACAAAAATTACAAAATGCATTTTATAATCAAGTACAAATAAATTACTCCATGAAAAATATTGGAGCACTTAAAGTGAATGGTTTCACTGTCAATAGTTGTGCCCTTAGATAAACATGAGCACAAAATTGCTGAAAATGTGACATATTAATGTGGTCTAACCTGGAGTTCGTGATCGTGACCTCGAGGAAGTTAATCTGCCTAGTGGAGGTGACCTATTGCGATATCTTCCTCTGTGGTTGTACCTCGGTGACCTGGAGCGAGAGCGTGAATTTCCCATGCTCCTGGTGCGTGATGGTCCTCCACTGCTTCCACTAATTGCATTTGGTGAATTGGAGCGGGACCAACTTCTTCTGTAATAAAACAGTACAGTTATTGAACAGGTCTACATATTATGTGTTGACCCTCCAAAAACTTTTGCTTAGAATCACACATTATCATCAAGCAGTTATTCTCTCAGATTCCAGGGTCGCAATTATAGTAATTACTTCCAAGTTGTCACCAAAAAACCAAACAATTATAGAATGTTGGAAAATCCTTACCCATCTAACAGCACTTCAGAAACGACCTAGTCTTCCAACAGATACCAGCTCACTGTGGACTGAGTGGTAATAAAGCTGATTTCATTGCAAAAAAGGGTACCAGCGGTGTACAAAAATCTATAGTTAATCTACCATTTTATGCAGCAAAAAGATTAGCTAGTCTTCCAGCGGATACCAGCTCACTGTGGACTGAGTAGTAATAAAGCTGATTTCATTGCAAAAAAGGGTACCAGCAGTGTACAGAAATCTATAGTTAATCTACCATTTTATGCAGCTAAAAGATTAGTCAACTCTGAATTCAAAAAAATTATTGCAAAATTATTATATATTTATGCCAACAAACTTACTGTTGGTGTTTTTGAACACACAAACCATGTGTGGGCTATGTTTGAGAGGTAGAACTGGAACTTAAAAATTAAATGCCACAGCTGGGATTTGAACCACAGAACCTCCACTTACTTAAAAACTCTTATTCCTATATCTTCTTAATATTAGTTGAGATAAACATTTGAAAAAATTATCTTATTGCTTATTTCCTTGAAGGTCCAAGGGGAATACTAGTATACAGTAGGCTTTGGGTGATAGTCAATCTTTTAAAGCTTTGAGATTCCATTCTCTTTGCATGCTTAACATTGAGACAGAATATTAAAAGACCCCAAAAGAAAATCGTTTATGTGAATATTTGTTAAGAGTGTAATTTGCTTTTGATATTGGTATGAGTTGGTTAAATAACAAAAACGTGTTACTAATGTTCATTGTTACAAACAATTAAGTTTGTTTAAAGACGTCATAAATATTTCCATATTTAATTTTAATATATATGTATAAATAAAAGACTTATATGTGTTCAATATTGAAAGCGAAGGGAGAATGGATAAGGATCGCTTCCCTAACAATGCGGGAACTATTTGATGAATGCATACGCGGATGTATACAAAAAGAAGTGTAATGAGTCGCCAATTTTCTAGTCATTAGCATCAATGTGTTTGGCGTAGATGGACGTATTTTTATGTGTGCCCGTCATAAAATAGTGAAAGTAAATTTACTAAGTTTTTAAAGACCGTTGATTTGTGTAAAATAAGTAAGATATTAGCTAACTTAAATAAGTTAGTTAATATGAAGTGCACGAGTAAATAAAAGGACGTAAAATAGACGAAGTGTAAAGTGATAGAAAACATGTTTAGCGAAATATCGCTAAATTTTTAGACATTAAATCCTGGCGATGCTAGGGAAGTCGATCCACTGAAATAAAAGACTACTGTAATACGATTTAAATACTGTGAACAAGAAGGTGCGAATAAAATATTTTACCAAAGTTAAATCCGAGTGTATGTTCATTCCATCCAGTACAACCCGAGATAACATAAGAGCCAAAAGCTCATCACCATCATTGTAAAACGTAAAAACAGCACCACACTGAAATGGCACTAATTTGTTTCACTGTGGTGCAAAGTCAACTTTGCTCTGTCGAACGCATCTAATATAAGTTCTCGGAAAGAAACAGTAGCCGACCCATTGTATGTATGGGTAATGCGTCAGCATACTGTGTAATAAAGCACTACTGTATGCGTGGTCTCTTGAGTCATCAGAATAGATCAACATTGCAACTTTTGCTTACGTGAGTTTCGTAACTTAGTAGACTATGTTTATTCCTTTGTTGAAATATATACATATACTTTCCTGCTTGTAGCTGAAGGGAGAAGTGGTATAAAAAGGTATTTTTGCACCAGCTGGATATAACCATATACAATTGTTTGGTAATTTGGAGAGCTCTAAACCCACACAGGACAATGACCTACCTTGACTTCCGAGTATAAATAGCTCGCAGCCTAATTGAACAATACCACGTTGAGGGTTGAAAATCCAAAACCCCTGCACCCCTCAGACTTCAAGGAAAACATTATCCTAAAAGGATACTACCAACAGCAAAGAAAGTATTTCGTGTGCTGCAAGAAGGGAATTATTCGCGAATGTGGAGATGTACCCTTGTGTGTTTATCCCTGTTTTGAGGTAAATCACTGCAGAACGAACATATTAAGGTAAGCCAGTAAAGTATATAGACTTTACTAAAATGTTTCATAAAGGGAAAATTAAAATAAGTTGAGTCAGATAAGGGTTAAATGCTCAAACGCACAGGAGGTGTATACACGCCCATATCGCTCATCCATCATTTTAAATGGATGTGATTTCAAGCCCAAATCCCTGAAGAGGCTAAAGAATGGAGAGTGCTTAGAAGGGCTACCGAGGGGAATGCCATTCAGCTCACCTCTATAGACCATCTTTCAGCTGAAAAGCTAAAAAAGTAGGCATTCCAAGATAAGTTTCAAATTTGGCCAAGTACAGCTTAGACCAAAGGGGAAACTGCTGAAAGTGTCTGATGAAGTCTTGACTAAGGGTGTTCCTCAAAAGAAATGGACTTAAAAGCCTTCAGGAAGCATCTCTGGGGCTTCTGTAGCAAAGGCTCCATCATCAACAGAGGAAATGCCCAAGTTAGATATCCTGGAACAGACAAGGAAACCTGAAACAGAGGCTACAGCTGAAAAGCCTTCAACTAGTAAAGCTGTCTCCACTACACAAGACCTTATGGCCTAAGGAGCAGAAGAAGATAAGCAAAAGAAGTGGCAAGAAGCATCAAGGGGCTAAATAGCCCCTTGCCCTAATATGCCAGCAAGTAATCATAGGAATATCAGATGTGTCCATATAATCTGCTAGAATTCAAAAACAGCCTCGCAGGTGCTTAGCTGGAGTTTGGTTCAGGGATACCTGACACCTTTATACAAAAGCCATACAAGACCCAAATTAAGGGACTCCCAATAGCCACATGTAAGTTATTATATAGTACTAATCATGAAATTCCTAGGGCTACACTTTCTTTTAGAAAAAGTATTAAATTTCTTCCTATTTCAGAATTTATCTTTAGAGATATAGCCACAGCAGTGGTAGAGGTATCAACATGTGGGGGTAGTCAATAGGTAATTACTCCCTCGGCCTACTTCAAGTGACTCGGACTGTATACCTCCTCCTTTGGTTAGAGAGCTTGTCAAACACTGCAAAAGAAGATCAAAATACTTTGTTATCTTTGTGATGGTAATGCACACCACACAGTATGAGGAAGTAGAGATGTCAACATTAGAGGTGAATCTCTCTTAGAATATTTGTTAACACTGGCACTATTAATAGAGGTGACAAAACTTTTGTTAATACAAGGTGGCAGGAGGCTTTAGATTTAACCTTGGCCAGTCCTCTAGCTAGTGATGATTAATAATTTGTATGTATCCAATGAAACCTCAGCATCGGATCATAGACATCTAAGATTTGAAACACAGGTGGAACATGTCAGAATTCCACAGCTGACTGGTTAACCTACCCAGAGTGCCTAAAGTCAGAAGTTGAAGATTTTGACAAAAATATAGTCTACTTGTGAATTGGAGTATATTGCAATCCATCTCAATAAGTTCATAATATCATATGAAGAATGTTACCCAATCACTACTAAGGGGGGCAAGTGATAAGTCCCTTGGTGGAATAAGCAACTTGTTAAGCAACGAGTCAGTGTTAGGAAGCTGTTCAAAAATGCAAAAAGAACAGGTAATTGGTGTGAGCATAAAACAGCTCACCAACTATAATAAAAAGTTAAGGAAATCAAAAAGAAGGCCTTGGAAGAGCTTTTGTGGGGGTACTAAAGAAATGCCTATTGTAGCTCAAATTCACAGGGTCCTATCAAAAAGCCATGCAAACTGCATTAGCTATTTAAGGAGGTCAGACGGGAATTATACTAAGAGTCAAGAGGAAACACTGGAATTCTTATTCGTGACTCATTTTCCTGATTCTGACATTATTGAGGATAAAGAACCCGTATCTGAAGTATACAGCAATGGAGCTAAAGGCCTAGCTGGAGAAATCTTCACCTCTTACTATATTAAATAAGCTATTAACTTATTTAAATCATACAAAGCTGCAGGCAGAGATGGAGTCTTTCCTGACTTTCTTACAGAAAGATTGGGAGGTTCTTGTACCTATTTTAAGAAGGATGTTTAATGCAACCCTCATACTAAGTTATATTCCCCTAGCATGGAGGAATGTCAGAGTGGTATTTATGCCAAAGGCAGGTAGAAATGACTCTACAAAGCCTAATACATACCACCCTATTAGTCTAAGCTCCTTCACACTTAAAAGTATGGAAAAAAACTTAAACAACTATATTAGAAGCAATGTAAAGTAACATCTAAAGTCTATATCTAAAGTAACACTTCAGAAAACACAATTTGTCTATCAAGCAGGCATATCAACAACAGCCCTCCTTAGTCTTGTAACTAAGATTAAATGGGCATTTACTTATAAACAACTAGTTCTCCGCACATTTCTAGATATTCAAGGTGTCTTTGACAGCATCACTTACAGGTCTATCAAAAAGGCTGCAGAGGAAGGGAATTAATCCCACCAGAGTTAAATGGATAATAACCATGCCACAAAGTCGCAACACTACAGCCACTCTTGGAGGTGAGAAAATCACCATAAGATGCAACAAGCAATGCCCTCAAAGAGAGGTGCTTCAGCCTTATTATGGAACCTTGTGATTGATAAACTTCTTGAAAAATTGGTGAGTATTGGCTTTGAAGCACAAGGATATGCTAACGATCTTGTCATCATAATAAGAGAGTGAGACAAGGCGAAACTATACTTATGGAACTCATGTTAATGATTGGTGTAAGCAAAAGGGATTATCCGTAAACCCTGATAAAACAGTCATTATAACAGGAAAGAAAAAACTATTTTACAGCTGCAATTCTCTATGACACCATGCTCGAAATGCAGAAACAAGTTAAGAATCTGGCCATATTACTTCACAGTGGTGCCGACGTTTTAATAATATGCTTTGAGTTGAGCTATGAGATTCTTTTCCTAACCCAGGTCGTGGTACGGGTGAAATGAACGAACACAGGATGTAGCTATAATTTATTTATGCCAACAAACTTACTGTTGGTGTTTTTAAACACACAAGCCGTGTGTGGGTAAAGTTTAAGAGGTAGAACTGGAACTTAAAAATTCAATGCCACAACTGGGATTTGAACCACAGACCTTCCGCGGAAGGTTCAAATCCCAGTTGTGGCATTGAATTTTTAAGTTCCAGTTCTACCTCTTAAATAGGATGTAGCTTTTACTATATCACTTTTATTTGGACTTTTTTCGTTGAATATTACACTTGTTACAATTAAATTAACTTTCATTGCACCTGAATATATTTCCTTGATAGTCTTTTCACGTATCAGTTATTTTAGACCGGTTTTAGCGTCCGTATCTTAGCGTGTCACAAAATGTGTCTTTCCTTTCCAGGCTCCAAGACGCTACTAAGAAAAAGGTTGGCACCTCTTTACATAATGCTTTTGTATTCATATGCATATGCACTCTTTTTCCCGCAAAGTACACTTTGAAACCCTCCTACATGCTAAATAGTTCCTGTAATGTTAGGGAAGCTATCTTTATCTATCCTCCCTACACATTTAACACTAAATATACATGGTTTTTATATTTATACATATTAAATTTAAACATGTGAGACAGAATATTAGAAGACCCCAAAAGAAAATCGTTCATGTAAATGTTTGTTAAAAGTGGAATTCGTTTTTTGATGTTGGTATGAGATAATTAAATGACGAAAACATGTTGATAAGGTTCATTGTTACAAACAACTAAGTTTGCACACAAAGACGTCATAAATCTTTCCATATTTGATTTTAATATATGTGTATAAATATTAGAATTGTTTGTGTTCCATAATAAAAGTAGGGGAGGATGATTAGAGATTGCTTCCCTAACGAGAAAGAACTATTTGTCGACACATGCGCGGATGAATAGCGTGGAGGAATATGAAAAAGGCAGTGTCACGTTAAAACGACGCCAAAAAACTGTACACTAGCGTCTCCGTATTCGGCATGGATGGACGCATTTTTATGTGTACACGTCATGAAATAGTAAAAGTGAATTTACTAAGTGTTTAGCAGGCGCGGCTCCTCAGGGTAGGCAGGGTAGGCACTGCCTACCCTATCGTAATACATCGTAATACAACCGTCATTTTCCCCTAAATTGCAGTTCAAGAAAAGTTTTCTCGGTTATAATGACCAGCGCATGGTCAAATCCTTTAATCTCAATTCCGATTCATCAAAACTGCGCTGCGTGTTTGAAACGCGCGGCAGAAATGATACGCATGGAACCTGGGTAGTGGAGAGCAGGCTAGCTTAACCTCTGCCTGCCCGGCCCCATTTCCTCAGTACGAGGCCCTTGAACAGGGATAAGGAAACATTTGGTCTGTATATGCACTCCGAGCATGCGTAGACGCGTCTGCCAGCAGTCCGAACACTTGCCGGCCCAAATCCGAAATTATGCGACATTTTCTGAACAGCCATACTCCACGAACGAAGATCTCAGAGATCTGCATCTGTCGTCATCTCTGTGTAATACCAGTATGACCGACTTAATTAGTGAACTATTACAAATTCCGCTTTCGCGGCGCACTGACAATGAAAAGAGGAGGGTTTTAGCCATTTAACACAAAGCTGTAGTCAGACAATTTTTCAATTTCTTAATCCATTTTAGTCATGGGCATCGCAAAACTTGGGCAAGGGGGGCTCGGCCCCCCTTGGAAGTCGGTGAACTTAATGTGCAGTCAGTTACTAACTATTAAACTATTATTTTAATTTTGATGTAAAGAACAATTTTTGTTTAGCACAAATTAATACGGTTATCTGCAACAAATACTATAAATTTTGACAGTAAAATAATGATTTAATATTATATGATTGCAAATTTCCAACATGTGCCCCCCCCCCCCCCCCCCCCTGGAAAAATGTCTGCCGACACTTGTGATTTTAGTTTTGGCGGTAATTCGTCCGTAAGTCACACTCACTCACTCTGCTCTTATTAAACAACCAAACAATATATTGTTTGCATTATCCGCAATGACTTCGCCCCTATATTTCGGATAAACGGGGTTTATTATTATTATTATTATTATTATTATTATTATTATTATTATTATTATTATTATTATTATTATTATTATTATTATTATTATTATTATTATTATTATTATTATTATTATTATCAGCATCATCATAATCATAATCATCATCGCCGTCGTTGTTGTTGTTGTTGTTGTTGCTGCTGTTACACTTTGCCTACCCTAAAATTTTGACTGCGAGCCGCCACTGGTGTTTAGAGACCTTTAATTAAATTTCGGCGATACTAGGGAAGTTGAGCCGCTAAAATAAGACTTTCTACTGTAATACGATTTAAAAATTGTGAACAAGAATGTGCAAATAAAATGTTTGACTAAAGTTAAACCCGAGTGTATGTTCATTCCATCCGTTACCACGCCCTGAGGGAAATAAGAGCCACATCGCTCAAACAAGAAGCCACCCTCAAATAAAAACAGCACCACATGTAACTTAACATTTATGACATTTTTAAACAATTACTTCTTTTTTAACAATTAAGACAATGGCAATACATTTTCAGTATTCAACAAATCCTTACCAACATGGAAAATAAACTATATTTACAACAAATATTTACATAAATGCCTTCTTTTTGGGGTCTAACCATATATTCTGTCTCAACAGCTAAATGACTTGGAACCTTCAGTTAAAAAATCTCTGGGAAAGCCAGGCAACATTTTTTTTGCAGTTTTTAACACCCACTTTTACTACATACGGCACCACAGGCGATGACACTGATGATGCATGGAATGAAACTGCAACAATTAAAAACTGTTGCAGTCTATTTGGCAAAACTTGGGGACTCAAGCCATATATGATCTATTGGTTATATACTCTATTGTGAGACCCATGGTCACCTATACATCTTTGGTCTGTTGGCCTTAAACAGAGCTGACAACAGCAATAGCCTGTTTACAGAAAGTTCAAAGGCCGGCTTGTTTGAGCATAACTGTAACAATAAGCCCTAATATGCATTACACCTCTGTATATTGTTATGATGAAAGTTGCCATATCAAGTGCTCTTAGACTGTTAAAAAGCACAACATTTAAATCTGGTGATCTAACTGGTCACATAAAAATTCTCCTTTGAAATTAAGAAGGAATTCATTAAATTATGGGACTGGATGACCCCCAAGACCAACCTAATTCATCCCTTTACGGTTATATTAATTGAACACCAAACCTGGAATGAAAAAACACCTAGTTTTGGAAGAGAGACACTGATGTGGCACAGTGATGGCTCAAAAATGGATGGGAAAACCGGCACTTTGCCTTAGCAAAAGCACTTGACAGTAAACCCATTATATTTCAAGCAGAAGTTCACACTATAGAAATATGTGCCAGCATAAATCTTAATTTAGGCATATGTGGTGTCAAAATTTATATCTTATCGGACAGTTAAGCACCTTTAAAGGCTTTTTAATCCAAAAAGGAAAGTTGATTAATAACACTACACCAGCTGTAATGAAAGAGAGAACCGATATATCACCGGTGACGTCACAAGATGCGTCATCACCAAAGAAGATTGTGACGCCAAGGAGGGAAGAAAGGGATGCAGCGCGAGATCTAGCAGAGAGGGGGAAGGAGGCGTGGCGTCAGTGTAGTGAAGTGTCCAGTGAGGAAGAGGAGGTGGGGAGAGAAAGAAGGGAGCAGCGTGTGAGCCACGGCTTGGTGTTAGAGAGGGAAGAGGAGGATGATATTATACCATCCCCGCACGGAAGTATTTTGGTGTTACAGAAAGACTCTCAAAAATCTATGGAAGGATACAGACTGAGAAGTAAACAAAACCTAGAAAAGTTTAGGTCTTTCAGGGACAGAACAGGATCGCAATAGCAGAAAAAAAGATGCTGGGGTTTTTGGAACTGTGAAGGTTTAAAAAACAAAATTTATACGGGGAGTTTACAATATTTACTGGAGAAGCTAGACTATCTGGCAGTGGTGGAAACCTGGATAAAAGAGGACGATGTAGAAATAAACGGATACAAATACGTGGGGAGAAAGGGAGAAATGATAAAAATAGGAATATGTGAAATGTGCGGTGAGAAAGAAAGTATAGAACATTATTTGACAGAATGTAAGGAATTAGCATTATGGAGGAAAAAGGTTTGGGAGAAAAAATGGGAAAAAATAGAGGGGAAAATGGTAGCCATAAAAATGTTAACAGTGAAAGAGGAAAGGAAGGTTAGAAGTATAGGTGAGTTTTTGAAGAAAGTAAGAGAAAAATGGGCAAGAAAAGTAAAGAGTGTAAATGAAGAAGGCAGAGTGGGGGAGAGGGACAATTAATTAATATAAGATGGAATAGATTGATCAGAGCTACCTGGGAGGCAAATGGCCTGGGTGCCATGCAAACCAAGGTAGCAATAAGGTTATGTAAAATTTGTATGTAGTTTAGGTTAGAGTAGGATAATTGTAAAAGTTATGTAAAAGAATTGGTACAAAAAAAAAATAAAACACTACACAACACTTACTTCTCATTTCCTGGAACATGTTTCAGAGGCTGACTTTCCTCCATTATCAACTGGACATCGACTGGTTCTCTGTGGTATGAGTGGTGATGTTTTTTTCTGAGGTCTCCTCTGGTGATGGTTCAAGGAACTTGCTGAATGTCGAAATTGAATCCCCAGAAGGATATCTTCAGCAAGTTCCTTGAACCACCACCAGAGGAAACCACTATCCACACCAGAGAGAACCAGTCGATGCCCAGTTGAAAACGGAGGAAAGTCAGTCAGCCTCCAAAACATGTTCCAGGAAATTATAAGTGTTATGTAGTGTTATTAGCTGACTCACCTTTTTGGATTAAACTGATTATAACAACACCGTTTTCAAACTTCCAAGAAAGAAGATAGCTTTAAAGGCTTTTAGTGCTCTCACCATTGAGTCAAAGCTTATTGAAGACTGCAGATATTAAATCAGCTGGCAAAACACAATAAGGTCATCTTAATGTGGGTGCCAGGTCATGAAGGAATTGAAGACAATGAAATTGCTTATCACTTAGCCAAAGGAGGAGCTAATACTCCATTCAATGGCCCAGATCCACTCTGTGGAGTACCAGAATTCTATATCAAAGAAAAGGTAAAAGCCTGGGAACACAGGAAAACAAGCTGCTATTAGAAACAAGTTCCAAAACTAAATAATACAAAACAGTACATTAAAATGTCAGTGAAACGAGCAAAAAGATGCTCACACTCAGTAAACAGGAGTGGAGGACTTTAAACAGCTTCCATACTGGACACTGCCCTCTTAGAGATCATCTCTATAAGATGGGCAAATCTGAGGTGAACATTTGTAGCTTCTGTTTAGGTGGAAAAGAAACAGTAGGGCATTTACTTTGTGAATGCAAAGAACTGCCCAACAAAGAATAAGGCACCTGGAATTTGCTTTTCCAACCCCATGACAAATTGCCTTATCACCCATGAAAATTACAGGACACATTAAAAGCATTAAATTAAACTAGGACTTACAGATCAGGATATTTGCAATAGATCTAATAAAGGTTGCAGTGAAGAGAAGCTGATAAGGGGTTAAACAACATATATATATATATAATCTAATGTGACACTTTTCTACAATGCTACTTAAATTGACTTTTCTGTTGACTTATTAATATATAAGGTTAAGGGGAATCGTTTCTTACATTTGAAATTTTAAAAATCTCTTGCTAAATTAATTTTCAGGAATCCAAAATATGTTGTTAATTACACACTGAAATTGAAAGTGTACATTCTAATTTAATCATAATATCAAGAAGTAATTTATTGTTGTTAACTAATAAAATTTGTACCTGTTAAAGATGTGAAACTTATGGATTCAAAATTCACAAGCCCATTCACCAAGAAATCAAATTATTTATTTCCAATCTAAATTTGCAGCACACTCAACACTGACAAAGTTGTCAACTGTGCTTTCTTAGTATGGTAAAGCTGTTTTGATTATCTCAAATTAATGATTTACAGGTACCATTAAAAGCATAATTAATATTGTTACGTCTATGAGGTTAGCTTATTTTATTTCCTTGTGCTAAGCTAATATCTATGGTATGACTTAGCATTTAACCCAGGCTCTTAACAAGTCCTATTCAAATTTACAGAATAAAAGGTAGAATGAAAAATTCAATGCCATAGCTAGGATTTGAATCATGGATCTTCCTCTTTATACAGGCTACTCTTAATCACTGAGCTACTATGGCAACATGTTGGCACAGCTTTAAATTCAATTCACATTTTCCTAGTACACCACAAGGGCATCTCACGTTCAAGACACTTATCCCGATGGCAACTCACAATCACATTATCAGGCCAATCAATATATGGAAACTTTTACATAAAAATCTGATGTGTTGCACTCACATGACTTTCTCTACTCTTGTACTAGCCATTCTTACAAGCTCTAATTCCTATACTTTCGTGTTAGTTGAGATAAACATTTGCAGAAATAATCTTATTCCTTATTTTCTTGTACGTGCAAGGGGAATATGGGAATACAGTAGGCTTTGAGCGATAGTCAAATCTTTTAAAGCTTTCAAATTCTGTTCTCTTTGCTCGGTTAACATATAAAAAATCAATATCGATGTTCCATTTCATAGAAGTATAAGTTTTCCATAACTCACATAAATAACAAGGAATATCCAAAATGGTTCACTCAACAAAAAACTTTATTTAGACATAAATTGTTTGTTTTAGCAAGATCTGCATTTTTTGTATAGTAAGTTTTGGTCTACCTCTTACAGTTTACCAGTTATGCAAAAGTCATCCAGAGTAAATAGGACTACATAGGCTATGAGCAGAAAATTCATTTGCCGTTAAAATATCTCAAACATATGGCTTTTTAATCAACATCGTTAAAGCCATTTTCAAGAAAATAAAGATTTTCAAAAAATTTTCCATGTAAAGGATAGTTAGGGTGGAGGAAGTTTCTTCAAAATCATGTCGCGCCCTTGAAAGACATTAAACTTAAATAGCAACTTTGGTTTCTAACTGGCTTTTCGTTTTTGAGTTATGCTGTCCACTGACTGACTGACACACACACACACACACACACACACACATGACACGAGATGCACGTGCGTGCGCACACACACACACACACGAGACACACGCACAGACCTTTTCTAAAAATTTTTTTTTTTTGGATTCAGGGTACCTCAAAACATATATTTGTGGTGAAATCTCGACATCAAGTTTTTGGGTGGAATGCAATACTTCCTCTACTTACTAGTAGAGAAAGTAAAAACCTTAAAGCCCGGGACTTAAGTACCGATAATATTATAAATCATCATTGCGGTATGTGTCTCGAATACGAGATTCCCTTGTGGCCTACTGGAAAAAATGTGAATCACTTGAAAAACTTAAGGCTGTGCCAATACTGCCATGGTAGCTTGGTGATTAAGAGCAGCTGCATGTACAGCACAAGATCCATGGTTCAAATCCTGGCTATGGCATTGAATTTTTCATCTGAGATCCTACCTTTCAAAGTTTACCTACATAGGGTTTGTGTATTAAAACAATTATCACTGATTAGCCTGATATATGGAAATTACAAAATATAACTTTCCCATACAAACTGTTGTTGCTTTTTAAACATAAAGTAAAACTAGATATGACTAAGTATTCAGGCCAAGCTCTTCTCCAATCATATTCAAAATTTACAAAATATAACTTTCTTATACAAAATGTGGTTGCTTGTTAATTACCTACAAATAGGCTAAACTATAATGCAGTTATTTTTGTAGTGCTTCTGTTTTAACTGGTCTAATTTGATAATTTTTCACTTTGCTTGGAAACTGTTCTAAATTTTTACTATCCTTACTGAAAATGTGTGTGTGTGCGTGTATCTAATACTCAGGGTTTAGCAACAAAGCCATCCTCCTCCTTGTCTCTCAATACTGTGAGGTCAAGTCTGGATACAATTTAAGTGTTCACAGATTGATTGGTGTTCCATATTCATTTCTTCTTCCTTGTAGCATAACAGATAATTTGGAGACGATAATCTAATTTTATGTAGGTGTTTGCTGAGACAGTCTGAACATTTATGTAGAATAAAGCTATTTCTGTGTCCAACTTATACCATTTCTGTTTATAAGCTCCTTCCTCCACAGATCAATCTCTTTACATTCATTTATTATATGTTCAATACTTTATTCACTTCACAAATAGAACAGTAAACAGGTTAGCATATACCACTGCCTCATTTTCACCCTCCTAATATTTTTCATGATTTTAGCTTCAAATATATTCTTGCCTTTATTTTCTGAGACATTGATAAAGCAAAAAGGGGAGAAAGTTTTGAGGGGATTAACCCCCCCCCCCTGCATATCACAGAAAGATGTAAAACTTAGTGCAAAATTGTCAGAATGCATCACCCAAACCTTCTTGACATAGCAATAAAGATATTTATTGCATCAATGTTTGGTAGCAAATGATTTCTAGCATTTTTTAATGATACCCAAATCTCGCCCAAAGTTATATGTGCAACAGAATTATTACTGTAATGCAAATGCCAGTTTCAGTTATTGAGCTCCCTCTCACCATTTTCTTACACATCAGTGCTGTTAATGACCATTTCCCGTCACAACAGTGTACTTTGTCCATTTCAAACTCTACGCACCTCTGCAGCAGGATTCACCATCTGGATCACCTACTGGGTTGCTGTAGAATTCTATCTTCCATTTTGGCACTTTGCAGCTAAAGCTGGTAGCCTAACACAGCCACCCAAAACAAGGTTGCATCTGTCATAGGAATTTCAGAGAGGGTTTTCGCATGAGGGATCCAATATGTTTTCAAGGTCAATTTTACAACAGTAAAATTGCTGAAATATACATCAATCTACTTCCATTCTTAACAACTCTAAAGATTTTGACTTAATTAACAGCACAGAAAACTCAATTGTATGCAGTTCTCAAACATTTGCAATTATGACAACACAAAGCAAAGCTCTGGCACCTAGATACTACAGTAGCTGTCAGGAACAATAGCGATATATAACATATAACACGCAGGAAGTGCTGCATTGCAATTTTTTTCCATCTTTCTCAGGAAGTATTTGTATGCACTATACACCATTTCTCTGGCCTGAGTGTGAATAACACGTTCTTTTCTTCTGCCATTGTCGGAACTGTTAACAAACTTACTATCATACAATAGAATGGACTTATTGCTCGGAATTATTTAATTTCACTATTAAACTTTAGGCAAGTACTCTCACATATGCTCTGAAACAGACTACACCTGATTGGCTAGAAAACACGTGACTGTAGCATTGTTGGATATTTGACTCCTGCGTAACTACCTTCATTTGTGACAGTGACTGTAGTACTGAAGTACTTGAGCATTTCTTCTACTATTCCAATGCACTTTTCTTTTAAAATGTTTTCATCATTTTACATAAATGTCTGCTCTTTAGTTTTGATAGCTTTTAAATCTTGGTAGTATATATAAATGTACAATTACATTAGTAAGAATTATATCTGTAAAATAGTAATCACAATAATAATAATAATAATAATAATAATAATAATAATAATAATAATAATAATAATAATAATAATAATAATAATAATAATAATAATAATAATAATAATAATAATAATAATAATAATATAATTATAATAACAAAAATAATACTATTATTACTTTTGTTTCAGAGCTATTATTCTCCTGTTAAGAAGAGGAAGAAGTGGGAGAGGAGGAAGAGGGAGGAGCAGGGGGGAGGAGGAGCAAGAAGAAGAAGAGGAGGAGGGAGGGGAAGAGGAAGAGGAGGAAGAGGAAGAGGAAGAGGAAGGAGAAGAAGAAGAAGAAGAAGAAGAAGAAGAAGAAGAAGAAGAAGAAGAAGAAGAAGAAATTCTTTCTGACCAATTATTTCTTCAGTATTCTGTGTGCATATTGAATAACAGACTTCAGTTAAAAAAGAGTATTTCTACTCTGTGCATGAGAACTTGAATGAAGACCGCTAAATTTAGGCATGTCAAGTTCTTCACATGGGAGCTGAGTCAGAACCAGTAACTGAAGTGGCCATTCCAGGATAAACAGTGCTTCCTGCAGCTTTGTTTCCTCCAAAAATAGTTTGTACAATCTTGCAATGCTACATTAATAGAAATATCTCCTGCAGCTACTTTACTTCTGAAAATAGCTTCAAACTGTACTTTCCTGTTTCACAATACTTGCTCTACTGTGGTCTGCTTTCTGTGTAGAAAGCTTCTACCATGCTCCAAATTAAAATATATAAGCGATAATTATTCTATAATATGCATGAATATTCTGAAGGCATAACATTTAAAAATCCAGCAAATATATACTTATTTTATCTTCCTTTCTTAGAACTTTGAAAACAGTGTTGTTATAATCAATTTAATCAAAGAACACAACATTCATCTAGCACCAGTAAACCATTACTCCACAAAAAACCTGCTGAATTCAAACATCACAAATGCTATTCCACCTAACAAAAAATCCGGCATATACCAAATTGAATACAGTGATTGTAATGAAGTATACATAGGAAAAACCAAAAGAAATTTAGAAATTAGATCCAAGGAACACATTAAGAACATCAAGAGCAAACAATTGGAAAAATCAGCAGTTGCCTTTCACTTTTGGACAAAAAATTACAACATAAAGCCACAACCGAAACTCCTCAAACACATAACCGGAAAACAAGAGCTGTCCACATTGGAACAAATCTTCATTTTAAAAAATAGAAACCGAGTATTTAATTTCGACATTTCCCAGAAAGATATTTTCAGCAAGTTCCTTGAACCATCACCAGAGGAAACATCAGAAGAAGCATTGCCATCCACACCATGGAAACCCAGTCACTATCCAGTTGATAATAGAGGAAAGTTGGCCTCCAAAACGCATTCCGGAAAATTATAAATGTAAGTGTTGTTTAGTGTTATTGACTTACCTTTTAGATTAAATATACTTATTTATTTATGCCAACAAACTTACTGTTGGTGTTTTTAAATACACAATTCGTGTGTGGGCTTAAAGTACTTGCAATAGTAAGTCACCAATGGGGTATTGTCTCTGATGCGAGACTGCCTTTGTAGTTTACCAGGAAAACTAGTTTGAGAATTCAATGTCATTTTGGCAGGTTGTCACAGTAGCTTAATCGTTAGAGCACCTGCATAGTAAGCGGTGGATCTGTGGTTCAAATCCCAGCTGTGGCATTACATTTTTAAGTTCGAGTTCTACCTCTCAAACATATACTTCCTAATCCTGGAACACCCCAGTTAAGATATGCCCAAATATATAGGCTAGATATGCAAGCTCCTGACTGGTGTTCCCAGAAACCTTTTACTGGAGCTGCACTCACCACAACTTGGGTAAAAATATAGTCTCTTTACAACCATTCTGATAGCAGGAAGCAGCAAAATCCTCAGTGCTAATAAATCTGACATGGCTGATCTCTACAAAGGCCATATTTTCAAAACTAACATCACCAAAGATTCAAGTCTTAAAATAAAAAGCGTATGTTTTATCACATTACCTTCGATCACGATCATAGCGCCTGCCAGGTGGAGATTTGTTTCTCCATGCCCTACTTCTGTCCCTGATTCTGTCCCTCTCTCTACTTCGAGATCTACGAGATCGATCCCAGGACCTGGAACGTGACCTCTGTGCTCCTCTGGAGGGAGATCTGGAACTTCTATGTCGGCTTCGTGTGGTGCTACGACCTTTATCGTCTTTATCCTGCAATACACCACAATCATGAGTTCTGAACTGTACTAAATTTGTGCAATGATAAGCTTGTGTTAACAACAAAGTAACTAGGTGATGTATATAGTAACATATTCATATTTTATGACTAACAGCAAACTACCACTACAATAAAATGAACAACTCTTCAAATGAATTATCATGGTATAAAAGCAGGTATTTTTTCCCTCCCTTTTGAATTCAGAAATCTTTGAAGTTGAGTTACTATGCTATTATTCCCTAGTTGTTTGCAAACAATCACCGACCGACCGACCGACCGACCGACCGACCGACCGACCGACCGACCGACCGACCGACCGACCGACCGACCGACCGACCGACCGACCGACCGACCGACCGACCGACCGACCGACCGACCGACCGACCGACCGACCGACCGACCGACCGACCGACCGACCGACCGACCGACCGACCGACCGACCGACCGACCGACCGACCGACCGACCGACCGACCGACCGACCGACCGACCGACCGACCGACCGACCGACCGACCGACCGACCGACCGACCGACCGACCGACCGACCGACCGACCGACCGACCGACCGACCGACCGACCGACCGACCGACCGACCGACCGACCGACCGACCGACCGACCGACCGACCGACCGACCGACCGACCGACCGACCGACCGACCGACCGACCGACCGACCGACCGACCGACCGACCGACCGACCGACCGACCGACCGACCGACCGACCGACCGACCGACCGACCGACCGACCGACCGACCGACCGACCGACCGACCGACCGACCGACCGACCGACCGACCGACCGACCGACCGACCGACCGACCGACCGACCGACCGACCGACCGACCGACCGACCGACCGACCGACCGACCGACCGACCGACCGACCGACCGACCGACCGACCGACCGACCGACCGACCGACCGACCGACCGACCGACCGACCGACCGACCGACCGACCGACCGACCGACCGACCGACCGACCGACCGACCGACCGACCGACCGACCGACCGACCGACCGACCGACCGACCGACCGACCGACCGACCGACCGACCGACCGACCGACCGACCGACCGACCGACCGACCGACCGACCGACCGACCGACCGACCGACCGACCGACCGACCGACCGACCGACCGACCGACCGACCGACCGACCGACCGACCGACCGACCGACCGACCGACCGACCGACCGACCGACCGACCGACCGACCGACCGACCGACCGACCGACCGACCGACCGACCGACCGACCGACCGACCGACCGACCGACCGACCGACCGACCGACCGACCGACCGACCGACCGACCGACCGACCGACCGACCGACCGACCGACCGACCGACCGACCGACCGACCGACCGACCGACCGACCGACCGACCGACCGACCGACCGACCGACCGACCGACCGACCGACCGACCGACCGACCGACCGACCGACCGACCGACCGACCGACCGACCGACCGACCGACCGACCGACCGACCGACCGACCGACCGACCGACCGACCGACCGACCACATTCAAAATGTTGTTGTTAGCTAATGCTGGATTTCTGACAATGAAATCATTAATCCTCTTGCTCTCCAATATTTTTCACTGATGAAATATTGAAGAGACTTAGCAGTAAATGTAACCGCTTTTTAGAGAGCACCATATTTTTATGTTTTGGCGGTTACATCGCTCTCTCACAACCCCCAGAATGTCTGGAGGACCACACCTGTCGTTGGTTTACGGGTCTCACCGACCTGGCCGGGAGAGTTATCAAAATAAATTCACCGACCATATCCTCTGATTACCAATCAGAGGACGTATTACATGCCATGACAGGTCAGCATGTTAGGGGTTAAGATTTTATAGAGAAATTAGAGAAATGGAGGTTGGAAAAATAAAGACTCCCTAGCCCTCAGGAACCCTAATAGCATCGGGGTCGGAAGAGAACAAGAGATCACCAAGGTAAGGTCAGATAGAAAAGTTACAGTGAGGAGCAAAACACCAGTAAGTGGAAGTAACGTTCTGCTCAGCTTGGGTACCTTGTGGTTGCCATTCACATATCCCCTAGACGGAGACCCCTGAGTAAACATTCAAAATGTATAAAATGCAACAATGAAAGTCTATGAATTCTGTTAACAAGTTTGTTTTGTTTTGATAGATTGGTAATGCATAGAAATTTTAACTGATTTAGATTGTTACCCTGGCAACCAGTATAAACAAGTGGCACTGATGATATAGTTAATATGCTGTGAAACTACATAGTCTGTGTTTATTTTCAAAAACTTTAAGCAAATACTAACATAAGTGAAGGTTATAGTCTCCAAGATACTTATAATTTTTAGAACTATTTTTACAAATTCAATTGCATTTTTTGTTTCTAGAGATGGAACTTTGGAAGGTGTGCCATTTATACACAGGCCCAGAATAAAACAAAATACTACAATCATATGACGGTCTTTACCCATTAAAATATGCTTGTACATTGCATTATTCATTTAAAAGGTGACTCTTGCATTTATATTATGTTATTTAAAAAATGCTTATGCAGAAATAATTTCAAATTAATGGGCTTAGTTCCATACAACATTCAGCTGCTTATATTGTAAGTCGTATAAAGAATTCATCAGAAGAAAAAGAGAAAAACAAGAATCTCAAATTTTCAAGGAAGTTTATCAGATGATGTACACCTGAAAAACCATACAACAAAGATTTGGAAACAGCTAATGTTAAGGGAAAAAATCTAAGTTGCTGCATTCAAATGCCTTTCTCTATTCATCCTTCTTCAAACTATTCTTACAAAAGCTTATTCTTCTATCTACTTCTTCTTTCTCAAAAAAACTTTCATTACACATTTCTACATACCATAAAGCGTAAGAAATCTAAAGCAACAGTCAGCTATTTTAGATCACTAAGTGATGGCTTTGAAATCCATGTTCTTTGCATGACCATGAGAAAAATGAAGAATTTTTTTAGTTAAATAAGCACAAAATGGCTTCACACAAACTATTATTTATGCAGGACTAGTTTCATAGTCAAGATATCTGATAGTCAAGAGCAGCTGATGATGTAGGAAAGTTGCTATACAACTAGTCCTGCGTAAATAACAGTTTGAGTGAAGCAATTTTGTGTTTATTTAACTAAAAAAGAAAGAAATATTGAGCTTCGCAGTGTACTACTTCCAGTTTATTAATGAAAAGCTTACCACTTGAAAATTTAAATTAATAACAAAGAGTGTTCCAAAAATGGTTAATGCCATCCCCCTAAAAGAAATTGTCATCAATTGTGTGTAATAGTGACATTTATAATGAACAAACTGAAGCAACATAAATCTATAATTGTGATAATAACTTAAAGACCAGTATAAACAAATATGACACCGAAGACAGGAATGAGTATTCCAAAAATTGCAGTCTGCCTTCAATTTCAAGAACGTGTAGCAGATATTAAGACAAGTGAAGCTTGTAGTCTCGAAGTTATTATTACAATTACAGTGAAATTTACATTTTTTATACAGTAAGATTTTGTCTAGCTTACCAATTACACACGTCATTTAGAATGAAGACTTTACAGGTTATCCACAGAAAACTCAAGATATATATTCTATTTGTTACGCAAATATCTTAAACATATGGTATTCCTCTCACAAGAATGTGGTTCTAAGGAATATTTTGACCATCAACAGCTCTAGCATTATCTGAGAAAGATTACAACTAGGCCTTCAGCATATCAACAAGGCTTAGGTCTCTTAGAAAATGAATGCTCATATGCTAGCAATGCTAAGATACTTCCACAGATACTAAGAGCTTCCACAGGTACTGCTCCTGCTCTTCTCTTAAGATAGTAGAACACCCTGCCAGCATTTTCTCATCACAGCCCACAGTATTTTAGTCAAAATAGTTAAGAGCAATTTTTGAGAGTATATATAAAAATAATGAAAAAATATCCATGCAAGGGTAGTTTGGATAGGAGACTTTCTTGAAAATCTTGATGCCCTGTCCTTGGAAGATGCTAAACTTCAATATCAAGTTTGACATTTCACTAATTTTGTGTTATTTGTTATACACTCACGTGTACACACAACACAAACCTTCTTTATTTTTTATTCAGAAAGTCACATATGCTTTCAGTGAAAGCTCAACAAAACTTTTTGGGTAGAATTCAGTACCTTCCTTCTCTATCTATTAGCTATATGGTCAGGGTTGCCAATGTTTAAAAGTAAAACTATCGTACCGGACACTCAAAATTATAGATTTGGATTCAAAATTATCGTACATCATAAACCAAATGCCACAACAGTAAATGTATCAGTATAACATTTATGAAAATGTAATAGTATTGATGTTTATGGTATTCACTTACAAGGTTGATGACCTCAATCAGTATTACAACTTTAGCACTTATGTTTCTCGCACTATTCATCTGAAAGTTCATCTTCCTCAACTGTTGCAGCATTATACAATTTGTTGTTGAGATAAACTTTAACATCACAGTGGCTTGCAGATTTTTGGACCCACCACATTCTTTCATAAGCTGAGACGACCGAATAAGTCCATCTAGCGTATCTAGCGCCAATCTGTTTCTTATTTTGGTTTTTATTAAACCTAGTTTGGAAAAATCTCTTTCACAAGAAGTGCTTCTGTGGGGCAATGAAATCACTGATAATGCAAACTCCGCCAGTTCTTTGAAATCAGTATTTCTACCAAGGTGACACAAGTGTTTAACAGTACTCCAGAAACTGCCAGGTTCAGGCATGCTCTTTGTTTCACACGGAATGTCACTTATTCCGGGTTTTCTCCATTGATCAATTTTCTGAACAGTGTCTTCTTCATTAAGATTACCAGATCTGGGAACATTGACAAGAGGATAAAGGGTAGGAGGATTAGTAGGATATGAGATGGTTGACTTACAGGGGTGGAGACAAACCATGAGGGCAAAAGTGGTGTCACTATTTGTTATTAATTTCATTTCGCTGGTGTGACAAACCAGTGAAAATGATATTTCGCAGGTATCAAAATTATCGTACACCTCCATAATTATCGTACGGGTTGACAACCATGAGGACAAACATTCAAATTATCGTATGCCCCCATAATTATCGTGTGGGTTGGCAACCCTGTATAAGGTAGAGAAAATAAGAATGATTTGACAAAGTGGTTGCTTTAATTCCCTCTAAATTTTATTGTTCTAATTCAAACTTTTGTCTTTCTTTTTTTATGAAAAACACTTTAAATAAAACTAAATAAGAATCAGAGGGTTTTCATAGGCTAACCACAAAGGTTGATGTCTGGTTAATAATGGAGGAAACTACCTTTGAAACATGTTCCGGGAAATTTAAATAGTGAGTGTTGTTTTATTGTTACTAATAGACCAATTTTTCTATTTTAATGTGATCCAACATCACTGCCAACTTCCACGGTATTTATATAATTAATATATATGTTTGATTTGACATGCTAATATGTCAATATTATATTTTGATCATAAATTCCTTTTTTGGGAAAATGAAGGATTTTCCAGCTAAAGGATTGTTGGGTTTGGGGGCAATTTAATATTTTTGTACTGCAACCTTGAAAGATAGCAGACTTAAGCACATAGTTTGGTATAAATAAATACAGAAATGACTTTTCACAGACCTTTTTGTAGAAAATCTATTTTCAGGGGACCATAAAATGTGTATTTTTAAAATCTCAACATCAAATTTTTAGGAGAAATACAATAACTTCTCTACCCAAAATAGGTAAGCAGTAGAGAAAATAAAATTATTAATGTTAAAAGCATTTAAGCCCATCTGATATTTACAGTCTTACTACAAGCATACCATGATTTTAACAGAAAAGAAAAAGCCCAAACCAGCAGAAACAAACATAAGAAAAAGCATACCCAGTACTAGCACTACAATTTAAAAGGAATTACAAAGCAGTATGTACTTTATAAAATTTTCTTGATATTGTGGGATAAGAATCCAAATTTAAAAAATAGAATCAGTATCCACATAAAAAGAAAATACCATATTCCCCTAAAAAGAAATACATGCACAAAAACTACCATTTAGAAAATTTTAAGTTAACTCATATTTTCCAAAAAGGGGACAAATAAAAATGGAAAGAAAATGTTCTGAGCTATGAAAATCCTTAAGTGAAAAGAATATTATATTACAATATGAAACATTACCGAGTCAGATTTTCTGTGTGTTCCCCTTTCTGGATCTCGTTTATGTACTGACTGGGCTGATACAGAGGATACTGAACCATTGGTCTGTGGTATGATAACTGATGAAGTCGTGGTTACCTTTAACCAAATAATTGAACATGTAATAAATCTAATAGCCTATAGTTTAACACACAGAGACTTCAATTAACTCTTTTGAGGCTTTGTAATAGTGAAGGTAAGTTATAATAAATGTAGTCAAATTTTGGAACACATTTGCTTCATTTACACTGTAAGTGTAAGTTGCCATCATCTGATGTAACTCAACACTAACACTGTCAGTCAAGCTACAGAAGAAGATGGAAGCAAGACCTTCCAAAACACGTCGTTAATTTACAGTGTGAAGCAAATGTGTTCCAAAATTCAATCATAATATTCATTCATACACAGATTTCTTTGTGTGTATGAAAAAACCTAAAGACCTAGATTTCTTATCCAACATACAAGCTGTTTGTGACATTCCCCCAAACATAGATACACACAAAAAAATAGTAACATATATAAAACGTTCAATTCATATTATATTTCCTTCAACACAAGTCAACTACTCTAATGGAGGAAAAAAGTTAAAGATTTATCATGAAGAAGACAAACATAACGTTTACATGGTTAAAGTCAGCAAGGGTTAAGAATGTGCTTGACAGCTAAACGACTCATTCATCTGCTATCTCATCTAATTGTCTTATGAATACATCTCACTGTTTGAATTATGCAGGTGAATGAAAACTGAGTGTATACCAATTGAGAAAAATTCATTTTCTGTAGTTCTGTTTAAATCTGATCCTTGTAAGTTGAAATATATGGAACTTCTCCAATGACAGTCAAGCAAAGCAACTAGGTACCCTACATTTAATAAGTGTCCAATTAACAAAATGTGTTGCCTACACTATTCACATATCCTGCATTACTTGGACTTTAGGAAGAGCATGTAAGTAATTTTTCAAATATGTCAATTTTTGTGTTTATTACACAAATAAGAACTTTTGTGAGAAAATAATTTGAAAAAGAAAAAAAAAGATACATGCTTGGACAATCTATGTTTATTATGAAACACACAGATACTTTTAGTTGCAGCTGTGGAATATATTTTGTTTATTGTTAATAAAAACAAAGAAACAAAACCGCAGTCTGATGGTACTAGATGCTCCCAGTAAGAATAATTGCACCATCAACTTTTCAGCTGTTGCTGTGTTAAGCGATTCAGTTGTTTCTATTATATACACTATTTTTCAATTAAACAGTTCTATCTTGGAAGACGATATTTTTACTGCAAGGAAACCTGCCAAATTTATTAAGCTATTTTCTACATTCTACTTTGTGTTCAGATACAAAAATACATCAGGTTTTTGGGAAAAATTTGAGTCAATTAAGGACTATTAGTCACTAATAACTAGGAACATGTTTCAGAGATAAACTGTCTCCATTTTCAACCTATATTTGACTGCATGGAGATTACTGATCTTCAAAAGACATTCATAATTATAAGTAAGTAGTGTATAATGGTCACTAATCGACTCAAATTCCTCCCAAATTATTAAATTATGCTTGTGCCTCATCTCCTAAACAGAGAAACATTAAAGGATATGTTGTATTCTAATCTAAGTCTTAAAATGTATATACTAGAGGGTGTACCATAAAGAACACAATTTTTAAATTGAGCCCCTCTTTCAATTTGATAGTTTGGCAGACCTCAAATTTAAGTGACTGTCATCTGTTTAAATTGTGATTATCGATTGTGGTTGTCAATTGTCATTTGCACGTATTATCAGTTAAAATGAAGCGATACATGAGGATCAACGCATCCAGATTTGAAAGTGCATTTCAAATACGGTGAATGCTATGCAGAGACTGTTTGAAGACCCCTTATAATTTTTGATGGGCAAAATCCTCCTACAATGTTAATAATGCAGAGATGGTAAGGAAATTTGAAGATAGAGGATTGACAGAGAACATCAAATCACCTGGATGTCCTTGTTCTCGTTGATTGGTAGAGAATGTCGCTCTTGTTAGGGAGAGCGTTGCCATAAGCCCAAGTCGATTCGCTGCTGTTCTCGATAGGTAACCATTCCAAAAAGCAGTTTGCATCAAATTTTAATGAATGATCTGCATTTGCACCCTCTTAAGATCCAACTAACATAAGAGCTGAAGCCAATGGACCATTTAAAGCAGTGAACATTTGCCATTTGGGTACTCATAAATCAATAACTCGATTGTGACACTTCCAGCTTAATGGTTGTGTGAATAAACAAAACTGCCGGATTTGGGGCACAGAGAATCGTCGCATGGTCCATGAGAAGTACCTGTATCCAACTCAAGTCACTGCCTGGTGCTGATTATGGGCTGGTGGACTAATTGGGCCATACTTTTTGAAGACGAGACTGGAAAGCAGCGACAGTGACTGATGATTGTTACCACCACATAACACAGTTTTTATAGCCGTACTTGCAAGAATTGCATGTGGAACACTTGTGGTTCCAACAGGATGGGGCAACCTGCCACACTGCTATTGAAACAAGAATGCTGAGAGAAAGATCCCCTTCTTGTCCCATCTCTAACAATGGCGATTAGAAATGGCTACCAACATCATGTGATTTGACACCATGTGACTTTTTTTTGTGGGGGTTCGTCAAATCTTGTGTTTATGTGAACAATCCACGATGTATCCTCCAACTCAAAGCAGAAATTAGTCGTGTTATGGGTCAAATTAAAGCGGAAGTTTGCTCTAGAATTATGGAAAATTTTGTCCACAAAGTCAGGGAGGACATATGACTGACATTTCTTTCATGTTTAATCAGTGTTTGTGCTTCATATTGATATAATAATATTAGCAGTTCTTAAATAAATTAGGTGTTCTATTATTAAAAACTGCATTCTTTACAGGATACCCTATACTTCTCAAAGTAATTATGCTCAGGAAGGACTATTCATTCTGTGGAATGCAGAATGACTATTTCTTGTTGAATTTGACTGACAGAGATAAATAGATTTAAATGTAACAGAAATCCTCTCTCACCATAGTATACTAAAAGAAGTTTTATGGAACTTGTCTATCTAGTGGTAATTAAAAATTTGTGCAGTCTTTTGAATAACATATTTCTTACACTATAAAGATAAACAATAAAATCATCACACAGTGGTACTCTTCATATAGATCTCAGCATTTAGTAATACTACTGGTTATGATTCCAAGAATATTGTATTCAATCTATTATGTAATGGCTTTACACAGTAGTATTTGGTTTCAATATGTATTATGATTTGAGAGGTAGAACTGGAACTTAAAAATTCAATGCCACAGCTGGAATTTACTATGTGAGTGGTACATAAGCTTTTCCGAAATTCACATAGTAAATTCCTTTCCGCATATGTTCAAATTTTGGAGAAGATACATAGATGACATCTTCGCCATAATCCCCCAGAAACAAAAAGAAGACTCTCTGAAATTACTAAACCTACAGGACAACCATATAAAGTTTACAACTGAAATGGAAGACAACACATTACCTTTCCTGGACCATCAAAATTACTAGAGATATAGATGGTATAAAATTTGGAATTTATAGAAAGCCCACACATGTGGATAATTACATAAAGAAAAATATTTACAACTCAGTTTCACACCAACTAGCAGTATTTAGAAGCTTAATTCACTGGTTATATAATGGCCCTTGTAAAGAGGAATTTCTGAAAGAGCAACTTCATATACAAGAAACAGCAGTACTAAATGGATTCAACCCAGCTACCATTAGGAACATGTCAAAAAATGCAGAAAAGCTCAAGGTAATTTTGCAAACCACTATGTTAACACCACACACAAATAACTGGAAATTTAGAAAATTCACCTACCATCCCTAGGCCTTCAGGAAATTTGAAAGAATCTTCAAAAAGCCAAACATAAAACTGGCACCACAAAACAAATATAGTTTAAAAAACCTGCTGAACAAGCCAATTAACAATACCATCCCATACAATCTAAAATCTGGAATTTACCAAATCAATTGCAATAGTTACGAAAAAAGTTATATAGGAAAAACAAAAAGAAATTTGGATATCAGACTACAGGAATATCAGAGGAACATAAAATTAAAACAAACGGAAAAGTCTGCTGTGGCACACTACTTCTGGAATGAAAACAACACTGGCTTCAATATAGAATTGCATAATAGAACTGCACATTTGGGAAAAAATTTACATAATCAAAAACTACAATAAAGTGATTAACTTCGAAATCCCAGCTTTAAATGAAGTGTTAAAGCTCTGCACCCCTAACACCAGATGGCAGCAGGAATAGTAGCAGAGAGGGGGAACAAGAGGATAGTGTCAGTCATCCAACAATTGATGATGAGACCGAACAGTCTTGAAAACGTTTCCTGTTTTCAAAACAATATAAGTGAAGCTGAGTGTAAAATGGGACTTTAAATAGCCTCAAACATTTATTATCATACCATTCAAAGTGAACAATCACAAACAAATAGTTACAACAAAATCTCTCTTGCTGGTTAATTTATGTATTTAACACATTTAACACATTTATGTATTTGTTTTAAGACAAATTATAAGATAACTTTATCTAACCTGATGAGCTGCCAACTGCACAGTTGGTGTGCTGTCAGGTATTATAACTTCTGTTTCTAATGGCAACTTCCCAGCAACAGGAGCCAATGTCTGTTCCACAGTGGTAGTAACTGCATTGTCATTGGGTACTGTGGTAGATGTAGGTAGAGTATAAACTTGGGTTTCTAATGTTTTGAATAACAGGTCTACAAACTTCTTTGTTTCTGTAACAAACATAGTTAATATGCTTAGAATATAAATGACAAACTGTACTGCAGAAACATACGTTTCTGTTGTTGCTCCTGAAAAACATACAAATGATGCCTTAAAACTTTTAAATTTACAAGATAAAGCCATAAATTAAGGAAAATTGAAGCTATTAACAGTGAAGCAACAAAATCTAAAATAAAAACAAATTAGAAACTAATTAGTTTGTAATTTATTCTTATTTTAAAGCCATAAAATTCACTTTAGAAACCAAAAATAATGGTTGCCTTCCATTCTTAAATTTAAAGATAAAACATTACAATAAATTGAATTTTGACATTTAAGAAAATCTATCTACACACACCGATTACATAAAAAAATAAAAGTTTCAATGTTTTTTCACAGAAGTTTGCTGTTTTTAATAGTTTAATTTGTAGGTTAATAAACATATTCCTTAATAAGGAAGAATTTAACACAGATTTACAAACACATTATCAACACTGTGGTAATTAATGGTTTTAATACAGGTTTTATACATAAATTAGAGAAGTTTAAGTATCAAAAAGCTGTTAAAGAAGTTTCTGCCCTTAAGAAAATAAAACATGATACTAATTTTAAAAGGTTTACTTACTATCCTTGCGCTAATAAAAAATTAATAAACATTTTAAAGAATATGGTATAACTTTGGTTCCTCAAAATAAATATACTATAAAATATCTTCCTTTCATAGAAGATTGAAAACAGTGTTGTTGTAATTAATTTAATTTAAAGCTAGAACCGAAACTTCTCAAACACATAACTGGAGAACAAGAACTGTCCACATGGGAACAAATCTTTATTTAAATAAAATAGAAACCGAGTATTTAATTTCGACATTCCTCAGAGGAACATTTTCAGTAAGTTCATTGAACCGTTACCAGAAGAAACATCAGAAGAAGCATCACCATCCGCACCATGAAACACCATGGAAACCCAGTTATTGTCCGGTTGATAGTGGAAGAAAGTTAACCTTCGAAACGCGTCCCGGAAAAGTATGTTGTAAGTGTTGTTCAGTGTTATTAACTCACCCTTTAAATTAAACTAATACTATAAAATATTTGCTGAATTTTTCTAAAAAGGATAAAATTCCAAACTATAAAAAATCTTAAGACTAGAGATTTCTTCCGGGCTTAAAAGCAGTGGTCTGCTGGAGTTTTGAGGTCCAGACGTTTCATCCACACCTGCGGTGGACATCATCGGTAGCATAGTCTGAGTCTTCTTGGTGAAGGTTCAGTTACAACAGAATCGCTTATGACTGGAGGTGCCGTATTTATATGTGGGCCGCTCACAGGGGATTGGCTGGGCTTGAGCGGGAGGTGTGTATTAGATGGGCGGGGCTTCTCCGCTCTGAATGCTGAATGGTTTACGTGATTTCTCTGCATTAGTGCTTCTTTTTTTATGTTCAAGTATTGGATGCCAGGTTCTGTTGAATTTTAAAGCTTCTTCCTTCCTATTAAAATTATTGGGGTGTTTGTAAATTTCTATGGCTTCACATTGTAGTCTGGCGTGGTAGTATGGCATAGATAAAAGAACAGTTGTCTCCTTATACTGATTTATGTAAATTATAAAAAATCTGGCATTTATCAATTTAGCTATTTGTATTGTGACAGGATTTATATTGGTAAAACTAAACATCATTTGGAAACTGGAATAAAGGAACATTTTAGAAATATTAAATATAAACAGATTGCTAAACCAACTGTGGCAGATCATTTTTGGTCATTTAATCAAGAAATAAACCCAGAGGCTAAATTATTAAAACAATTAAATGGACCTGTTGATTTAACGGTTTGGGAAACATGCTCTACTTACTTTGAAAAATAAGAACCGCATAATGAATTTTGAAATATGTTAATTAATTCTGTCAACAAATTTGCTTTGTTTTCAGTGGTTAGTGACACATAAATATTAAGTAATTTAGCGTCTGTAATGATAGCACCCAGTATAAACAAGAGTAGCATCGATGGTGCAATAAATATGTTGAGAAACTGCACTCTGTATTTAATTTTAAGAACTTGCAGCATATACTATAGTAGCTACAAAACAAGAATGAACTTGGACTTAGCCATTGCAGGATGCTGCTCTCTTGACATGCATTTGCGCAGAGAGCGGGCGACAAGGATGGAAGATGTCTGTATATCTTCTATCTCTGTTGCCTGCTCTCTCGGCACTGCAATGTCGAGAGAGCAGCATCCTGTATTGGCTAAGTCCATGTTCATTCTTGTTTTATAGCTACTGTAAGATAAGCGAAGTTATAGTCCCTAAAATATTTGTTATATTTGTAGTGTATCGCTTCACTGTTGACGCTTCAGTTTTTCATTAAGTATACAACATTAGCTTTAAGTGAAAATGTAACGATAAATGTATAGCAACTAAACAATTATAATATGCTTTCAAATATAAATACTAGCAATTGGAAATTGATCAAAATAGCTCAGGCTAGTATCTACTGCAACATGAGTACCAACGAAAGTTATACGCCATGAGCCACTAATCATAAAGCTATAGCTGTGCACTAAATTATTAGGACTGCATTATATCAGTTTGGTTATAAACCAATAGAAACACTTTACAAACATAGCATGTTACACAAATGCATAATAGTAATACATAGTCCAACATTTCTTATTACAGCACAGATCTACAAGCATAATAAATGAAGTGAAGTTAAATGACAATTCAAATGATGCCAGGATCCTAAACCCCGACAGTTACCTAATATCCCAGAAAAAGTTTTAAGGCTGTTTTGCAATAACTGAGAATGGTAATCAGAAAGAGACAAAATTAAAATACATGTATTATGTGAGCATTCACAATTAACAGGGAACTTTTCTCAGTCCTGAGAATAGGAAAGAAGACGATCATGTATGAACTATCTTGTTCTCATTCCTAGGCACAACATACTAGATCTACATTGTGCATATTACACTATTCGCTGTTTTTCAAGGATACTCAGGAATTACTCTTTAAAAGTTTGGTAGTTCCCATCTTTTATTTTTCATAGTAATATTTTGCAACAATTTTGTTTTTAAATTTAGAGTTGATTAATCTTTTAGCTGCATAAAGTGGTACATTAACTATAGATTTCTGTACACTGATGGTACCCTTTTTTGCAAGAAAATCAGCTATGTCATTACCACTCAGTCCACAGTGTATTTGAACAGAATTGGGATATATTCTTCACCACTCTGTCCTCTATGTGATGTGCGAGAGGAAACGGACCAAGACCACCTTCAAATATGCCCAGCCACTTCTAGCACTCCATCCATCAGTGGAAAATATTGGAGAGCAAGAGGACTAATGACTTCATTGCCAGAAATCCAGCGTTAGCCAACTATAACAACAACACTCTGTGCTGTATAAATTATTCATACTATGATAAATGAAACAGGTGCTAGAGCTCTCTCTAGTTGCAAGCTGGGGAAATGAAGCTGGAAGAAATTCTAACAAATGTGCATCCTGAATCCTGAGCATGGCTTCTTCCAGCAAAAAGACTAATTATTATTTATTTATGCCAACAAACTTAGTGTTGGTGTTTTTAAACACACAAACTGCATGTGGGCAATGTTTGAGAGGTAGACTCATAACAAATATTCAATGCCACGGTTGGGATTTGAACCACAGACCCTCCACTTACCAGGTGATTGGTTTTTTTTTTTTTAAATTAACCTCCTCCAACATAATGTTATATCGGATGGTGAATGAATGAAACAGGTGAAATGATGCTCAAATGAGCACAAGGTCCATGGAGCTTTTAAGTTACCTAACATTCATCTTCTCAGGATCAGGGAAAACCTCAGAAAAAACCTTACCTGGATAACTTACCCTAAGCGAGATTCAAACTTGCGACCTCTTGAACGTGAGGCAGACATGCTAACCATCACGCTACTGAGGCAGGTGGCACCACCAACACTAGGTGGATGCTCTAATCATTACGCTACTGTGTCAACTGCCAGAATTTCATTGAATTCTCCAACCATTACCTCTCAATGAGACTGTAGTTTCGTATTGGCTATTGTCTCTCAAAAATAATAGCAAAATCTGATAGTAAATTAACAAAGAACAACGAACAACTGTAATGTATGCTCTTTATAAAGCAATGAAGTTCAGTATGACTAGAGGAACCAGAAATAACAGATTTGCATTTAGAAAATGACTTTATTGAATTTTTACATTGTCTAACCTGAAATATGTTGACTGAATACATTGAAAGGTGAAAAAATATAATTGGTCAGTTGTAGGCAAATGCATCCTTAGGTGCAAAGTTGACATTTCAATTTGCTATCCATATAGCTATTGATAAGCATTTATGTTATCACTGGGGTATTGTGAAACAAAATGTTGTATACTATATTGCTTCCGTACTCGTTTCTGGTAATTGTGAACCAGCTTTTATTCTGGCAGCTCATTCCTGAAGTTATATGAACTAATGTCGGCGCCAACCAAGAAAGGGATTGACAGTTTGCAGTGAGGGAGAAGCAACGTTGCCACTTATCGCGACCACGACCATGTGGAGACAGCGATATGATTATGTGTACGAAGAAGATTGCACTGCAGCTGGAATGTTGAGCGCATATTATTTATATTTGTATGCAAAGACAACAATAAAATATTGAATCTGTATTCAAATGATAGAATTGCAATTTTATATGTCTAAATATTTGCGTTAATAAAAGAAAAATACCTGTGAAATATTGATGCTTATTCTAATGGGAAAATGCCGCTAATAACCGAATCCCTTGCATCACTGTTGTTTTTGCTGCTACTGCCACTCATTTGGTAGACAATGTTGCCACCGTCATCATCGTCGTCGTCATCATCATCATCATCATCATCTGAAGAGCTGCTGGAATTCCCTACGGAAATGATGAGCTGTTCTATCTCTTCTTCCAAAACTCCTTCATCTTCCCATGCTGCACTTATTACGCCCTTTGTATGGATAACTGCCTTTTCCCAGTTTTCAGCTTTTACTGTTGTTAATGCCTCTTCTGTCAGCTTTATTACAGACGACACAGTAAAATCTTCATTGTTTTGCCCAACATAACCCTTTAGTTCGGCCCGGATTAGTTCAATTGGGTTAAAATGGCAATAACAAGGGGGAAGCCTAACTATTTTGTGACCATGTTCTGCCGCAATTCCATCGACTACACAACTTGGAAACCGTGGTTTATTTGCTATCACAAGTTCCAGTAGCTCTATTTTTTTCAGTTCTGGTTTCACTGGTACATTACGGCGTGCAAGCCACTGAATAATTTCGTTTTTTCTTGTTGCCATTGTTGGTGCTCTATCAGAAATTACCGAGTGGTATTTCGCATTGTCCATTACTATTATTGATGGCCTATCTAAATTTGGAACAAGCTGTTCTTGAAACTATTTAAGGAAAGTGTTGTGATTCATCTCCTCGTGGTAATCCACTGCCTTTTTGGACTTAAAAAGAAGACAACAATTGGAAACAAAACCTGACGCAGTTCCAGCATGGAGCAGTATTATTCTGCCTCCTTTACCTAGCAGTACATTAATTGTTGCTTCTAGCGTATTGTCCGTCCAGCCTTTGCTGACAGAATGATTGGCATTAGCCCACGTCTCATGAAGCCAAACAATGTGTTGGAAATTGTGTTTAAGTATTTCTCGAAGAAGCCTACAACGGCAAGCACAGATGTCGGGTTTCTCCATCAACAACTTTCTGCCATTTACTTTCTTATACCTAAAACCTAGTTTCTTCACTATTCTATGTAAAGAAGACTTGCTACCTTCAAATAGTTCAGCTTCTTTTAAAGATACATGTAATTTGAAGATAGTAGGATGCTCCCTTCTCTTACAGTAGGAATAAATGTGTCTGCGTATAGCATTCTGCTGAAAAGGATCTAAGTTGGTGACACGTTTGCATCCTTTTCTTTTCTTTCCAGGGGTTTCTAATATAGACCCTGACACCTGATTTCTCTCTTTGTCGTGCTTTTCTTTCCCAATTTTAACTATAGTATTCCTACTGATTCCTACAGCACGCGAGGTTCCATCAATTACCTTACAGACTGGAATATGAGGTCCCCCGTTCAATTTCTCCTTTTTGAAATATTCTCTAACAGAGCATATTATTTCCCGCACTTGTCCTTTAATTGGGATACCTTCACCAAACACAGTTTTATTCGGTTTGCGAGTACGCTCAATTTTTCATTTGACAGCGCTATTGTCACTATTTTTTGACATTGTTAAACACAAATTAAAAGCATTAGCACAAATGCAAAAGCTCACAACACACGCACAGATCCACTGCCTCAGACACACGTAAACACAAGGCAAATAACTGTATATTAAAATAATATAAACGAACTTCTCAACATACAGGCAATCTCTTAACTGATGCAAGCATTGCAAGCTCAGGCTGCAGCCTGCAGCACTATTTGTTTATATGCAGCGATAACAGAACATAAAAACACTTCATGTTACTGCTGGGTTTATCAGCCACATGCTGATCACGTGTTACGTGCATGTTACATATCGACAAGGTCCTTGTGAATATCGTTTCTATGGAAACGCCTTAGCTCTAATTGGTTCTTCTTTTCGTTGCTATGGCAACTCCTAAGACGCATCCATCCTTCCCGTTCATTCATGCGTTTCCGCCACGTGCTTCACATCTGTCAATCCCCTTCTTAATTGGCGCCGAGTACCTATAGAGCTCTGAATCACTGGCTACACTTGCTACCCTTTACATCAAGGAGGAGGCATTCTTCTCTGTATATAAACAAGTCAATTATGAAGCAGCATTATTATGTTTTACTTTAATTTTCCATATTCCAAACTGGGTACAAGTATATCTGAGCACCCCAGTTGTCATTCTTTTCTTAATAGTTTTCCTACTTTTAGAGTACCTATTTCAAATGATGTTTAAAGTACTGTAGATCTTTGAGAGGTAGAACTGGAACTTAAAAATTCAATGCAGGTTGTCACAGTAGCTTAATGCTTAGAGCACCCACCTAGTAAGCGGAGGGTCTGTGGTTCAAATCCCAGCTGTGGCACTGAATTTAATTATTTTGGCTTCTCTGTTTAAAAACACCAAATTAAGTTTGTTGGCATAAATAAATAATAATTACTGTAGATCTTTGTTTACTGAATTTTATGTATGCTTTCAGAATGAAATATTAAAAGAGACAATTCAATAGAATTGTTTGGTAAGATTTCAGAATAAACTAAGCATTGTGGAATAGGCTCGTCTGAACTTCCAGTCAAGTGAAACTGAATTTTAAGTATAAGTCACACTTCCTTTCTTTATTTACAGCCTGTGCCAGCTTTCCGAGTTTTTTCTTTTTATATTAGGTTTGCACATTTTAGTCAGCACATTTAAACATAGGCCTACTTTGTTTTGTGGCGTTGATGGCCCAAGATCTTTGTAAGGTCTTTTTGTTTTGAGCCACTTATCCATAGTGTTCAGTTCGATATTCACACAAGTCTTCAAAAACTTGGAATTCGTAAACACTAAACGTCCTAAATTATTTGAGCACGTAGTGTGACTGCAGCGTTAGTACAACAGTGGCGAGCAAGTTGGAGCAACAGACAACACCGCACTGATTAGTCCCTACCGAATTCGAAGTCAAAGGCATTGGATGGCAGTGCTCCAAGTGGAGAATTCTGTAAGCACAGCAGACTCAAATCTAAGTGACTCTAGAGGGGTGGCGACAAATTTATTATAATTTTTTACTGACCTGCCGCATACCACCCAGAAATTTTTGTGTACCCCTAAGGGTGTACATACCATAGCTTGAGAACCATTGCTTTAGAACAGAGTATTTCCTGAATTGACTCCAAGTCCAAAAATTGTCACTTACATATAAACACATACGAAGTTAGCTCAATCATTATTGTGGTTCCTATACAGACGTTACACATTTGTTCTTGACGAATGACCTTCTGCAAAGTAATTGAGCTAGTCTAGTCTACCCTCAATAACATATCAGCAAAATAGTTTACGTCATGGTAATTCACAGCTCTGCTTTCCTCTGTTGCGTTTGTGTACACAGTTCACTGCAAAAGTTTTGTGCAGCACTGATATATGTACCAAATCAGACGAAGTAGATGAGGTAGATATGTCAGGAATAGAAGAAGTAAAAAAAAAAATTAAGTGCAAATAGTTGACGTTGATAGTGTGGCTGATAATTTGCTTTGTGGTACTCAGAAACATGTGCGTCAACATCTGACTGTAGAGTACTTGCCTCTTGACGTCAGTGTTCCCATTAGGAACTCACATCTAACCTCTTGTATAAAATTTTCACTTGTCAAGAACTATAGCTCATATGGTGGTTTGTGGTTTTGGTGAAGGAAATGTCATAATGTGGTTTGTAACTTGGCATAAATAAAGGAATAAATAAATGGAGTACATGTGCTTTCACATACACATGTGCTAATCTCACTTCTTAAGTTTCACTTTAAGAATTCAATGTAGTGACTTACCACTTTGTAAAAACACGTCCAGCTGCTGCACCATACTTGCCCTCAGTTCTGCTACTGGTTTGTCCTTCTTTACCAGGGCAAAAACATATTTGGAAAGTGCTTCTGGATCTGCTTCACACCTGTAACACACCATTTATTACCATGAGACTCGGAGCTAAACTAATCCACTGAATTGTCTTACAACACTTAATGCTGATCAGTGTATTGTATTGCATTTTGCTCTTTTGATCCTAGAATGGAGCCAGGCTTAAGGATGTAGAACACTTCATACAACCATGCAATATTTATTGTTTTTTCCAACACCTAAGCACAATCATTATAACAGAGGAAGGTTAATACTAGAGTAAAGAAGATATGTTATAGTATTCCTTTACACTGTAAACAAAATGCATGCGCAAGAACTTTTTTTATTTGTTCTTAAATATTAAAAGTCTTTTGGGCTACACAGTAATTTTAAGGCTAAAAGGAAGACTATTATATACCTATATGGCGGAGTAGCAGGGACCCTTCTGATAAACATACAAAGAGTTATATGGCATGTGTAAGTCATTTCTGTGTCTAGTATTCTGGTGGTGTACAAAAGAATGGCCTGCATAATTTACGGGTTTAACACCACTTAAAATTTGTAGAGCACTGCATTCCACTCAATAAATTCTAGAGATCTCACCAGAAATACATATTTCTGAACCAAAAAATAACAAGAAAATACATAAAATGGTCTGGTATATATGTATTTATGAATTGTGTTGAAGCTAAAAGTAGTTGTTCTTCGCTTCTTGATGTTTCACCGTTGATGCTTAAAATGTCGTTGGTGATGTGGTGTTGCCCTTTGATGTGTTTTGCTCCGGCTAGTCAGCTTGAGATCTCTTACTTTTATCTCGGGTTTGCGTAGGTGTGATGGACAACCCAAGACATCCTTTGCATATTATTTATTGCATTTTAGATATTTTCAGGAGCTATGCCGATTGTATATGTAGAGGAATCACACTCACGTCCGCACAGCACAACCTGCCGTACTGGTCTCTGGTTGAGTAGTGACCAGACGCTTTCTCTCTTACCCACGCTAAGAAAACCGTTCTTCAATTTGAATGTCATGACGTCAACCAAGAAAGCCTCGTATCCAAAATGCTATTTCCTTTTCCCGCAATTTAGAAATGTCCCTTTCTATTATAACATGTTCTTTTATGAATTTCGAATATATAATTACCTTTTTAGGATTAAACGATATTTACTTTATATTTTATTAAATATATCGCGCGACTTTTAAGGTTGGTCGAACTGACTTTTTACTGATTTCGAACTATAGGGTATGACGTCATGACTCGTTAATTTCAAACCAATAATGTGTTTATCCTACAAATTTAACGACTATTATTTACTCATATCTTGCTCACCTTACAACACTTCCTGCTCTATTATCTATTTATGTTATTACTTAACACTTATCGCAAATCTCACATCCGGCAATTAAATTAAAACGTGTCTTTTTCAAAAGCCCATTCGATCGGAAATCTAAATTTCGGTATCAAATGCCCCCATTTATATTATTTTATTATTTCATAATAAAATAATGTAAATGTCTTGCCCGAAAGAAAAATTAAAAATTACTCCTGTATTTTGAATAATCGGCAACACTCCCATTATATACAATTTTCAATTACACTGTTTTGAAATTGGTGATTAACATATTTTCTCATTAATCTTTTTAACATGACAAACAATTATACATTTGACTTAACATTAATCCTTAAATACTAATTACAATATGTTATGGTTTCTTCTGTGAAGCTTTTATATAAAGGTTAAATTTCAAGAGTCTTTCTTTATACTTCCTTCTTTTAGTTCATGTTTGCTCACTTCGCTCTCACTATCACTTGCACTGTGATTTTTTTTTCACTTTTGTTATTGTAACACATATCTTTACTAGATCCTTTAAGCACTAAAATGTACATATATTTATATAAATCCATTACACTCTTCAGACAAGTTCTTTCTTTGTCTTGCTGTGATAACTATCTATACATCTAAATATTTTAACAAATGTTTACAAATTAAATATTCTGTTTTCTCTCTATGCGGAGATGAACATTTTAACAATGTTTCTGAAGCTGTTATTGTGAGCTCTATACAATATATTTTTAAGCTCTTTGTAGTATATAGCAATTCACATTCTGCATTTTTCATGAATATGTAAGTACCTGACCAATATATGGTTTTCAAGTAAGCTAACATTTAAATTTTATCTCAAAGCTGATTGGGCGCCAATAGACAAATGACACTTCCAATTTTTTTTTTTTTTTTTTTTTTTTACATTAAATCAAGGTTCCAAGGCACCACACGGTTTCTTGTATGGTCGAAGGAGTTGTTTATGCCATCTTCCCAGACATTTTTCATTTTTAACATCTTTTAATTCATAGGTATGATAACCAAATTTTGATATAATTTCTGCAGGACCTTTATATAACAATTCCATCCTTTTGTTCCTACCTCGCAATGCACTTGATAACTTATGGTCTTTAACTAGTACCCAATCGCCTATCTTAGGTTCCCATTTATGTTTTCTACTCTTTTTCTTTAATTTTCGCTTCTCTGCCTTTTTCTTGATTCGTTCAAAAGCAATTTTCGCTCTTTCTTCCTCACTTAACTGAATGTCATTAATTTTCAGTGTTTTTGGTACCCCGATCAATATTGGTTCTGGTTCAATTCCTAACATTAATTTTATTGGTGCAAACCCAGTAGTTACATTAATGGTGTGATTGATAATCTTTTCTATCAATGGACAATATTTCACCCAATCCTTGTGATTATGATGTGTAAGTACACGTAAATAAATTCCTATATCTCGGAGGACACGTTCTGTTGGATTCCCTGATGGAAAGTATGAGGAACAATGATATAACTTTATCTCTTGATTTTCTAGGGTTTCTTTAAAGATTTTGCTCCGATGAACTGTAGCATTATCTGTTAAGATTGCCTGAATCTTGCCATATTTAGGCACATAATCTTTTATTATCTTTCCTACACATGTTTTGCTGCTGATATTCCTAACAGGATAAATTTTAATAAATTTACTAAAAACATCATGAAGAACAAACATATATCTACATCCAAATTGTCCTACTGGTAGCTCCCCATGTGCATCAGCAGTAACTAGTACATTTTTCCCTTCTCTTATGATTGTCTGAGGTTCTATATCAAATTTGATATTAAATGGTTTGGCCCTTTGACATAAATCACAGCTTGAACATATTTTTCTCACTTTCTTTGCCAAATGTTTTATATAAAAATGGTCACTAATTACCATGATTAGCTTTTCACTACCTGTATGAGCTAGTGTTTTGTGATAAGCAAGTATAAGTTTCTCTTGTAAAGCTTTTGGTACCATTACTTTCCATTTAGGTTCAATTCTTCCATGAAATTTATAGATTTTTCCCTCATAAATACCTATATTATCTTTTAGATTTTCTGTGATTGGTTGTGCCTTTTCTCTCAATTTCTTAAGTTCATTGTCCTCTGTCTGTAATTGTTCCAAATTTCGAAATTCTTTAGCTAATTGAGTCCCTTCTAAGGTTTTCAAATATAGTATGGTTACATCATGTTTGTTGTCACTAATTGTATCTGGTATTGTGTAATTGGTTTTCATCCTTGATAACAAATCACTAAAAATATTTTGACTTCCTGCTATGTGTTTGATTTCTATGTTATGGGATGTGATCTCATGTATATATCTAGAAATACGTGTGCTTGTGAGTTTGCAAGAGTTCATAAATGCCAAACTAACATGATCTGTGTAAACTATTACTAGGTTGTTATATACATATTGCTTAAATTTTACAAGTGCAAAGTAAATAGCTGCTATCTCTTTTTCTGTAGTGCAAGCCTGTGATTCAGTCCTTGAAAGCCCCCTTGAAGCTACAGCAATGAGGTGATCTTTTCCTTCCTCATCTTTTTGTAATATGACACTACCATAACCAAGTCCTGAAGCATCCGTATAAATTATGTAGGGGAGATCTTCCCTAGGTTTTTCCAATAAAATTGACGCTGCAAACAATGTTTTTACCTTTTCGAAAGATTCTTGTTCTACTGATGACCATTGCCATTTTACATCTTTTCTCAATAGTTGTCTTAATGGGGCTACTACGGTTGCATATTCCAGGATAAATCTTGACTGATAATTTAGAATACCAAGAAATCTTCTCAATTGTTTTATATTTTTAGGAGCTGGTATTTTATTTATGCTTTCAATTCTGTCGGGATTAGGCCTGATTCCCTCATTTGAAATAACATAACCTAAAAATTCTGTCTGTTTCACAAAGAATGCAGTTTTACTTGGCTTTATTGTCATGTTTGCTTTCTTTAACTGACTAAGCACATAATTGATATGATTTAAATGATCCTCTATATTTTCTGAAAAAATTACAAAATCATCCACATACTGAGCTACAAATTTCTTTATGGTTTCTCCAAAAATTTCATACAAAGCTCTTAATAGTGCACTACCACTGGTATTCATACCAAAGGCGCAAACTCGAAACTGATATAATATTCCTGAATGTAAAAACGCTGTATATTTTCTTAAATCTTCTCTAAGTGGGATCTGCCAAAAAGATGCTGTAAGATCTAGAGTAGAAAAAATTTTGCCCTTCTGCAATTTGTTCAATATTACCTCTACACTTTCTGGTCTAAATCTATCAGGTTTACAATGTTGATTTAGTTTTCTCGCGTCTAATGTTACCCTAATCTTTCCATTGGCCTTATTTACAATACATAGGGGATTCACAAATTCTGAATTCGAAATTTCAATAACCTCATCTTCTAACATTGACTTTATAACTGCATCTACCTCTTCTCTTATTGTACTAGGGATAGCTCTCGCTTTATGTGTAAAAGGTTTGATGGGTATCACCTCAAACGAATGAGTATAAATATTACATTTACCAGGTTTCTCAGAGAATACTTCTTTATTTCGGATTAATATTTCAAACAGTTTATCCCTCTGTTGTTCATTTAGTTGATCAGCCTGAGTTACTTTTTCCCTCAACAATTCTTCTAAGTCTTCACTACTCTCCCTATCATAGTACCTAGTTGCATCAGAAAACCTCAAATTGTCTATGAAATCATTTTTATCCCATTCTACATTTTCTTTATTATCGATACTGTACTCTTTGACATTTACTTCAGTTAATTCCATAGCTCCTACTTTAACATATTCTACAAAGAATGTATCCCCTTGGATTTCTTCTTCCTCTTTTTCTCTTACAATAGTTTCTGAACTACTATCTTCCACAAAAGGCACTATAATGGTCTCATCTTCAACTTTCATTTCTAGAATCATGTTTTTAAAATTCACCACAGCTTCCCAGGCATAAAGACAATCACAACCTATTATAATATCTGTCACAAGTCTTCCTACAATCAGAAATAAAATTCCTAGTATTCTCCCATTTATTTCAATATTTATCATTGCTTGAAATTTTACTCTCTCTTTTCGTTTTCCCACAGCTAGCGAGCAATATATCCCATTAACTGGTAAAGACATTACTTTAAAACCACTACTTTGTAAATTATCATAAAAATTTTGTGAGCATACTGTGCTATTTGATCCCGTATCTATAATTGCATTGTATTGTTTTCCATTTACTCCAATTTTGATTTTAGGTGGATCTCCTACTTTTTCGTTTTCGTCAATTCTATTTTTCCATTCTCTTTTCTTTTGTATCATCATTTGCCTTCCAGGACTATTTATTTCCGAGTACTTATCACAATCATTACTAGGATACCCAGTTCTCACTGAAGGCGCGTTTGACCGGGTCTGGCGTTTCCCTGATTTTTAGGTATTGCTCCTGTACTATTTCCCGAATTGTTACTTCTGTTTTCCTGCATTAAATCGGGGTTACTTCCTACCATGTTTTTGACCGTGTTAATGGCCTCGACCATTTCCGCATTTTCGGGGGAATTTCGTCCATTAGAATACCTTTCTTCCTGTCTTGGTGACCTCGGTCTAAACTCATTATCTCCGTTTGTCCAATACCCATCATTTGAATTTCTACTATGTCCAAAATAACGTCCCCGTCTACCTCGATCAAATCTATTTGTATTCATATAATTCACCCTTATATTTCTTCCCCTTTGATTACCATTTCTATTTTGGTGACGCCCTTCCTGGTTATATCTACCTTGATTTTCCCACCGGAATGATTCCATCCTTGGTACTGGTCCTTTATATCTTTCCCTAATCTCACTTCTATTCTGATAATACTGTGCCCCTTGCCCGAAAGAATTGACAGTTTCTTTTCCTTCATATTTATTTCCAAATGCGTGTTTTGGCTTATTGACTTCTAAGGCTGATAATAATTCGATCATAGCTGCAATGCTATCGGGTCGGGCTATGATTAGGTAATGTTGAAGTGTTTCCGGAAAATGTGGAGTAACTATATTTATTAGATCTTTTTCGTCTAAGGGAGGATCCAACATCTTCGATTTTCTCGCTATCCTCATAAAATAGTTGACCATTGATTCCTCCGATCTAGGATTAAATTTTCCATTGCTTAATTCAACTCTAATATTAGCCTGCCTACTAGCTCCCCAATATCTGGTTAAAAAGATGTTCCTAAAGGTCCTGTAGTCATTATTGTTACCCATAGAAAGGCCTAGCCAATTGGCAGCATTACCCTTTAGGCATTTTCTTACTATCACCATCTTGTACTCCTCTGGTATACATTTCACCGTGAAGTACTCTTGTAACCCTTCTAAAAAGGCTTTAGGATCATCTGAATCTTCATTTTCAAAAACTGGAGGTGTCATTTCATTTAAGACATGGTTAGGCCAATGTAAATTTGAATTGTCACCTGTCCCTGCACTATTTCTGAGATCAGAATGAGAATTACTGTTACCTCTATTTTGCATCGAAATGTCAGCTGATACACCTGGTATTGCCTCGTTTCTTGCAACTTCATTACTAAGATTGTTGTGATTACATGCATTTTCATTTAATTTCAAATTTTCTAAGGCCTCTTTTACCTGAGTAATTTCTGTTACTACCCCTTTTATTTGGTCTGTAACATCCTCCAAATTTCTAGCCTGCCTTTCACTTTCTTCATCAGATCTTTCCATTCTAACTTTACACCCCTGTAACTCTTCTCTAATTTCTTCCCTGTCTTTATCTAACCTTTGTACTACCTCTTCCCTTTGTTTGTCTAATCTATATATTACTCTTTCCCTTTCTTTATCTAATTTTTCACTCACTTGTTGACCTAATTTCTTTTCAGAATTCTTTACTTCTTGACGTATTGTCTCTAATTCTCCCTTAACCTGTTCTCTATTTTCTTTTACTTCACTACTGACTTTATTAATTTCCTCCCTAACTTCTTCCCTAAAGGTTTCGAAAGCTCTCTTCTGATTCTCCAATTGCATTCCCACTTCCTGTTGTCCCTTCTCTAATTTCTGTCCTAACTCTATACTAGTTTCATCTATCTTACTCATCTTTTCCATTATCTTTTGAAACATATTCTCTATTTCTGACATAATTGCTGGCCTTTCTGAATTAGTACTAAACATTTCTGAGCTACCTCTAGGTGTTTCTCTAACGTTCTGATCTTCTAATTCTTGGCATATTCTGCTACCAATTACATTCTGACTATATTCTTCCATCCTACTTACACTTTTCTCAATTTCCGGACTCTCAAAACCTAGAAAATCGCTATCACTGTCTTCCATTTCTAAACTATTTACACGTGTTTTTCTACTCACCAATATTTCACGCACTTAAACTTGTTCACTACACGTTTCACAGATGTTCACACGCTGGGCACCTTCTTGTCTGCTGGCTCGATGCTGGCCTGGTCGTCTTGGGGTTGGTCCATTCTTTCGACGCCACACGTTGGGATGCCATTTGAAGCTAAAAGTAGTTCTTCTTCGCTTCTTGATGTTTCACCATTGATGCTTAAAATGTCGTTGGTGATGTGGTGTTGCCCTTTGATGTGTTTTGCTCCGGCTAGTCAGCTTGAGATCTCTTACTTTTATCTCGGGTTTGCGTAGGTGTGATGGACAACCCAAGACATCCTTTGCATATTATTTATTGCATTTTAGATATTTTCAGGAGCTATGCCGATTGTATATGTAGAGGAATCACACTCACGTCCGCACAGCACAACCTGCCGTACTGGTCTCTGGTTGAGTAGTGACCAGACGCTTTCTCTCTTACCCACGCTAAGAAAACCATTCTTCAATTTGAATGTCATGACGTCATCCAAGAAAGCCTCGTATCCAAAATGCTATTTCCTTTTCCCGCAATTTAGAAATGTCCCTTTCTATTATAACATGTTCTTTTATGAATTTCGAATATATAATTACCTTTTTAGGATTAAACGATATTTACTTTATATTTTATTAAATATATCGCACGACTTTTAAGGTTGGTCGAACTGACTTTTTACTGATTTCGAACTATAGGGTATGACGTCATGACTCGTTAATTTCAAACCAATAATGTGTTTATCCTACAAATTTAACGACTATTATTTACTCATATCTTGCTCACCTTACAACACTTCCTGCTCTATTATCTATTTATGTTATTACTTAACACTTATCGCAAATCTCACATCCGGCAATTAAATTAAAACGTGTCTTTTTCAAAAGCCCATTCGATCGGAAATCTAAATTTCGGTATCAGTGTAATTCAAAAATGAAAATTCTGATGAATTCCCCACAGACCGTCCACATAGTTATGGCATTTCCCCACTCCTGAAGCTTAGATGTGCAATAGCAGAAACCTGCCTACTTGTATAACAGGAGAGGTGGAGATTAGTATACCACTTGCTCTGAATGTGATAACTGCACAATAATTGAGTAGTCAGAAGCTTTCATGGCCGGAGTTAGAATTAAGGCTAGAGATTTCTTCTGGGCTTAAAACCCGTGGTCTGCTGGAGTTTTGAGGTCCAGACGTTTCATCCACACCTGCAGTGGACATCATCAGTGGCATAGCCTGAGACTTCTCGGTGAAGGTTCAGTTACAACAGAATCGTTTATGACTGGAGGTGCTGTATTTATATGTGGACCGCTCACAGAGGATTGGCTGGACTTGAGCGGGAGCTGTGTATTAGATGGGTGGGGCTTCTCTGTTCTGATTGCTGATTGGTTTACACGATTTTTCTGCATTAGTGCTTCTTTTTTATGTTCGAGTATCGGATGCCAGGTTTTGTTCAATTTTAGAGTTTCTTCCTTCCTGTTAATAACACGATAATTGTTTATAATACATAAACCTATACTACTTTTGTATATGACTGCCTGAGTTCTGACATCACTTGCCTTTCCCCATCACTCCAGTCACTTCTCTTGATTTCTCCTCTCTTGCGCATATGGAGTGTCAGGACAATCTGGACAAACTGTACTTGGTGTTAATGTCCAGCATCTTTGTAAGATGCAACAAGAAGATTTTCACATAATTCCCCCAACCTAAGCTACACTTTACATTTAAAATTTAAGGCCTTAATTTTCATTTTCTCCAAACAGGTCTAATAACGGTTATTAAAATATTACATTTTGTGAGTTGATATAAAGAATAAAATGTATATCTTAAATTTTCTATGAATAGATTCTGATTGAGTTTTGTTGTTTTGTGTAACAGCAAACCATTGGAGATGGACAGAACTTTAAAACAAAAAAAAAAAAAAAAAAAAAAAAAAGGATTTTCATTAAAACAGAGTCAGGGACTTAGCATATCTTAATAAATATTAACATAATTTATTTCTTTGTTGACAAAATTATGAACAGAGGTAGCATTGAATTTACTACGATGAATTTGTAATGGAGCATATTATGCTAATATGTTACTGAACATCCCAACTTTTGTCTGCACAGCAGCACAAGGTCTTGTCTAACGGGTCTTTTGTACATAATGCTAACAGAAAACTCGAAGAAGCTAGAACTTGTTTATTACTCAAATAAAAAGAAAGATCAAGTGTGTGATGATTACTGACTAGATAACATCTATATGTAGTATTAACTTTTAAAGTTTTTATTTATTTATTTGTGTACTTTTTAATTTACAACCATTGAACGCTAGAATTGGCATAGGGAAAGGGCGACCTCATTGTTTAAATTATTTTGTTATTTAACGACGCTGTCAATTGCCAGGATCACATCAGCGTCGCCGGTGTACCGGAATTTCGTCCCGCAGGAGTTCTTTTACATGCCAGTAAATCTACTGACATGGAGCTGTCGCTTTTAAGCACACTTAAAAACCATCGGCCTGGGCCGGGTTTGAACCCGCGACCTTGGGATCAGTCATTGCAAACAGCCTCCCAAGTATTGGCAGAAAACCTTTTGGGGTTGGGAGGAAATGCCCAGTCCCTGTCTCAAGAACTGAGGGGATAAAACTGGGACCCTAAGCGTTGGGCTAATCCCCCAGCTTAAGTCAGATTCAAAAGGAAAATGTGAGCCTCAGAAACCGAGATAACTCCTGACGCCTCAATAGTGGTAGAAAAGGGAAGCTGAAGAACACTAGAAATCAGGTGACATTTATATGGAAAATCTGTTTTAAAATTCAACAGAGACAAATTCTTGTGCAAACATTTTGTGTCAAGAGAAGTAGTCTTTGTTATTAGAAGCACATCATGGGGAAAAGGTAAAAAAAGATCAACTATTTGCTACCAGCAATAAATAAGTGATTTTATTTCAAACCAATCAGAATACATCAGTTTGCAATGTAAGCATAAAATAAACCAGTTTAAAGTAAATATTATGATTTTTATTATATCATTAACTCATATAATGTGATAATGTTTCAATTGGAAGTGCAAATGACTAAACACATAAGACTGAGAAGAGTAGATGAATAAAATTATTGAATATCAGAGCATTAATAGCCCACCTCGGTAGTGCAGTGCAGCATGTCTGCCTCACACCCAAGAGGTCAAAAGTTTGAATCTCATGGTGAATTATCTGGATAAGATAAGAAAGGCCATCAGAGAACTCAACAAGGATGAAAAGATTATTGTTCTACCAGCAGACAAAGGAAATGCTACAGTTGCCATGGATACGGCAGAATATAAAGACAAGATCTCCGACCTACTGTCCTCCAAAACATTCAGAAGGCTGACTAAAGACCTAACCACATGTTTTCTCCGACAAACCAACAGCATTCATCAAATCTTCACCTCTACCAGACATTGTGAAGAAGGAGACCTGTAGAACTGAAGCTTTGCCGCCGACATTGTACGGGCTCCCGAAAATTCATAAGGAAAATGTACCAGTACGCTCCATAGTGAGCAGCATAGGTTCGTCTACCTACAATATTGCCAAACATCTCTCCCCTTTATTACAACAATATATCAGCACCACTAACTCACACATCAAAAACTCTGCCCAGTTCATAGAAAAACTCAAAGACATCCGACTGGAAGCTGAGGACCGCTTGGTGAGCTTTGATGTTGTCTCTTTGTTCACCAAAGTACCGATTGCACAAGCTTTAAGTCACATTGAAGAACTATTTCCCAAAGACATCACAGAGCCTTTCCACCATTGCCTTACAACCATTTACTTCCAATGGGACAATACTTTTTATGAACAGATCGAAGGTGTTGCTATGGGCAGTCCTTTCAGCCCAGTGATCGCCAACTTCTTTATGCAAAAGTTTGAGCAATCAGCACTCTCCAAGGCACCTCTTAAACTGAAGACCTGGTTGCGCTATGTCGATGATATTTTTGTACTATGGAGTTATGGAGAAGACACCTTGGATCAGTTTCTGACACATCTAAACAACCTAAATGACAACATCCAATTCACCATGGAGAAAGAGAATAACAATACCCTGGCCTTCTTAGACGTGAAAGTCATGAGAACAAAGGGACCATGGTCTGGAGTACAGTATTTACACATACAGATCGATATTTACAAAACTCCTCAAACCATCACCCTAAGCAGAAACAAGGAATAATAAAAACACACACAGAACGAGATTCCCGACTTTGCAACACGAAATACTTAAAGGAAGAACTCAATCACCTAAACTCAACATTCCAGGCCAATGGATACACAGTTTGCAATGTAAGCATAAAATAAACCAGTTTAAAGTAAATATTATGATTTTTATTATATCATTAACTCATATAATGTGATAATGTTTCAATTGGAAGTGCAAATGACTAAACACATAAGACTGAGAAGAGTAGATGAATAAAATTATTGAATATCAGAGCATTAATAGCCCACCTCGGTAGTGCAGTGCAGCATGTCTGCCTCACACCCAAGAGGTCAAAAGTTTGAATCTCATGGTGAATTATCTGGATAAGATAAGAAAGGCCATCAGAGAACTCAACAAGGATGAAAAGATTATTGTTCTACCAGCAGACAAAGGAAATGCTACAGTTGCCATGGATACGGCAGAATATAAAGACAAGATCTCCGACCTACTGTCCTCCAAAACATTCAGAAGGCTGACTAAAGACCTAACCACATGTTTTCTCCGACAAACCAACAGCATTCATCAAATCTTCACCTCTACCAGACATTGTGAAGAAGGAGACCTGTAGAACTGAAGCTTTGCCGCCGACATTGTACGGGCTCCCGAAAATTCATAAGGAAAATGTACCAGTACGCTCCATAGTGAGCAGCATAGGTTCGTCTACCTACAATATTGCCAAACATCTCTCCCCTTTATTACAACAATATATCAGCACCACTAACTCACACATCAAAAACTCTGCCCAGTTCATAGAAAAACTCAAAGACATCCGACTGGAAGCTGAGGACCGCTTGGTGAGCTTTGATGTTGTCTCTTTGTTCACCAAAGTACCGATTGCACAAGCTTTAAGTCACATTGAAGAACTATTTCCCAAAGACATCACAGAGCCTTTCCACCATTGCCTTACAACCATTTACTTCCAATGGGACAATACTTTTTATGAACAGATCGAAGGTGTTGCTATGGGCAGTCCTTTCAGCCCAGTGATCGCCAACTTCTTTATGCAAAAGTTTGAGCAATCAGCACTCTCCAAGGCACCTCTTAAACTGAAGACCTGGTTGCGCTATGTCGATGATATTTTTGTACTATGGAGTTATGGAGAAGACACCTTGGATCAGTTTCTGACACATCTAAACAACCTAAATGACAACATCCAATTCACCATGGAGAAAGAGAATAACAATACCCTGGCCTTCTTAGACGTGAAAGTCATGAGAACAAAGGGACCATGGTCTGGAGTACAGTATTTACACATACAGATCGATATTTACAAAACTCCTCAAACCATCACCCTAAGCAGAAACAAGGAATAATAAAAACACACACAGAACGAGATTCCCGACTTTGCAACACGAAATACTTAAAGGAAGAACTCAATCACCTAAACTCAACATTCCAGGCCAATGGATACACAGGAAAGGAAATCCGGCGCGCTATTCATGCCAGGCGGCTAACTAAAAAAGAGGAATGCGGCAAAGTAGCAACAGCCTTTCTCCCCTACATCAGGAAAGTCTCCGACCAGATAGGCAAGCTTCTGTGCTCACATGGAGTTGACACTGTCTACACACCGATGAAAAAGATGAAAGACCTACTGAGATCGGCCAAAGACAAACGCCACCCACACACATCTGCAGGTGTATATAAAGTTGCCTGCAGTTGCGGGAAAGTCTGCATAGGCACTACCATGCGCAGTGTGGCCACTAGATTAAAAGAACACGAGCGTCACACCAGATTGGGACAAACGGAAAAATCGTCTGTAGCAGAGCGCGCCTATTATTCGGCCATGATGTCAACTTTAAAGAAAGCCGAGTCCTGTCTTCTACAGTTAACTACTATGCCCGGCTACGAAGGGAGGCCATAGAAATCTGCAAACACAGAGACAACTTCGACCGGAAGGAAGAAGCGCTCAGTGTACAGAAAGCATGGATACCCGATGAACTTTCAGACACACACAACACCAATAATAAAACCCCGCCTACACCCGTCCCGCCAACCGATGCGAACCAATCACAACCTTAGCCAATGCAACAACACCCCACCCACCCCCACTATAATAGAGTGCCATTTGCTTCCACCGGAGGTACTAAATCTCATGAACAGCGACATCAAAACGCGCATAAACCAGCAAGTGCAACAGCAATGGGACCACATCCTTGCAGATACGCAGCCAGGCAACAGGCAAATATCCAAACGCCTCATCAAAGAATCCGCCACCATATCACCCCTCATTAGGGATACAGACCCAAACATCATAGCCGAATCACCCGAAGACCAAGCGAACGCACTGGCGGATGTCCTAGGAAAAGCTTGCACGCCGAATAACACCACAACAAACGACAACTTCCACGCGCTAGTGGATAATTCGATTAGGAACAAACTTAGAAAGACGCACCCCTCCGAAGTGAAATGGCATATAGCCAGACTGCCGGACCAAAAAGACCAAATACCCAATAGGGTGCTGAAGCATTGGACGCCCACTGCCCTGAAAGAGTACTGAAATTTGAAACTACTGCCTCCAGCACGGATATTTTCCAAACCGATGGAAACTCGCACTGGTCCTGATGTTCCCAAAACCAGGGAAGGACCGCAAAAACCCCAACAACTACAGGCCAAATAGCCTATTGAACACCATGAGCAAGTTGGCAGAGAAGATAATACTCAAGAGAGTTAAATCTTTACCCATCCGCCACAATACAATAATCCCCGAGCAATTCGGCTTCCGCGCACGACACTCCACAACGCACCAGCTACTGAGGTGCACGGAAAGCATCACCCAAGGCTTCAATCAGAGGCATAGCACTGGCATACTCTTCCTAGATATCCAACGTGCATTCGACTCCGTCCACCACCCAAGCCTATTGTACAAACTCCGCCAACTCAACCTCAACGACACCCTGACAAAGCTAGTTGTCCACTACCGAGAAGGGCGCACCTTCGCGATAATAATCCCCAACGCCACCTCGGTAACAAAGGTGCTGAAGGCAGGAGTACCCCAGGGTGGTATACTCTCACCGGTCCACTTCAACATTTATATTAGCGACATCCCCAAAACTACAAACACGACACTATAAATGTACGCAGATGACACGGCCATTGCCGCCAGGTCCTTGAGACCGAACCTCGTACATAACAGGCTACAAAACGCAATACACGCCATCGAACAATGGCTTGCCAAATGGTGTATCAAGGTAAATGCGGATAAGTCCAAAGCGGTGCTCTTCACGAAAAGGATACACAGAAGACCCCTGGCACCTCTCACACTACTGCAAGAAGAAATCACCTGGTCGAGCAAAGTGAAGTACCTTGGCGTCACCCTAGACTCAGTTCTCACATATGGGCCGCATGTAAAACAGGTGAAACAAGGCCATCTCAAAGTAATAGGCCTGGATATGCGATTCGTGACGTCACAACGCGAGGCCGACGTTCCAAGCAATTCATACGGAATAAACATGTTTTACAGCATTTCTGTGCTGGAAGAGGCGTGCATTCATTTATATATTCACATTTCGTATTAAAAGTTAATGTGTGTTAGTATGTTAGTCGAAATCATACTTTGCATAGTTGTTAATGGCAGAGCATACTTCTTGCGTTCGCAATGCGAATATATCTCCAGTTTCTCTCTCTCTCTCTCTCTCTCTCTCTCTCTCTCTCTCTCTCTCTCTCTCTCTTTTCCCTGTAGATAATACCAAACTGTCTTGTTTAATAATGCAGTAGTTTTTCAAGAGGACGTTGGTTATTACTTTTATTTTCCTCGTCAAAATAGCGGACCGGTAACTCGCAATCACTAGCATTACAGTCAGGACCGATATTGTCACACGTCTCAGCACCTAAATGTAGTATTAAGTTTCTCTGGTTTTCTACTTTAAGAAATTCTTGCTCATGTGTCTCAACAAATTTACTACTTTTTCATGATCACCAAGCATTTTCACCTTCTCTGATAAATATTTTAAATGCAAGAGTTTCTATCAGGACTGAGGGGTTGAGAAAGTTGTCTGTGGTAATCAGGATTGTGTAAAGAAAGAACATTGGAATCACGTAACTGTCTGTAAGCTGCTGGGTGAGAAAAATAAATTGAGCACGTCCATAACAGGGTATCGGGCGTATATTTAATTTACTTTTGACTGACAAATTTTACCTGCTCTTCTAGGAATTTAGGTTTGAGATATTCTGTGGAATCTTCATTCATGTCCTCCTAACATTCCTTTAAAATGTTGGCGGCCTGAAGTAGTTTATGTTCTGTTGCTATTGTAAACCAAAAGAGCATCAAATTTAGACCATTTATCCAATATCATTTGTTTACCGAGAATCCATTTAAACTTACTGTTGGGTATTACAATTTTACCCTATAGAACCCAAATAATAAAATTGGAATTAATTTTTAATGCTGCTACAATTTTAGGAATTTCTTCATTATCAATTTTCACAAACATTACATCGTTTTCTTTTATGATGACGGTGAATCCCTCTAATCTCATCTCACTAATTCTATTTTTAAAGCTCTGAAAATCAACAATTTTGTCATCTTCGAGTCATTTACGAAATGCTATGGATTTTCAGTAAGTTTAGGAGTTGTTCTGGGTGCTACAAAACGCTTCCATCAATTCGCGTAGCAGTAAATTCCTTTACTATGTGCTGTCCACAAAAATGTTTAATACATACCACACCTGGTTCATAAATATCCCTGTGAATAGCATGTACCCACTTCTCTCTCCTGTGTGGATCCTTTGGAAACGAAAACACTGTAACCTACTTTTCTACACTTGTTTTATAGTTTGAGGTATAACCCGGCACACAACACCTCCTAGGCATGTTGTATTAAAAACTACACCACTTTGTAATTCGATTTTTCGCTCACTTAATTGTTTACTGACACGTTGTAAGGCACAAGCAACTTCTTAGCGTTCCAACCACGCACTGATATGTTGCATTCCCGTGTTAAACAAGCAAAACATGAGCCTCGCGGCCCCCCCCCTTGGAAGTTGGTGAACTTAATGTGCAGCCAGTTACTGACTATTAAACTATTATTTTAATTTTGATGTAAAGAACAATTTTTATTTAGCACAAATTAATACGGTTATCTGCAACAAATATTATAAATTTTGACAATAAAATGATGATTTAATATTATATGATTGCAAATTTCCAACATGTGGCCCCCCCCCCCCTGGAAAAAAGTCTGCCGACACTCATGCCCGTGATTATGTCACTAACGTAATCTCTTTCCGTATACAGGCCTGTTTAGATAAAGATGGCCTTGGGTGAGACGGCAAGCATATGCTCAATTGAGCCGCATATACCCACTACTAAACCGCAAAGCGGCACTAAGCACCAGACTAGGCCTCACCCTATGCAAAACACTAATACGTCCGATAATGACATACGCGGCATCAGTGTAGGGACACTGCGCCCCGTCGCACATAAAAAGACTACAGATAACGCAAAAAAAGATATTGAGGCTCATTACTAAGGTCCCCAAAACAACTCCTGCCGAAATCCTCCATGACGAGCTAAATGTCCACACCATTGAGCAATTCATAAAGAAACTCGCAAACAACCTATACACGCAAGCCCCAAAACACTATAACCCGCTAATAGAATCCTTAGGGCAATACACCAACCACCACATGGGACAGGCACAAAAGACCGCTATCGCTCTTTGATCGAAAGCACAGAGCCAGATCCCGTGCAGCAATACCTCCAACACCTCATACCACCATAAAAACTGTAGTATCATTTCAGCTAGCCTATTTTCTATGACGACCAACGCGCGACAACGGACGACGAGCACGTCAATGAATTACATAGAGGAACAGGATAAATAAGCACCCACGCATCCACACATTACTTCTTGCCTAACACCCAAACTCCCACCTGCACGAGCATGATAACCGCACTAACAAACACCAGGCACCTCCTCTGGGCCATGAGCCAAGGGGAGGCCCTGGATCCCCCTCTGCCTATCTACTGCCTATGGTAGGTAAGCGTCTTTTATAGTGTTCATCCACTAACCCCAGGTTGCGTAAGCGGTACCTGGCACACCTTTACCAGCATCCTACCATCCATTAGCTGTAGTTAATGCATGGAAGGGGAGGCGATGTATATCCCTTTCGGATGATCGTCACCAAGTATGGTGGGAGAAGGGCCACACCTTCAAAAAAGATATTCCGCATTCAAACTCTGACCAGCGCACACAACAGATCATCTTACCCTGAAGATGCTATTCGCAGTACTGGGCGAAATGTCGGTATATGCGATACCTTGTAGTCCACGGCCTACAAGCCCGAAAAAGATAAACCTAACTAATAGTCAGGACACCGGCCGTGAAAGCCTAAGTTAATACATTATCCGGATAAGGTTTTTTCCGAGGTTTTCCCTTATCATGAGAAGACGAATGTCGGGTAAGTTAAAGCTCTATGGATTTCGGGTTCATTTGAGCATCATTTCACCCATTTTGTTCATTCATCGTCCAATATGACACTACGTTGGAGGACGTTTAAAAAAAGGCATCAATACACTTAAAAAGATTTAGATTTTGAAAAGCAATAAATGTTAAGTTTTTTACCTTCCATAGAAAAGTTTTTGATTACATATTTTGTACGTAAATTACGCATAAAATATACAGGGGTAATTTATTCATTCAACCATGACAAGCAGTGTTCAGTGATCTATGACAGTGAAATGTTCAAAATGTGGGACGCTATACGATGGTCACCATACTGCATTTTAAGAATGGATATAGCATATTCAAAGGTATTATCGCAGTGGCCTGGCTCAGAGAAGAATTAAATGACAGCTACCTCACACCATTGCCTTTGTAAGTGCTGACCATCTGGCCAGCAAACAAGACAAGTTGTTTACGAGTTGTGTTACTGTATCAGTGTTAAGGAAAGTTAAATGGAACAGCTGTGAATTGTAAAGTCACGAATTGTGATTCAGTTTTAGAAGAAATAAAGTAACATTAATATTGACTTGTCATTTGTCACAGTATGTTTAAAATAACAAACAATAAAAAATATTTTGCTAATGGCTAAAGGTACTAAAAAGTTTATTGTTCATTTATTTAATGTTTCATTAGTTCTACATGTTTCAGTAGTAAATTTTTGTTTGTTTCTTGTGGTTTCTAAACCATTAAAAGTTAAACATGAATGAAGGGGACTTTACAGATTAGTCAATGAGAACTAAAGATATTCATTTAATTTATCATACAAAGAATCTATGGATTTTAATACAAAGAGCCATTTTTGAGAAAATAAAAAATAATGAGAATTTTCTATGTAAAGGGTTTTCTTTAACATTTTCACCTGGTATCCTTATTATGCCTGAATAAAATACAAAATCCAATATTTACCTGACTTTTGTTTAATTATCTATCTCACAAATATGCATACAAACATACAACTCCCTTCCTTTTTGATAAGATTTAAAATCCCTTTTAACCAAGCTCATGGACTATGAATGAAATGGGTAAAACTATGCCAAAATGAGTCCAGGGTCCACTGATTTAAAAGTTACCTGAAATTTCTCTTATGAGGATAAGGGAAAACTCCAGAATAAACTTTATTCAAGCACTTACCCCAATCAAGAATCTAACTTGGACGCTCTAGTTTGGAAAGCACACTTGTGATATCCCCAAATCAGAGAGAGATAGATGACATAGATATTTTTTTCCAAAAGTATTTTTGGGAGTTTGGGTGACCACAGAACAAGTACCGCTCATATTGAGTTTTTGAGTAAACTACAATATTTCCTCTACCTTCTATAGGTAGAGAAATAAGACACAAATATCAATAAGGAACATTTACATGACTTTCTCTATCCGTTGTTTATTTTTCTATAGCCTCTACAAACTGTTATTGTAAATATGCTGACAGCAATTCAAAAACTGACAAAGTATTAACAAATTCCAACCAATGACTGTGAATACCTTGGAATTGGTTGATGCCACAATAAGGTTATTTAAAATAAATATTATGTTTTAAAAAAATTATGTAGTAAGTTTTTATCTATCTCTTGTCTAATAACAATATAAAACTAATTCCAAATGAAGGGCATCACAGGATATTCACAGAAAAATTCAGATTTTTGAGAAAATAAAATAACACTATCCATGTAAAAGATAGTTTGGAGTGGGAATATTCCTGAAAATCTTTGAGTTGCATCTTTAGAAATTGTTATTGATGTAGGATTAAGGTTGTTCAATTACTTTATCAGCACCCTGCATCCTTAGAAGATGCTGAATTTAAACAATTATGTATAATAATGTTCATTTTTTAGTTATACAGCACTCTTGCTCCCCCTCTCTTCCCCCTTCACCCTCTCCCTCCCTCCCTGCCTCTCTCATACCTATCACCAGGAAATCTTGATAACTTTTTCGTAGTGGAATGCAATACCTCCTCTATTTACTATAGGTAAACAGCAGAAAAAAAATACACTGCATCACAACAGCTGCACTAATTTCCTAGAGTGGCCTAATATTATTTTCTATTTCATTAAGTAATGTAAGACAATGTTACTTCAAATCACTGATCAGCTGCATGTTTCTATTCATAAAATGTTCAAATTGTTTCATCTGGTACATTTTAGCTCCAACTATAGTAATAAGCATGAAAATAAATATACTGAAATATTAATTCAGCAATGTGATAAATCTGCCTCTCTTCTGTTATCTTTCTTCTATGATCATTAGAGATTTCTGCTTAATGAAGGTATTATGGCAAAGTGCCAGTGTAAAGGTCATGCTAAGAGTGTTGTCTCATAAGCAGAAGATGTGGAATAACAGATTGCCTAGTGTTTATAAAAATAGACAGCTATTAAGGGACAAGTGCACTCCAAAATGCTCAGGCAATGTAGCATTATGTGAAATATGATTAATGATTGTCAATAATGACTTATACCCAAAACAATAATGTGAAACTTAGGCAATATAATGATAGGCATAAATACATATATTACATATGTATACATGTAGTAAAACTTCCAACTGAATACTTTCTGGTAATTTGTGATTTGGGATGATTAACATGACATTAAAATGTTTATAACAAGCAATCTGTAACCAAAAGTTACATCTTATTTTCTCTACTACTTATAGTAAAGTAGAGGAAGTATTCTATTCCACCCAAAAATATAATGTGGAGATTTCACTGGAAATATGTTTCGAGCCCCTATGAATAAAAAAACAGGCCTTTTTAGAAGTGTGTGTGTGTGGACAGCATAACTCAAAAACGAAAAGTCGGTTAAAAATTTAAGTTGGTATTTAAGTTTAATGTCTTTCAAGGATGTGACAAAAAGATTGAAGGAAATTCTTCCCCGCTAAACTATCCTTTACATGGAAAGTTTTTATTGCTTGAAAATGGCTCTAATGATTAAAATGTCATATGTTTGAGATATTATGGCAAATGAAATGTATATTTTGAACTTTCTGGCTATAGCCCATGTAGTCCTATTTATTCTGGATGACTTTGGCATACCTGGTAAACCGTAAGAGATAGACCAAATCTTACTGTACAAAAAATGTAGAACTTGCTAAAACACAATTTATGTCTAAATAAATTTTTTTGTACAGTGAACCATTTCGGAGATATTCCTTGTTAATTGTATGAGTTTTGGAGAGCTTATATTTCTGTCACATAGAAGATCGTTATTTATTTTTGTATATTTTAACCATGCAAAGAGAATGGAATTTGAAAGCTCTAAAATATTTAAGTATAGCTCAAAGCTTACTGTATTCCCATATTCTCCTTGTACAAGAAGATAATAAGATAATTTCTGCAAATGCTTGTCTCAACTAACACGAAGAAGAATAACAGTTTGTAAGGACAATTAGTACAAGAGTAGAGAAAGTCATGTGAATGCAACATATCAGATTTTTAAATATTAGTCCCACTGAGAAGACAGAATTATTACTTTTTCCAAGAGAGAGATCTAATGGGACAAAAAAAGAAAAGAAGAATATTTTGTTTATAACAAAGTTCTGTGAAGTAGGTTACACAACATATTGTTACAAGTATTATTTCATAAATTGCAACATTTTGATATTGTTAATGTTAAGTACTAGTTATTGGAGCATACACACTAGTTTTTACTTTTTCTGCTCCTTATCCGTAGTAAGTAGAGGAAGTATTGTATTCCACACAAAAAATCAATACTGATACTTCACTGAAGCATATACACATTTGGAGGCTTCCCAAATGAATAAACATTTAAAATAACTAAAGATAAAACCACCTTTGTGTGTGCAGCATAATTCAAGAAAGAAAAGTCTATTAAGAACCCAACTTCATATTTAAATTCAGTGTCTTTCAAGGATGCTACAAAAATGTTCCAGATGACCCTCTAGCTCAAACTACCCTTTACATGGGGAAAATTTTATTTACCTTTTGTTTTTAAAAATGGCTGACAATTTTGGTTAAAATGCCATAGGTGTGTTTAGGCTATTTACAGACAAACCAAGTGTACATACTCAATTTTCTGGTATAGGCTGCGCGTTTGTTCTTGACGAATGACCTTGAACAGAAATCCAGTGAGCTGGCCTACCCTTAATAAACAGGTCAGAAAATGTTTATGCTACGATAACAGACACCTCTGTTTTCCTCTGTCGCGTTTGTAAGTAGCAAAAGTTTTCTGCGGTACAGATGTATGCATGCAACGAAAATAACAGTAATTCAGACGAGGGAGAAATGTCGGGAATAGAAGAAATGCAATAAAGTTAAGTGGAAACAGTTATAGAGGTATAGTGTATAATACGTGTGGCTGATATTACTGGAAGTGTGATAAATTGATTTGTAGTGTTGTACTACTTCAGCTCAGAAGCATCTGCGTCATCTCACTGCAGACTGTACCTCCGCTCTCTTTCGATGCCAGCATTCCCACAAAAGCTGAGTAGTGACTCGCATCCAACCTTTCATATAAAATTTTCATTTGTCAAGAAGTAACGCGCGACCTGTAATAGCCTGTGAATTTCCTTGTCTCTGGCACGGAGGACCCACGTTCGATCCACAGTACCAGCATGGGGAGGTCTGGCACGGGATGCACTCAGCCTCGTTAGTCCCGCGGGGACCAATTAAGAAGCTACTTAATGGAAAAGTAGTGGCCTCAGGTCATGAGGACAGCATAACTGGCCAGGAGGGATCGGGATGCTGACCACGTACCACCCTCCAGTACTACACCCCACCAATGACACCTGTAGTGGGCCGAAGTGGGGGACACAGCGGCTGGGCAGTAAGGCTTGACTCTTCATGGGCTGTTGTGCTGGGACTTAGTTCTTAGCCTGTGAATTTCTCTTTATTCTGAATGACCTTTACATAGTTGGTAAACCATAAGAGATAGACAAAAACACACTACACAAAAAGTGTAGGTCTCATTAAAACACACAACTTATATCCAAACACCTTTCGTGTAGCATTAATCAGTTCTGGGATATCTTTACTTTCTCTATTATATATTATATGTAGGAGAAGTACAGGGTTCTTCATTTAAAACCTAATGGGCACACATTTCCCCATGGGCGATTGGATGTGCCGCAGCCGGCTTTGATCCTACACAAAGCGTGTATAACACTCTTACCTAATAGAAAATGCTGAAATGTTGTCCATCCTCAGCTAAACAAGCATTATACCAGGAGAACACATTCTGATTCACACCATTAAGGTGGGCCACTGAAATGTTTCCAATTTCATTTCTAATATTTTGTTTTAGTTCTTCCAATGTGTGAGGATTTGTCACGTAAACTTTGTCTTTCAGGTTACCCCACAAGTAAAAATCACACATTGTTAGATCGGGGAAGTGAGAAGGCCATACACCAGCCACCAGAACTGACCACTCTATCTTCAAACACTTCACTAATTTCGCTCATGGTCTCCTCTGATGTATGGCAGTAGTAGAATTTTGTTGACACCATATGATTTCTGTCAGTCAAAGATAAAATGGGGTAAAAATGTCCCTTCAGTACTTCTGTGCATTTACAGTCTGCTCATAGAATATTGGACCAATTATGCATCTAGCACTAACAACACAGCAAACTCCAACTCTCCAATCATAATTAGGGACTTCTTCAATGCAATGTGGTTTTTGAGAGGCCCAGTACCGACTGTTATGAGTGTTGACAGGATTTAGGTGGAACCACGCCTCGTCAGAAAAGAACAGTAGCTGTGGAGCAATTAAACCCTCATTCACTGATGAAAGAAACCCTTCACAATAATGCATTTATGCTACTGGGTCACCTTGTTTTCAAGCATGAACACTTGTACACATATATGGTTTTAGTTTTAAGACTGTAGTTACTCTATGTGCAGAAGACCCTGAAATTTCCACCTGTTGTGCTAATTTTGGGATGGATTTGGTTGGTGAACATTCAAAACATGTGCTATTTTGTCTAACTTTTCCTCTGTTAAAACTGTATGTTTACACTTTCATTTTTTGTTTGCCACAAAACCAGTGGTTTTGAATTTCTTCACAATCTCATGAATTGTACATATAAAAGGAGGCACTTCACCAGGAAATGTTTGAATATACATTATGCGAACATGGCTTGGTGATTATCATTTAGTACCTGGGCGACCGAGCTTTGCTCGGCGTTTTTCGCCTCTGTTTTTGTGAAATCTTGTTTTTTGTGGGAGAAGATACTTATTTAGATAAACTGAAAGTCAAAACGTTAACTAAATAACAATTTTAGTCACAATTGTGAAGAGTCATTTCCAAGATACAAATATTTCATAAACATCATTTCAGCTGTAAAACATCTACTGCTGAACGCAGACCTCCCCCATAGATATCCAACCAGTTTGACGTTTTCGTTGAGCATTTGTTCCATTATGGAGTTCAATTCCTTGCTGCTGCTATTGACGCATTAACACATTCGCCAAGGTCCTTCATCTTTCCGTCAAGTTCTTCCATGGCTTCCTTTACCCTGGCCAGTCGTTCATTAGTATTCTCCGAGGGGATAAAAGTGTTTTTTGGTGCAAAATCACGTTTTTTATGGAAAATTGTTTATAGAAGAGTGGGTAGAGAAAGAAATGTGAATGTGTTACCTAAAAGTAAGTAGGTATAACACTGTGAATGTAATATGCAGCATCTCTATTTTAAACATACAGAAAATTGTGTATTTATTTGTAGAAGAGTGAGTAGAGAAAGAGATATGAATGTGTTACCTAAAAGTGAGAGGAGAAAATAGTGTGAATGTAATAGCATTTATATTTCAAATATATAGAACATGGTATGACTTATTTTAAAAGTGTGAATAAAAATGTTTTTTGGTGCAAAATCACGTTTTTTATGGAAAATTGTTTATAGAACAGTGAGTAGAGAAAGAGATGTGAATGTGTTACCTAAAAGTGAGTAGAGAAAACACTGTGAAGGTAATATGCATGTATACAAAAATTTAATCAAATCTTTGGAGTCGTTTCTGAAATACCGGGAATATATATATAAGAATTGCGCAGTAGAAGCAGGAATAAAAAGTGTTATTTTTTATGCAAAATCGCGTTTTTTCGGGAATTACACCTATATAGCTGAACTTAAAAAGCAAAACCCCATCTGAATACAAAATTTGATCGAAATCATTAGAGCCGTTTCCAAGTTGCTCGGAATAAATATATATACAAGAATTGCTCATTTAAATATATAAGATAAGATAACTTTTATACACGAAAATGTATTGCTCTAGTCAAGCACCTGTTCATGTTGGTGGCAGGTAAAATGCTGCTACGATACTAGCCATGTGCACAATGGCAACTGGTAATGGGGGATTCCAGCAAGGTTGCCATGTGCTCCGTTAGGTTTTATTTTAAGAACCCTGTATTCACTCCACCCAAATATTTGATAATTGTAGGAATGGTAGTATTACACACTACAAAGGGAATAGGAGAACACTGTATACCTAAGAATCAAATCTTTTTAAGCTGAACACTAACAATAAGTGATGACTTTGAAATTCCATTCTCTTTGCATGACTAGGACATAAAAACTGAATAATGACTTTCTATTTGAGAAAGTGTAAGTATTTAAAAACTCAAACTATAAATATTTTACAAAAGCTGTGTACTTTAATATCTACATCCTTTGTACAGTAAGATTTGGCCTATCTCTTACAGTTAACCAGTTATGCAAAAGTAACCCAGAATGAAAAGGTTTCTCAGGCCATGCCCAGAAAGTTCAAAATCTACATCTCATTTAAGTGAAAATACTGTGACAATGGCTGCATGTCAAGAGATTCAAGGTCAGCTACCTCACATCACTAGCACTGGTTTGATAACGATTGTCAAATGGCTAAAATGAGAGTAAGACAAGAGTTGAATTGGAGACAGTCAGGGAAAAGAGAGGAGAGAGAAAACTTTTTATTACTTAGATGGGCATATAGATGTCTGTTAGAGGAAAAGAAGAGGGAATGGGGTACAAAAGTAGGTAGAATGTTAAATGATTCAGCAAAAACCCATCATATGAAAAAGATATGGTCAATAGTAAAAAGCTTACATAAAAATCTGATGTGTTGCACTAACATGACTTTCTCTACTCTTGTACTAACCATTCTTAAAAACTCTTATTTCTATATCTTCTTCATGTTAGTTGAGATAAACATTTGTACAAATTATCTTATTGCCTATCTCCTTGTAGGTGCAAGGGGAGTATTAGAATACAGTAGGCTTTGAGAGATAGTCAAATCTTTTAAACCTTTGAGATCCTGTTCTCTTTGCACGCTTAACACAAAAAAAATGAACAATGTTCCATTTCCCTAAAGTTATGTTTTCCGAAACTGACACAAATAACAAGGAATATCTCCAAAATGCTTCACTCTACAAAAAAATTTATTTAGACATAAATTGTGTGTTTTAGTGAGATCTACATTTTTTGTATAGTAAGATTTTGTCTCTTACAGTTTGCGAGTTATTCAAAAGTCATCCGAGTAAACAGGACAACATAAGCTATAGCCAGAAAATTCAAAATACACATTTCATTTGTCATACAAATATGTGAAACATATGGCATTTTAATCAAAATTAATAGAGCCATTTTCAAGAAAATCAAAATTTTCCATGTAAAGGGTAGTTTAGGGTGGAGCTATTTTCTTCAAAATCGGTCTTGCATCCTCAAAAGACATTAAACTTAAATACGAACTTTGGTTTTTAACCGACCTTTTGTTTCTGAGTTATGCTGTCCAAAGACTGACAAACACACACACGGACCTTTTTCTAAAAATGCCCTTTTTTGGATTCAGGGGGCTTCAAAACATATATTTCCGGTGAAAACTCGACATCAAACTTTTGGGCAGAATACAATACTTCCTCTACTTACCAGCAGAGAAATTAAAAAGGGGGCAAGAAAAGAGGATATAAATCCGGATCAATGGTGTGCGCATTTTAAAAACTTGTTAGGGCAAACCTATATACAGGGAATGGAAAGGCAATTGCAGGGGAGCCCATGTACAATTAATGAACTAGATGGAGAAATTACAGATGTCAAATTACGTGAACAAATTAAGAAGTTAAAAGCTAACAAAGCTAGTGGGATCGGTGGTATACCAGGGGAGTTCTGAAAGATATGGGCAGTTGAGGGAATTCAAAGAAAAATAGTAATAAGACTATTTAATAAAATATTGGAAATGAGAGAGATTCCCATGAAGTGGAGGTCAAGTATGGTAGTACCATTACACAAAGGAAAGTGAGATAAAAGCAACCCTGCAAACTATAGGGGGATAAGCCTACTTTCTATTTTAGGGATCTTTACAGGTATTTTAGCAAACAGGCTCCAGAAGTGGGTAGAGAAGGAGAAGTTGTCAGAGTTTCAAGCAGGATTTAGACCAAGGAGAACAATTGATAATATTTTTATAATCAAAACAGCACTAAAAGGGGAAGGGTATACATGGCATTTACTGATTTAGAAAAAGCATTCAACACAACTAATAGAGAAGCACTATGTCAAAATTAAATAGTAAAGGGGTAAGTTGCAAATTTATTGAAATACTGTGCAAGATATATCAGGAAAATGAGTTTTGCACCAAATGACAGGGAAATAAAGTAACTGATTGCATACAGAGCAAGGTGAGGGTAAGGAAGGGATGCAAACTGAGCCCTGTGATACTTAACCTCTATATAGATGATATCCTGGAAAAGAGTATGAAAAATAGGGTCCACTCACCAGTTATTTATAGTAAAGAAATCTCAGGGTTATTATTTGCAGATGACTTAGTAGTTGGTTCCATATCTTGTGGAGGGATGAGAAGAGCAATTGAGGCAATAAGCAGTTACTGTAAAAAATGGGGCTTTAAAGTGAATGAAAAGAAATAGTTTTTAAAGAAGGATTTAGATTGTGTAATGATGAGAAATGGGAGATAAATGGAAGAGAAATAGAGGTCGTAAAGAGATTTATTTGGGGGTAAGGCTGAGTTGTGATGGTAGGTGGACTGAACAAAAAACAAAAAATCTGGCCCTAGCAAGGGGTAAGAGCATGTTTAAGGAAATTGCCAGATAATGTCAAATGGCTTGAAAGGATCTATACTGCTGTAGTAGAAAACAAATGCTATATGGGGTCGAGGTATGGGGAGTAGATGAAGCATGGGCAGGGATGGATGTTATTAACAGATCCTTCTGTAAATATACTCTAGTCCTGCCATTAGCATCACCTAATGGGGCAGCACAACTAAAGTTGGGAAGACACTCAACTAGGGTTAAAATTGTCTCAAGAGTAATGAAAGATATAAAAAAACTAAGCTCTGGCACAACAGCCCACAAAGAGCCAAGCCTTACTGCCCAGCTGCTGCGTTCCCCACCTCGGCCCACTACAAGTTAGAGGTCTGCACGGGCCGACTTTCTTAGGCCCGGCCCGGTACCAACCAAGCCCGGCCCCGGCCCGAGCATTGTCTAAAGGTCATGGCCTGGGCCCGGCCCAAGTCCGAGAATAGTGTATAGGTCATGGCCTGATTATGTAATTTTCTTTTAAACAAAATTATCCTGCAGTTATTGACAATATTATTATTACTATTACTATTATTATTAGTAGTAGTAGTACAAGTGTCATTAGTGGGGTGCAGTACTGCAGGGTGGTACGTGGTCAGCGTCCTGATCCCTCTCGGCCAGTTATGTGATCTTCACAACCTGGGGCCTGTACTTTTCCATCAAGGTCCCCCTGGGACTAACGAGGCTGAGTGCACCATGTGAGTGGATAAAATCCCCATGCTGGTACCGAGGATCGAACCCAGGTTCTCCATGCCAGAGGCAAACGCGCTACCAACTGCGCTATAGAGGCAGTCAAAATATTTGTATAGAATTGCTAATTTGGAGGAAAGCAATATTATTAAGAAATGTTTTCTAATTCAAATGAGAAGCAAATGGAAAGGGTCTTGGACACAAAAAAGCAGTGAATTGCAAGGTCACAAACTGTGAATTGTGATTCAGTTTTACAAGAAATAAAGTGACATTAAAAAGTAACTTTAGTTAGTTCAAGCCAATGAGTAGTTAGCTGTCGGAGTGAGTTATGTAAAGTTGAGCGGTGTTTGTGTCAAGATTATGATTCAACAAAACAGTTGTGAGTTGCAAGGTAACAAATTGTGAATTGTGATTCAGCTTTAGAGGAAACAAAGTGACATAAAAATAACTTGTAACATATGATAGTTTAAACAAAGAGCTGTTTTTAGGAAAATCAAAAGTTTAAAACATCTTTCTATATAAAAGGTAGTTTGAAATGAAGCAGCTTCTTGAAAATCTTTATGTCACATCCTTGGAAGATGCTGAACTTAAATACAAAGTTTGATGCTTAACTGACTTGACTTTTGAGTTGTGCTGATCATGCACATGTAAACATATCTTTATCTAATTTCCTTCTTTCTTTCTTTTTAGTGTTTTATTTTATTCAGGAGAATTCAGAATGTACATTTGCAGTGAAATGCACAGTGAATTTTTGGGCGAAACACAATACCTTCTCTACCTACTACGTACATGGTAGAGAAAATAAAACATGAATGATGGATACAAAATCTATAAGTTATCACTTTTTGAGCACCAGAGTTTGAACTCCTGCTTGATTCTGATTAGTGAATGAGGCCACATTGTCTGAAAGCCACTCAGGTGTAATTATCATGTAAAATTTAAACAGCATGTACTTTTTAAATAATGACTGAATGCTTTTTAGGCATCTACAAAAAACACAACAAAAACACCGATGTGATACAGTCACATAATTTTCTCCCCATTTAGAAATTTGCAAGCATATTGTTGGTATTATACAAGCACACACTAAACATTTATTTTGCTATCTACATTACATGAATTACAACATATTTCTGTCTAGGAATGATTTAAAATTAAGCAATTACTACAGCTATACACAACATCCAGAAACAGAATTCAAATATTTATTCATCAAACAGAGGGTGGACAGCATTTGACACAATTTGTATGTTTTTCATGAACTTTACATTTTTCCTGAAGTAGGTTTTCTGCTCTCTTCTTCTTCTTCCAATTACCCTCCTCTTATGTAGGACTTATAAGCCAGTGCCTAGGGTCAGACGCCTGTAGGGGAGCACAGGAACCTATGGACCGGACAGAGTGAAGACCTGGAAGCAGGTGGTCAGCCAAGCACCAGGTATAAGAGTGAGGAAGAGGATGATATGAAATGCAGGCGAAATGGATGATTGGAAAGGTGATAATGGAGCAATTGGTGGAATGAGTGGTGGGGAAACTGGAGCACCTGGAGAAAACCTGCCCTGATGCTGTTTCATCCACCATGAATACCACATGGGGTCCCTGGGATCGAACCTGGGCTGCCTAGGTAGTAGGCGAGCATGCTAACTGCTCGGCCACAGCGCCGCCTCTTATTTTTCTTAATTATACAAAATTGATATGGAGTTACTGGATTTCACTGATTACCCACAGAAAGTTCCAAACATGTGTTTTATTAGTCATACAAATATCTTAAAACATGGTTTAATACTTTCTGATAAAATCAAAAATAAACTTTTTCCCATTCAAGTGTAGTTTGGAGCAGGGAGATTTTCTTGAAAATCTTGTCCTGACAAGCTTAATGCTGGAATGCCTGATGGTGGTCAACTGACAGCTTCTGATTTTTGAACACTCGTAATTTTTAGAAGTATTTTTTCTATGGATTGCAGATATAACTAATGCTGCACAGCAAATTTATCAACCTCATATCAACATAGTGAGTCATCACTGTTTATCAGCTCTTGAGTGAATTTCTAAAATTTTGTGCTTTCGCTGTAATATAAGCTTTCAATGCTCAAGTTCCAGCTTGGAACTCAATTACCATATTTTATTACATAAAGCCCCCCCTCGCATATTTCCCTCCCCTATGATTTTTCATCACTAAAAATTATTTACCTATTAAAATCACATAATTCCCTCTCCTGGTTCATTCTTATTGGAGCGGCCCTCAAATGACTTGATATTGGACAACAATCACACAGCAGTGCCTGTCACGGACAACAATACATGTAGTGCTGGCCACAAAAATACTCATGTTGCTATTGTCACAACGTATTGTAAAATTGAAACGTGAAGTTGTAGACTTTTTCTAAGTCAGTTTGTTATAAGTCGTCATATTGTTAAGAAGAGTTAAAAAATTATCTGAGCCGGATATAAATGAAAATAGTGCTGATAGTGACGAAAGTGAGACCGCAGAATAGTCAGAGAAAAGCACTGAAAGAATACAATGTAGACCCGTGGTATGTATCTAGTTCATTCACAAATTACTGTATATCTATATAACTTTTGCATAATACTACATGGTTTCCCTTCCTTTCTGAATTCCTAGAAGCGCCACTTGCATAATTCCCTCCCCAGTGTTTTCAAGCAAATGTTTCAAGAAAAAAAGGGGGGAATTACACCATAAAATATGATATTCTTCACCACTCTGTCCTCTATGTGATCTGCAAGAGGACATAGACCGAGACCACCTTAAAATATGCCCAGCCATTTCTAACACCCCATCCATCAGTGAAAAATATTGGAGAGCAAGAGGATTAATGACTTCATTGTCAGAAATCCAGCATTAGCTAACAACTTTATTAAAAATTATTTTGTTGCTTAACAATGCTGTCAATTGCTAGGATCGCATCAGTGTGCCGGTGTGCCGGAATTTTGTCCCTCAGGAGTTCTATTACATGCCAGTAAGTCTACTGAGATGGAGCTGTTGTTTTGAAGCACACTTAAAAACCATTGGTCTAGGCCAGATTTGAACCCGTGACCTTGGGATCAGTAGACCAGCGTCTAACCAACTGAGCCACCCAGACCAACTGAACACTTTATGTTTACCCCAGAGATAGAAATCCCAAGGGGTTAGGTCAGGGACCACAAATCTCTACTAATAATTCTGTCCTGAAATACACTTTCAATTGTTCTCATCAAAAGACTGGCTGTATGAGTTGTTGCAGTCTTGTTCAAAAAAGGCAAAATAATGCTCCCTGTCTGTTAATTCTCTAAAACAAGGGGCAAAATAGTATTTATGTATGGACAGGCTTCAACTGTTGACTCAAAAAAAGTTTATCCTATAACTCAGAACCTAATATTGTTCATAAAGTAACCCCTCATGACAAAAACTTTGGTGCATGATGTGCCATTAGCAGAGAAAGGTTTCTCAGAGCTCCAATAAGCAATTTCTTTCTCTGGTGTAACTTAAAACAAAGTGTACAAGATACATGCACACACCCTGGAAGAATTAAAACAAAATATCTACCAGGATATTGTCAGCATTTCTCAACATGAACTATGACGAGTGATGGATAGTTTCCTAAAGAGGTTGCAAAAATGTATATATGAGTGACGGTGACTAGTTTCAGCATATTCATTCATAAAGTTTGTCAGTAAAGCCTTTAAAAGTAGTTTTAAAAATGTATGATTTGATCCGCGTATTTCTGTCACAGCAGCAGATAGCAACAAGTGCCAAGGATGCCAATGGACAAAACATTGCACAGCCCATTCAGAGGTTTTTTGCTCTCCTAGTATGTGTATGGCACCACAGGCAGGACACTAATGATACATAAAATAACCAGTGGGAAAGGAAATTTGGGATGGAAACTTCCAGGTGTTAGGTTTTGCCACTTATGAAAACTGACAGAAGCCTGGAAAAAAGCTTCTCAGTACTGATGGTCCTGGTAGGATTTGAAATGCAGACCTCCCATTAATGAATTCATCCCTTGATGACCTCAGTCACCTGTGTTGAAAATGGTGATGTGCAAAGAAGTAATTAAAATCATAGAATCTATAACAAAGTGCTTTTTGGCCAGTACTGATGAAGTATCAGACCAACGCCACATGTTATTATACAAGAGTATTTATAAATGGTATTATACTATATCCCAAACATTACACCTTAAGTGTCATTCAACTTGTAGAGGATACAGCTGACATACAGGTATGAAGTATACCATTTGTATTCACATTCTAATAACTCTTTACCCAATGCAATTTTCGAAATGACTGAACATATGGGAGCATAAACACATATTTTGGGCAGCATAATGTTACATTTTTCAATCCTGTATAATTTTGTAACGTTAGGTTTTTCGAACGACTGTTACCGATATTTTCAGGTATTTATGTTAACGTAATATTGGACAAAATTTGATCTTGCTTTTGGTGCAAATTTGATTTCGCTTTTAGTGCAGTATTTATTGCTACATACAAAAGGAATATAAAAAAGAATTGACATTTTTAAGCACTAAATGTACAAATGTCCTCTGTATCCTCTAACCTTTCTGAAAATATTGCGGTACTTGAGGCATAACAGTGCAAGAGTTAAACCAATTCGTCAGTGCATTATACCGCCTGTGGTAACTTAAACGAAGATTTCGAGTGGTGAAATCTTAGTCAAATCTTTTCCACATTTCTAAATTCCCGAGAATTATCTCTACTGAATAGGGCATCTCCGAGCCCTCTTGCAACGTTACCAAATGCTGGCCTACTTACAGAGGTTCCAATGTGGTTGTCAACCAGGATTTAAAAGCTTCTGTGTCTTCGATAATCATTTTTTTAGTTGCAATGAATATAAAATACACTTTATATCACTAATAAATGCTTCTAAAGCTCAATATTACTTTACGAACATTATATTTATCCGTACAAGAATAATGTTTACCGCACACAGAGATACCTTTGGTACTAAAGTGTACCCACAGGAGCGCTAGTATCGCATTGAATCCCGCGCCATGATCTTCGCATTTGAATTGGTGAGGGGAAATGACGTTTGACATCGCGTACGTTTTAGAATTACCAGACTTACACGCACTAATAAAACTCGTGGCTGATAAAATAGGCATTCTGTATCGAAGTAATACACCATAATTCTACGTAAAAGAGATCACTATTTTAATGCTATTAAGTATTGTCGCAAAATTTAAAAGCCCAACTACTTCTTCTTGTTACTTTATTATTCGTGTACAACTGAAGCACAAAACACAGTTCTCTGTGTTATATTTTAACACAATCCACCCGTCGTGACCTTGAAATTCATAGCTACCCTAACTTTGACACATACTTCAACACGCACTAAAATTGCTGCACTTTAGACTAACGATGTCCAGTCTCTTTCGCTTTTATAGTTCACACAAAATGCCAACAAATTCTCTAGAAAGATACGCATTTTCCCAAGCTTTCAGTAAACAACCCGGCAATCAAAAGTTCTCTCGAACAATCTGGAAAAATCGGTATTTGTTCCCCGCCGCGCCATTGTTAGCTTTTTTGCTCGTTGCAAGTGGTGTGAGGTAGCTTGACCTTCGTTTTCTTTTTTGAGGTGCAAGGCCACTAAGTGGGGTGTGGCAGCTGTTATCGCAGTATATAACAAAAATAAATATATGGGTCCACCATTATCTTGTAGGCATTAGATTGTTTTACATGGATACTTGGGAACACAATTCACTTTGCTTCTAAGGCATGGGTATAACAAACTTGCAAAACAAAAAAAGGTTTGGAAATTCTATTCATAAAAAGGCCTAAATTTATCTCAGACTTTTGGATGCACACAGCTACTTCCTCAGAGACACTGCATGTCTGTGGTCACTGCCTGATGTTTAAAAGGGGATACAAACAAGGGGGATAAGGGGTAAGAGGGAAAGGCTATAGAAACATAAACAAAGGATGCGTCATTAGTCACACTGATAATTTACTCCTCAGGTCAGTTATCGCTAGTTGTGTGTGGGGAACTGAGATTGTTTGGGCGTTCAGTTGCATAGTGTGTTGTTAGCCTACTTTGTTAAAACTTCTATATTAAAAGACCTACTTATGGTGGATGTGGAGGTGAACATAGAGTTAGAGTGAGTGTGTGAGGTTTAAGGTGCTATCAACAAAGAGGATCTAGAGGTAGAGCAAGAATTAATTGCCAAAGAGAAAGATTAGCTTCCAGTTGGGGTATTACATTGCACAGCCAGACTAGAGAATTTTCCTGTTCTTTTATTGAGAAACACTACCTTTGTTTTGATAGTAGGCTACTATAGATTGCATCTGCATGTTTTTGCTGTTGTGACCTAACCTGAACGTTCGTTTGTATCTCGAATATTGAGGGTTATCTGCTATCTGGTTCTTGACAACACTACAGCTCTCCACATGGAGAAGCTGACATCTGTCATGTATGTTCTTTTAAAAATCAGGCTGTAGTATAATAGTTCCCTATGGAATGCATTGCTTATTTAGAACCACCTATATTCAAATTCTAATTTTTGTTTTAATGTCAACAGGTATTTTTTTTTTAATTTCTTCTCTCTTATAAACTTCTCTTAACTTACTTCGTTAACACACACTTATTAACACCAAAAAACTGAGCTTGTTTTTGTTATTCATCGAACAGGCATGCTGATAATGAAAATGGAACTATTGTCATGCAGCAGGTCATTTATTGCTGTCTCCTATAGCTCCCTCTCTTGGTGACTGAAATGCAGAAAGCTTAGTTCTCAAGTGGACAAAAAATACTTCTTTTTTCTCATGTAAAAAGATGCCCAAATAATCTGCCAAGCATATAACTCACCAGTGGCGGCTCATGACTGGGAAATTAGGTGAAGAGTTTGTGGGAAATAAAAGTATACCTGTATTTGTAAAGATTATTTTAATAATTGTACTGACCTATTCTTGTACACCAAATCAATCCTTCAGTCCTTTAAGGCTGCAAATTTGTTGGTGATATCTTCATAGAATGACTGCATTTTTTATTAATTACACTAGAAATTCTTTCTGAATTGAAATATTTGCTAAAGACGAAAGTTTTGTCTAACATTGCATTCCTCAGGTATCTTTTTATACACTTTAGACAAAAAAAGCTTTGTTCCACAGGTGCTGTAGTGGAACAGATTGACAGTATAAGGGAGAACAGTTTACAAGTATCCATAAAAATATTTTGTATTCCAGAATTTCATAATACAAAGCTCAAGATGTTCAAACATGCTCATCCTGAGAAAGGGAATTGTACTCTCGTGAGATGCCCATATCCACCATTTTGCTGGCTTTTTCAAACATAATTTAAAATACTGTTCATTCCTCTTGTTTCTTAGCATTTCATAAGAGGTTCCTTATTTTTTATACACAGTAGTTTACATCCAGTAACTTCTTCTGCTAAGCATCAAACAATATATCTGTCAAAATATGTCATGAAATACTACTGCCAGAAATGCAAATTCAAAATTATTCATTTCATTCAGACAGCCTATGGCAAGCAAAATAGAATTATCATCAGACTGTCACAGGAAACTATGGCTTTGAAAACTTCTTTCAACTTTTCCCAGTCATCCACAATTACATGCAACAATTTTGAGTTGGAGCTCCAGCAGACAGAAGTTACAGATGGAATGCATGGTCCCGATACAGAAGTAATTGCGTAGGTACTCTTTGCTGAGTGATGGAAAAAGATAGGACTTCCAGTAATCAAAGAAAAAAAATATGCTGGTCTTTTCTTTTTTCTTTTTCTTTTTTTTTTTTTTTTTTTTTTTTCTTTGCAACTTTGTTGCAAGACTAGATTTAGACAATGTGCAAAACAGTGTACAAATACTGTGAAAGGAACTTTTTCCTTAATTTTCTCTGGAGTCCATTTAAATGCCCAGACATCACGCTTACACCATCATAATACTGCCCTACTAATTTCTGCTTGTAGCCAAATGGTTCCAAGATGTTCAGTAACAAACAGTTTCTGATGCTCTGTTGGAACTTACATCATAGAAACCTAAGAAACGCTCCACAACAGATTCTTCAGCATTAACGTACCTCGCTATTGCAGAACACTGAGATACTTGTGTAATATGTGTCATATCATCTACCTGAGAGAAACAATCAATGGTTTCTAATTCAGTTTTTACAAATATATAATCCAAATGATATAGTCCAAAATAGAATCCAAAGGTTCATTTTGTATACCTTTTGATTTGCTACTGAACACACTTTTTATCTTAGAATATTGTTCTTCTTTCCCTGATTACCCTCCTCTTATGTAGGACTTACACCCCCTAGGACTTACAAGCCAGTGCCTAGGGTCAGATGCCTGTCGGGGAGCAGAGGGACCTCTGGACCAGAAAGAGTGAAGACCACAAAGCAGGTGGTCAGCCAAGCACCAGGTATGATAGGAAGAGGAAGATATGAGATCAGGCAAAATGGATGATTGGAAGGGTGTTAATGGAGCAATTGGTGGAATGAATGGCAGGGGAAACTGGAGAACCCGGAGAAAACCTGCCCAGATGCATGCTTCGTCCACCACGAATACCACATGCAGGTCCTGCCTAGGTGGTAAGCGAGCAGTCTAACCACTCAGCCACGGTGCCGCCATTACACTTCCACACTCAGGGAAGGATGAGGAATAATCCTGGCTGGAGAAAAATTCCTACCCCCCTGCCAGGAATCGAGCCCGGGACTCCATGCATGGCAGGCAGGTGCTCTACCAACTGTGCTACGGGGCCAGCCTCTTAGAATATTGGTTCTGTATTTCTATAGGGCTCCTAGATATCAGCAATATTAGCAGTTTCTTCAAACTTCCACGATTAATTGAGCCTGTTATTTCATCATGACCATGGAATGCTAATTCTTGCTTGCTTAAATGGAGTAGGTACTGCATCAATCATTAACTGCAGGAAAAGCCTATTCAGACGTACATTATCCAGTCTAGCATTCCCTTTAGTGCATCTGAAATTGTATTTCAATTTCTTTCAAAAGTTTTCAAATTAACCTGGCATTTTGAATGCTCTGCTGAATTCGAGTGTTTGTGTACTGATTGTGTTATATTCAACAAATCAGCAAATCCTTCTCTATTCCAAACGTTGCTTTTATTGCTAAAATGCAAGCATGGCCAACAAAACGATTTCTGCAGAGTTGGAGAGAAGTACAAACATGGAAATTCCACAAACCAAAGAACTGAAAAAGCAAAAGGATATAGCTAGAAATACAGCTGAGCAAGCAGAAAACATATCGGATACACAAATATGGCAGAAGAAATGTGCCTCATTAAAAAAAGAAATTAATACTGCTAAAAAGAATCACTGGATTATAGGACAGATGGTAACAAAGATCATAAGTTCATAAAAAATGTCAAGGACAGAAAAGAAAACAACAGCATACCTATTATACACAACAATAAAATATTAATAAATGATGCAGTCATAGCCGAAACATTCAATAAATATTATGCTAATTCACATAAAGTAACAAGAAATAATAAAAAGGAACGTAAAGAATTTAAGAAAGATTTGAAACAAGAAAGAGAATGTGATCCTAACACTCAGTGCAATGTCTTTTTTCAAAATTTTAATATGCAAGAACTGAACATTGAAATAAATAATCTAAAAATAAAAAGTCTCCTGGACCAGATACATACATCCAGAGTTCATAAAAAAACCTTGGAAAAACAGCAAAACAACTACTGACACTCTAAAATCTATCCTGGAAAACCACTGTATCTGCTGAATGGCTAAAAGTAATAACTGTCCCACTCTTGAAGAAAGACAAAACAGCATCAGAAATAAAAAATTATAGACCAATAGCTCTTACTAGCATAATAGCAAAAGTGATGGAAAGAATGGTGTCAAACAGGTTAAATTGGTTTCTAGAATCACAAAATTTAATATCCCCATGTCAAGCTGGATTCAGAGAGTTCCACTCTACAAATGAACAAGTCTTACTTCTCAGTCAAGAAATCAAAGACTCCTTCAATAGAAAAGAAGATAATGTATCAGTTTTTATTGATTTCCAAAGTGTATATGATTCTATATGCAGAACAAAACTGCTAAAGAAAGTAAAAAAAATAGGGATACAAGGTCCAATGTTTTCATGGCTATGTCATTTCCTAACACAACGCTTTATTGCAACAAGATATGAAAAAAATATATCTAAATACAAACAAGTACACCGCGGCTTACCACAAGGCGCAGTGCTCAGCACTACACTTTTTAATATATGTATTAACGATCTGCCAAAACAAATACAAGAATCAGGTGTAAAGTGTGCATTATTTGCTGATGACTTAATAATGTGGACTTCAAAACCAAAAAGCAAAAGTACAGAACTAGAAAAAACCATGCAACAATCCTTAACCAACTTACAAAGGTGGACCAAAGAAAATTTAATGACTATTAATACAACAAAATCAAACTACCAAATCTTTTCACTAAGAAAAAAACCACTAAAAATAAAACTAAATTTTGAGGGTCAACAACTACCAGAAACAAAAGAAGCAAAGTATTTAGGAGTTACATTTGGTACCAAACCTACATGGACCAAACAAATAGAAAATGTAATACAAAGAGCAGAGAGGTGCCTTTCACTGTTAAAACATCTAACAGGAATGAAGTGGGGATGTTCCAGAGCAACTCTTAACACAACATACAATGTATATATAAAGCCATTATTTACTTACTGCAGCAAAGTTCTTGTAACAGCAAATACAAAAAAAATTCAAATCTTTCAAAACCAAATTCTGAGATTAATTACAGGTGCTATCATAACCACACCAATAGCAGCTATGGAAATACTAACCAACCAATACCCCATTGAATATGAAATAGAAAAAGCGGCTCTTATTCAACACGAAAAGTTGATCAGACTCCCATTCAATACATGGCATAAGAGAAATTTTACACATACACTAAAGACTCAGGAGAGCCTTCTTTCCAAAATTCAAGACATCAAGAAGAATGTACACCTTCCTAATTCAAAGGAAAACTTCGTATCTAAAGTCAATCCGACACATACATTAGACATCACATATTATTTACAGCTGACAGAAGTTAAAAAAAGTGATACTCCAACTAATGTTCTAAAATTATTGGCATTGGAGACAATCCATACTAGATTTCCAGAACACGGATGGCTCCATGTTTGAGGAGCGCTTTTTCAAAAACTCGATAGATGCAAAATTTTGTGAAATTGAGTTATATATAGTGTCGGGATAATTTTTACCTTCTGCATCGTTCTGTGAAATCAGATTTTGCAAAATTCATTTTGTGTCCTGTGTAGAAGGTAGGGAATATTAGCAGTTTTTTCAAAACTTGATAGATGCACTTGCTCAGTTAAAGCAAAAGTCGATAGATGCAATTTTATGAATTTATTGTCCAGAGTGTAGCAACCTGAATTCTATGAAACGGATGTTGACATTGATTGCCATCTCACTGTTGTGATTCTTGGAATTCTCAATCATTTCTGCAAGCTTTGTACACTGTTGCTTTGTTGGAAATAACTGCGAACTCAGATTGTGCGCTTGGATTTCACATTCATTTCTGCAAGCTGTTTGTTCCATTTATATCCCGTCTTTAACTGCAAAGGTCATATTGGCGGCCCTGCCTATTGGCAATTGTGTTACTCATTTAACAGTGGGTTTTTCGGTCTTTGGGGGTTTTTATTTGTTGAATTCACACATACATTCACACTTTCATTCATACATCCAGACTCAGGAAAGATGAGGAATAACCTTGGCTGGAGAAAAATTCCTAGCCCCCTGCCAGTAATCGAACCCGGGACCTGTTGCACAGCAGGCAGGTGCTTCTACAAGCTTTGTTATACTTACATGACATTTTTATTCTTAGCTGAGACACTGCACTGTACTATGCACAATGGACAGGAGCTCAGATTGTGAAACAGTATCAGTCGTAGAATGCGTGGGAGGTAGGAATTGCAAAAATAAGGAAAGGAAATCAAAATGCAAGTTAAGGAAAGCTCAAATGTTCACTTGGTCTCGAGTGCACTCCATGAAAACCTAAAACTAAAGCTTCCAAGGAATCACAGGGGTGTCAAAAGTTAGATTATCTCTCCTGGCTAGAAAATTTCACTTATGTGGGGATGCATGAGAAAAGGTGACATAACAGGAATATTACAGAAGGGCATTACTGCTGCTATAAAGCAAGACATTAAGAAGTACAGATGTAGAGATAGCCACTATGGAAGGGCAAAATCAAGGAGAAAATATTTACCTCCAGAGCTTAATATTAGAAAAATGTGGACCCACTTCTGCAAAGAAAGAAGATTAAGAAATCTACCAGTCTGCTCATTGTCAAAATATAAAAACATATTTTACAACTTCTTCAATCTTTCATTCCGTACACCACACACTGACACATGCTCAATGGGACTGATGAAGATTAAGACAAAGGCAGATGTGGAAAACAGAAACGAACTAAGAACCATGTACAGGCTGCACAAGCACTAATAAAGGTGAAAGCTTACTTATTCATATTGCTTGAAATTTCCCTGTGTGTATTCAATATGTTTGTTATATAAATAAAACAAAATATATTGTTATTGTAAATGTAGCAGTACTTAGCTTCCAACTTTATACCTAATAAAATAATCCCTATAAACATTAATATATTGGTTGCTTAGTACATTATGTACTATAAAGAGGTGAAAATAAATGAAAAAATAATAAATGCGTAAATAAAAAGCAAAAAAAAAAAACAATAAATGACAAAAATAACGAAATTTCGTGTCTTAATTTCTTGCTCACACAGAAAAGTTAATCAGCATCTATTGGCTTTTGAAAAAACTCCGCATTTTCAAACCCCAAATTTGCACCTGTTAAACTATGCTATTTGTTTCTTTTCACATTCTACGAGACAGCATCAGTAAGGAGAATTGAAGGATTAATACAGTTGTTGTGCCAACCAATTAGTATTGCTAATAAATAGAAATAACCGTTTTTCTCAGAAATGCATTTTCTGTATCTATCGAGTTTTGAAAAAACGCTCCTCATTTATACTGATGGATCATTGATATCAAACCATGATGGAGCAGGTGCTGGAGTCACATGTCACCTCTTTTCCTATTACAAATCTTTAAGTTATGGAACTACTAACTTTGATGGAGAAACTGAAGCAATTCAAGTGGCCCTACAAAATCTTTTGTACAGAATTTCACATTTTCAGCAAGCAGTTATTCTCTCAGATTCCAGGGCAGCAATTATAGCAATTACTTCCAAGTTGTCACCAAAAAACCAAACAATTAAAGAATGTTGGAAAATCCTTACCCATCTAACAGCACTTATAAAACACCTAGTCTTCCAATGGATACCAGCTCACTGTGGACTGAGTGGTAATGAGAAAGCTGATTTTCTTGCAAAAAATGGTACAGGCAATGTGCAGAAATCTATAGTTAATCTACCATTTTATGCAGCTAAAAGATTAGTCAACTCTGAATTCAAAAACCTTATTGCTAAATATTACTATGAAAAATCAAAAAATAAAAGATGGGAACTACCAAACTTTCAAACAGTAATTCCTGAGTATCCTCAAAAAACTGCAGTTGCAATCTTCAGGTTGATTACAGGACATGATTGTCTGGAAAAAACATTTAAACAGAATTGGAATATATTCTTCACAACTCTGTCCTCTATGTGACCTGCAAGAGGAAATGGATCGAGATCACCTTCAAATATGCCCGGCCACTTCTAGTGCCCCATCCATCAGTGAAAAATATTAGAGAGCAAGAGGATTAATGACTTCATTGTCAGAAATCGAGCATTAGCTAACAACAACGATTGTTTAAAACTAAGATTGTAGCATTTTCCTGAATGTTTCACTTCTTTTGTACCACATATTTGTAGAGATTCAGAAGGGCGTCCACAATTTAAAACTTCCTTCTTATGTTCGTCTTTCCACTGTGAAAAAGGTGTTTCTAATAAAATATACACTATATCATAAGCAGGATTCATATTTAAAACATTACTGCAATAAATGCAAACAACAGACTACTGCATGTGTTTCACAGCCAGGAAGCAGAGACGAGAAAGAGCTCCAAGGTAAGAAAGAGCTTGTCTACTTCAATTCATGCCCCCTCCACAAACTTAAGCAGGTGATATTATGGTTGCTATAGCAACCATGCTGTAGGTTCCACCTTTCTGAGGTTGAACAGGAGAAAGTTCTTTACACCTCACTTTGAGTTCGCGGTAAGAATGTGCACTTGCTTCTACAGCAGAGCATCACGCAGTGCAGCAGAAGGGAAATACATAGTAAAAATCCACATACCTGTGAAGATAAATATATTTTAAAAATAAATGTGGCAAGGTACAAATATTGGTGAAGTGCCACTTCACCTACTTCCCCTGAATAGCCACCCCAGTAACCCACACACAAATTATCAGGAGTTTATATATGTAATATTTTAATCAAAAATGTTAGAGCCATTTTCAAGAAACTAAAAATTTTCCACAGTAACAATAACAAGAATGACGGCAATGAGAAGCACTCAACAATTTGGTCCACAACAGCCTGGCAACGAGAACAGAATGCACATCATTGATCAGCTTATCAACAGAAAGTGGAGGTCAATATTGCACATTGGGAATTCATTTAACTGACCAAAGATATTTTTTCTAGATTATGACTAGAGGGACCTCTAGCACCTGTTTCATAGCATGGCCGCCTTCAATACTTCAAAGTCTAATACACACAATATAATCTAGCATGCCATGCCCAGTAATGGGAACGAGAAAGTTAAAACTTGGCCAAATCTTCCCTGTTCCCGGGGTCCAGGAAAGCTTTCCATCAGTGGTGAATACTCCCATTTGAATGCACGTATTTCAACTTTCTTGTTCTGGTTATCATTAATGTTACTAGTGGGTGTGAACCACCCTTAAAGGATAGTTTGGAATGGAGGGATTTTCTTGAAAATCTTCATGCTGCATCCTTGAGCATGCTGAACTTAGATACCAAGTTCAGTATTTAACAAACTTTTCATTTTTGAGTTATGTTCTCTCTCTCTCTCTCATGCAAGGACATGCTCATGTGTGCACGCATATACGCACATGCACACACACACACACACACACACATACAGAACTTTTTCTAAAGATGCTGTTTTATGATTCAATTAGCCTCCATACATGTATTTCTGGTGAAATTTGGATCTACAATTTTTGGATGGAATGCAATACCTTCTCTACCTATAAGGTATGTGGTAGAGAAAGTAAGAGAACTTTCCAACAATCACTAATGGTTACTTCTGTATCAGTTAATACATTTAGACTATTTTATCGTTACTCTTACGCTATAAAATAGGCACTTTGAGTTTTTTGCTACATGTTAGGACTCAGATTCAAATTGGCTCAAACTCCCTGGCTTGAGTTTTGTTTGGAAATTCTCTCAATTTTGTAATGAGCATAAGATAATTATGGCACTTTTGGTTACCAAATTCATTAGTTATGCATTTACTTTACATTTTCATTGAATTTCCATAAAGGGAAGGGAAAAATAATTAGAAATAACTTGCAAATGGAAATTACTAAAAATATTATTAGAATATTAAAAATAGAAGCACTAATAACAGTGGAAACCAAAATTCTAAGTGTGTTAGCTGTATTTTGGCAGTCTGATTTTTGAACTATTCAAGTGATAAAACTGTAACCAAAACTGTTCCTGTAATTTTCAATTTTGGTTGAATAATTGACATTAACATTTTATTGGTTATTTGAAGCCAAAAATCGAATTTTATAACTTTTATAGGACGGACAAATGGTTGGCTGGGCAGGTAGGTGGACAGAAGGATAGATGGCTGTCTTTATTGCTGTCAAATTATTAAAGCTATAATAATTTTATGGCATGAGTCATTGATTCTATATGCTTATTTAAGATACAAGCTGAATATGAAAGAAACATAGAAAAAGAAAAAAGATAAATTGTTTCTGATTAACTGAACAAATTTTATCTGGCTTTAAGCACTTCAGCTGCAAAATTGCCCATGTATAGCCAGTTTCAATGTTCAGTCAATACATGTCAACATGCCAATCCCCTCCTTGCTGTACTTAAGAATTTCTCTGTGAATAAAATGAACAAACTGCAGCTATTGACAGTGAAGCAATATAAAGAAATAAATATTAGTGACTAAAACTTCACTTAACTTTTATAATTATATATTTTCCAACAGGGCATGTTTTGCTAATCAATTATATTTGCAACTTTGGCATTTGCAATGTTTGTTTTCTTGGTGACAGATTCTTAGTGGCCGTAATGATAACAACAAAGTAGAGAAGTAGGTTAACTGCACACAATATCAGAAACAAAACTTGCTGATATGATTTACTTTCCACTGTGTTATTCTTTTGGATGGTAGTACATTATTTTGTATATTTTAAAAAGCTAGCAACTGTGATGTGAATTGAAAATTATCCATAAAGTACATTATTTGTTAATACTAGAGAGCAAAAAGCCTCTGAATGGGCTGCGCAGAGTTTTGCCTGCCTGCTTCTCTGTGCTCGTTGCTGTCTGCCGCTATCATAGAAATGCATGGATGAAACCATGCAACATTTTTCAAACTACTTTTAAAGGTTTTATTACCAACTTTATGAAAGGAGATGCTGAAACTGTACACTGTCATTGTCCATACACTTTTGGCACCTCCATAGGCAACTATCCACCACTCACCATAGTTCACGTTATGAAATGCTGACAATTTCCTGGCAGATGTTTTGTTTTAATTCTTCCAGGATGTGTGAGTTTGTCTTGTACATTGTATGTTTTAAGTTACCCCAGAGATAGAAATTACAAGGGCTTAGGACAGAGGAATGAGGGTGCCACAAATCTCTACTGATAATTCTATCCTAAAACACACTTTCAATTGTTCTCATCAAAAGTTTGGCTGTATGAGCTGTTGCAGTCTCTTTTTGAAAAAAAGGCAAAATCATGCTCCCTGTCTGTTCTCTGAAAAAAAGGGGCAAAATTGTAGTCGTGTATGTACAGGCATCAACTGCTGACTCGAAAAAAAATTAATCCTATACCTCAAAACCTAATATTGTTCATGAAGTAACCCTTCATGAGATGAAAAATGTGGCATATGGTATGCCATTAGTGGAGAAAGTTTCCTCAGAGCTCTAATAAATTATTTCTATCTCTGGGGTAACTTAAAACAAAGTGTACAAGAAAAAATACAGAAGAATTAAAACAAAATATCTGCCAGGAAATTGCCAGCACTTTTCAACGTGAACTGTGGCAAGTGATGGATGGTTTCCTAAAGAGGTACTAAAAATTTATGTATGGACGACAGTGACCAGTTTCAGCATCTTCTTTGATAAATTTGATCAGTAAAGCCTTTAAAAGTATGAGAGGTAGAATTGGAACTGAAAAATTCAATGTGACAAATGGGATTTGAACCACACCCTTCACTCACTAGGCAAGTGCCCTAACCATTAAGCTTGTGTGTTTAAAACGACACCACCAGTAAGTTTTTTGGCATAAATAAATAATAATTACCTTTAAAAATATGAGAGGTAGAATCAGAACTGAAAAATTCAACGCCACAGCTGGGATTTGAACCACAGATCCATCTGGTTAGTGGAGAGTTTGTGGTTCAAATCCCAGCTGTGGCATTGAATTTTTCAGTGTGATTCTACCTCTCAAACATTGCCCACACACGGCTTGTGTGTTTAAAGACACCAACAGTTTGTTGGCATAAATAATAATTACCTTTAAAAGTAGTTTTAAAAATGTTGTACAGTTTCATCCGTTCCTTTTTACGATAGCGGCAGGGGATGAAACAGACAAAACACAGTGCAGCTCATTTGGAGGATTTTGGCTCTCCTGGTATATACAAATGCTATGTTGTAATACATTTACATGCAAAAATTGAAATTTTTATTGCTCTAACTTCACTTGCTATACCAGAACTAACTGAAACATGTTTCAGACTGCTGTTTCCATTGTCAGCCCAGATTCACTGCCAGGCCTTCCCCTGTGAGTTGTAGATGGTGTTTTGGCTTAAATACTGCACAATGAGATCCTTTTCATATGGGACATCAAAGTTTAACAAACTGTGTTTATTCTTATGCATGGATAATTTTACTGAAATGGAGAGTTCTTCTGGTTTTACAGCATTTTCCCACAAAATATTTCAAAATCAAGATACTGTGACAAATGTCCAATTACTTCTTTTATGTCACTGTATTTCCTTGAAACTGAATCACAATTCATGACCTTGCAACTCACAGCTGTTCTGCTCTGCTCAACTGTACACAGCTCACTCTGACAGTTCTACTGACTCACTAAAAATGACTGATTCAATGGCTTGTGCTGGCTTGCCTATATAGCCAAGTATTAGTTACTGGCAATTTTTCTGGAAATGACATTTCACGAAGCTTCTCGTAATCAAGCCCAGCACTTGAAGCTTTTAAACTGGTGTTTGTTCTTAGCTCTCATAGTGGTGTTTTGTCTAGCAACATAGTGATGTGAAGTACCTGACTGAACCTCCTTTGATGGGCAGCTGCTATCACAATATAATTTTTAACTCAAATTAAAGAGTGTAATCAAACCACAAGGGATAAATTATGTTGTTAGCTAATGCTGGATTTCTGACAATGAAGTCATTAATCCTCTTGCTCTTCAATATTTAATATATTGATAGAGTAATAGCAGTGTAGTAACCGCTTTTTAGAAAGCACCATATTTTTATGTTTTGGCGGTCACATCGCTCTCTCACAACCCCCAGAATGTCTGGAGGACCACACCTGTCGTTGGTTTACAGGTCTCACTGACCTGACCGGCAGAATTAACAAAATAAATTCACCATCCATATCCTCTGATTACCAATCAGAGGACGTATTACATGCCATGACAGGTCAGCATGTTAGGGGTTAAGATTTTATAGAGAAATGGAGAGGTTGGAAAAATAAAGACTCCCTAGCCCTCGGGAACCCTAATAGCATCGGGGTCGGAAGAGAACAAGAGATGACCAAGGTAAGGTCAGATAGAAAAGTTACAGTGAGGAGCAAAACACCAGTAAGTGGAAGTAATGTTCTGCTCAGCTTGGGTACCTTGTGGTCGCCATTCACATATCCCCTAGACGGAGACCTCTGAATAGATGTTAATAATATATACATTTACAAATAGATATGAATTTCTCGGTGGGGACTTTTTAAGTGCCAGGGGGAATTACCCCCTGGGCCACCCCCTCAATTCATCACTGATCTGACCAACAGTCAGCCTGTTTCATATTAACCACAAGTAATTATTCTGCACTAAACCTAATGTTTAGTGTCCTGTTTGATAGTTGTGTCAACTGATTTGAAGGAAAACAACTGTCCCAGAACAAAATTTTGAATGGATTCATTGTGATCACTGACATCTTTGTTTTTTGATGCCAATATGGCTTGTTCACTCAGCCAATGATGGTTTTTGAAGTTAAAGATAAATTGAGTACCTGGGTGCAACAAGAGCGTTAGCCGGCTAACGCTGTTATTGCGTAAATGCATGCAATGTGTTCGTCAAACATTGAACTAACATCTGTACAAAAATTAGTTCGGTATGACGTCATTTCCCTTTTCTTAGTTACACAGCCCTTAATTTGAGTCATGAGCCAAAACCAGGAGTAAATCATGCTAAAACACAGACGTTTTGTCACTATGTAAATTTTTGAAACCACAAAATGCTAAGTGGTTTACACATATCCTAAACACGGAATGTGTGAATAATGATGTCCCAAATAACATGTGAGATGTTGAATCAGAATCTGAGGCCTAAAGATTGTCCAATAATCCTAAATGTATTAAAATTGAAACAATTATAAAATAAAAAGGCTGAACAGTGTATATTCTATGCAATAACAGCGTTAATTTTGTTCCTATATATGTCAACATTTATCTTCGTATCATTAAATTTGAAAGGATGTTATGACAAACTATTAGACATTTGCATATTATTGAGAATAAATCTGATTCTCAATGTATTAGTGTTTTATTAAATGATTCCTACACTTTCAGAACTTTGAGACCATTTATCTCAACATGGCATTTTTCCATTAACGCTCTTGTTGCACCCAGGTACTCAATTATGCAGTGCTATTTGTAAAAGTTATGTCACTTGTATCTTGGAGAAGAGGAGAGTTACATGAACTAAATCTCCACATTTATGTTCACCCCTGGTTCTAAAATTACTTCCAAAAGTAAATATAAAAGTTATTATAGGTGCACAAAGTACTTGCAGAAATCTGCCAGAAAGGGTGATAGGTATTCTCTATTGAAAATCCTTTGGTTTCTTGGAAGAATTTGCCATTAAAACTAAAAAAATGTTGGTTCCCTACATAGCCTAATAGTAGTGTTTTACATCAGCAAGGTCTGATGCAGTCATTAAACTGTTCTATTTATTTATCAACTGTAGTGGAAAAATGTATGCTTGTTTTCAGACCTTTATTTAATCATTTTATTTCTTTTTTGATGAATATAAGATTGGTTATGTTGATTGCATTGTTCTTGGTGAAAAGCACATCACCAGAGCACTCCCTTTATTGTTCAAATTCTGGCACAGATATGTGATTGATGTGTTTACAATCACATATCTGTAAATGTTCAATGTAAAAGGCAATTTTTTTGTTAACAATGCTGCTAATAGCCAGGATATCAGTGCTGTTGGCATGCCAGAATTTTGTCCTGCAGTTCTTCTACATGCCAGTAAATCTACTGACATGGGTCTGTTGCTTTTTAAGTACACGTAAAAGCCATCGATATGGGCCAAATTTGAACCAGGAACCTTGGGATCAGTGGACCAGTGCCTAACCAACTGGGCCACCCAGATTGACATGCTCAATGAAGCTTTATAATTACTAAATATCCAGGACAAGTCAATACAATTTATACTGGAGGTAAATCATAATGGCTACTTACCTTTTCTAGACCAGAAAATAATCACACAGAACCAAAAATTTTATATTTGGCATCTATAGAAAACCATATATAGATAATCAGGCCCGAATTTTGGATCTCTGACACCCTTGAGCAAAAAAAAAAACATTTGCTGCCCCCAACTTGCAATACATATATTATTTAAATTTTCACAACATAGAGAGTGGTTTCACTAGTTTGGATACTATGAGAGGCAAACACATTAAGTGAGTTTATTAAAATTTAAGTAGAAACATCTTAATAGAAAGAACTTACACTAAAGAGGCATCACCCCATATTAGGTGTCAAAACATATGCTGTTTAAATAAGAAGAGGCTTACTCCTTGCCCTGTTATTTGCAAACAAGTTTATGAGTTCGTCATAGTCCATTTTCACTGTTAAGTTAGATTCAATTGCAAGAACACCAAGATAACTAAGATGATCATTCACTTGTGATGTTTTTAAATAATTATTTATGTGTCTTAGAGCAAAAAATGATCTCTCAGTTGAGCAGCTGGAAGCAGGAGTGCTCAAGTATATTTATAGAGCTATGTTTAAGTTTGGGTAAACACTCTGTAGACGGTTACCTTTTAACATCTTGCACAGCTGTGTAAGAGAGTGCAACGCATTTTCATTCTTTTCTATGTAGCTTTTGAAGTGTAAGCATTCAAGTACAAATGCTGAATCTTCAAGATCCGAACTGTAGAATTTCTGAAGTCTGGATGCTTCCTGAATTTTAAGTGGACTAAACATCTTCAGATTTGTCAAAAACATAAATGGTTCATTGAATTCCTTGTAGGAAGAAACTCTGTTGTTCAGTTCTTCAATAAATTTATCCAGAATCAAAAGGAAAGACATCTGTAAGTCATCTGAATCATTTCCTTCAGAATCTGAATCAGATTCATCAAAGAATCTTTTCTTTTTCTTAATGCGTTTCTTATCCTGGTCAGTTGTAGTAATGTTACAAAGAGGTTCGAATTTCTTCTGTCCTAGATTATTGAAAACTTGATATCCCATTTTCATTTCTTCCAAGAAACCAACCAAAGAACTATACAAATTACAAACAGTGGCTACATCCATGTCTGCTGTTTGTAACTGCTTACTTACAACATTGAACCTTTCAAGAATGCAATTCCAAACTACAGTCATTATATAAGAGGTAGAACTGGAACTTAAAAATTCAATGCCACAACTGGGATTTGAACCACAGACCTTCCGCTTACCAGGCGACTGCTCTAACCATTGAGCTATTGTGACAAACTGCCAGAATGGCATTAAATTCTCAAACCAGTTCGTATTTCTCCTGGTAAACCACAAAGGCAGTCTCACATCAGAGACAAATTACCCCAATGGTGACTTACTATTGTAAGTACTTTATGTCCCAGGATTAAATAGCCTTCAGATGGTAATTGTTATTTATTTATGCCAACAAACTTATTGTTGGTGTTTATAAACACACAAGCTGCGTGTGGGCAAAGTTTATGAGGTAGAACTGGAACTTAAAAATTCATTGCCACAACTGGGATTTGAACCACAGACCTTCCGCTTACCAGGCGGCTGCTCTGGTAAATCCCCGATTTACTAAACTACTAAATTTACTAAACTACTAAATAATACCATCCCATACAATAAAAAATCGGGGATTGACCAGATCAACTGTAATAGTTGTGGCAAAAGCTACATAGGGAAAACAAAGAGAAATTTGGATATAAGACTTAAGGAACACCAAAGAAACATAAAATTAAAGCAAATTGAAAAGTCTGCTGTGGCACATCATTTTTGGACTGAAAACCACAACATCGGCCTTAATATAAAACTGTTAAAATCTAAGAGGTAGAACTGGAACTTAAAAATTCAATGCCACAACTGGTTTACCAGGAGAAATACGAACTGGCTTGAGAATTTAATGTCATTCTGGCAGTTTGTCACAATAGCTCAGTGGTAGAGCGTCCGCCCGGCAAGCGGAAGGTCTGTGGTTCAAATCCCAGTTGTGGCATTGAATTTTTAAGTTCCAGTTCTACCTCTTAAACTTTGCCCACACATGGCTTGTGTGTTTAAAAACACCAACAGTATGTTTGTTGGCATAAATAAATAATAATTACCATGTGAAGGTTATTTAATCCTGGTATATAAAGTACTTGCAATAGTAAGTCACCATTGGGGTAATTGTCTCTGATGTGAGACTGCCTTTGTGGTTTACCAGGAGAAATACGAACTGGCTTGAGAATTTAATGTCATTCTGGCAGTTTGTCACAATAGCTCAGTGGTAGAGCGTCCGCCCGGCAAGCGGAAGGTCTGTGGTTCAAATCCCAGTTGTGGCATTGAATTTTTAAGTTCCAGTTCTACCTCTTAAACTTTGCCCACACACGGCTTGTGTGTTTAAAAACACCAACAGTATGTTTGTTGGCATAAATAAATAATAATTACCCTGTTAAAATCTATTAATTCACCAATAGAACTGACTATTTGGGAAAAAATATACATAATCAAGAACAGTAATAAAGTTATTAACTTCGAAATACCAGCATTGAATGAAGTGTTAAAGCTCTGCACCCCTAACACCAGATGGCAGCAGAATAGAGACAGCAGAGAAAAGGAACAAGAGGATAACGTCAGTCACCCAACAGCTGATGATGGGATCGAATGGTCCTGAAAACGTTTCCGCTTTAAAAAAGCAGTTTAGTAGTGAAGGTAAGTGTAAATAAGTGACTCAAAATAAGCTCAAATATGTAGAAAATTAACATTAATGAATAACAACACACACTTCTTGATCTTACAATTTTTTTGCATGTGTTAATTGATTCTCACTATTGGAATGCGTTTCGCCTTGTCTCTGCTACGTGCACATAGTGTGCAAACTAATCAGCATAGCCAACATGCGTCACTTAATATTCCTCTGTGAGCGGCAAATTTAAATGAACTTGATGTTTCATGTTTTTTTGTGCAGCTTCCCAGTAATTTTGTCACCCCCTAAGATGTGCTGCCCTGGGCAGTTGCACGGTTTGCCCTGCCATAAATATGGCCCTGTAGATAATCATTAAAAAACAAAACAAAACAAAAAATAAATAAAAACTAGCCTCAACTTTGAAAACCACTAACTTGCAATTTTCAACAGCTTAATACATAGATTAATTAACATCCTCCTCAGTCTGAAAAGAATCACCCTCTCTCCTCCTCTCGTGTGTGTATGTCCGTGTCTGTATCTGTCTATTTCCCTCTTTCTCTCTTATGCATTTGCACACCTATATATACCTTTTCTGGACTAAATGACCTCAGGACATGTCCTTCTGGCTAAATCTTAATAATGGCCAGATGGGGTACAATACTTCCTCTACATACCTAGATGGAGAGAAAGTAAAAAGAAAATAGTAAGAGTAGTAAATAATTCATAAGCTTTTCTTGACCATAGTAGTGTTGTTGTAGTGTTTAACGCCCGCTTTTACTACTACTGCACCGCAGGCGGTGACACTGATGACACATGGAATGAAGATGGAGCACCGGTGGAATGAGATGGCGGGGGAAACCGGAGCACCCGGAGAAAACCCGCCCTGACGCCGCTTCATCCACCACAAATACCACATGCAGGTCCCTGGGATCGAACCCGGGCTGCCTAGGTGGTAGGCGAGCACGCTAACCGCTCGGCCACGGCGCCGCCAACCATAGTAGTGACCACATTTAAGTTAAATAAATATTAGACCAAGATGTGTTTGTTTTATTGTGGATAACCCTTCTCAACAAAAACCATACTTGAATAAACAAAAGTTCAATACTATATACTCTTCAAGTGCATGACTCATTGTTTCTGACCTATGTTGTAATCATGTCGACCGCGATGTCGCCGCATATCACCAGCCTGAGTGAAGCGCCTACCACATATGTCACACACAAAAGGCTTTTCACCAGTATGTACACGCATATGTTGTGTAATGAAAGATTTGCGTGAAAACCTCTTGCCACAAATAGGACATTCATGTCTCCTATCACCAGTGTGTGTAAGATGATGCTGAATTAAATTGGGCCGGGATCGAAATTCACGTCCACACCATTCACAGATATATGGTTTTGCTCCTGTGTGAATCCTCTCATGATCCTGAAGACTCAGTTTTGATGAGATAGCTTTTCCACAAAATCTACAAATCCAGCGAAGACCACCTTTCTTAGAAATGTTTGGATTTTCATCTGCAGGCACTGATGGAGGATGTACGTGTTCCATGTGGGCTGCAAGGTCTTTGGCACGTTCAAATTTTGTATCACACTGTCCACAGAAATGTTTCCATAAATTCTGAGGTTGATGAAGTCGCCTGTGTTTCAGCTGAAATTAAGAGGCAATTATATAAGATGATAATTACAAGGTTGTAAGGCACTTTCTAGAGAAAATTAAAAATAAATGGAAATGGACAGTTAAAAGAGAAAAAGAACAATAATATAAGAGTATGCACATAAGAAATAGTAGTATGTATTATAATATGTTTGTAAACTATAATGAACTACCCATTGGAACTAGGTCAAATAACCGGTGGACAGTCCAACAGTGCTATTTAGTGCTTTAATAAATTATATTATGAGGGTCCTTCAATAAATAACCAAACTAATTTAATTGTATTTAAATAAACCGCCCTGGAGCGCCATGGCTGCTAGTGGTGGAAAGGTGAATCCTTCCTCTAGCAGTGCTGTGAGTGCCAGTCATGCAGAGTGAATCAGTTGGGAGTTAGAGCCCGATACGTGAGGTCATGTTTACTGCACCCACCAGGGAACTGAAATTGCAGCAACACGCATCAATAAAGTTTTGTGTTCTGTTAGACAAAGCTCCTACAGAAACCTTTGAAATGGTGCAGCAAGCACACAAGGACCAAGCTTTAGGCAAAACACAAGTCTTTGAGTGGTATAAATGCTTCAAGGGGGTCATGAAGACCTTCAAGATTCTCCGCACCCTAGAAGACCCGTAACAGCAAAAACGGAAATCAACATTAACACAATTGATGTAATTGTGCGAGAAGATAGTCACATAACAATTTTGAAAGTTGCAGACATAATGCATTTGTCTGTTGGAACTGTAGACAACATAATTCGCAATGATCTTGGCTATCGAAAAGTTGCAGCGAAATGGGTAACACACATGCTGAAGGATGAACAGAAGGCTCACTGTGTCGACGTGTCAACAATGGCTCGGAAGGTTACGACTGGAGCCAGACTTTCTGAATAGGGTCATCACTTGTGATGAGAGTTGGTTCCACCATTAAGACCCGTTAACAAGAGTCCGCAGTGGAAACATTCATGAGCCCTAGGCCTAAGGAAGCAAAAGTTCAGAAAAGTGCAGGAAAGGTCATGCATCTCATATTCTTTGACAAACAAGGCATTCTGTATGATCATGTTGTAACTAATCAACGCACAGTAAGTGCTGGTTACTATTGTGACATACTGAAGGGGCCACTGAAGAAAAAAATCGCTGAAAAGCAACCAGATCTCGCAAGGAGAGGATGGATCTTGCATCAGGATAATGCCCCTGCTCATCGAGCTCATGCAACTCAAGATATCATCACAGAAATTGGCATTGAGATCATGCCTCACTCACCTTATTCTCCAGATCTCGCACCATGCAATTTTCCCCTCTTCCCTAAAGTGAAACAGGAGCTTCGTGGTCGCCATTTTCAAAGTGATGAGTTGAACAATGTTGTCATGGGTATCCTGAACAGACTGTCCAAAAATGGGTTCAATGAGTGTTTCTAACAATGGGTAAATCATTGGAATAATTGCATTTCATCAGAGGGAGAATACTTCGAAAGTGTGTAGGTAAATGTTAGTGAAATAAAGTCATAATGTGTTAATTAAAAAATTAGTTTGGTTATTTATTGAAGGACCCTCGTATATAACATGTAGGTTGAACTTATGTATAAGTACATACATGTACTCATATAAATATTCAGTCTTTCCCATATAATGCAGAGTTATTTGAAATTATGAACTGATATTAAACAAAATTTATGTTGAATGTAAAGCATAAACGAAACATTAAGCAAATCTGGCCAAATCTGGATTTTTGCAACAAAGTAGAGTAGAGTACCCGCCTGCTGTGCAAGGGGTCCCTGGTTCGATTCTCGGCAGGGGGGTAGGAATTTTTCTACGGCCAAGATTCCTCATCCTGAGTCTGGAAGTATAATGGTGGCGCCGTGGCTGAATGGTTAGACTGCTCACCTACCACCTAGGCGGTACCCGCATGTGGTATTCATGGTGGAGGAAGCGGTGCCTGGGCGGGTTTTCTCTGGGTTCTCTGGTTTCCACCGCCATTCATTCCACCAATTGCTCCATTATTACCCTTCCAATCATCCATTTCACCTGCATTTCATATCATCTTCTTCCTCACTATTGGTGCTGTTTTTATTGAAGCGCTGCTTCGTGTTTGAGCGATGTGGCTCTTATTTCTCTCAGGGCGTGGTAGCGGATGGAATGAAAAATAACACGATGTTTCTTCACCACAATGTATTATTTTATTAACACTTTTTCTTAGTGGAACAAAAGCTTGATGAAAGTCTGGTAAACGTTCTACAATGTTCACACGCTACCAAAATACGTCTTATCTCCTTGAATATTTAGGCACTAGTGAAAGGAGTCCAGCGTCACCTCACGTGATACTACCTTTCTCGTATACATCCGCGTATGCGTTCATCAAATAGTTCCCGCATTGTTAGGGAAGCGATCTTTAGCTATTCTCCCTTTAGTATTAATATTGAACACATATAATTCTAATATTTATACATATACATATTAAAATTAAATATTGAAATATTTATGACATCTTTAAACAAACTTAATTGTTTGTAACAATGGACATTAGTAACACGTTTTCGTCATTTAACCATCTGATACCTATATCAAAAACAAATTACACTCTTTTGGGGTCTTCTAATATTCTGGCAAGATATATACACACTGCTTTAATATTTGGTCACTCTTAGTTATAGCTATATTCATCCATTTACATGAGCCTAAAAAGGGGGAAGAGGCTCGCATCTACAATATCATTACCCACAAACCTGTGTATTCATGCCTTTGAAGTGTACAGAAAAGTCAAATAGGACACAGAAGAGCTAATACATTTGAACAGCGACAACTTGATTTTTCACTATGTTAAGTGTCTCACACATAGTGAAATTGCTGCTATGGTGAATATACCACAAAGCACTATTGGAGACATCATCTGACGATATGGAGAAGAAGACAGAATTGAATATTTACCATAAACAGGATGTCCACAAAAGCTGAGTGAGGGAAAGAACAGACTCCTTGCGAAAAAGGTAATTATTAATCCTAAAATAAGTGCCCCAAAACTTGGGACCAAGCAGCTTCTGACAACTGGCAGAGATGTGAACTAAATTGGCTGTATGGAAACCATTTCAAATCTGTTCAATCTAAAATTCAAAATGTAAAATCTGGAGTACCTCAAGGATCCGTCCTAGGGCCACTGCTCTTTATTTTGTATGTAAATGATTTGCAGGAATCAACCGATTTGAAACTCATATCGTATGCTGACGATACTTCACTCATTTGTAAAGGAAAAAACTTGCTACAACTAGAAAACAAAATTTCTCAAAATTTGCTACAAATTTCAAATTATCTTAAAGATATCTCTCTTAAATTAAACATAAAAAAAACCAAACTGATACATTTTCAGCGTCAGCAAAAAAAGGGGGAGGAACTAAACTACATAAATGTAAGACTTGAAAACACTAAAGTAGAACAGGTATCTAATCAAACTTTTTAGGGATATATCTTGACGAACACTTAACATATGAAATGCATGTAAACAAAGAATGTAGGAAAATCACAAAAAACATATACCTACTAAAATAATTTGCAAAATACCTTAATGTAGAAGAGCTTAAAGCTATATATTACAGCATAATATACGTGCACTTGGAATATGGAATTGAAATTTGGGGATGGGTGTGGGGCAACAAAATTAAACAGGATACTATTGCTACAGAAGAGATGCATACGTCATATTTTTCAACTAAAGACTACAGACACGTGTAAGCCACTCTTTAAAAAGAATAAAATATTGACAATAGTTGCTATTTATGTATACAAAGTAATTATACTGATTCAAACCAAATCACCTACTAAAAACACACATATTCATACATATAACACCAGAGGGAATGAAAATTACCATAGAATGCACATAAATAAGGCTTCAACCAAAAAGGATCCGATTGTAATGGGAATGATATTATATAATGCCCTACCAAGAAGTATAAAAGAGCACTCAAGAAAAAACTCCTTTGCTAAACAGTTAAAGAATTATCTGATTGAAAAGTGCCCATACAGGTTAGAAGAGATGTTAAATTAATGTGTACTGTTAATGTATTTTTTGTGTATTCAATATTCCATGTTTGTATTTTGATATATAGATCATTTTTATAAGCCTAATTATGTGCCATGATGTACTTTTTATTCATGTATTAGCATTTGACAAAGCTCCATGCTTGTATTACAAGTTTTATGAGCAATAAAAAATTCTTCTTATATTCTTATGTGCACCCAGAAAAAGTTTGAAGGGCTATTAGGAAGGAAGGTTACTATGGAAGGGCAGCCACAAACAAACCTTGTGCAAATAAAACTAACAAAGCAAAGAGGTTGCAGTTCACTATAAAAGTGGTTAAGAATTGTGAAACAATGTCATTTTTATAGATGAATGTCCTTTTTATATGTTTAATGCAAAAGGGTGGGTTTGTGTTTGGCATAAGCCCAATGCAGACTTGGACAGAAGAATTTGCATCCTTCAGTAAAACACAAAGGTGGCAATGAGATGATCTGGGGATGTATATCAGCAGGTAGAGGTGGAAATTTGCTCATCATTGAAAACACCATAGACAAGGTTTGAGAGGTAGAACTTTGCCCACACACGGCTTGTGTGTTTAAAAACACCAACAGTAAGTTTGTTGGCATAAATAAATAATAATTACCATAGACAAGCATTAGTACCTCAACATTCTCAAAGAAAATCTTCACCAATGCGCAGAGAAATTAGGTTAAGAAATTTGTTCAAATGCTATCAAGATAACCCAAAGTCAGATCTTAACCCAATACAGAATTTATGGAATGAACTGAATAAAAGAATCAGAAATTCTCCTGTAACCTCTAAATATCAACCTTAACAAAAAAAACTGTTAGAAGAATGGGTTACAATTGAGCCCCCATACACTTGAGACAGAATATTAGAAGACCCCAAAAGAAAATCGTCCATGTAAATGTTTGTTAAAAGTGTAATTCGTTTTTTGGTGTACATGTATAAATATTAGAATTGTTTGTGTTCCATAATAAAAATAGGAGACGATAATTGGGATCGCTTCCCTAACGAGAAAGAACTATTTGCGCGGATGAATACCGTGGATGAAGATGAAAAAGGCGGTGTGTTGCGTCAAAAGGACACCAAAAAGTAGTTCACTAGCGTCGGTACCTCCGAGGTAGATGGACGTATTTTTATGTGTACGCGTCATGAAACAGTAAAAGTGAATTCATTAAGTATTTAGAGACCTTTAGTTAAATTTTGGCGACGTTAGGGAAGTTGTTCCACTAACATAAGACTTTTTAATGTGATGTGATTTATAAATTGTGAACAAGAAGCTGTAAATAAAATGTGTGACTAAAGTTGGACCCAAGTGTATATGCATTCCATCTGTTACCACGACCTTGTAGATAGAAAACGAGTCTCATAGCACAGCCCATTCCATTAGTTTAATTAAAAACTGCATCAAAGTGGCTTACCCAACGTGGAGTTCGAATTTAGGATGGAATGCAAATTACGGGAATTGAAATCACGATAAACATCAAGTGACGCCATATCATCGCGCCAGAAGGAAAGAAGACACCATTAGACCATCGTTTGATATCAAGATCAGAACGCCAATGAATGGATAATCAACTATACATCAGGACACCGATGCACGGATAATCAACGTGGGAAAACACCGGAGATCATCTAGCGAAGCCAACTGCCCAGGAGACGTACATAACTGGACGAAGCAATGAAAAAAAAAGTAGGATCAAAAATTTTTGTTTTCACATACAGTTTATTTTCATTTTTATGTTACTGAGAAGCGGCAAAGTAGTGGGACTTTTAACCCTAAGTGAATTGAATAAAGAAATTAAAATGTCGCGAAAAGAGATAGAAACAGGAGTGGGGGAAGGGGCAGATAGGCCTAGTTATCAGGTAGAACCAGGAAGTGAGGAACAGCTAGCAATAAACAAAGACCAAAGGTTAATGATGATCATGTTTGAAAAACTAGAACAGAATATGAAAGAATTAGGTCAGAAAATGGAACAAAATAAGGTAGAATTAAAATAGGACATAGAACAAAGTTTAGATCAGAAAATGGAACAGTGTGTTTGTAGTGTTTAACACCCGCTTTTACTACTATGGCACCGCAGGCGGTGACACTGATGATACATGGAATGAAGATGGAGCACCGGTTGAATGAGATGGCGGGGGAAACCGGAGTACCCAGAGAAAACCTGCCCTGACGCCACTTCGTCCACCACGAATACCACATGCGGGTCCCTGGGATCGAACCCGGGCCGCCTATGTGGTAGGCGAGCGCGCTAACCGCTCGGCCACGGCGCAGCCTAAAATGGAACAGAATAGGGCAGAATTAAAACAGGACATAGAACAAAGTTTAGGTCAGAGTATAGGCCAGAAACTAGAACAGAATAAGGAAGAGATAGGTCAGAAAATGGAGGAAGTGGAAAAGGACTTAGACCAGAAAATGGAATTAGGAAGACAGAACTTAGAACAGAAAATGGAATTAGGAAGACAGAACTTAGAACAGAAAATAGAATTAGGAACACAGGAGTGTAAAGAAAATATGAAAGTAATGGAAACTAATTTAAAATTAGTACATAAAAACTTAAATGAGACAAAGGAAGCCTTAGAAGCTAGGATAGAAATCGTAGGAGATAGGATGGGAAAAATAGAATCAGAAATGAGAGAAAATAAGATTGTATTAGAAGGAGAAATTGCTAGATGTAGAGATGAAATAACAGAATGTAATACAAGTGTAGACTGTAAGATTACAAATGTAAAAGCAGAATTAACTGAGGAATTAAGGAAAGAGATTGAGGTAGTAAAGAAAGACATTATTAATGAAACTGTAGAACAAATTGTAATTCCTAAAATTAAGACGATGACTGATGTGGTGCATTTGCAGCAGGATGCTATAAATGATATGAAACAAAGTCACTTAGAAATAAAGAATGATTTAAAATCAATTTGTGAAGAAATGAAAAAAGGGAAAGAAAGTTTGGCTAATGTAAATGATGTTGTGAATGCACTACAAAGGCAAGATGATTTAGATGTAAGTAATGTACAAGATGAGAGTTACTTGAATAATGTACAAAATGTTGACTCACCATACAGAGAAAGAGGTTCACAACCAAACAATGACACAACACATAACACATGTTACACCAACAGCATATTACATGAAATCACACCACCTACATTTGACGAGGAGAAGGGAGACGACCCAAAACTCTTTGTTAAAGAGATGGAAGAGTATTTTAAAGTGAAAAGGATACCAAATGAGCTTAGGATGATGATAGTTAAGAAAAGCTTAAAAAACAAGGCATTAGAATGGCTCAGGTTAACACTAGCTGGTCATGAGTCATATAGTTCATTCAGAAATTTATTCCTATCAAGGTATTGGGGCCCAGCTAAGCAAAACCAAACTAGGGTAGAGCTAGCGACAGGTAGATATGATCCAACCAAAGGGTTATCGCTAGTCGATTATTTTATGAAAGTAGCCAACAAAGGAAAGCTATTAGACCCCAACTTGTCGGAAGCAGAACTAATTACCAGCATAACAAGACATTTCCCAGACACAGTGAGAACAGGGTTAATTGTTGCGAGGTCAGTAGATTTTGCAGATATGATAGAATTGCTGACAGCCTTCGAAACACAAAATGGTCGGCCTAATGAGCATAGACATAGGAACGGTCACCCAAACTCACCCATCTTAAACCGGAGCACGGCTACGAACAACCAGAGTGAGGGAGAACATAGAAATACTAGGAGCACCCATGAAAGGGGGAGAGGGGCACACCATTTCCCACAACCACATAATCATGGCGAGAGGATGGAGAACACAAGACAGCGGTACCACGACACAATACTGAGGGGTGAATCGAGATACAGAACATATACATACGATCGTGGAAGACCAGGAGACTGTACCCATCAAGTGAATCACATACGATTCTGTAGGGAATACTTCAACAACCAAAGACCATCATACAACAGAGGTTCACGCCAAAGGGGCAGATGATGGTACACTGGCAACATAAGACAGCAGGAAGTAGATGAAAATGTACCAAATAGGGCAGAGGCTGCACAGAATACAGAAACAACAACCACCACCAACACTCAGGGAAATTACAACAACTAAGTTCGTCCCAACCGAGTGGATGACAAACAACAAAATCTCAGCAATTTACAATTGACATCGACACCATGATGGCTACACAGAGAGAAAGATGGAACCACTGGTCATAACAAAACAGCTGGGTGACCACACGTATGAGCTACAGAATACAAATGGCAAGTTGTTAGGAAGATACCATAAAAATAAATTAAAACCATACAAAGAAAGGACCAAATAGTCTTTGCCAACAAATATGTAAGGCAGGAATAGTAGAAATGATGGAAAATAACAATTTTTAATGGGTTACTTATAGAAAATTATGTTCAGATTAGAAATTACAACAAGAAAGAAAACCAACATAGTCATTGGCTATATCGACCACAAAGAGCATTGTCAACAAAGACAGATGAGGACACTGATTGTCATCAAAGAAATGAATTATAGTGACGGAAAATACTGTGTTTTGACATAAAGATGTCAGGGACAAAAATAAAAAGGAATCAATTATGATGACAAAGATATAATATTTCAACACAAAGATGTCGAGGGTGAATTGAGAAGAAAAATAATACAATTGCAGAATAATCATAAGTATAGAAGTTTTCTCTTATAGAAATAAGAGACAAAGAAGTGACAATTAGTGAAGTAAGAAAAACCATAATCAGAAAAGCAATGCCCATGAATTAAGATGGATATAGCCAATGCTAAGCTCGAAGAAATGTTGAACCAAACAACAATGAATAATAACCCAATTAAGAAAAATGGTACCATTAGTAACATCAGAGTTTAAGAACCGACTCAATGACCTGCCTATACATAAGCTTATAAACTTACAAGACAAAGAAGGCAAAGAACTGAATAAAATATTGCCATAAACATGATCATAATCATTAGCTCAAAATTTGTATCCTGTTTTTCTCTCCTCATAACAAAGAACATAAGTCAAAAGCCACATAATAAACCATGATACTCTTAAATTATATTTGTGTCAATGTCAAATGTACAATAACTGAATATGTATTGTATAATAACTGGATATGTTGTATAATAACGGAATGTATTATACAATAACTGGATATGTATTGTATAATAACTGAATATGTATTGTATAATAACTGGATATGTTGTGTAATAACTGAATGTGTTGTACAATAACTGAATATGTATTGTATAATAACTGGATATGTTGTGTAATAACTGAATGTGTTGTACAATAACTGAATATGTATTGTATAATAACTGAATATGTGGTGTATAATAATTGACATGTATTGTGTAGTAACTGAATATGTGAAATTTACAAAGACATGCTGTGCCATGCCAAAACAAAAGACAAAGACAAACAGCGAAGAAGACTGTAAAGAAAAAAAAAAAAATATTGTACAAAGTGATTGCATCAGAGGAGTAGGGAGAAGTATTGTATTGTGTTCCAAGATTGTAAATATAGGTGACAACTTGAAAAACAAAACAAGGGGCATATGAGACAGAATATTACAAGACCCCAAAAGAAAATCGTCCATGTAAATGTTTGTTAAAAGTGTAATTCATTTTTTGGTGTATATGTATAAATATTAGAATTGTTTGTGTTCCATAATAAAAATAGGAGACGATAATTGGGATCGCTTCCCTAACGAGAAAGAACTATTTGCGCAGATGAATACCGTGGATGAAGATGAAAAAGGCGGTGTGTTGCATCAAAAGGACACCAAAAAGTAGTTCACTAGCGTCGGTACCTCCGAGGTAGATGGACGTATTTTTATGTGTACGCGTCATGAAACAGTAAAAGTGAATTCATTAAGTATTTAGAGACCTTTAGTTAAATTTTGGCGACGTTAGGGAAGTTGTTCCACTAACATAAGACTTTTTAATGTGATGTGATTTATAAATTGTGAACAAGAAGGTGTAAATAAAATGTGTGACTAAAGTTGGACTCAAGTGTATATGCATTCCATCTGTTACCACGACCTTGTAGATAGAAAACGAGTCTCATAGCACAGCCCATTCCTTTAGTTTCATTAAAAACAGCATCACACTATAAAAATAATTTCCAACATGAAATCATACCTACTAGAAGTAATAAGGTGTAACGGATCTCCTATGAATTATTATATTCAAACGATGCAAGGGGAATACCAATACCTTTTTGTTGACTGAATATTTAAGTGACACTGAAATTCCAGTAAGCACAGTAAACTATTTTTTAACAAGCGCTATTGTAACTCAGAAGGATTATACTTTATGTTATTGTTGCAAAAAGCATGTATTTGTTAGAATTTGTTGTTACTGTAATGTTTAATGCTCTTTTTAGGAAAGTAAAAGTTTGAGCCTGAGTTGAACAACTTTGATCGAATATTTTTATGAGTACCTGTATGCTGTATGTATAAAGTAGCCTAAAATACGTAGAAAAAACTGGGAAAGCTTATAACAGGAGAAAATTAAACTGAAGAACAGCTTTTCTGTGGTGGTAGCACCACATCCTTGCAGCAGTTTTTAATAAGTTTGTATCTGCAGGGTCTTAATAGTTTTCAAAATGGGGTTAACCAAATGAGAACTCCAAATCAAAAATAACTTTGATTTAATTGTCAAAACTCATTTATAATTAAAGCTTGTCTCAACCTTAGAAGACAGTACACATTAAATAGGGCGCAACGTTGCAACATGTACTATATGCATGCCTTCTTTCATCCTTGAACCGCAAATCATGTAAGAACCAACTCAGAGTGACCGTTGAGAAATATGGTAGGGTATCATCACTGTGATGATACTGTGACAAAATTATATTCAATGTGGGTGGTATATTTTCAAACACTAAAGAATGAACAATTTGCCATACTCCGTTTTGCACTATTCCATCATATTGCATTAACCTAGTATTTTATGTTGTCCTGCCCTTTTTGCTTTCTTTTTCATGGCGTTCTTAGAGGTCCTTTCATTAGTTCCTTTTTAGTTCTATACACTACTGCTTCTGAACACCCAATAGCCTTAAATAGCCTGTTACTTTAACTGCCTTATTAATACTCATTTGACTTGGAAAAAATAATCTAACAGATTATTTGTTTGTATAGTTTTGAGAATGAGTTGGAGTCAACTCAAAACTTTAGTCAGCTTTGCACCAAAGAACTTGTAATATTACTAAGATAAGTGAAGTTTTTAGTTTCTAATTTGTTCTTACTTTAGAATCTAACAGATTTATAATTATTTGGCATTCCTTACTTCTTAATTTACTAATATATCCTCTCTTCCCAGCTTCCCCCTCCACAACTACAAATATTTACGGAAAATGTCAAATAAATAATGTAATAACACTTCACGAGTTCCATACAGTATAAACACACACACTTCTTTACGAATTGATGTTAACTTTTACTGCTGCCTTGTGTCTAACGCTTGATGCCTTTTATTTGAATAGGTGAATACCTTTTGTTTGCCTTAAACGATGAAAGCACGAAGTCACAGGCTTTTGGTTTATTTTAAAAGCTGTCTCTAACCTTCCTCAACATTTGCTCTCGCTTGGTCCCTGATGTAAACTCAATAATAAAATTATTATTTATTTATGCCAACAAGCTTACTGTTGGTAAGCATTGAATTTTTAAGTTCCAGTTCTACCTCTCAATAATAAAAGTTTCCCACTGTGTAACTTTAGCAGTACACAGATATAAAAATTTCCAAAAACATTTAATTTAAAAGATTGTAACACTTAACAGAGTAAACATAGAGAATTCAAAGTAGGCAGGTGGCATCACTATAACTTACTCTAGCTAAGAAGAAAATATAAACGTAGTCTAGCAGTTAGTTTATTAGTTAGTGTGCGATGAGTGTAGAAACAGCAAATATCAGACTTTTACTGAAAAAAATGTTTTCTGTAGAAATTTGGGCCTATGGAAGTGTATAATGGCCCGAAAAAGGATATAACCTATTAGGGAAAAAAATTCTGCATAGAATAATGTGTTCAAGCTTGACATTTATAACAACTGAATATTTACATCATGCTATTAGGAACCTGGCAACAGCGCAAGAGTAGAAAAGGATGAAGCTAACAGCTACTCATGCGCTAGATAGAGACAAATATACCCCATTTAACTCCATACTATCATCTAAGGGTGAGACAACATATAGTTAAGATACTGACTTTTACAATAATTTTGAATTTTCAATTTATGTAAACCACATTTTAAATTCTCTTGTTGTAAGTAATGTCTATAATAGTCAACTGTCTCCTAAAAGCTACAAAAATGTTCTCTGGGTCGTTTAAACTACGCACTTACTCAAAACAAATTCACCTAGCTGTACTTCTCCAAGGTAGGTCATATTTTCCATATTTACGCAATGACTTTGATTTTCTTTTTTATATCTTTAAGCCATAAATATAAACATTACTATCAATAATTAATGGGCTAATACCACACTTCATATTAACTCTTAACACAAAGCTATAAAACATAGGTACTTCAAACATTTTCTAACCATTTCAGCAAATATGCCAACTCAAACATGAACTCATTCAAATGTATTGTTACTTTCTTAAATGAAAAATATATAAAAGCTCTAAGCCATGTTAGAAAATGAATTTTGTCAAAAATAGTTTCAAGAGCTTTCCATATTTGGATTTGCTTTATTCTTCTTTTATAAGTACCTGTGCTATGAAAAGTAAACACAAGCAAGCATTTCTCTGTAAAACTAAAAATCTGTAGAGCATAAACCTTTGTTTAGCTGATTTAAATTAACTTTGATATAAATTATAAAACATAAATAACTTTGCATACCTGCTTTACTAAAGAAAACTAATTCTTTTTTATATGACTGAAATATACACTATATGAAATATTAAACACAAAGCCCCAGATGCTATCTTCTCATTGATAGGCAATTTTTATGATTCACAGTTCATCAGTACAAATTCAGTTATGAAGAGAATAACACTGAGATATTCATACAAAAGATTATGGTATTAGATTGATGGTCTCAGCAGATGCTTTATACTTTGTCTCTCAACAAAGAAAACCAGCTAACAAGATGCAACTAATTTAACTGGCATGCAACTTTATTTAGGCAAGGCAGCAACAAGGAAGGCCAAGCCAATCCTTCAACTATTTCATTGTTGGCTTTTCAATTAGCATTTCAAAACAAAGGAAAGAACAACTTGGCACTAAAAATTGTGTCATTTAAATGTAATTCAGGTAATTCTCTATGCTGTTTTGTTTCAGGAGTATGTTCATATAAGAAATGCTTAACAGTTTTAGGAGAAATATCTCATTTGCAGCCTGCCTTTATATACACTATATGTACATATTAAGAAAAACGGCTATACTTTACAATAAAATAAAACTCTGCATGTTGTATCTAAATGTTCATAAAAGAAGGTATTGCTATTTACCCACATTAATACCTTCGTATGTTTTATTTTTGATGGTTTACAAGCATCTTGAAGAACTACTATGCAAAATCTCACAGGTAAAGAAAAAGACTAAAAAAACAAAAGAAAGGAACAAAAAGGAAAGAGGAAAGAATTAAGACAGCTACATATTGAAGTTGAAAGATGATTTGTTACATAGCAGCAACAAAGTATTATTAATTTATGAATTGTGAGATTTTATGTCATCTTAATTATGCTTTGTGACATGGAGAAACCTCATTATCATTTGGTGAAATGCTACTTTAAATACAGATTTCTAGAAACTTTGTTTTCAAATTTGCTTTGATATGACATCAGTGCTGTTTGCCATGGCACCTGTGATGTATTTTTCTGGCACCCTTCATAAGCAAATTTTTACTCTGATGATTTCTAATACTAGTTGAAATTTCAAGACAAAACTATTTTCTTCCAAATATCTTCCCTGTACATAGCCATGAAGTATGTTTTTGTACACCTAAAGCTGTGTTCATTACTTTATAACCAGCCAATTCTTCACAGCTTTCTCAACCTCCTGATCATTGGAAAAGTGTTTACCACCCAAAACACCCTTTAGTTTAGTGAAAAGGAGGTAGTCTGAAGGTGCCAACTTGGGTGAATGGGAGGGGTGAGAATATCCCATCCAAACAATGCAGCAGCTCCTGTGAAACCTACACAGTTTGGGGCTATGTATTGTCATGCAGGAGGCTGACTCCCCAGATCAGCATTCTCCTTCTGCAGAGTATTCCAGTAAACCTCTGCATTACATATGATACATATTCTACATTTAACAATGACTTCCATGTTTCAGATCATAGGGGGCAAATGATAGATAATTAATAGATATATAATTGTCAAAGTAAAATGGAGGGTAAAATCTATAAATACATTAGAAAAACACGAAAAAGGAATTTGATTCAACTACAATGTAAATTAGATAAAGAGGATTGGAAAGAAGTATATAAAGTATGTAATACTCTGACCTGGTGGGTGTAAAGTAAAGAAGACAGATGTAGTCGAGATAAAGAAACACTTTTATTTCCGTAAACTATAACTTTGTACACTCGTTGCAACAGCAAGAAAGTCTTTACCGATTCACCAACAGCACGGCTCCGAATTAGTAACACAAAAACTGTCCCTTCTCACACTTTACCGCTATTTATATCTCCCAGGCACTATTCTGGAAACTTCAGTAAAGTTCAGTTATTATTGCGGTGAAATACAAAGCAGAAAATTCCAGAAGTCTCTCTCCCTTTCTCTCTTTCGGCAAGCACCCCAACAATGCAGCCATTCTTTGTCTCTTCCCTTTGGCTTCTTTGCGGTAGTACCGACAATAATGCGATGAGCGACACTGCTCCCTCCTCAAGGCTGGTCGTCCCAAACAGCACATCGTAACGGGCCAGACGATCCAGGTGTACCACTAACATCTTTCCTTGGGGCACCTTCTGGATGCGGTAGACTACGTCGTTAATCCTCTTTACCACTCGGTACGGTCCTTACCACGGTTGTTGAAGTTTTGGGCAGCGTACCTTGGTCCGGGTAGGCCGGTACAAGCAGACCATGTCACCTTGCTGGAATCCTCGGCTGTTGGCTTGCCTGTCGTACCGGGTCTTCATGCGGTCGCTCGCCATCTGGATGTTCTGACGAGCCATCTCGTGCATGTCGTGGAGATGGTCTACTAGATTCTCCACATACTCGGTTGCCGGCTGTTTCGCTTCCGGGGGGCTCCCAAAAGCCAGGTCACAAGGGAGGTGTAGCTCTCGGCCGAACATTAGGCTTGCTGGTGTCATCCCGGTGGTGTCGTGTGTCAACGAACGGTAGGCCAGCAAGAACAGTGGTAACTTGAGGTCCCAGTGTCGCTGATGGCTGGCCACGACCTTCCTCAGGTGTTCCTCTAGGGTCTTGATGTATCTCTCGACCATGCCGTCCGACTGTGGATGTAGGGGTGTTGTGCGGGTCTTGTTCACCCCAAGTCTTTCCAATGCCTCCTTCATTAGGTGCGACTCAAAATTGGTGCCCTGGTCGCTGTGGAGCTCTAATGGGACCCCAAAACGGCAGAACAGCTGTTCCACGAGGCAGTCTGTAATCGTCTTCGCCTCTGGGATGGCATACACCTCCGGCCACTTGGTGAAGTAGTCCACAGCTACCATCAGGTACTTGTTGCCTCGATCGGACACTGGGAATGGTCCAGCTATGTCGACGGCGATACGTTCGAAGGGCGCTCCGACGTTGTACTGCTGCATGCGACCCCGGCTCCTAGTCTGGGGCCGCGACTCGCCGCGCACACGTGACATTGACGGCACCAGTTCTCAGCGTCTGCTCGGAGCCCCAGCCAGTAGTAGCACTGTCGGAGTTTGTCGATCGTCCGGTTTGCTCCTAGATGTCCACCCGAGGTACCGGCGTGCACTTCCTCCAAGACTTCCGGGAAATTACTTCGGGGAAGTACCAACTGCTCTTTCTGGGTCTTCCCATCAGGTGATTCCCATACCCGGAACAGCACGCCCTCTTTGGTCTTCAACGAGTCCCATTGGGCCCAGTACGACTTGTATGTAGCGCTTCTGGATGCGATGTCCTCCCAGAGTGGTCTCTCCCTGCCTGCACTTCTCTCAAGAGTGGCCCCAAGTCGGCGTCCGCCAGCTGCTCCCTCCTCAGACCTGCGCTATCCCATCCATCCGCAGGCACTGCCGTGACCACTCTGACAGCTGCGGTACGCTCCTTCTCTTCCAGTCTTGCACATTGGCCGCACTCTTCTGGGCAGGGTCTTCGGGACATGGCGTCTGCGTTGCCGTGGCTCTTCCCTCTGCGATGTTCGGAGGTGAAGTCGTACTCCTGCACCTCTGGACCCAACGGGCTGTCTGGCCCTCCAGGTTTCTAAAGCTAAGTAGCCAGGTTAGTGCGGAGTGGTCTGTCCTCAGGTGGAATGGCTGACCATTCAGGTACTTGTGGAAGTGCTGCAAGGTCTTCACTACCGCCAGTAGCTCTCGTCGGGTGACACAGTAGTTCTTCTCTGCCTTGGACAACGTCTTGCTGTAGTAGGCTATCACCCGCTCGTGGCCGTTCTGGACTTGGGATAGGACGCCTCCAATGCAATGGTTGCTGACGTCGGTGTCCACAATGAAGGCGTCGCCTGGTTGTGGGAATCCCAAAATAGGAGCACTGCAGAGCGTCCTCTTGAGCTGCCGGAAAGCGCCTTCGGCGTCCTCCGTCCACACATAAGGTCCATGTTCTTCCGTCAGGTGAGTGAGGGGTTTGGCGATGCTGGAGAAACCCTTTATGAAGCGGCGGTAATAACTGCACAATCCAAGGAAACTGCGTAGTTCTCGCTTATCCTTTGGGTGAGGCCAATCTCTCACGGCCTGTGTCTTCTCCGGATCCGTGGCCACTCCGGTTGGTGAGACTATGTGGCCCAAGTAGTTGACTTCCCTGCGGAAGAGCTGGCACTTCTTGGCGTTCAGCTTCAAGCCGGTCGCCTGCAGTCTCTGCAGCACCTTGGTCAGTTTGTCAAGATAGTCTTCGAATGTCGTGCCGACGATGATGTCGTCCAGGTATAACATGCAGGCGTCATAAGTCAATCCTCTCATTACTGACTCCATGAGGCGTTGGAAGGTAGCTGGTGCGTTGCAGAGACCAAAGGGCATAACTGTGAACTGCCAAAGCCCTTGGCCTGTCGAGAATGCGGCCTTCTCCTTGTCTCTCGTGTCTAGAGCCACCTGCCAGTAACCCGATTTCAGGTCCAGGGCTGAGAACCACTGCGCACCAGCAAGCGTGTCCAAGGTGTCGTCAATCCGGGGTAAGGGGAAGCAGTCCTTCCTGGTGACAGCGTTCAGCTTCCTGTAATCTACGCAGAAGCGTAGCTCGCCATTCTTCTTCTTCACCAGAACTACAGGGGAACACCAAGGACTGTCAGACTTTTCGATCACTCCCTTGGTTCTCATGTCCTCCAGCATGTCTCGTACCACCGCTTGTTTAGCCAACGGAACGCGTGTAGGTGGTTGCCGAATAGGCCGGGCGTCTCCGGTGTCGATGTGGTGAAGCACTCGGTCCATGCGGCCGTAATCGCTGCTGCCTTGGCTGAAGACGCGCTGATATCGTCTCAGCAGTTGTTGGACCTTCTCTCTCTGTTCAGCGGTCAGGTGGTCGGCCGCCCTCTCCAGTAAGCCTTCCAGCCGGGGCCCCAGGTGTTGCGTCGGCACCGGTTCCTGGGTCTTGTCTATTGGTGTTACGCTGACCACGGGCTCGCACGCCCCCAACTCCGTCCCGGCCTGGACGTCGTGGTCGGTGTCTGTTGGGTTGAGCAGTCTCACCGGCACCTCCTCTCGGCACGACAACAATGTCCCGGCTACACAGAGCCCGTGCACATGCGTCTTCCGGTCCAGCAGCATGTTCTTCTTGCGCTGGCCTTCCAGTCGCGCCGTCACTACCGTCTCGCTTCTCGCGGGGACAACTACGTCTTCCCTGAGAATGACCCTGCAGATTCCAAGGCGTTCTTCGGGGTGCCGGAGCATTACTTCCTCTCCCTTAAGCCGCAGAACCTTCTTGCCGATATCGACCGTCGCCTCGTGGTTTCTGAGGGCATCCAGTCCCAGTATCACCTCCTCATCCACCTCCGCGACGAACACCCACAAACGCAAGGCACTCCGCCCCAAGGTCAACTGCAGCAGGGCCTCCCTCTCCACAGGCAAGGTGTCACCCGATGCCGTCACTAGTTGGTACGGTCGGCTCGGTTTTCTCGACGGCAAGCCCCTGGCTACGTCAGGTCTGATGACAGTCACGGCTACTCCAGTGTCAACAAGCACGCAGCACGGCTTCGCTCTCACCCAACCGTCCGCGATGAGGCTGTCATCCATCCGTCGGCTGACGGCGCGCAGTGTCACTCGAGGGGATGATGGTGATGGCGCCGACGTGCCCCTCGCCACGCCGGCCATTACTCGTTTTCCGGCTGCTCTTCTTGGTGCCGGCAGTCTCTCATCAGGTGTCCCAGCTGGCCACACCCCCAACACACGCCACCTGGTCTTCGTCGGCGTCCCTGGACTGGTCTGCGGTCTTCATCGTAGCGGACACTCCTTGTCTTCGAGGTCGGGGTAGCCGTCACTTTGGCCGCTTCCATCCTTAATGCGGCCGTTAGTGCATCGTGGATTGTCTTGTAGTCGCCGAGCATCAGGCTTTGACGTATCACAGTATCGCGTACCCCGTCGACGAAAGGCGGCTTCTTGGGATACGAATTCGGAGGGGAGGTCGACCAAGGCTTTGCTGGCCAGCTGTTCGATTGCCAGGGCGAACTCCTGCAGCGTCTCCACTGGCAGTTGCATCCTAGATTTCAGTTGGCTGCGGTAGGCTGCGGTTAAGCGGTGGTTTCCGAACCGGTTCTCCAGGGACTCCCAGATGTCCTTGGGCGCCGCCGCTGTCTGGACTGCGTTCAGCACCTCTGCGGTTCGTCCCTGGAGGCTAGCTATCAGCTGCGCGGCCTCTTCTTCTGGCGACCATTTGTTGTACTTGGCCAATGTGTCGAATTGACGGCGGAAGACCTCAAACGTTGACGTGCCATCGTTCTTCGGTGGTTTGACGCGCGTCGATGTTGTGTCGCGTGCTGGAACCTCGGCCTTGTAGTTCTTGAGCTTTTCACTAAGCATCCCTTCCACCTTGCATTTAGCTCCTTGGCGCTACCGTCGACCCTGTCTTCGAGAACGCTAAGCCGTTCCCCGACATTCTCCAAGGCGTCAACGCGTTGGCCGAGCTCCTCCATCTTTCCACCGAGCTCTTCCACCTTTCCACCGAGCTCTTTCACATCCTTCCTTACGCCAGCCAGTTGCTCGTCAATTTTCGCCGATAGCTCCGTCTTCATCTCTTTCAGCTTGGCAGCGAGGTTGTCGTTTGCCGTCTTCAGCTCTGCTTTCAGCTCTTGTAAAAAACTCACCACTGTAGCCTCCATCGTCATATCCCGCTTCTGACACCAGTGTGACTTTGGTGGGTGTAAAGTAAAGAAGACAAATGTAGTCGAGATAAAGAAACACTTTTATTTCCGTAAACTGTAACTTTGTACACTCGTTGCAACAGCAAGAAAGTCTTTACCGATTCACCAACAGCACGGCTCCGAATTAGTAACACAAAAACTGTCCCTTCTCACACTTTACCGCTATTTATATCTCCCAGGCACTATTCTAGAAACTTCAGGAAAGTTCAGTTATTATTGCGGTGAAATACAAAGCAGAAAATTCCAGAAGTGTCTATCCCTTTCTCTCTTTCGGCAAGCGCCCTAACAATGCGGCCATTCTTTGTCTCTTCCCTTCGGCTCCTTTGCGGTAGTGCCGACAATAATGCGATGGGCGACAATACACATGAAAAAAGAGAATATTTCTACAAAAATTCAGTTTTCACTTTGAGCAAGCTTGCTCTCTCTCAAAACAATCTGCTATAACACAGGGAAAAAATAGCACTACCTCATTAATTAGTTGTTCTAAAAAACAAAATGAAGCGTATGTATGAATTTTTCCAATCTACCAAACAATTTATACAAAAAGCAATACAAAAAAGTGATACTCAAACTTAAGATTGAGAAAATTGAAAAAGTAATTATAAATTCTGACAGTAAAACAAAATCAGCTTAGGATATCATAAACAAGCAGAACAAACCATGGTTAACCAAACAGATAAATATAAATATTCAAGATGTTCTCGTTCTTCTAGCCAGGTGTAGTGATGCAGAGTGATTGATGTTTCGGGAGTGTACATCTCTCCCATCACCAGGATGATGAATGACTAGCAAGAGTGAAGGGACCAGTATATGTACTGTCTGCTAGTATACATATAAATATTATATAAATATAAACTTGAGCGATGAAGAAAAAATGGTAAACAATCTGTTTAAAATTAGTGAACTATTTAATACCTTTTTTCTAAATACAAATGATGGACTTAATATTGGTAACAGTGATGACAATAACAGTAATAGTATGACTAAGAACAACACTGTAATAAATAGTATGTACGTTTATGACACAACTGTAGACGAGATTCTTAAAATAGTGAGTAACTTTAAAAATCAAAATTCATCATGGTGGGATGGTATGTCACCCAAGATGTTAAAACATTGCATGTATGAGCTATTGAATTTATTGGTGTACGTAATAAACTATTCAATGAATGAGGGCATATTCCCAGACATTTTAAAAATAAGTATTGTACAACCAATTTATAAAAAGGGCTCAAATACAAATGTTGGTAACTACCGACCAATTACCCTAACTTCTGTCTTTAGTAAATTATATGAAAAAGTGCTTTTGAACAGAATAAATGGATATTTAGAATCAAATAACATCCTGAACACGTTTCAACATGGTTTCAGATGCAACCTGTCAACTATCACAGCCACATATATATGTATATACATAAACTGCTGAAACTGAAAGATAGCAATAAAAAGACTGCGGGAATCTTTTTAGACCTTTCAAAAGCACTTGACACAGTCTCACATGAGTACCTAATTACAAAACTAGATTATTGTGGTTTCAGAGGGCATGTTAACTAATTATTAACATCGTATCTCACAAATCGTATGAGGTGCACCAAAATGAATTGGAAAAAAGGGAATATTACAGACACTGTCATATGAAAACAATTTAGTAAAGTCGGGAGTACCTCAGGGATCAGTACTTGGGCTTACACTCTTTCTGATCTATATTAACAATTCACCTACACCGGATAAGAGTATAGTAATCTCCTATGCTGATGACACATCTTTAATATGTTGGAGAGATACACTGGAACAAAAAATGATAAATGCAATTAGGGAAATCTTACACTATCTTTTACATAGCGGATTGAAACTAAATGTCGATAAAACTAAAACTATGGTATTTCAAAAGGCTAACAACCGTACCGATAATATAAATATAAAAGTTAACAATGGTTCTTTGGAGCAGGTGAATAACTTCAACCTCCTGGGTTTTTTATTGATGAAGATTTAACACAATATATATGTTGTTTGCAAAAAAACTTAATTCAGGGCTATTTCTCCTAAGACAACTGGCAAGATACAAGAAAATTTCTATTTTAATTGTGGCTTACTATGGTATAATCTTCCCACATCTAGCCTATGGAATAGAAATCTGGGGGCAAGGGGAGGGGGCACTAGTAAATCTAATATTGACAGGATATTAAAATTACAAAAAAAGTATCAGATGTATGTACAATCTTCCCCTCAAAGACAATCCTGTAGAGACACATTCATAAAGGAAAACATATTAACTGTAGTTTCTCTGTATGTGTATAAAAGTATTTTACTTGTTAAAAATAAAAGAATTTAATGTGCTCAATAAAGACTGCTATAAATAGGGGATAAATGATTATCATAGGGTGAGCTCAAATAATAGTCAAACTAATAAAGACCCTTACAGAATTGGAGTATTATTTTATAACAGATTACCCATACAGGTTAAAAATAATGTAAATAGGAACTTCAAAATTGCTTTAAAGTCCTATCTAATTTGTGTTTGTATAGTGTTGCTGAATTATAATGACTATATATATCTGTAATTAAGATTTATTGTATATATGTTCGGAAAATGTCAGATGCTCTTGTAAAGAGTCTATTGATGACAATAAAGAATTAATCATAGTCCTGTAGGGGTTACTTATTTAAAACAGGTTTGTTTAGCTTATATTCAAATTTAATGAATTTCTTCTCAGAGAATCAGCTGTAGTTGTTTGTTATTTTACTGTAACCAAGTTAGAGCAGATTTTTTTGCTTCGTGTGGCAAGTAGGCAAGTTTTATGGCAGTTCTCAGAAACAACAGAATTTACTATTAATTCTGCTGCAATGTCGAGTTTCCCTGCTCCGATCAACTACAAGGCTGTGTACACTTTTCTGGCTTGCATTGTTTGCCAAATCTAAAGTGGTAGCACAGTACTCTCTTCTTGAGTTGAACTTACCTACTTCTAAATTTACAATGGCTGCTGTCACGATGTTAGCTGGAATTTCTAGTGTATGATCTTCCTTTATGGCCAGTGGACATTGCAGATATTTGTTGTTCCAGTTCCAATTTTTTAGTCATAACCTCTTTCATAGTCACTTGACTTCCAGTTGTCTGTTGGTTGGTACTACTGCAAGCCACATACAACTCTGGATGTGGATTTATTTCTACTACTTTGTCAGCCATAATAGCTATTTTCTACAAGTTTTCATCGCTCATGATTAAAATGTTTCTTATGGAGCCTGGCAGCTTTTTCAACCATAGTGTTTTCAGAACTTTATCAGAGATGTCTGTTCCTGCTAAGGTTTGCATCTTCCTAAGCAGCTGGCTGGCTTTTTGGTCTTCTAAGTCAATACCAGTAACTAGTCTCTTAATTCGTGCATCCTCGTTTTCTTTAAAGACTTTTGCTAAGCTGTATTTGTTTGCTTCATTACTACTTATTATATCGCAGACATTTTCTACATATTTAGGTTCCAGTTGTGATATTAAGTAGTTGAATTTGGTATGCTCAGTTTTAATTTGGTTAACATAAAACTGCGCCTCCACTTAATAAAACCAAATTTCAGGCTTTTCATTCCAGAAAGGCAGGGTTTTTGTGCTTACTTTGTGTGTTTCCAACTTATTTTTGTCCTCTTCCATTACTGCATGCTTGTTCTTTCTTATTCGGGGTCATAAAAATGTAGCAGTTACTTATTTGAAACAGGTTTGTTTAGCTTATATTTAAATTTAATTAATTTCTTCTCAGAGAATAAGCCGAGGTTGTTTATTATTTTACTGTAACCAAGTTAGAACAGATTTTTTCACATTGCAAAAATAATGTTACAGGTGTACCAACAGTCCTTTTAGGCATAATGTTTACCAAAAGGAGCACCTTAAGGTCCCAAAAACAGAAGCCATGGCTTTTCTGGCTGAAGCAGTCGTCTTGAACTTTATTGTAACTGGGAAAGATGAATGATGCCACTGAAGTGATTGTCTTTTGAATTCTGGGATGTAGTGACACACTACCATAAACCTCTGCAAGCTTCTGAATGGATATTTGCAGCAGTATTATTCTGCAAAGTAAAAAAAAAAAAATGTATGACCGTGAAGATCGAACACAGCAGGGGGTGGCAAAACGACCTCTCCAATGGAACAATTTACTGTGACTGAACAAAACAGCCAACAAACATGTGGGAGCAAACAAACTGACCATTAGGATCCACCCTACAGGTCAGGTGCACCAAACACATCAGGAGCCCTTGTAAGTAAGCACTTTTTGGATGGTCCTTGAGCAGTTGGAAAAATCATAGGTTATGTTACAACTTCCAAAAACCACTTTGAATTACCATATTTTACCGCATAAGGGCCCCCCCCCCCCTCGCATATTTCCCTCCCCTATGATTTTTCATCACTAAAAATTATTTACCTATTAAACATTGCATAATTCCCTCTCCTGGTTCGTTTTTATTGGAGTAGCCTTCAAATGACTTGATAATGGACAACAATCGATGCAGCGGTGCCTGTCACGGACAACAATGGACGCAGTGCTTGCCACAAAAATACTTGTTTTGCCATTGTCACAACATATCGTAAAATTGAAATGTGAAGTTGCAGACGTGTTTCTAAGTCAGTTTGTTACAAGTCGTCATATTGTTAAGAAGAGTTTTAAAAAAAAACTGGTATTTCTTGTACCATTAATGGTTCTAAGGACATGTTGTGGAATGGTGAACAGGAAGATGTGTTATCTGAGCCAGATATAAATGAAAATAGTGATGATGGTGATGAAAGTGAGACCGCAGAATAGGCAGAGAAAAGAAACAATGAAACAATACATTGTAGGCCCAATGAAACCGTGGTATGTATCCAGTTCATTCACAAATTACTGTATACCTATATAACTTTTACATAATACTACATGGTTTCCCTTCCTTTCTGAATTTCTAGAAGCACCACTTGCATAATTCCCTCCCCAGTGTTTTCAAGCAAATTTTTCAAGAAAAAAAGGGGGGAATTGTGTGATAAAATACCATATATAATACTCAACAATTTTAAAAATGGCCCTGACTTTATTTTCAAACCCTTACATGGCACAAATTTGTGCACTTGGACAATAGGATTTGGGAAAAATATAGGATACCAAACAACTTCAAAAAGCGGTTATCCTGTACCTGAGCAGCCACACGTGGTTCACAGGCAGTTGTGTTGTGAATGATGAGTGTTATCGTTTGTTACTACGCCTTGAATGCATTGATGACGTAGATGTTGCCAACACCAGAAGTATGAAATCTGCTGAAGCATGTGAATGTTGTCAACCAACTCTTATCTTCTTAACGTTATTTGTTGTTGTTGTTTTTCTTCTTCTTTCTATTATTACTACTATTATTTATTATTATTATTATTATTATTATTATTATTATTATTATTATTATTATTATTATTATTATTATTATTATTATTATTATTATTATTATTATTATTATTATTATTATTATTATTATTATTATTATTATTATTATTATCATTATTATTACTATTATCATTATTATTACTATTATCATTATTATTATTATTATTATTATTATTATTATTATTATTATTATTATTATTATTGTTGTTGTTGTTGTTGTTGTTGTTCTCTAAAATTCCTCTTTTACTTCTTGTTTCATAATTGTGTGATGTGGCATAGTTCTTTAATTTCATTATAGTGGTGCTGTTTTTAAAATGTTTCCTGACATATAACAGCAAGAATAATGTTCTTCTCAGAAAGATGAAATACTGTGATAGCAGACGCGATTCCTATCTACAGGGTCGTGGTAACAGAATGGAATGCATAAATCAATGTTCCTTTATCACAACATATTTATTCATTAACACTTCGTTATTTTACACTCTCAGCACTATATTAATTAATCAAAGACCTTCACAATTAAATGATTTGGTAGAATCTACACTGGATAAAAGTTTGGTGAAAGTTCCACGTTCACATGCTACCAAAAACACGTCTTATCATCTTGAGCGTATAGACGCTACTGAAACTAGTTCTTGGCGTCGCTTTGGTACGACACACCGCCATTTTTGTATTCATCCACGCAAATAGTTTTTATTGGTTGAACACAACAGACTATCTAGTAACAAGAAAACATTGGCTATCCTGAATATTAAAAATAAGTTCCTGATATACCCAAACAAGAACTAGAAATTTATACACTTTTAACAAACATTTATATGAACGATTTTCTATTGGGGTCTAATATTCTGTCTCATATGCCCCTTGTTTTGTTTTTCAAGTTGTCACCTATATTTACAATCTTGAAACACAATACAATACTTCTCCCTACTCCTCTGATTCAATCACTTTGTACAATATTTTTTTTTTTCTTTTCTTTACAGTCTTCTTCACTGTTTGTCTTTGTCTTTTGTTTTGGCATGATACAGCATGTCTTTATAAATTTCACATATTCAATTACTACACAATACATTCAGTTATTATACAATACATATTCAGTTATTGTACAACACATTTGGTTATTACATAACATGTCCAATTATTATACAATACATATCCAGTTATTGTACAATGTATCCAGCTATCATACCACATATGTTCTGCTATTATACAATACATATTCAGTTATTACACAATACACATTCAGTTTTTGCATAACACATTTAGTTATTACTCAACATATCCAGTTACTACACAATATATCCAGTTATCATACAATACATATTCAGTTATTGTACAACACATATTCAGTTCTTATACAACACATACTCAGTTATTGTACATTTGACATTGACACAAATATAATTTAAGTGTATCATGGTTTATTATGTGGCTTTTGACTTGTATTCATTGCTATGAGGAGAGAAAAACAGGATACAAATTTTGAGCTAATGATTATGATCATGTTTATGGCAATATTTTATTCAGTTCTTTGCCTTCTTTGTCTTGAAAGTTTATAAGCTTATGTATAGGCAGGTCATTGAGTCGGTTCTTAAACTCTGATGTTACTAATGGTACCATTTTTCTTAATTGGGTTATTATTCATTGTTGTTTGGTTCAACATTTCTTCGAGCTTAGCATTGGCTATATCCATCTTAATTCATGGGCATTGTTTTTCTGATTATGGTTTTCCTTACTCCACTAATTGTCACTTCTTTGTCTCTTATTTCTATAAGAGAAAACTTCTATACTTATAATTATTCTGTAATTGTATTATTTTTCTTCTCCATTTACCCTCAACATCTTTGTGTCGAAATATTATATCTTTGTCATCATAATTGATTCCTTTTTATTTTTGTCCCTGACATCCTTATGTCAAAAACATATTATCTTCCGTCGCTATAATTCATTTATTTAATGACAATCAGTGTCCTCATCTGTCTTTGTTGACAATGCTCTTTGTGGTCGATATAGCCAATGACTGTGTTGGTTTTCTTCCTTGTTGTAATTCCTAATCTGAACATAATTTTCTATAAGTAACCCATTAAAAATTGTTATCTTCCTTCATCTCTACTACTCCTGCCTTACACATTTGTTGGCAAAGACTATTTGGTCCTTTCTTTGTATGGCTTTAATTTATTTTTATGGTATCTTCCTACCAACTTGCCATTTGTATTCTGTAGCTCATACGTGTGGTTACCCAGCTGTTTTGTTATGACCAGTGGTCCAGTATACAATAGCTCCATCTTTCCAGATCTTTTCTCAGATGCCTTGGATGCTTTGTGACTTTTTAAGAGCACTTTTTCTCCAATTTGTGGGGACCATTTCCTGACGAATCTTTTTACCTTGTTCCTCCCTTTTTCAGCCTTTTGCTGCAATCTTCTGAATGCCAATTGACATTTTTCCTTCTCTGACAATTCTCTTTGGGCAGCCATCGTAGTGTCAATGTCAATTGTCAATCTCTTGGGTTTCGTGTTGGTCATCAATTCGATTGGGGCGAACTTGGTTGTGGGGTTCACTGAATGGTTAATCACCTCCTCTATATATCCGCATTTTTCCGTCCAGGAAGTGTGGTCTCTGTGGCAGAGTAGGCGGAAATATATACTTATATCCCTCATGATTCTCTCAGTTGGGTTTCCTTGGGGATAATACGCTGAGGAATAGTACAATTTTATTCCTAATGTTTCTAAGGTGTTCTGGAATAACTTACTCTTATGCATTGTTGCATTGTCCGATAGAATACATTTTATCCTCCCATATTTTGGGATGTAGTCCTTGACGATTTTATCTAGGCAAGTTCTGCTTTTAATGTTCTTAATGGGGTATATTTTGGTGAATTTTGTGAAAACATCAAACATGACAAAGATGTATCTGTTTCCATCTTTCCCCCTTGGTAGCTCTCCATGCTCGTCAATACACACCAATGCATTTTTCTCGTTCCTCACGATGGATTGTGGAACGACATCGTATCTTACATTAATTGGCTTGGCCTTCTGACATAGGTCGCATGAGGAAATTAACTTCCTGACTTTCTTGCCAAGATGTTTGATGTACAATACTTCCTCGATTGCAAGCATTGTTCTCTCAGTACCAGAGTGAAGCATCAAGTGGTGGAATGCCAAAATGACCCTGTCCTGTAAGGAATTTGGTACCATCATTTTCCACTTCCTTACGTCGCGGCCATGCAATTTAAATAGGATGTTCCTAAATTTGCCTATCTTGGCTTCCAATTTTGGTATTATGTCTGGAGCCTTGTCGAATAGCCTCTTCAATTCAGGGTCTTCTTGTTGTAGCTTCACTATGTTTTTGAAGTATTGTAAGATTTCGTTGCTTTCTTTGCTATTTATCTGCATGATTTTAATTTCATGGTGTGGATTGTATATCGTCTCGGGTATGTGACTCTCCGACCTTAACCTTGACAATAAGTCACTAAAGATGTTCTCCTTCCCCGGGATATGTTTGACCTCTATGTCGTGTGATGTTATCTCATGCATGTACCTTGAGATTTTGGAGTTGGTTAACTTGCATTTTTGAATGAAGGACAGGCTTACGTGATCTGTATATATAATTATTTTATAATGATATATATATTGCCTGAACTTTTGTAACGCAAAATGGATTGCACCTATTTCTAATTCGGTTATGCAGGCATTGGCTTCTATCTTGTTTAGAAATCTAGAAGCTGTGGCAATCACATGTTTGTTGCCATCTGCATCTTCTTGTGCTAATATTGCTCCATATGAGTGCGCACTAGCATCAGTGTATATTAGAAAAGGTGAGTTTGGATCCGGTCATTCCAGGAGTATACTGTGTTTGAAAAGTTCTTTGATATTTTCAAAGGCCACCTGGTGTTCAGCATTCCATTCCCACTTAGTATCTTTTTTCAACAGTGCCCTAAGGGGTACTAATTCCTTAGCGTAGTTGACCACGAATTTTGACTGGTACTGTAAAATGCCCAGAAACCTTCTCAACTGTTTCAAGTTGCGTGGGGGTGGTATATGCTCTATGGCCTTGACCCTCTCCGGATTAGGTTGTATACCATCAGGTGTAATGATGTGGCCTAGAAATTCAGCCTCTTTGACGAAAAATTCACACTTTTCCAAATTTAGGGTCATGTTGCTTTCCTGGAACCTGGACAATACATAATCTATGTGATGTAAGTGTGACTCGGGATTCTTGCTGTATATCAAAAAATCGTCGACATATTGCGTTACAAAAGTCTCGATAGTATCCCCAAAAACTTTGTCTAGAGCCCTCAGTAGTGCACTGCTACTGGTCGATAGTCCAAAGGCACATTTTAAAAAATGGTATACCTTTCCTTTGTGCAAGAAACAGGTATATTTCCTGACATCTGGATGAAGAGGAATTTGCCAGAATGATGCTGTCAAGTCAAGACTTGTAAAATGTTGACCTCCCTTCAATTTCGATATTAGTTGGTCTACCCCCTCAGGCCTGTAATGATCTGGCAAGGTATGTGCATTTATCTTCCTTGCGTCGATGGTCATCCTCAATTTTCCCTCTTTCTTATGGACCCATATCACTGGATTCACATAACATGAGTCCGACGGCTCTATTATTCCGTCCGCTAACATTTTCTGGATCACTCTGTCAGCTTCCTCCCTGATGGAGTTGGGGATGGGCCTGGATTTATGTGAATAGGGGGTGATATCTGTTACTGTAAAAGTATGTACGTACTTATTTCACGTACCTGGCTTTTTATTAAAAACTTTCCTGTTTTTAACCAATATTTTCCTAAGTTGGTTCCTTTCCTCTTCAGAGATGCCATGTGCCCCCCAGACCTTCTCATCGATTAGCTGTGACATCGATTCTTCTCCCTCTGTTGGTAGTGGTTCAGGTTGGTAGTTGTCCGAGGTAACATACTCGTCTTCTGTGCAGATCCAATGGCTGCAAACATTAGTTTCCTCCTCGCTCGTCCAACCTGTTCTCTCCTTGCTTACCCTCAGGTCTACCAACCTATTCTTGTGGACATTGATGTTCTCCACAAAGAATTGTTCATCCGGATGGATCCCTGTCTGGTCTGGTTCCTCCTGGCATGTTTCTTCCTCCAGGAACTTCGCAGTGCATTCTGAGGTTCCTTCCTTAATAATAAATTCATGTAGATCATAATTAATCACCGACCTCCAAAGGTTAAGCAAATCACTGCCAATGATTAGGGTAGCTGTTAGTCTAGGTATCACTAGGGCAATAAAATCGAACTTCCAACTTCCGATTTCTATTACCAGCCTTACCTGGTATTTAACATGTTCCTTTTTCTTGCCAATTGCTGTGCTGCAATATACTCCACACACAGGCAAGAATTCAGCATTTCTTTTAGTTATTAGTTCCTGGAATAGCTGTTCGTCACATACTGATGTGCTGGTTCCTGTATCAATCATCGCTGGCAATTCGATACCCCATACTTTCAGCCTAATCATTGGTGGATTGGTTATTTCCTTTCTTTCACTTGCCTGTCTTCTCAAGGTACCTACATTACATTGGTCAATATTGCCCCTACTGCCACACAGGTCAACTTCCGGGACACAAAGTTGACTTGTACTTAGTTTTCCTGGGCGTTGGAGGTGATCGTCGTTTCTGTATGCTGCGCAGCATCGGTCCTATCCGACACATTTTCATTCTGTTCCTGTTGTCTTACGTTGTCGGTGTTCCATTGGTTTCTGCCCCTTTGACGTGAACCCCTATTGTATGACGGCCTTTGGCTGTTCAAGTATTCCCTACAGAATCGTATATGATTCACTTGATGGGTACGGTCTCCTGGTCTTCCACGATCATATCTATGCGTTCTGTATCTCGATTCACCCCTCGGTATTGTGTCGTGGTACCGCTGTCTTGTGTTCTCCATCCTCTCGCCATGATTATGTGTTTGTGGGAAATGGTGTGCCCCTCTCCCCCTTTCATGGGTGCTCCTAGTATTTCTATGTTCTCCCTCACTCTGGTTGTTCGTAGCCGTGCTCCGGTTCAAGATGGGTGAGTTTGGGTGACCGTTCCTATGTCTATGCTCATTAGGCCGACCATTTTGTGTTTCGAAGGCTGTCAGCAATTCTATCATATCTGCAAAATCTACTGACCTCGCAACAATTAACCCTGTTCTCACTGTGTCTGGGAAATGTCTTGTTATGCTGGTAATTAGTTCTGCTTCCGACAAGTTGGGGTCTAATAGCCTTCCTTTGTTGGCTACTTTCATAAAATAATCGACTAGCGATAACCCTTTGGTTGGATCGTATCTACCTGTCGCTAGCTCTACCCTAGTTTGGTTTTGTTTAGCTGGACCCCAATACCTTGATAGGAATAAATTTCTGAATGAGCTATACGACTCATGACCAGCTAGTGTTAACCTGAGCCATTCTAACGCCTTGTTTTTTAAGCTTTTCTTAACTATCATCATCCTAAGCTCATTTGGTATCCTTTTCACTTTAAAATATTCTTCCATCTCTTTAACAAAGAGTTTTGGATCGTCTCCCTTCTCCTCGTCAAATGTAGGTGGTGTGATTTCATGTAATATGCTGTTGGTGTAACATGTGTTATGTGTCGTGTCATTGTTTGGTTGTGAACCTCTTTCTCTGTATGGTGAGTCAACATTTTGTACATTATTCAAGTAACTCTCATCTTGTACATTACTTACATCTAAATCATCTTGCCTTTGTAGTGCATTCACATCATTTACATTAGCCAAACTTTCTTTCCCTTTTTTCATTTCTTCACAAATTGATTTTAAATCATTCTTTATTTCTAAGTGGCTTTGTTTCATATCATTTATAGCATCCTGTTGTGAATGCATCACATCAGTCATCGTCTTAATTTTAGGAATTACAATTTGTTCTACAGTTTCATTAATAATGTCTTTCTTTACTACCTCAATCTCTTTCCTTAATTCCTCAGTTATTTCTGCTTTTACATTTGTAATCTTACAGTCTACACTTGTATTACATTCTGTTATTTCATCTCTACATCTAGCAATTTCTCCTTCTAATACAATCTTATTTTCTCTCATTTCTGATTCTATTTTTCCCATCCTATCTCCTACGATTTCTATCCTAGCTTCTAAGGCTTCCTTTGTTTCATTTAAGTTTTTATGTACTAATTTTAAATTAGTTTCCATTACTTTCATATTTTCTTTACACTCCTGTCTTCCTAATTCTATTTTCTGTTCTAAGTTCTGTCTTCCTAATTCCATTTTCTGTTCTAAGTTCTGTCTCACTTCCTCCATTTTCTGGCCTAAACTTTGTTCTATGTCCTGTTTTAATTCTACCTTGTTTTGTTCCATTTTCTGACCTAAACTTTGTTCTATGTCCTGTTTTAATTCTACCTTGTTTTGTTCCATTTTCTGACCTAAACTTTGTTCTAGTCTTTCAAACATGATCATCATTAACCTTTGGTCTTTGCTTATTTCCACCTGTTCCTCACTTTCTAATTCTACCTGATAACTAGGCCTATCTGCCCCTTCCCCCACTTCTGTTTCTATCTCTTTTCGCGACATTTTAATTTCTTTATTCAATTCACTTAAGGTTAAAAGTCCCACTACTTTGCCGCTTCTCAGTAACATAAAAATGGAAATAAAATGTATGTGAAAACAAAAAATTTTGATCCTACTTTCTTTTCCGTTGGTTCTTCGTCCCGTTATTTACGTCTCCTGGGCAGTTGACTTCGCTAGATGATCTCCGGTGTTTTTCCCACGTTGGTTATCCATGCATCGATGTTCTGATGTATCGTTGATATCAAACGATGGTCTAATGGCGTCTTTTTCCTGCGCGATGAGATGGCGTCACTTGATGTTTTATCGTGATTTCAATACTCGTAATTTTGCATTCCATTCTAAATTCGAGTTCCACGTTGGGTAAGCAATTTTGGTGCTGTTTTTAAAAATGATTATTAACACATAACAGCAGGAATAATGTTCTTCTCAGAAAGATGAAATACTGTGATAGCAGATGCGATTCCTATCTACAGGGTCGTGGTAACAGAATGGAATGCATAAATCAATGTTCCTTTATCACAACATATTTATTCATTAACACTTCGTTATTTTACACTCTCAGCACTATATTAATTAATCAAAGACCTTCACAATTAAATTATTTGGTAGAATCTACACTGGATAAAAGTTTGGTGAAAGTTCCACGTTCACACGCTACCAAAAACACGTCTTATCATCTTGAGCGTATAGACGCTACTGAAACTAGTTCTTGGCGTCGCTTTGGTACGACACACCGCCATTTTTGTATTCATCCGCGCAAATAGTTTTTATTGGTTGAACACAACAGACTATCTAGTAACAAGAAAACATTGGCTATCCTGAATATTAAAATTAAGTTCCTGATATACCCAAACAAGAACTAGAAATTTATACACTTTTAACAAACATTTATATGAACGATTTTCTATTGGGGTCTAATATTCTGTCTCAATAGATTACGCAATAATAACAACAATAATAATCATAATAACAGCAACAATAATAATAGTAATAACAATAATAAGAATAATAGGAATAAGAATGAATAAGAAAATATTTCTTCAAGAATTGTATCATTCATTGTGGTATCGGCAATTTCATGATACGTTGTTGGTACTTTCAGTGAGTTTTACAATGTCAGGTTGGCAAGAGAGGCCAAGCCCTCTTTATGCGTTGTAACTCTGCAGCAGACAACATTAGTCAGCGAACCACATGTGGCCGCTCAGCTACAGGATTACCCAAAAAGCTACCCATACTCATATTTTTCAAACCCATAAGCACAAATTGTCATTGACCAATCTGGACAAAAATCTCGTCTCTTACACTTTATAACAATACTTTTATTGCAGCTAAATAGCCATAGATCTACATTAATACATATAAATTACATATTTGCATATTCTCTGAGGGATAGTAGCCTTTTGCTGCATAGTTCTAAGTGGCAGCATTCACAAATCTGTCCACATAGTTTACATACACACATTTCCGATGGTTTATGAAAAGCTTTGTTGTTACATATCATATGGTGAAAACTATGTACTGCCATTCTTGTTAGCACATGCCTTATATTGAAGTTGGCTGCTGTCCACGTTCGATCTATCATGGCCCCTGTCCCATAGAATTCTGGGGGTACTTATTCCCTTTTTCTTTCCAGTGATTTTAGTAGTTTCTCTGAGGCTCCTGTGTTCTGTAGAGGTAACAAGGTTCTGAGGTCTTTAGTGAGGAATGTTTCTCTTGCAAGGAGGTAGATGAGTCTGGATCTGGTGGTTTTTTATACTCCAATAGCCCTTTTGCTATAAAGAGCTTTTACTCTTTCAAGTACAGATAGATTCTTCTTGCTAAGGTGTGACTATATGACTTCTATCCCATACGTTAAGATTGACATGATTTTTGTTCTGAATAGCGCCATTGCTGTCTCTAAGTTGAGGGATCTAATGCAGCTGATTTCATGCATCACCCTTATAGCTTGCCCTGCTTTCTCTGTCACATGGACTCTTACTAGCTACAAGTAAAAATTACAAACCACTTACAATTTTCAAAATGCATTCTATATTCTTATTTTAAACCCCATACATATAGAAAGTACCAATGGAATGCTGCGTAAGACAGCTATACAGAGTAAAGGTAGAATTCATCATAAAACTGTTATAGAAAATTTTCCAGTAATTTCGTAAAGAATGGGGAAATATAAATGAAATTAATTAATTTGACATTTGAGTTTAAAAGCTACCTGTGCAACATTAGGCAGCCAACTAGTATAATATTACACAAGAAATTTTCTTTACTTGTGCTTAACAGCATCCCTTCTCATTTTAGGTTAAATATTGACACTTTTATAAGCAATAAACTTCGTATCTTACAATTAGTTATACTAAGGCTACGTTCATTACCAGACCTTGGAACTTCATGCAATTGTATGTTTTTAATGATTTGGCATATTAAAAAAATCAAACTAATCATGTGTTTTACATTTCCAAGAAGCCAATTTGACTTTGCATACATGTATATTTCCAAGATGCTTCCCCTTTTACTTTCTACACTATGTTATTAAGCAGAAGTATTGTATTTGAACCAAAATTTGATATCGAAATTTCACCAGAAATATAATTATGTTTTGAGGCCCCCTGAATTCAAAAAAGGCATTTTTAGAAAAAGATCAGTATGTATGTGTGTGTGTATATGTGCATGTCTGTCTGACTGTCTGTGAACAGCATAACTCAAAAATGAAAAGTCGATTAAAAACCAAAGTTGGTATTTAAGTTTAATATGCTTCAAGGATGCAACACAAAGATTTATAAGAAAATTCCCCCAACCTAAACTACCCTTTACATGGAAAATGGTTTGTAAATTTTGATTTTCTCAAAAATGGCTCTAATTTTCATTAAAATGAGATATTTTTATGGCAAATGAAATGCATATTTTGAATTTTTTGGGTATAGACCATGTAATCCTGTTTACTCTTGATGATTTGTGCATAACTGGTAAACCAAAAGAGACCAAATTTTACTGTACAAAAAATGTAGATCTTGTTAAAACAAATAATTTGTGTCCAAATGAATTTTTTTGTGAAGTGAACCATTTTGGAGATATTCTTTGTTATTTGTGATAGTTTTGCAATACTATGCTTTTCTCAAATAGAAGGTCATTATTCACCTTTTTATCTCTTGGCCATGTAAAGAGAATGGAATTTCAAAGCCTTCATACAGCGACCAGCTTTAAAAGATTTGTCTGTATTTCCCTTGCACCTACAAGAAAATTACAAATAAGATAATTTATACAAATGTTTATCTCACTAACATGAAGAAGATAGAGGAATAAGTGTTTGTAAGAATAATTAGTACAAGAGCAGAGAACGTCATGTGAGTGCAACACATAAGAATTTTATTTTTCATATTTTAATGCATGTATGAGCATTTCTCCCTTCTCTTCTGATGTATTATCTAATTCAATCACTTCTCTGATAAAACAATAATTATTTCCAAGAAATATAAAAATACAGAGAAACGTAACACTAATTATTATTGTGGATGTTAAATTGTTGTGACAATGGCTACTTCCCGCGATTATGTTCTGATTAAGTAGAACCAAAACCTTAATCCCTGCAGCAATGAAGCCATGTGGCATACATCATTTCATTTTCAACAAGAACCAGTTTTAAAGCAAAAATAAAAATGTGCCAAATTGTTGGCATCCTCTGTGGAAAATATGAAACAATCACTGAAATTTGGAATATTTCTGCATACATACACCAGTAATATTGTGTGATGTTGAGAGATCGTTCTTGGCATTTAAATTAATTCTGACAGATAGGAGGAGAAGTTAAACAATTGAGAGCCTAGAAAATTGTTGGTTGTTTACTGCCATAGGAATTACACGAATAGAAAAGAAAGTTAAAATTAAAAGTGTCCCAATTCAAATATGTACTGAAATTGGTGGTTAATTCAGAAAAATAATGAAAATGTTGATGCCCTGAAGACTATTATTAAATCAAATAAACCTGAGGTGTATTATTCACTGCATATACGTATTTAAGTTTTTAGTGCTTATTCAAATTATTTTACTGCATAGTTGTATGCATATTTTCAGGATTTTTCCTGCATAAAGTTCCAGGGGTCTATTCATCACTATTTCTTATGCTACACTGACCATATTTGCATATCTGTTGTATGTGCGGCCACATAGATCGCACATGTGAGGCTTCAATCCAGTATGTAGCTGCATGTGATTTCTGAGGGCTTGTGCATCTCGAAATGGCCTCTTGCAAATTTGGCACATGAAACGGTCCCAGAAAGCTGGATCATGGATCTTCCAATATCCAAAAGAAAACAAACAAACTGTTAAAATGTGTGACTCTTCATTATCACATAATTAATATATTATTAAATAAAGAATAAACATTCTCTATAAGCTATGCATGTTTTACTTCAATGCTCATTTCAACCTAGTTTCAGAATGAAAACAAAATACTCTTTTACAACATACTCCATCCAACTGAAATGTTACTAGACAAAACTAATAACAATAATTGTAATTGATAAATGTAAAACTTTACTTGTTTTTATTTACTTGTTTTTGGGTACGTAATTTTATGTTGCTTTTAGCACTAAGTCACCAAAGATGATGGGATGGATTGGATGATTATGATTTCTGGAAATCTACCATGCTCAAGAGAATAATTAATTAGATATGTTAGTGACTTTACTATAGCTTCCTATAGCATAGAAGAAGGAAAATAAAATTCACTTTCATCTGCATTGTACTTACATATCGGTGCCTTTTATAGCGCTTTGAGTTGGAAAATTCCTTGTGGCACGTTACACACTTCCTTGGAGGTGAGTCACTGTGTGTTTTCTTATGTAATTGAAATGAAACGTAAGTGTCACATTTCTCTCCACAGTCACATTCATAAACTCTGTTTCTCTGTTCATGGCCCTAAAGAAAAGAAAATCAATATCTAAACTATGAAACAATAAAGCAAAAAGATCACTAATTTAGGAATTGTTGAATTTGGAATGAGTCACACTATCTTTACACAAACCTTCAGTTATTCAGTTTTTAAAACTGGACCATTTTTGAGGACATTCATCCACATTGACAGCAGTTAGGATAGCTTACTGCTTTATAACAGTTTAGATGTATCAACAAATAGAAAAAACATTCCAATCCTCTGAAATCTGCCTTAAAATTTCTGCCATAAAATACTGTAAACCAAACAAATGTAAGCAAAAAAAGCAATAGAAATCAGCTGCTGGGGTTAATTGTAAGATTCTGAAAATCAGCATGAAATTTCTATTTAATCTACTGTAAGGAAGCAACATTGTACTAATTTATTGATTTGAATTGCCTTGAATGACTACTTGATCACATTGTCAGAGAGAATGAATCATGCAACAATACTCACACACACAGCTGTATTCCACTTCAAACAGACGAGTCCACTTATATTGTACAGAAAAAGAATTTAGTAAAATTCAAGGGTATCATGATTGTTTAACGAAGCCTTCATAGTTTCCCCTCCTTTCCCTCTGTTTACCCCTCTCCAATGACAACACTATTCATGCTACCGGCTGGACATAGTTATAACTAAGCTCAGTAGGTGAGCTACCAAAAGAATGAAGTTGTGCACGTCTTGTCTGTACAGCAGACGGCCCACCTCAGTAGCCTGATGGTTAGCGTGTCTGCCTCACATTCAAGAGGTCGCGAGTTTGAATCTCGCTTAGGGTAAGTTATCCGGTTAAGGTTTTTTTCTGAGGTTTTCCCTACCCTGAGAAGACGAATGTCGGGTAACTTAAAGCTCCATGGACCTCGGGCTCATTTGAGCATCATTTCACCCATTTTCATTTCATTCATTCGCCTGATATGACACAATGTTGGAGGACGTTAATTCAAAACAAAAAAACAAAAAAATGTACAGCAGACGGAAAGAACTGGTTCCCCACATTGTGCCGTCACATGCAACACGAATGCGAATAACTTCATTCCTCTTTAATGTAGCTAGACTACTAAGCCTAGTTATAATCAATGACACATTGGCATGAAAGGATAGTATTTATTTTTTCTGGTCAGTCAGTAAATTGTTACTCATTAAGCTTAACTGTTGTTTGATTCACAGCATGCCATATACATTAGAAGTTACACGTGGCCAGATTTTTGGTCAATGGCAAGCTGGTAACACAGTTCGACAAATTTCATAACTGTGCAAACACAGAAATGTAATTAAATTTTAATGCCACCCAAAAAAGGTAGTTTATTCCAAAGGTATTTGAAGAAAACCTTGCATTCAAAAGCAGAAACTATATTATAATATAAGGTAATAGACATTCATGTTAAAGATACTACTTTGATATGACTTTTAATTCACATATACATATAGGGAGAATCTTTTAGAAGGAATATATGCTTTTATATTTTTCAGTGTTGGAGTCAAAAAGGATATTAAATCCTCCTTTGAAATTGTTAAAGAAATGGATAACACAGATAAAAGTGAATTAATAAAGCTAAATTTTTGGGATAACAAAACACATCTACATTTATACAGTATTTACAATCCTCCCAGGAATGAACCAGATCTCTCTCTCTTATTGACCAATTAAATAAAACAATCGTAATTGGGGATTTCAATGCTCATTCCAAAAGATGCGGTTATGAAAAAGTGGATTCTACAGGGAAGATAGTGGAAGAATTTTTGAATACCACAACTTTTGAACTGATTTATAGTAAAGAAGATCCCACAACCTTCATACATTACTCTGGAGCAAGCAGTAACCCAGACCTCTTGTTAGCTACAACAGATATTGTTTCAAAAATTAAAAAACAAGTTATAGAAGATCCAAGTTCTGGTCACAGAGCAGTAATTGCTGATATAAAACTAGATAATACAAATAACAGTCAATGTCACACGAATCTGTATTGGAACTTAAAAAAAGCAGATTGGAACAAATATAAAACTGAACTGGAACATAAATTTAAAGAACAAACAAATTCACAGCTACATGACCAACCAGATCATTTGAACAAAAATTTCTGTAAAGTCATCCTAGAAACAGCAAAAAAACATATTCCTCGGGGAAGAATTAAAAATTTCAAACCCTTTTGGAACCCCCAGTTAGAAGAACTGAAAAAGCAAAGGGATATAGCTAGAAATACAGCTGAACAAACAAAAAACATATCGGATACACAAATATGGCGGAAGAAATGTGCCTCACTAAAAAAAGAAATTAATACTGCTAAAAAGAATCACTTTAATAATTTCTTAGAAAAAATGGATTATAGGACAGATAAAGCCCATAAGTTCATAAAAAAATGTCAAGGACAGGAGAGAAAGCAACAGCACACCTATCATACACAACAATAAAATATTAACAAATGATGCGGCCATAGCCGAAACATTCAATAAATATTATGCTAATTCAGATAAAGTAACAAGAAATAATAAAAACTAACATAAAGAATTTAAGAAAGATATGAAACAAGAAAGAGAATGTGATCCTAACACTCAGTGTAATATCTTTTTTCAAAATTTTAATATGCAAGACCTAAACATTGCAATAAATAATCTAAAAAACAAAAAGTCTCCTGGACCTGATCACATACATCCAGAGTTCATAAAAAAACCTTGGAAAAACAGCAAAACAACAACTACTGAAACTCTACAATCTATCCTGGAAAACCACTGTACCTGCTGAGTGGTGAAAGGCAATAATTGTCCCACTCTTGAAGAAAGACAAAACAGAATCAGAAATAAAAAATTATAGACCAATAGCTCTTACTAGCATAATAGAAAAAGTGATGGAAAGAATGGTGTCAAACAGGTTAAATTGGTTTCTAGAATCAAAAAATTTAATTTCCCCATGTCAAGCTGGATTTAGAGAGTTCCACTCTACAAATGAACAAGTCTTACTTCTCAGTCAAGAAATCAAAGACTCCTTCAATAGAAAAGAAAATAATTTATCAGTTTTTATTGATTTCCAAAGTGCATGTGATTCTATATGCAGAACAAAACTACTAAAGAAATTAAAAAAAATAGGGATACAAGGTCCAATGTTTTCATGGCTATGTCATTTCCTAACACAACGCTTTATTGCAACCAGATATGGAAGAAATATATCTAAATACAAACAAGTACACCGTGGCTTACCCAAAGGTGCAGTACTCAGCACAACACTTTTTAATATATTTATTAACGATCTGCCACAACAAATACAAGAATCAGGTGTGAAGTGTGCACTATTTGCTGATGACTTAGTAATGTGGACTTCAAAACCAAAAAGCAAAAGTACAGAACGAGAAAAAACCATGCAACAATCCTTAACCAAATTACAAAGGTGGACCAAAGAACATTTAATGACTGATAATACAACAAAATCAAACTACCAAATCTTTTCACTAAGAAAAAAGCCACTAAAAATAAAACTAAATTTTGAGGGTCAACAATTACCAGAAACAAAGGACGCAAAGTATTTAGGAGTTACATTTGATACTAAACTTACATGGACCAAACAAATAGAAAATGTAATACAAAGAGCGGAGAGGCGCCTTTCACTGTTAAAACGTCTAACAGGAATGAAGTGGGGATGTTCCAGAGCAACTCTTAATACAACATACAATGTATATATAAAGCCATTATTTACTTACTGCAGCGAAGTTCTTGTAACAGCAAACACAAAAAAGATTCAAATATTTCAGAACCAAAGTCTGAGATTAATTACAGGTGCTATCAAAACCACAGCAATAGCAGCTATGGAAATACTAACCAACCAATGCCCCATTGAATATGAAATAGAAAAAGCGGCTCTTATTCAACATGAAAAGTTGATCAGACTCCCATTCAATACATGGCACAAGAGAAATTTTACACATACACTAAAGACTCAGGAGAGCTTTCTTTCCAAAATTCAAGACATCAAGAAGAATGTATACCTTCCTAATTCAAAGGAAAACTTCATATCTAAAGTCAATCCGACACAAACATTAGACATCACATATTATTTACACCTGACAGAAGAAGTTAAGAAAAGTGATACTCCAACTAGTGTTCTAAAATTATTGGCATTAGAGACAATCCATACTAGATTTCCAGAACACGAATGGCTCCATATTTATACTGATGGATCATTGAAATCAAACCAAGATGGAACAGGTGCTGGAGTCACTTGTCACCTCTTTTCCTATTACAAATCTTTAAGTTATGGAACTACAAACTTTGATGGAGAAATTGAAGCAATTCGAATGGCCCTACAAAATCTTTTGTACAGAATTTCACATTTTCAGCAAGCAGTTATTCTCTCAGATTCCAGGGCCGCAATTATAGCAATTACTTCCAAGTTGTCACCAAAAAACCAAACAATTATAGAATGTTGGAAAATCCTTACCCATCTAACAGCACTTCAAAAACACCTAGTCTTCCAATGGATACCAGCTCACTGTGGACTGAGTGGTAATGAGAAAGCTGATTTTCTTGCAAAAAAGGGTACCGGCAATGTGCAGAAATCTATAGTTAATCTACCATTTTATGCAGCTAAAAGATTAGTCAACTCTGATTTCAAAAAAATTACTGAAAAATATTACTATGAAAAATCAAAAAATAAAAGATGGGAACTACCAAACATTCAAACAGTAATTCCTGAGTATCCTCGAAAAACAGCAGTTGCAGCCTTCAGGTTGATTACAGGACATGATTGTCTGGCAAAACATTTAAACAGAATTGGGATTCTTCACCACTCTGTCCTCTATGTGATCTGCAAGAGGAAATGAATCGAGACCACCTTCAAATATGCCCGGCCACTTCTAATGTCCCATCCATCAGTGAAAAATATTGGAGAGCAAGAGGATTAATGGCTTCATTGTCAGAAATCCAGCATTAGCTAACAACAACATATTTTTCAGTGGAATATTGCATTATGTTTACTGTAAAGTTCTACGTTGTTGTGATTCTAAGGACAAAGTTTATTTTTCTTATAACACAGAATTGTTTAACTCAATAACCGCTGCTTATTTCAAGCAACATTTGCAACCCTTTCCATAGCATTAAGAATTTGCAGACAAATCTAAAGGAAATGCTATGCTAAAGATTTTCATACAAGGCCAGGTGTATCTACTCTTCTCCCACCCCCACCCATACTTGTTCTCATTACAATGCCATGCCCCGTATCGCAACTATGCAACAGTTCATTGGTCAGTACTTATGTTTCACAACCTTTAAGATTCCCGTAAGATGATAAGAAACTGAGAGATTGTCCCAAACAGTGCATATTACTAAATTCATTTTGCATACACGTGTTGCAATTGCAGGATTTCATTTAAAATAGTCTCTGAAGGTTGTATGGTAATTTCATGAATTCCTTAAAATAACATTATTATCTGCAGTAATATGATACATATTAAAATATGATTTGAAGCTTTCCTGGCAACGAACATATTCAAAATGTTCTCGGGCTTCTAGCCAGGTGTAGTGATGCAGAGCCATCGACGTTTCGGGAGTGTACATCTCTCCCATCATCATCCTGATATGCATAGCACCAAAGGACTTGCAATATTACTAAGATAAGTGAAGTTTTTTGTTTCTAATTTTGTTCTTACTTTAGATTCTTGTTGCTTCACTGTTAATAGCTTCAATTTTCATTAATAAGAAGTTTTTCCTGACATGATATATTTCTTGTATGTATAAACTTGCTAACAGTAACATGTGAATTAATTTAAATGAATTTTTACTATAATCATCCAACAGTGATGAGTAGGGACCGAACCTTCATACAGGAAACAAAAAATTATGGGATATGGACTATAGGAATTGAGAGGGGCCAGCCTGTCACACGATCACAACATGAGGAGGCCAGGTCATAGGAACATTGTAGATAATGTTGTTGCATAACTAACATTCAATGTTGTCACCACTTGCAGTAAAATATTCATCCCCAAATTCTTGTACAAGTTCAGCAATACATGAATATTTCAATTTTCATGCTGCAGACATTTGACTGTGTGGAACTAGTAAACATATTCAAGAGACACTATGCACTGCAGGCAGTGTGTTTTGTGCTAACATTGTACCCGCACAATAACATCACGTTCTGTCCATGTGGAGGTAACTTTCAATCACCTCATTTCACGACAGCTGTATAAAAGTTCGAAATCTAGTGATGAGTAATACAATGATTACATTTTCTCTTTAACAATTCTCTCAACTGCAATTAGATAACTGTTTCCTTAAATTAAAAAAAAAATTTGCAGTTTATCAGTAGCCCTATGTATAAAACAGAATTGTTTTATACAGAACAGATTACATGTCAATCTTACTTCATTCTATATGTTCACCAGTCCATATATCCAGAGATTTTTCAGTTGGTTCATGCAGTGCCATTTCATTGTCTGTTTTTATTTTCCCTACTGTGCACACAATAAGTAGAGAAGATACCTATTGCATTCCACACAAAAATCTAATATCAAGATTTCACTGGAAATACATGTTTTGAAGTCATCTAAAAAGATCTGTGTGTGTGTGTGTGTGTGTGTGTGTGTGTGTGTGTGTGTGTGCGCGCGCGCATGCGTGTGTGTGTGTGTCTATGAACAGTGTAACTCAAAACCAAAAAGTTTACTAAATACCATGCTTGGTCTGAAAGGTAGAATCAGAACTGAAAAATTAAATGCCATAACTGAGATTTGAACCACGGATCCTCCACTCAAGATGCGGCTGCTTTTAACCACTGAGCTACCATGGCAACATGCCAGCACAGTCTTAAATTCTCTAACAGATTCACATTTTCCCAATAGACTACAAGGAAATCTCATATTCGGGACCCAATGGTGACCTACTTAAGTACTTCTCCTTTGTTACCTTCTCTCTCAATTTTAAAGGTTTTATATAATATTTTCCATATATCAGGGTTTTAGGTGGTAATTATTATTTATTTAAGTCAACAAACATACTATTATTATTTATTTATGCCAACATACTTACTTACGGTTGGTGTTTTTAAACACACAAGCCGTGTGTGGGCAATGTTTGTAAGGTAGAACTGGGACTTAAAAATTCAATGCCACACTGGGATTTGACATTAAATTCTCAAACCAGTTAATATTTCTCTCGGTAAACTACTAAGGCAGTCTCACATCAGAAACAATTACCCCAATGGTGAGTCTCTATTGCAAGTACTTGAAGTCCCAGGATTAAATAACCTTTAGCTGGTAATGATTATTTATTTATTTATGCCAAAAAGCTTACTGTTGGTGTTATTAAAAACACAAGCTGTATGTGGACAATGTTTGAGAGGTAGAATTGGAACTTAAAAATTCAATGCCACACTGGGATTTGAACTACAGACCCTCTGCTTACTAGACAGGTGCTCTAACCATTAAGCTACATTGAAAGTTCAGTATCATTCTGGCAGGTTGTCACAGTAGCTTAATGGTTAAAGCACCCACCTGGTAAGTGGAGGGTCTGTGGTTCAAATCTCAGCTGTGGTATTGAATTTTTCAGTTCCGATTCTACCTCTCGTGTTTTAATGCATTTTTGCATATTAAGTTTTGGTCTATCTCATCATTTGTTCATTAAGCAAGATTATAAAAATATTCTCCCCAAATATAATGGACTTCAGAGGCTATTCATGCAAAATTCAAGATATTAATTTTATTTGTCTGGTAAATAGCATATAGTATTTTAATCAAAATTTTTGGTGTCATGTTTTGATAAAATAAACATTTCAAAATAATTTTTCATTTAAAGTGTGCTTTGTTTTGAGAGATATACTTAAAAATATTTCTGTCACATCTTTGGAAGTGTGGCACAGTGGAAACACATGACTTGCATTCAGGAGGTCCCAGATTTGACCCCTGGCAACTGCACACTCTGACTTGTTTTCTATGATTTCCCATCTGTCACTTAACACATAAATAATGAACGATGTTCCATTTGACAGAAGTAGAAGTTCTCCAAAACTCATTCAAGTTACAAGGAATACCTCCAAAATGGTTAACTCTACAAAAAAATTTATTGAGACATAAATTGTGTGTTTTAGCAAGATCTACATTTTTTGTATAGTAAGATTTGGTCTATCTCTAATGGTTTACCAGTTATGCAAAAGTCATCCAGAGTAAATAGGACTACATAGGCTACATAGGCTTCAACATATACATTTCATTTTTCATAAAAATATGTGAAACATTAATCAAAATTGTTAGAGCCATTTTCAAAAAAAAATCAAAATTTTTAAAAAATTTTCTATGTGAAGGGTAGTTTAAGATGGAGGAATTTTCTTAAAAATCTTTGTGTCCCATACTTGAAAGACATTAAACTTAAATACCAACTTTAACTTTTAACCGACCTTGTTTTTGAGTTATGCTGTCCACAGACAAACACACAGACAGACAGACACAGACAGACAGACAGACATAGACATACACGCACACACACCCACCCCCACACACACGTGCATGCACGCACACACACACCTTTTTCTAAACATGCTTTTTTTGGATTCAGGGTGCCTCAAAGCTTATATTTCCAGTGCAATCTGGACATCAAATTTTTGTGTGGAGTACAATACTTCCTCTACTTCACTATACATAGTAGAGAAAGTGAAAAGATGAATCAATTTTATAGAAAACTACTGCCAGTGAAACGAACTACATCAAGATCAAAAACAAAATAAGAGAGCATTACCTTCAAATGCAGCTGGAAACCGCGTTGGTGAGCAAACTTAGCACCACAGATGTTGCAGGTGAATTCCTCTTTTCCAGCACACTGAAGCTGATGGACATTGAGTGCATTATGTGAAATGAATGATTTGCAACAAATTTCACAGTTATACAACCTGTCCCTTGCAAACTGCAAATGTTTTCTTTTATGAATGGACAAATCAAACAAAGAAGCACACACAAGGCCACAGTGATTGCATGTAACTTGTTTAGGTACATGAACAAGCTGGTGTTCATCTAAATGAGTCTGGCTGTGGAAACTCCTTTTACAAGTGTTGCACATATATGCAGAGTTTTCATTTTTGTTTTCATTAGAACTGGTTAAATCTGCTTGTTCTTTGAATTCTTCTTCATTTTTTTCAACAAAATTATCTTCAATTTCTGTGTTAAATTCATCAGTGTCATCCTCATCAAAATAGTAGTAATCATTATCATCATCATCATCATCATCATCTGCATCACTTTCTCTGTTATCCAAATCAGAATTTTCAACTTTAACTTGCATGTTTTTACATTTATCACAAGATACAGCTTCTTCTTGATGGACTGAAGCTTTATGAGATATGAGTTCGCTGGATGCTTTAAAAGTCTGTTCACAGAGTCTGCATATCCACAAGCTTTTCTGTTTATGTACATTCTCTACATGTAAGTCAAATTCATCCATATCAGTAAATAATGCACTACATAAATCACACGTTGCTGGCCCATCGATAGTTAATTGAGGTATGAAAGTATTTTTCCCATGCTGTTCAACAGCAGGAGTTTTGGTTTTTCCCTCATCTTTAACTTCCACTTCTTTACAAGAACTAGCCACATGATGATCATTTTCATTTCTTGAATTTGTTCTATGGAGAGCATTATTCACTTCTGAGGAAAATTTATCATTAGTGATCTCCCTAAAAAGAAAGCAAACATAGTAGATAATTGGAGCAAGCTTTAACAAGTTTTGCAGTTAAAGAAATAGTTTAAAAGTTAATGTATTAATTTATCCAGCATTAATGAGAGATTCAGAAAATACAGCAAAATAATAACAAACAGTCATGTAAATTTGAAACCATCTCTTAATTATGTATATATAATTAGATAACTATAAATCAGTGCAACAAGACATTCGCTAACAAGAATATAAATATAGATAATGCTAACACTCAAGTTCACAATGCTTAAAAACAAAAAATCACATTAGAATGGTAACAGTGGTGTATATTGTAGGCTAATCTATTACAGAAGCCTATATCCAAAGTAAACTAGAAATTAATAAGTGATATTAATAATAATTATAATACTAGCCAGTTTCTCTCATGAAAAATTAGCACATAGGATGGAATATATTTTGTTCTCTACTACTAAACAGAGGGGAGAGTAAGGCTTCAGATGCTTGCTGCCGCAGCCTTCAATATGATGCAGGAAGAGAGAGGTGAAGTGGCAGAATGCAGGAATAAGAATGCAAGGCTTCAGAATCCCATATCGCTATACTTACATGAGTGTCTCCAAAATGTGCTGTGCAAACACGACTGGCTGCATAGCAATAGCACATGGAGTTAAAAGCAAGAAAGAATGTAAAATAAGAAGAAATTAGAAACTAAAAGCTTCACTTATCTTAGTAATATTGCACGATGTAGTATACTATAGCTTTGAAAATAAGTTGGAGCTTACTTGAAACATGTCAACTGTGAAACATCTTGCAATATTACTAAGATAAGCTAAGTGAAGCTTTTAGTTTCTAATTTATTCTTATTTTAGATTCTGTTGCTTCACTGTTAATAGCTTCAATATTTCCTTATTTAAGAAAGAATGTGCTTTTAATTGTGCGGTTGTTACGGTCCTCAACAGCTGTATTCTTATTATTTATTTCATAGTGTATAGTGTACCAAGACAATTGCTAGTACTAATGCTTCAAAATGGATGAACAAAGTGTAGTAAAACAATTAGTGAAACGACCATACTCGCAGTTGAAACACAAGGATAAATTAATTATACTAAAACGGGAAGGCCTACTCCAGCTCTTCCACACTTGCAGTGTGAGCAGGAGCAAAAGAAATAGAATATTTACAAAAGTATTTTAATATAAATGACTATGATAATTATGTGTGGCTGACTGGTTCATGTGAATTAAATAAACTTTATTGCTGGCCATGCTGTTGTTTGCAACATAGAAAACACCCTGGAATATGAGTTTTGCAAATTTAGTGTATTTAATCGCAGCTATGGACAAACATAAGAGATCAACAATGCATATAAAATCTTTTACAGCATTAAAAACTTTCGATATTCAATGGACAGACCATTCATTGAACTATCAGAAAAAATACTGTTGACCATTTGCATAAGGAAAAGACTACAGAAAATAGAAATGTATTGAATACATAGATTGATGTAGTTGTTATACTTTCCCAATCTGTGAATTTTATTAAGGAAACCAGACAATTCTTTGTTTCTCTTATTGGTTCACCCACTTTTTTCTCAGATTCCAACTTCACATACATTTCAAATTACAAGTTGTACACCTGAAGATCGCAATTTATTATCTTCCATGGAGTGTAGTACAAATTATAATGTTGTTAGCTAATGCTGGATTTCTGACAATGAAGTCATTAATCCTCTTGCTCTCCAATATTTTTCACTGATGGATGGGGCACTAGCAGTGGCCGGGCATATTTGAAGGTGGTCTGGATCCATTTCCTCTTGCAGATCACATAGAGGACAGAATGGTGAAGAATATATCCCAATTCTGTTTAAATGTTTTGCCAGACAATTATGTCCTGTAATCAACCTGAAGGTTGCAACTGCTGTTTTTTTAGGATATTCAGGAATTACTGTTTGAATTAAATAAGGAAAAATTGAAGCTATTAACAGTGAAGCAACAAGATTCTAAAGTAAGAACAAATTAGAAACTAAAAACTTCACTTATCTTAGTATTATTTGCTGACCCTGGGTTTCAAGCTGTCCAGCTCATTCGTAGCTTGGCAACGTCTTTGTTTATATGGCTTTGAGAATGAGCTGGACACAGCTTGAAACCCAGGGTCAGCAAATAATACTAAGATAAGTGAAATTTTTTAGTTTCTAATTTGTTCTTACTTTAGAATACTGTTTGAATGTTTGGTGGTTCCCATCTTTTATTCTTTGATTCTTCATAGTAATATTTTGCAATAATTTTTTTGAATTCAGAGTTCACTAATCTTTTAGCTACATAAAATGGTAGATTAACTATAGATTTTTATATACTGCTGGTACCCTTTTTTGCAAGAAAATCAGCTTTCTCATTACCACTCAGTCCACAGTGAGCTGGTATCCATTGGAAGACTAGGTCATTTTTGAAGTGCTGTTAGATGGGTAAGGATTTTCCAACATTCTATAATTGTTTGGTTTTTTTGGTAACAACTTGGAAGTAATTGCTATAATTGCAGCCCTGGAATCTGAGAGAATAACTGCTTGCTGAAAATGTGAAATTCTGTACAAAAGATTTTGTAGGGCCATTCGAATTGCTTCAATTTCTCCATCAAAGTTTGTAGTTCCATAACTTAAAGATTTGTAATAGGAAAAGAGGTGACACGTGACTCCAGCCCCTGCTTCATCTCGGTTTGATATCAATGATCCATCAGTATAAATATGGAGCCATTCATTTTCTGGAAATCTAGTATGGATTGTCTCTAATGCCAATAATTTTAGAACACTAATTGGAGTATCACTTTTCTTAACTTCTTCTGTCAGGTGTAAATAATATGTTTGTGTCGGATTGACTTTAGATATGAAGTTTTCCTTTGAATTAGGAAGGTATATATTCTTCTTGATGTCTTGAATTTTGGAAAGAAAGCTCTCCTGAGTCTTTAGTGTATGTGTAAAATTCCTCTTGTTCCATGTATTGTATGGGAGTCTAATCAACTTTTCGTGTTGAGTAAGAGCTGCTTTTTCTATTTCATATTCAATGGGATATTGGTTGGTTAGTATTTCCATAGCTGCTATTGGTGTGGTTTTGATAGCACCTGTAATTAGTCTCAGACTTTGGTTTTGAAAGATTTCAATTTTTTTCGTATTTGCTGTTATAAGAACTTCACTGCAGTAAGTAAATAATGGCTTTATATATATACATTGTATGTTGTGTTAAGAGTTGCTCTGGAACATCTAGTAAGATAATGCTAATAAAAGCTATGTATACTTAAGCTAAATGAAGCTAAATCTGGGAATGAAGGGAAAATAAAGTTTAAAAAATAAATACAAGCATATAAGCACAAAAATATAGTGTGGGCCTACTAGACCCCACATAACCAATAAGTGTTCTACCAGAAGGTATGCCTAACAAACGGTTTATCAACAACCCCTTATTGTCCGGATCTAGTAGACCTAGTGATAGCCCAAGTCACAATCCCAGCATACGCCACTAAATGGCAACTAAATTTTCAGCGATTGAAACCTTAGTAAATTATAAGCAACAATCTAAGATGGAAATATTAGCACAGAACATTAACTACTATTTGGCTTGAAAGAAATTAAGAAGTCTGCAGTGTTGCACTCATATGACTTTCTCTACTCTTCTAGAAACTATTCTTACAAACACTTATTGCTCTACTTCAGGGGATTGCAGGATTACGATTGCAGGAATCATGATGTCACAGAACACAATCCGGCATGATCATAATGCACCGTCCAAAGGAGGGAGTTTCGGAAGCTGTGGTGGTGTGGGAACTTCTCTAATGCACATTTGATTTTATATGCGCTTAATACATATATACAGATTAAGAGAGCTTTAACATTAATTTTTCAACTTATTTTTTGCTTTATCTAGAGCATTACAGTTTCACATATATCTAATATTAATTCACAAATATTGACATACCACTGAGTACATATATTTTTATCTCTCAATCACGATCTGCTTTTAGATTTTATAATCTTCAGTTCAAACAAAAAATGCTCACACAAACATAGCACTAATATGTGCAGCAAATGAACAGAAACATGCAAATGTTCACATATCCAATTATTTAAGTAAATCTAAACCAACCTGATTTTATAATTGTGATTTTAAAATTGTATTTGTCTGTAAATTGACAAATGCAATATGTAATTGTGATTTTAGTATATGTTGTTGTTGTTGTTAGTTAATGCTGGATTTCTGACAATGAAGTCATTAATCTTCTTGCTCTCCAATATTTTTCAGTGATGGATGAGGTGCTAGAAGTGGCCAGCAATATTTGAAGGTGGCCTTGGTCCATTTCCTCTTGTTAAAATATGACCCAACCTAAACAGAACTGATCTACAGAGTTTTCATCTTTTATCACCACCTGAAAAAAATGTTTGATAATACTGTGAGCATGATTCAAAACAGAATCTGCTTTCATTTCAGAACTATGTGTCACCTGTTTTTCTATTACAAATCTTTAAGTTATGGAACTACAAACTTTGATGGAGAAATTGAAGCAATTCGAATGGCCCTACAAAATCTTTTGTACAGAATTTCACATTTTCAGCAAGCAGTTATTCACTCAGATTCCAAGGCAGCAATTATAGCAATTACTTCCAAGTTTTCACCAAAAAAACCAAACAATTATAGAATGTTGGAAAATCCTTACCCATCTAACAGCACTTCAAAAACACCTAGTCTTCCAATGGGTACCAGCTCACTGTGGACTAAGTGGTAATGAGAAAGCTGATTTTCTTGCAAAAAAGGGTACCAGCAGTGTACAGAAATCTATAGTCAATCTGCCACTTTATGCAGCTAAAAGATTAGTCAACTCTGAATTCAAAAAAATTATTGCAAAATATTACTCTGAAAAATCAAAAAATAAAAGATGGGAACTACCAAACATTCAAACAGTAATTCCTGAGTATCCTCGAAAAACAGCAGTTGCAACCTTCAGGTTGATTACAGGACTTGATTGTCTGGCAAAACATTTGAACAGAATTGGGATATATTCTTCAACATCTGTCCTCTTTGTGATCTGCAAGAGGAAATGGATCGAGACCACCTTCAAATATGCCCAGCCACTTCTAGCGCCCCATCCATCAGTGAAAAATATTGGAGAGCAAGAAGATTTTAGTATATAAATGTAGAAATCTGTGAAAAGTTGAAAATCATAGTTCATTGCTTTGAGGTCATAACCTTTGGTCTTTGAATGGTTTTTAGCTTTTCTAACATACCTACATACTCATGTAGGAAGATTCCTTTGTGTTTTCATGGTTTCCAAAGAGCCATGTTGTATCGATGCAGTGTACATCACTGCTTGTTTACATTTGAACATATGCTGTTTGAAGGAAGGAGGGTTAAATCAGGGCAAAGTATTGCTTTGCCCCTGACTGTAGTATTATGTCATGCATCAGCTGGTACAGATTTGTAGACTGCTCTTCTACTTCATGTTAATCAAGATAAACCTTTAATAGCTTTGATATTTACAACTGTACTACAAATCCACTGACATGTGCAAAACAAAGAATAACAAAAAAGTAAAGAAAAAGAAAAATTACATCTGTTATGTATACTTACAGGCTGTGACCCAAATTGCCATTTGCTTCCTCTTTTATACAAACTATCAAAGGGTCTTGTTTCAGATTCACTTGATTTTCTTGCTCTTGTTCCCAGAACTCCTTGGGAAGAAAATAAAAACAAATTTAAATAAAAGCAGTGCTTATAATACTACTAAGACATAAAGAGATGGTACCTTGAGGACAAAGATGTCGACATAGTAAATAATTACAGGTACTCAGGAATTAAGCTGTCAAAGAACACCAGGTGAAAACAGCATAAGCAGACGGCATTAGCAAAGGGCAAATTATCATTGAAGCTAACGAGAAGAAATTATTATTTATTTATGCCAACAAACTTACTGTTGGTGTTTTTAAACACACAAGCCGTGTGTGGGCAAAGTTTAAGAGGTAGAACTGGAACTTAAAAATTCAATGCCACAACTGGGATTTGAACCACAGACCTTCCGCTTGCCGGGCGGACGCTCTACCACTGAGCTATTGTGACAAACTGCCAGAATGACATTAAATTCTCAAGCCAGTTCGTATTTCTCCTGGTAAACCACAAAGGCAGTCTCACATCAGAGACAATTACCCCAATGGTGACTTACTATTGCAAGCACTTTATATCCCAGGATTAAATAACTTTCACATGGTAATTATTATTTATGCCAACAAACTTACTGTTGGTGTTTTTAAACACACAAGCCGTGTGTGGGCAAAGTTTAAGAGGTAGAACTGGAACTTAAAAATTCAATGCCAGAACTGGGATTTGAACCACAGACCTTCTGCTTGCCGGGCGGACGCTCTACCACTGAGCTATTGTGACAAACTGCCAGAATGACATTAAATTCTCAAGCCAGTTCGTATTTCTCCTGGTAAACCACAAAGGCAGTCTCACATCAGAGACAATTACCCCAATGGTGACTTACTATTGCAAGCACTTTATATCCCAGGATTAAATAACCTTCACATGGTAATTATTATTTTATTTATGCCAACAAACTTACTGTTGGTGTTTTTAAACACACAAGCCGTGTGTGGGCAAAGTTTAAGAGGTAGAACTGGAACTTAAAAATTCAATTGCACAACTGTCATTCTGGCAGTTTGTCACAATAGCTCAGTGGTAGAGCATCCGCCCGGCAAGCGGAAGGTCTGTGGTTCAAATCCCAGTTGTGGCATTGAATTTTTAAGTTCCAGTTCTACCTCTTAAACTTTGCCCACACACGGCTTGTGTGTTTAAAAACACCAACAGTAAGTTTGTTGGCATAAATAAATAATAATTACCATGTGAAGGTTATTTAATCCTGGGATATAAAGTGCTTGCAATAGTAAGTCACCATTGGGGTAATTGTCTCTGATGTGAGACTGCCTTTGTGGTTTACCAGGAGAAATACGAACTGGCTTGAGAATTTAATGTCATTCTGGCAGTTTGTCACAATAGCTCAGTGGTAGAGCGTCCGCCCGGCAAGCGGAAGGTCTGTGGTTCAAATCCCAGTTGTGGCATTGAATTTTTAAGTTCCAGTTCTACCTCTTAAACTTTGCCCACACACAGCTTGTGTGTTTAAAAACACCAACAGTAAGTTTGTTGGCATAAATAAATAATAATTACCATGTGAAGGTTATTTAATCCTGGGATATAAAGTGCTTGCAATAGTAAGTCACCATTGGGGTAATTGTCTCTGATGTGAGACTGCCTTTGTGGTTTACCAGGAGAAATACGAACTGGCTTGAGAATTTAATGTCATTCTGGCAGTTTGTCACAATAGCTCAGTGGTAGAGTGTCCGCCCGGCAAGCGGAAGGTCTGTGGTTCAAATCCCAGTTGTGGCATTGAATTTTTAAGTTCCAGTTCTACCTCTTAACGAGAAGAAGCTTGCATATAACACTCATGATAAATATTAAATGGCTAGCATTAGTGGAATAAAGGTGGAGTTATAGGCCAGAAGTTTGGGGATTAATTCGCAGAAACTAAATGGAATTCCTATAAAATTCTGTAAGATGCTCTTGGGTATTCTACAAAATGCTGCATATGTTGGTGCTCTTTTAGAACTGAAAAAGTAAGTGTGAGGAGATTTCTGATGGAGCATGTCTTGAAATACTGGTTTAGGATAAACAACTTGCAAGACAGGCTTTTATTAAACACTGTATTAGATTCCAAGAAAATGAGAGTACTAATAACTAGGTCATAAAGATAAAAAATCTGATGTGTTGCACTCACATGGCTTTCTCTACTCTTGTACTAACCATTCTTACAAACTCTAATTCCTATATTATTTATTTATGTCAATAAACTAACTGTTGGTGTTTTTAAATACACAAGCCATGTGTGGGCAATGTTTGAGAGGTAGAACTGGAACTTAAAAATTGAATGCCACAGATGGGATTTGAACCACAGACCCTCCGCTTACTAGGCAGGTGCTCTAACCATTAAGCTACTGTGACAACCTGCCAGAATGACATTGAATTCTCAAACCAGTTTGTATTTTTCCCGGTAAACCACAAAGGCAGTCTCACATCAGAGACAATTACCCCAATGGTGACTTAATATTGCAAGTACTTTATTTCCTGGGATTAAATAACCTTCAGATGGTAATTATTATTTATTTATGCCAACAAACTAACTGTTGGTGTTTTTAAACACACAAGCCATGTGTGGGCAATGTTTGAGAGGTAGAACTGGAACTTAAAAATTCAATGCCAAAGCTGGGATTTGAGGGTCTGTGGTGGTGGCGGTGGTGGTGATGATGATGATGACTTCTGTGTTTAAAGCAGTAGTTTGCTTTCATATATTCAAAGTATTAGAAGAAAATGCATGAAATTCTAGGTGGAGGTATTGACTCATTTCTATATTAACATGATATTGTGAAATGTATAGAAGGTTACCTTTTGTGTTTAAACTTAATTTGTGTAGCAGAAAACACAAGTAAATTACTGCCATTCTGGCAGTTTGTCACAATAGCTCAGTGGTTAGAGCGTCCGCCCGGCAAGCGGAAGGTCTGTGGTTCAAATCCCAGTTGTGGCATTGAATTTTTAAGTTCCAGTTCTACCTCTTAAGATTAATAAAAGTTTATCTTGCTAATACATAAATCACAATTTCATACAGCCTGCCTCTGTGGTGTAATAGCATGTCTCCTTTACATTCAAGAGGTCCCTAGTTCGATCCCAGTAGGTGGGAAAATCATACTTACAGAGGTATTTTTTAGAAATGGCACGTGACCTTGCTCGGATGTGCGCGAATGACATCATGCAAAGCAATGGTGGGGGTAAGTTTCCACCAACAGCCTGCTGGCTAGTGGGTTAGAAGTCGAAGAGATACTAACCAGACACCCCTTTTATCTTGCAATAGACAAGCGGTCTCGACCATGAACTATTGCGCAACATTATGTCACACGCCACCTCTAAAAAATACTCTGTAACATGCAAGCTCAGGCCTACTGAAGAAGAGAATGCATACTGTTTCCAATGCCACTACAAAGTTGTTACTGTGTTATGGGAAAAATTTTAACTTTGCAAGTGGTGTTTAGTTCTTAAGACAGTTCTTCAATTAAATAATAATTACCATCTAAAGGTCATTTAATTAAACATGGGATATAAAGTACTTATGATTGTAAGTCACCCTTGGGGTACTTATCTCAGATATGAGATTCTCTAGTGGTCTACCAGGAAAATAGGAATCGTTTGGGGAATTTAATGTCATACTAGCATGTATGCTCAGTGGTTAGAGCAGCTGTGCATATACCTATAATAAATTGAAATCCCTATTCCACCCCAAAAAAATGGGCCCAAGAGGGTTTCTCTAATAAACCATTCAGTTATGTGTGTTGTATCTGAGTCTTCCAAGGAAGGCCGTGTCTTCTTTATAATGAATATTGACGTTTTGGCCCCCTATGTTGGGCTTCTTCACGTTTCACTCTGTGACGGCACCTACAAAACTATGCTGACCAGAGAGACAGACCAAGCGGGCGCTTCCTTATTTATACTCTGGCAGTGGTGGGCGTGTTTCAAGAGGCATTGCACTGATTGGCTGATGATCTGCCGGTTCTTAATTAGTGCCTGCCAGATGGTGTGGGGATGTCTGCCATTTTCTCTGTTCAGGGAGCTCTGTGATTTGAATATTTCTATGCTTTCTCTTTCTATTCTGGGACGGAATTGTTCACAGTATGCTAGGAGCTGTATTTTGTGGAAATATAATATGATATATATGATATGATCTAATATATGTCGATATCTAATATGACGTCATATAGATTTTGACAAAATACAGCTCCTAGCATACTGTGAACAATTCCGTCCCAGAATAGTAAGAGAAAGCATAGAATTATTCAAATCACAGAACTCCCTAAACAGAGACAATGGCAGACATCTCCACACCATCTGGCAGGCACTAACTAAGAACCGGGGATTGGCAGATCATCAGCCAATCAGCGCAATGCCTCTTGAAACACACCCATCACTGCCAGAGTGTAAATAAGGAAGTGCCCACTTGGTCTGTTTCTCTGGTCAGCACAGTTTTGTAGGTGCTGTCATGGAGTGAAGCCTGAAGAAGCCCAACAGAGGAGGATGAAACGTCGACATTCATTATAAAGAAGATGCGGCCTTCACCAGAAGATTCAGATACGATGGACACCGGCTGCCGAAGCCTACGCAATGTATAGTTGTGTGTGTTCTTTTAATGTGTAAAATAACATTTATCCTTAAAAATATACTTAAATCTTGATAAGTAACTTCAATTTAATGTCTGTCAATACCACCTTATTACAAAATATACATACCTCATTACTATCTTGGAACAACTCATTCCATTCAAACATTGCTTTCAATTGCTTTTCAGCAATCTCAGCTGTTTCTATAAGGTCATAACATGTGTTCAACTTTGTTAAACACAATATGCATAGACTTAATGGTAGAATATCTGAGGGATGTACCTAAAACAAAACAAGTATTTCCAATACAGAACTTATGATGATAAATGAAGTGCTTAGAATAGTGGAGCATGTCATTAAAATCTATAAAACTTATGTTTCTTGACATTTAAAAACACTTTTGCTCCACTTAGTTTAAAAATGTTTTTAAATGTCAACAAAGATTTTAGTATGTTTCCAAAGTGCACCTTTATTAGGCACTCTTTAACAATATTAAGGTACAAATTACAACGTATTAAATGTGTGTATTATAATGCATTAGCATTAAGCTTAATTTTTGCTGCTTTTATATGTTGAGCTATCGTTTAGCGTGAAGCTTTTAAAAAGTACTATAAGTACTATAATATGGTAAAACTTTGTGTTGAAAATTGTAATGTAATTCAATTATAGTGTTTATATCATAACATGTTTTAAGAGTATTTGCTTCCATCATAAGTTGAAATCCAAATGCCACTTAGAAATGTTAATAATATCTTTCTTAGAAAGAATTTGAAACCACACAGAAAATGTTAAAATACAGCAAATCTTCAGCAGACATTTTCACAGGCATTAAGTTAACATGGAGCTGATTTATTTTGGAAATGTCCTTTCTTTCTGATTTTCCAGGCATTACAAAACTGGTCATCAAGACTTCTACACACCGTGACTGGGAAAAGTCATCATCATACAAAGGTTGTCTGTAAAATAAGGTTCGCAATATTTTTCACAATGAAAAACATATTTATTGACATTTTATAATACATTTTTGGAAAGCTTACACTTTCTCCTACTTTTCAACAAAATTTCATTCTGATCAATGTATTTTTGCATGTGTTGCACCATCTTTTGTATGCCTGCATCATAGAGCTCTCCTCCTGCACGGTGAAGATAGTTTAAAACAGTTTCTTTCAGTTCCTCTCTGGTTCTGATAGGCGTCCCAAGCAGGTGTTTCTTCAAGTCAGGGAAGAGATGGTAGCCACTTGAGGCTAGGTCTGGGCTGTAAGGAGGGTGTTTGACAGTATCCCATCCAAATTTATTGATGAGATTGGTTGTAGGCCTGAAGAAATTTGTGGCCTACTTTAACACATCTGTGGCCCTTCATAAGCATTCTCGGGACCCACCTTGGTATACCCTAAATGATCTGCCAAAATTTTGTGAATGTAGGTCTTGCTGACATCAGGGATCATCTCACATCTCCAGAGCCGTCACCCTTCGATCTTTCAGCATTGCTTCTTCCACTTTCACAATCGTTTCGTCCGAAACCGATGGCTGTCCAGAACGCTGGCTTGAATTCTTTGCACTATTTGCACACTGTTGTACGCTCATACACTGCTCTCGATACACTTCACACAGTTGGGAATGAATGTCCACAGGTACAGGCTTAATGCACACAAAAAACACATCACAAAGCATAATTCACACCTGGCGGAAGAAGCAAGTTGAAGCTCCATTTCTAATGGCTGCCAAGCCAAGGCTGAGCGTCGCAGACAGCTTGCAGGACAGGGGACTGGGAAAGGGAGAACCAAGCTACACGCTACACGCTACACTCCAGCAGAAGACAATGTCCTTTTTGCTCTAATTTGTGCTCAAATCCACTTTGGTTGGTGTTACAGACTGAAGATGGGGAATAATTCAATTAAGGAGAGCAATTAAGGAATCATAAAACAAAGATGATACTTACTACAATATTTAAGCAGCGGCTAATTTTCTCTGCTATGCTCCAGGAGTCTCCCTTGTAGTTAAATATGGGCATCATTTTATCACAACCTTTACTGGCACAAATCCTGCAATAGCTGTCCTCCTTGTGCACATTTGCAGAACACTTTCCAGTAAACGCATCCATATTGCCTTCTCTTCACAGTAACTTCAACAAATAAAAAATATAAATAATTAATACTTTAAGGATTAAAAGTGAATCAAAACATTAATTACTGACAGAAAAAGCAGCGTTCCCTCTGACAGGTCTGAATGCAATTAACTTAGCAACACTTCCATTTTCAGTGGTGGCTTGTGAGTATACAGTTTTGGTGTTCATAAAGTTTAGATAAGATAACCCTGAAAATGTGAAATTGCATGCTTTATAATTTATATAATCATAAAAATTGATACAAATGTAGCTGGTCCCATTGTTGTTGTTGGTGGTGGTGGTGGTGGTGGTAGTGGTGGTGGCAGCGGCGGCGGCGGTGGTGATGCATAACTGGTTTTGACAAAATATAAAATTGGTTTTGTGCATTTTTATTTGAATTGTACATGATTAAGTCTAGTTTAGTACAAGAACGAACTACTATATAAGCTTTTTTTCCTACTCCCCATTTGCACTGTTTTGCCAGCCAAACATTAATATTAGTAATTTGTTATCATTCACCAAATCTCATTTTCTGAAGCAGGAAAATGGCATAATTTCTTCTTATGAAAGGAGGCCCTAATTCTTTTGCAGCTAACTTATCCTGATAATTTAATTTTCTGTTCGCACTTGAAATAGCTTCAACAGAGCTTCTGTTGACAGTGCACCCCAATACTGAATCTCTACTTTTATCAACTGCACATGTAAACAATTATCTTCAAACTGCCGGGTTGAAAGCGGTTGAACTCAAATATAAGTGTTTACAAGCATGGTAACTTGACTGTGGATAATAGAAAGCCCACTTAGTACGTGCACTCTTTTGTTAGAAATACAAAACGAAGTTTGATAGAATCATAACTGAATATACTATAACTCAACCACAAGCCCACAAAATAGATTTTTCTATTTGCATAGTCATAGCTTTTACTCATGCCAGCTAAATTTTGCGGTATAATGAGTGAATTAGCATATCTGATCAGTGTACTACCACCTAGCGAGGTTTATGCTAAACAAAAAAGTGAAAAGGATTCCCATTGGTTGAAACATCAGCTAGTCACATCCAGTAATATTGCCGCAGTGTGCTGCCACCTAGTGGCGTTGATGCAAGAGAGAGACATAAGATGACGGTGAGGTCGGTGTATTCATGCTGACGTGTGTGTCAGTGACTATTTTGACCCATAAGACAATGATGTAATGCCAGCTATGCATGCTTAAAGGCTCCTAAAAATGTCCAGAACTGCAAAAAAAAATCATTATGTTGTTTAATGATGCTGTCAACTGCCAGGATCACATCACCGTCACTGATTTACTGGAATTTTGTCCCACAGGAGTTCTTTTACATACTAATAAATCTACTGACATGGGGCTGTCATTTTTAAGCACACTTAAAAGCCATCAGTCTGGGCCGGATTTGAACCTGTGATCTTGGGATCAGTAGGCCAGTGTCTAACCACCTGAGCCAACCAGACCGACTGCACAATTGGAGATATGCTAGCAACCATGATGCCAAACTTCATCCAGTTTAGAGGAATAATGTGGTAGATTTAAATGCTGTATGGTTTAGATTACCACATCTATATAGTGTTGAATACCACCTAAAGTAAAATTAACCAATAATACCGCAAGGTGCCAAATGTTAGGGTGTTCATGTCCTCTTATACAGCTGCCACCACTCTCGAATTCCATTTATACCGGGAGAGTAAAACACCTCAGAATGGGCTGTGCAATGTTTTGCCTAATGGCATACTCAGCACTCATTGTTATCTGCCATCATCACAGAAAGGAGCAGATGAAACCATACATAATTTTTAAAACCACTTTTAAAGGCTTTACTGACCAACTTTATGAAAGAAGATGCTGAAATTGGTCACTGTCCTCCATACATACAGTTTTGACACCTCTTCAGGAAACTATTCATCAATCCCTGTTGAAAAATGCTGGCGATTTCCTGGTGGATATTTGCTTTAATTCTTCCAGGGTGTGTATATTTGTTTTGTAAATTTTATGTTTTAAGTTACCCCAGAGATAGAAATTGCTTATTGGAGCTCTGAGAAACCTTTCTCCATTAATGGCACACCATACACCAAGTTTTTCATCATGAAGGGTTACTTCATTAACAATATTATATATTTTGAGTTATAGTGCCAATTCTTTTTGAGTTAATAGTTGATGCCCATACATACATGCAATACAATTTTGTCGCCTTTTTTTAGAGAATTAACAGATAGGGAGGATGAATTTGCCATTTTTCAACAAGATTCCACAACAGCACATGCAGCCAATCTTTCTATGAGAAAAATTGAAAGTATGAGAGGTAGAATTGGAACTTAAAAATTCAATGCCACAACTGGGATTTGAACCACAGACCTTCCCAGTTGTGGCATTGAATTTTTAAGTTCCAGTTCTACCTCTCAAACTTTGCCCACACACGGCTTGTGTGTTTAAAAACACCAGCAGTAAGTTTGTTGGCATAATTACCATCTGAAGGTTATTTAATCCTGGGATATAAAGTACTTACAATAGTAAGTCACCATGGGGGTAATTTGTCTCTGATGTGAGACTGCCTTTGTGGTTTACCAGGAGAAATACGAACTGGTTTGAGAATTTAATGCCATTCTGGCAGTTTGTCACAATAGCTCAGTGGTAGAGCAGCCGCCTGGTAAGCGGAAGGTCTGTGGTTCAAATCCCAGTTGTGGCATTGAATTTTTAAGTTCCAGTTCTACCTCTCAAACTTTGCCCACACATGGCTTGTGTGTTTAAACACACCAACAGTAAGTTTGTTGGCATAAATAAATAATTATTGAAAGTATGTTTCAGGACAGAATTATTAGTAGAGATTTGTGGTCCCCCGATATAACCTCCTGCAATTTCTATTTCGGGGGAAACTTAAAGCAAAGTGTACAAGACAAATGCTCACACCCTGGAAGAATTAAAACAAAATATCTGCCAGGAAATTGCCAGCATTTCTCAATGTGAACTACGGTGAGTGATGGATAGTTTCCTAAAGGAGTGTCAAAAATAAATAGACAATGAGGGTGACCAGTTTCAGCATCTCCTTTCATAAAATTGTTAAATAAAGCCTTTAAAACTAGTTTTAAAAATGTTGCATGGTTTCATCTGCACTTTTCTATGATAGGGCAGATGGCAACGAGCACTGAGGAAGTGAACTGGCAAAGCAAACTGTTTGGAGGTTTTTTACTCTCCTGGTATTTACTTATAACGGGTGATCCAAAAGACTCCGAACTGGCTGCACTGTATTTTATGTGTACGCATTCTTGACACCGACTACCGCTGTCATAGAACAGTGCAGATGAAACCATAAAACATTTTTAAAACTACTTTTAAAGGCTTTTGCCAATGTTATCATAGGAGATGCTGAAACTGGCCACCATCGCTGTCCGTACATTTTTGGTACCTCTTTAGGAAATTATCCATCACTCACCGTAGTTCACGTTGAGAAAGGCTGGGTTCTCAAAGTGAACTTTGTTTTAATTCGGCCAGGGTGTGTGGGTTTGTCTTGCACACTTTATGCTTTAAGTTACCCCAAAGATAAAAATCGCAGGGGGTAAGTTCAGGGGACCAAGGGTGCCACAAGTCTCTACTAATAATTCTGAACTGAAACACACTTTCAAGTGTTCTCATCGAAAGACTGGCTGTATGAGCCGCTGCAGAGTTTTGTTGAAAAAAGGCAAAATCACACTCCCTGTCAGTTAATTCTCAAAAGAAAAAAGGGGCGGGGCTCAAATTTGTATTCACCTATGTACAAGCACCAACAGTTCACTCGAAAAAAATTGCTCCTATAACTTTCTGTGGCTGAGTGGTTAGACCGCTCGCCTACCACCTAGGCAGGACCTGCATGTGGTATTTGTGGTGGACGAAGCAGCATCTAGGTGGGTTTTCTCCGGGTTCTCTGGTTTCCCTTGCCATTCATTCCAACAATTGCCCCATTATCACCCTTCCAATCATTCATTTCACCTGTATTTCATATCATCCTCTTCCTCACTATCATACCTGGTGCTTGGCTGACCACCTGCTTAGAGGTCTTCACTCTGTCTGGTCCAGAGGTCCCTCTGCTCCCCAACAGGCGTCTGACCCTAGGCACTGGCTTGTAAGTGCTAGGGGGTGTAAGTCCTACATAAGGGGAGGGTAATCAGAGAAAGAAGAAGAAGTTTACAGTTTATGCTCCATTAAGAGAATAGTACAATTTAATAAATTGAATACAAGGGATATAGCTGTTTGATTTCTATACTGTTCTGTCATGTCAAGATGTGTTCTTAAGTGGTAAATGGATAAAATGATTGTGCCTATTTCAGTGCTTAATAGTGCCTTTGTCAGCGCCTAGTTTGAACTTCTTGTAGTGTCTATCTGCCTTCCTGTTTTAAGTTTGTGCCTATTGCACTGAGCAGCTGTTAAATAAGCAACTTTTATACAATTTACAGTTCTACAGTTACATACACAGTATTGAAACAGTTCAATTGATGTGTTCATAAATATTTAAAACCGAATAACAAAAAAATAAGCATTTTAAAGTATATTTTAGAATATATTCCATGTTCACCTTTAAAAATGTACATCAGTTAAAAGAGATCTTTGTAATTGGTGAAAATAGAAAATCCAGGAGCACTGAAGTGGTTGCACATTATTTTAAGCAGTTTGCCTTAACTAGATATATTGAGTCTGATAAAATTCAGCACTATCCACTAAAATTAAATAGAACTACTATAGTATCCATAAAATAATATTAACACATGGCACAAATTTTATTACATCATTACAAAATTACAGATAATCAGGTAATACAAGTTCTGAGACGGCAATGGTTCCTTAACATTTAAAGACTCATAAGACAATAGTTTTCAAATGCCAGCAAATAAGATTTATCAAATATATGATTTCTATTTAAAAAGTAATGGAATTTGGAAATCATGGAGGTAAATGACTATGTATAAACTTAAGAGAATGGCATATTTTAACAGAAATTTTGCAATGTATGCTTTCCAGGCCACTAGACTGTGGTCAGGTTGTTTCCTATTCCAACATTTCACCAAAAACTGCATCTGACAGTTTTAACTTGTCTGGACTCTGGAGCTGCTTTCTTGGCTTCAACCTCCCTGGACATACTGGATAGTTTATGGCAAAACATTGGAAAAGGAAACAACTAGACCTCTGCCTACAAGCCTGGAAAACATATTATGGAATTAATAGTATTGGCTGTGAAAGCTTTAACATTTATGTAAACAGAAATTACTTCTTCTTTTTCTCTGTTTACTCTCCTTGAATGGAGGATTTACACCCCTAAGGACTTACAAGTGGCTGCCTAGGATCAGGTGTCTGTCAAAGAACAGACAAACTAAATCATAGAAAGTAATCAGGATGGGTGATACCCACCTGGATAAGAGTGAGGAAGGAGAAGATATGAAATGAGGGCAAACTGGATGAGAGGAAAGATGATGCTGGAGCAGTTGATGGAGTGAATGACAGGGGAAACTGGAAAACCCAGTAGAAACCTATCCAGGAGCAGCTTTATCCACCATGTATCCCATATACAGTTCCCTGGGATTGAACCAGGGCTACCTTGGCAAGAGGCAAATGGTCTAACCACTCAGCCATGGAGCTACCTCAAACGGAAATTGTGAGATGCAAAATAAAATTAATGAATAGTAGTCGCTATAATAACAATTTCATTACTTGCATTTCACAAAGTGTAAACATGCATATTCAACTGATGACTGATTTTCCCTTGCTACAGGGATTAAAGAGGTTTAAAACCATTCAGAAGTAAGAATACAAAGAATTTCCGGTTTTTGTAGCTATGTTGGTTTAAAAGGGGTACATTTCCAACATCGTCCCTGTCAACTAATTGCAGTGAACTGTTTAGTTTGAGAGGTATAATCAGAACTGGAAAAATTGAATGCCCAGCTTTGGCACTGACTTTGTCAGTTCCGATGCTATCTCTCGAACATTGCTCACGCTCGACTTTGTATTTAAAAACACCAACAGTAAGTTTGTTGGCATAAGTAAATAACAAAATGGTCAGTATTTACCATCAGGTAATGAATGGAAATATCCCTTTTCAAAAAAGTTTGGGGCCATGCGGGTTTTGTGCGTCTGCATAAAATGTATTCTTTGATTTTCTGTCAGAAGCTACAGTTCGTGGGAAAACTAATTTATGAAAACTATAACAGCAACAATAAATTTGGTGAAAATACTAATTTGGTGCTAGATTTTTACCCCTTGCCACAATCATTTGTCTTTATTAGGTTTGTAAAACTTTCGCTTTTGAGTATTACTGTATTACTATCGTATCGCTCATAAAATGACTACTAGAGTATTCTGTGCATACAATCTAATCACCCATACATCTGAATCATTCAGATTTGAAGTTCTCTATGTTTTCCTGAAACCTCTATGCAAGCACCTCGGAGCTCAAAACTGCACTATAAAGTCGGTCCTCCTTGTACTGAAACAAAGATGTCACGATGTCTTGCCCAGTGGGCAGCTCACAGTGGTCTTGCCATACTCGGATACAGCAAGTCTGAAGAATTTACAATCGCAACGTTGGCACTCCTACCTTTTGTTCACAACACATTGTGATCATATTTTTGGCAGCACTTTATGAAGTTCAAATACAACTACCCGAAAGTACAATTAGATAACGTTGATACTTTAGAATACAATGATAAATTGAAGTTTAAAGGTCACTCTTATCTTTCCTCTCCCCATACTACTTAAATAACGTGTTATTGTCACAAATTAGTAGTTACTTTATAACATCGAGCAGAAGAAAAATCCTAACCTTGAAATACGCAAATAGGAACAATGTTCCGAGCGATTCGTCTTTCCAAGTGTAAGCCTGTAGTAGAACACAATTTCTATTATTTACTTAAATGTACAGGCACATCCAGAAATTTGTGTGATAAGCCTGAAAAACCTGAAAGACCTCCAGAATTCGAGCATCCAGTGAAAAGAACTGTCAGAATTCTTGGGGACGATTTAAAAAGAGCGAAACATTCGGTGAAAGAATTCTTTTCAAATCTTAAAGAAGCGCAGGACGCAGTGAAAAGGCAGATGGACTCTCAAAAAGTTACAAGAAAAAGTGTTTACAGGGACAATATATTCCCAGAGCACTGTGATGTATTAGTAATTGGCGGTGGAGCAATGGGTTCATCAATAGCCTACTGGTTGAAGCAAAGAGCCCCTAAAGCCATTACTGTAACTGTTGTGGAGAAAGATCCTTTGGTAAATGAAGAATGCATTACAGGGGGTGGTCAGGTAATGGAAAACGCTTGCTTTTGTTGTGAAGCATGACACCATGGCTATTATTCTGGAGTAAATACAGAAATGAGCACAGACATTGAACTAAAGGTAGATTATACATTAACAAGGGTAACCCCATGAACAGTCAAATATTCAAGTGTCATACTTTGCAAGAAATTGGGATGCAGGCTTTAAACTGTTTTGTTGGCAAGGGAATGTTGCTTTCTGTATTTGTCTGGATGCATTTACCAGTATAAATATTTTAGCATTTTATTCAATGTTACTTCAAAGTCTTTCAGTAATTTTATTATTCACATTTTTATATGTTTAATACTTTTGGAATTGTCAGTGCATTGTCAGTCCAGTTTGAGGGCTTGATGGTTAAAGAACAGGGACAGTTTTACAGTTGACACTTGCAAGCAAAAAATAATCATACAAATAAGTTATCACTTTTGCAAATTATTTTGAGTATGTTTAATGTATAATCTAGTCATTTAGCATATGTAGTTAACACAGATATATTTTGTGTTAATACTTTATTCTCCGTTAAGATTCCCAAGTAATAAGTAATGCATGGAATTAAAAAAACTTTATTATATCATGATCGAACCAATAGGACCATATTCTGTGTTATCCCCAGTGAATGAATATGCATGTAATTAGAAAACCCATATGTGTTATAAAGCTACTATGCTACAGTCATACTCTAATCAGGAGAATTTATACCTATTACAAGATTATTTCAGGGACATCATGAGGGAATAAATTATTTAGTTAGGTTTGTATATGCATACTCAGTTCAATTAAAAGTAGTCATATCAACCATGTATGCAGCTATTGTTGTTGTAGTGTTTAACGCCCGCTTTTACTACTACGGCACTGCAGGCGGTGACACTGATGATACATGGAATGAAGATGGAGCACCGGTGGAATGAGATGGCGGAGGAAACCAGAATTCGTCCACTACGAATACCACATGCGGGTCCCTGGTATCGAACCCGGGCCACCTAAGTGGTAGGCGAGCGCGCTAACCGCTCGGCCACGGCACCGTCAATTTTTGTAGCTAAAACAAAAATATGCGTTGCATTCACATTACTTTCTCTACTCTTGTACTAATCAATTCTTACAAACTCTTGTTCCTGTATCTTCTTCTTGTTAGTTGAGATAAACATTTGTACAAATTATCTTATTGCTTATTTCCTTGTAGGTGCAAGGGGAATATTAGAATACAGTAGGCTTTGTGCGATAGTCAAATGTTTTAAAGCTTTGAGATTCTGTTGTCTTTGCATACTTAACATATAAAAAAATGAACAACGATGATCCGTTTCGCAAAAGTTTTAAGTTTTCCGAAATTTACACACACCATTAACGAGGAATGTCTCCGAAATGGTTCACCTTACAAGAAAGTTTATTCAGACATAAATTGTGTATTTTAGCAAGATCTACATCTTTTTGTATAGTATGATTTGGTCTATCTGTAACGGTTTACCAGTTATGCAAAAGTCATCCAGAGTAAATACGACTACATGGGCTATAGCCAGAAAATTCAAAATATACATTTGTCATAAAAATATCTCAAACATATGACATTTTAATCAAAATCGTTAGAGCCATTTTCAAGAAAATAAAAATTTTCAAAAAATGTTCCATGTAAAGGGTAGTATAGGGTAGGGCTAGTTTCTTCAAAATCTTTGTGTGGCATCCTTGAAAGACATTAAACTTAAATACCAACTTTTCGTTTTTGAGTTATGCTGTCCATAGACACACACACGGACCTTTTTCTAAAAATGCTTTTTTTGGATTCAGGGGGTCTCAAAACATATATTTCCGGTGAAATCTCAACATCGAATTTTTGGGTGGCATACAATACTTCCCCTACTTACTGATAACAGGTAGAGTGAAAAATCTTTAAAAACTATTTTATTTCGGTTCACAGGTGAAGAAGCACTATAGTTAGAAAAATTAATGCATGTATGACATCTAACTTTTGTAGAGGTAGCTGTGCTCTCACTTATTCAATATGTAGGGAATACAGGTGTTAGGGGTATAAGAGTGTAGATTTTGCCTGATGGTAGATACAAACATGAGGAATAAAAAAGTCCAATAACAAATTCATCTATTGTGAAAGGTAAAGGAGATAATTGAACATTATTGAATACATAATCTGAACAGTTTGCCAACAGAGTTGGACTGAAGAAGTGGATGTTTTATTTACTAATAATGGCTACTGCTGTTGGCACACATTCACATCTACCAGTGAAAGTTCAAACTAGGCCAGCTCTAGAAAAGTTCTTCTTCTACAATGGTGTTACAACCCAATGTTGGGCCTTAGCCTCCTTTATCCTTTTCCTCCATTCTTTTCTCTGACCAAAGCTAGTATTTTCCATGCTGCAGTACCGAAAAAAAACCTTTAGAATCAGAGTTCACAGTGTCTATCCATCTGTTCCTAGGTCTTCCAACTGATCTCTTGCCATAATATTCCATGTTCCAAAATCAAATACCATATTCCTTTGTCTGTCATTTCCGATATCCAATCTGAGGCTTTGATAAAGACTTCTCAACCTGTTTAGTTTTCTATGGATGTGGGGAAGTCGGCCCCATGATCCAACCCCCAACCTGGAGGACGAGGTAATTTGTGATAAGGGTTGTCTTCCCCTAGCCTTTGCTGATCCAACTACTCACTGCAAGGCAGCAGTGCTGGTTTTGGTCCACCCTAGGTATTTTATTTCCCCAGTTCCCATCATATCTTATGAGAGCATTCCCCTATCTGCCACCTGGGAGACCAGCAACTCCACACAGGGCTCTAGAAAACTGGTTTTGCCACTTGCTTGTGTGTGTGTGTGTGTGTCTGTCTGTGTCTGTCTGTCTGTGTATGTGAGTGATTGCATTGCGTTGCATATTGTTCTTTTGATCCTATAATGAGCTAGGTTCAAGGATACAGAACATGCCACACAACCATGCAATTTTTTCCCAACACCTAGACAATCATTATAATTGGGTTAAAAATAGTGGTTTAAAGAACTTATAGTATAGTATTCCTTTATGCTGTAAATAGAGTGTGTAAGCAAGAACTTTTTCGATTCCTTTTTAAATTAAACAGTCTTTTGGGTTACACAGTAATTTTAAAGCAAAGGAAGACAATTATATATTTGTATGGTTGTAATGTTGTTATCTCTTAACACGTTAATATTCTGCATCAATGTGAGCTGAATATTGTCAGTTGTCACCTTAAAATAGTACCTGGGTGACCAAGCTTTGCTTGGCTATTCTTTTCTTGTCCTTTATTTTAATCATGCTTTTTTTTGGGAGGAGATACTTATTTAGATAAACTTGAAAAGCTAAATGTTAACTAAATATAAATTTTCATCCTCATTATTGGAGCCATTTCTGTGAGGAGACCTTCAGAATCCTGCCTTGTTTGTTGAAATTTGCCCATTAGCAGAGAAATTGTGGCCAAAATAAGGTTTCGACTAATTGTGACTGTTACACGTAGACTAATATAGCTAAGTCAACTTTCTTTAGGTTTTCTAAAAGCTCTTGACTATGCCTTTAATATCCTGACTTGTTTGTTTAAATTGGCCCATTAACATACACATTATGGCCAAAATAAGGTTTCGACTAATTGTGATTTACACGTAGACTAATATAGCTAAGTCAAACTTTCTTTATGCTTTCTAAAAGCTCTTGATGAGACTTTTAATATCCTGGCTTGTTTGTTGAAATAGGCCCATTAACGGAGAAATTATGGCCAAAATAATCTTTAGAGTAATTGTGATTGTTGTACCTAAAACCACATTTTTCAGGAATGACACCTATATGGATAAACTTAATAAGTAAAACTCTTAAGAGGTAGAACTGGAACTTAAAAATTCAATGCCACAACTGGGATTTGAACCACAGACCTTCCGCTTACCGGGTGGCTGCTCTACCACTGAGCTATTGTGACAAACTGCCAGAATGGCATTAAATTCTCAAACCAGTTCGTATTTCTCCTGGTAAACCACAAAGGCAGTCTCACATCAGAGACAGATTACCCCAATGGTGACTTACTATTGTAAGTACTTTATATCCCAGGATTAAATAACCTTCAGATGGTAATTATTATTTTATTTATGCCAACAAACTTACTGTTGGTGTTTTTAAACACACAAGCCGTGTGTGGGCAAAGTTTAAGAGGTAGAACTGGAACTTAAAAATTCAATGCCACAACTGGGATTTGAACCACAGACCTTCCGCTTACCGGGCGGCTGCTCTACCACTGAGCTATTGTGACAAACTGCCAGAATGGCATTAAATTCTCAAACCAGTTCGTATTTCTCCTGGTAAACCACAAAGGCAGTCTCACATCAGAGACAAATTACCCCAATAGTGACTTACTATTATAAGTACTTTATATGGTGTTTAAAAATAACCAACAGTAAGTTTGTTGGCATAAATAAAATAAGTAAAACTCTGTTTGAATACAAATTTGATTGAAATCGTTAGAGCCATTTCCAACATGTGTGGGAATATTTTTAAATACGTATGCAAGAATTGCTCGTTTAAATATATGTTTGCAACTGTTATGCATAGACTAATATAGCTAAGTCAACTTTCTTTAGATTTTCTGAAAGACCTTGATGAGACCTTTAATATCCTGGCTTGTTTGTTGAAATTGCCCCATTAACAGAGAAATTATGGCCAAAATAATGTTTAGAGTAATTGTGACTGTTTCAGATAAAATCACATTTTTTCAGCTGTGGCATTGAATTTTTAAGTTCCCAGTTCTATCTCTCATTCTTCTCTAAGTTGGAGACCTATAACTTGTGTACTAAGGTTAACTGACTTTCCTTTATGAAAAATCTGATGTGCTGCACTCACATGACTTTCTCTACTCTTGTATGAACTATTTGTACAAATTCTTATTCCTAAATCTTCGTCTTAGTTGACATTTGTATAAATTATCTTATTGCTTATTTCCCTGTAGGTGCAAGCGGAAAGTTAGAATACAGAAGGCTTTGAGCGATAGTCACATCTTTTGAAGCTTTGAGATTCTGTTCTCTTTGCATACTTACCATATAAAAAATGAACAACGATGATCCATTTCACAAAAGTTTTAAGTTTTCCGAAACTCACACACATAACAAGGAATATCTCCGAAATGGTTAACCCTACAAGAAAATTCATTGAGGCATAAATTGTGTATTTTAGCAAGATCTCAGGGGTCTCCATCTAGGGGATATGTGAATAGCGACCACAAGGTACCCAAGCTGAGCAGAACATTACTTCCACTTACTGGTGTTTTGCTCCTCACTGTAACTTTTCTATCTGACCTTACCTTGGTCATCTCTTGTTCTCTTCTGACCCCAATGCTATTAGGGTTCCCGAGGGCTAGGGAGTCTTTATTTTTCCAACCTCTCCATTTCTCTATAAAATCTTAACCTCTAACATGCTAACCTGTCATGGCATGTAATACGTCCTCTGATTGGTGATCAGAGGATATGGTCGGTGAATTTATTTTGATAATTCTCCCGGTCAGGTTGGTGAGACCCGTAAACCAACGACAGGTGTGGTCCTCCAGACATTCTGGGGGTTGTGAGAGAGCGATGTGACTGCCAAAACATAAAAATATGGTGCTCTCTAAAAAGCGGTTACTATTACTGCTATTGCTCTCTTGAATGATTTTTGGAGAGCAAGAGGGTTAATGACTTCATTGTCAGAAATCCAGCATTAGCTAACAACATATTTGTATGGCAAAGTAGCAGGGACCTTTCTGATTATGTACAAGGAGTTACATGGCCTGCGCAAGTCATTTCTGTGTCTGGTCTGGTGCATTGGCTGTGTACAAGAGAATTGAATTTTAGGATATTGTAGTTATCGGCCACATAACACATAAATGAAAAAGTGTATTGACTTGTCAGTGTTAGAATACCCATCTTCTTAAATAAGAGTCTGCATGATTGGCTCGTAGTGCTCTCTTCTGTAAGATGAAGATCCTCCCACTTTGTACTGAATTACCCCAGAAAATAATACTGTAGCTCATGACGGAATGGAAATAAAGTTAATGCTCTCAGAGCGTTTTGATGTAGCAAGTCATACATGGATCTCGAGGCAAAACAAGCTGAGCTTAGTTTAGAAAATAAGTTGAGTGTGTGCTTGTTCCAGCTCATTTGTTCATCAATTCTAACCCTAGATACTTTGTACAACCTACTTTATTTATGGTGAAGGTGTGATAAGTAATATTCGACTCTGGAATAATGTTATTCCTAGTTGTAAATTGAGTATATGATATTTTGTCATAATTTGGAATTAATTTATTGGCTTCGAACCAAATGTTCAACTCCATAAATGCAGTTGTAGTGATGTTTAAGATTTCTTCTGATGACTTCTGAGACATGATTACACTAGTGTCATCTGCAAAAGGTATTGTTTTGGAATGTTCATTGAGATTAAAAGGTAAATCATTTATGAAAACAAGAAAGAGCAATGGACCCAATATTGAGCCCTGCGGAACTCTGAGTTTGATTATTCCTAGATCTGATTCTCTATTGTTGACAACAGTTTTTTGTGTTCTATTTGTTAAATAGGACCTACACCATAAAAGTGTAATTTCTCCAGCATCAGCTCATGATTAATACTATAAAAGGCCTTAGCCAGATCACAAAAGATACCTATGATGAATTCTTTATTATCCATTGCATTTAATATTTCGTTGGCAAGTCTATATGTGCCATTGTGGTAGACAATCCCTTCCTAAAGCCAAACTGATATGATGTTAGAATGCTATTTTGATCAAGATGTTTCATAATACAATTATACATTGCTTTTTCAAAAAAATTATTGCAAAATATTACTATGAAAAATCAAAGAATAAAAGATGGGAATTACCAAACATTCAAACAGTAATTCCTGAGTATCCTCGAAAAACAGCAGTTGCAACCTTCAGGTTGATTACAGGACATGATTGTCTGGCAAAGCATTTAAACAGAATTGGGATATATTCTTCACCACTCTGTCCTCTATGTGATCTACAAGAGGAAATGGATCGAGACCACCTTCAAATATGCCCGGCCACTTCTAGTGCCCCATCCATCAGTGAAAAATATTGGAGAGCAAGAGGATTAATGACTTCATTGTCAGAAATCCAGCATTAGCTAACAACATTAGCTAACAACAACATTGCTTTTTCAAAAATCTTTGACAGTGAAGTAAACAGTGAGATTGGTCTGTAATTAGAGGGCAGTTGTCTATCATCCTTTTTAAACAATGGGTTAACTATTGCTAACTTTAATTTCTCTGGAAATATTCCCGACAAGAACAAACAATTACAGATGTGTGTTTATTATCAGTAGAGCCTGGATTTTTATGTATTATCAAGGTGCGAAATATGTACATATTTACGTAACAAAAACATCAAAATCTGTAATGAAATATGTAATATCAACAAAATATGTAACATTATGTAATAATCTAAATGCTAAGATTACCACCTCAAACCTAAATGCAAACTGCAAATTACCCAGAATTTCATTGGGTCTGTAAGTACGTAAATTAATTACAATGAGTTAAAATTTACTAAATATAGAATTAATTAGAGCGAAAATGTTTTGTTTTACGTAGAATTTACCTCAAATTTATTTTCATGTAGGTAATTATGAAATAAAAAATATGTGTTGTGGATAATATTTATTAAAATTACTCATTTCACATAATTATTTCACTTAAATTTTAGACGGTAAAGCAATGTTGCAAGACAACCAATTTATCAATGAGTGAAACAATCAATTCAAAATAATTAAATTTTATAAGGAGGATGCATTTTCAGTTTTCTATCTCTTGACATACAATGAACAACCAGGCATTTTCATTTTGATTATTGTGCTTCTTTCAATGTACAGTGAATAACCATATACTTTTCCATATTTTCAGAGGTCATTGTTTGTCTCCTATCGCATAAAATGTTCTTATAAGCAGAGAAGCTTCTCTCCATATCACACGAAGTAACAGGAGCATATTTTAGCATAGGAATCTGATTTGCAGAGAAATGTTTTGGTAAATTGATACTGTCACGATTTAGCACTTCAGATAACGGAAACAAGCGTAGAGTACCCTGGATACCTGTTTAGCACAGCTTTGAATTTTTCACCTACCTTCCTTCCTACATCTTCTGCAACTACACTAAGCTTCTGTGATGCACATTCCGTTAAATTCATAGATTCGTGAAGAAGGGAACCTGATGCTTCCAACTGCTTAATGGTGCTAGGCAACCAGCTGAAGTTACTTTTGATGAAAGTACAGGAGCTTGTCACTTTCGGTTCTTTAAACATGTCTTGAGATTCACGTATGAAAACAGCTACTTCTGAAGAGAACATGTTCACCACTGACTGGACTCCTTCAAAATGTTCACAATAGAAGTTCACAGCTTCTAGCCACCTAGCCCATCTTGTAAGTACTGGCTCAGAAGGCAAAGGGGCATGTTGGAGATGAGTTTTATAGCACTGAATTCTGTGCGGTGCTTTCACGAAGACTGCTGATATCAACTTATTCACACAGGAAAAATTACTTCTTACTACTTTAGCAACACGTTACAATGCATGGGCCAAGCAGATAGAAAACCTTAAGGGCAGTAGCAGCTTTAATCATGTACGCTGCGACATCTGAATACATAAATAAAACCTTTTCCTCACACACCCCCTCTGGCCACAGAATCTTCATCCCATCATTTACGAATCTTGCAATTGTAGTATGATTTGTTTGTTCTAACACCTTGCAACAGATTAGAAATGGTTTTGCTGGACTTTCGGAATCTAGTTTTCCTACTATTAAATTTGCTATGTACCGACCCATGTCATCTGTAGTTTCATTGACGGCAAACCAAATACAGGAGTCTCCAATTTCATTCCTTATATGAGCAACTGCTTTTCCATAGCACACATGAAGATACTTTTTCCTCAGAGTAGATTCATCAGGAATAACTTTCTTGCAATATATTTCTAGAAAGGAGCAAAATTAAGCAATTTGAATTTGTTGTTGTTGTTGTTGTTTTCTAGTGCCTTGCATCTGGCAATGAAGCCATTAGCATTCGTGCTTTCCAATACTTTTGAACTGTAGTTTCTTCTGATCTTAATGCTTCACAGGTCTTCAAGTGGTCTTCATTCATTTCTGCTGGATCGTTACACAGGACACATATTTGAATTTTATGCCACAGAATATTAGCTGCAACCATTGCACTGCACAGGTCTTTAAAAAAATAATTTCCGGATGGTTCCTGTTGCATTTGTGTCAACTGAACTTGCTTTCTAGAAGGCTGTAGGTGTTTTTTGCGTATGTGAAGAGTACGTTTGATATGTATTTCCAATTGAGATGTCATGGAACAGCCAATTCTTTTACTGCATGCTTGACAGATTACTAATTTTCCGACGGTTGTAAAGGTGCTATCTAATTTCACCCATGAATTCAACTTGCAGGATAGCAAGGACGCAACTGGTGCTATTTTACTAAAACTTGCAAGAAACTAACTGCAGTATTATCGCCTAGGTATATTGGCTTACTTTGTTTCCTCGCAGCTATTATATTACAAGATGCCGACTACTGCGACAATGGTAACAATCAATTTCTCCAGTCCTTGTAAATGCCCAAAGGGCTACGAGTAACGTGACATTGGTGGTCAACATTGTCGAGTGGCACCTGCTTTGATATAAACAGCCAACAATCAGAACGAGGCGAGGTGGTTATTATCGCATTCTTAATTTAACTTGCATCCTATTTCGCAGATTGATTTTTGTTGTCAGCAAAACTTGTGAAAACAGTAGTTTATAATGTGACTACAATATTTTTTTAAAAAAAATAATAAAATTGTAACGAAACTGAGAAAATGTTACGTTTTATGTAACATCGTTAAGATATGTAGAAATGTGCAAAATATGTAAAAAAATGTCAAATAAAAATTTGTAAGGGAGTCCCAAATGACGTGATTTGCCAACATTTTTACTTCTCGTTGAAATAGTATGCAGGTTTTAAAATATGTAATTATATATAAATCCGGGCTCTAGTTATCAGCTATGGTGAGTAACGAGGGGATGGACGGTATGCCTTAAGCTTTCTGAGCTGTATACACATGACCTGAGCAGTTTAGCAAATTTACTAAAACTAAAAATATTATATTTAATATCAGGAAGTGGAAGGTGCTCAAGAGAGAAAGAAAAAGATTCTTTTACACACAATATGTTTTTGGAATATTAAGCTAGCCAAACCTTTAATTATATTGATATATGTTATTGAAAAAGCTGCAAATTAATTACTTTGGCAGTGTTTGCTTTCATAAGTATTCCCTCCTCCTGATGGCAGAACAGTTCAAAGTCTTCCACATAGTTACTGTCCTTTGCCACTGTCCAGAGGATGTCATAGGCAGATGACAGTACTGGTATTGGTATATTGTGATCAGCATTTTGAGCTTCTTACTTCTCAGCAGCATATGCACAGTTTTGAGGACCAGGAGATGCTCTTCTCCTGCTCTTCCAATGGCTCTTCAGCTGGTCCCTAAGGATCTCATGTGACTGTACGATTCATACAACTCATTCTAGGTCTGTCAGCCTCAGTCAAATCCAATACCAGTGCATGGGATTAAAATGGGTTGTAAGGACTTATTAGGTTGCTTCTGATTATTAGAAGCTTCATTATTACAATAAGAACTAAGTTATCCTGGCAAATATTTAACCCAAATTGCTTTTTGGCTTACAGCCAGGTCAATTGTTACAACTCCGTTTTAAAGGCTTGTATTGTCTTGTCTTCAGGGAAACTGAATTGATAGGGAAGAATTCCATTCCTATTTATTAGGGTCCTGGGCGCTCAGCTGCTTTAGAAAGCTTCACATCATTTGTTTTCTCTGAGGAGGGTAAAAATCATGTTTTTGAGATCATACTGGGTACTGTGGAAGTCGTCACAGAATATAGCTCTACCCACTAAAGCACCTTGCCACTAAAGTGAAGGCTTGCTGTGCTGCCACCTGAGGCACCCGTTTACTGGGGAGACAGTGGTAGCTGGTTCACAGTATGTAACCAATGCATTAAGAATTGGGAGCTGGGAGACCAGTTGAACCAGAGCCTAGCCTGTGGAGCGTAGGAGAGAGGAGCAGGAATTTCAAGTGTTGGTTTTAGAAAAATCAGGGCATATTTCTCTTGGTAATTTTGGATGCTGTTTATGCCAGAGTGCTGTGGATTGTAGTGCAGACTTGGCAGTTTATGTGGTCTATAAATTTAAAATAAAGACAAACTATTTATTCCTTCAGTCAAGTTGCAAATAGTTAATGTTTAATTTAAAGGTTAATAAAAGTAAAATTTTAATATCTAGGAAATGGATATCCCATCTCTCAAATTACAAATGTAAGTGCAAATCATTACAAAGTGCAGAAACTGTTTCAAATGGAGCTTATAATAATATTAAGATTTCTTCCACTATCATAAAGTCCTTATGGTTTTATTTCACTTTTAATGGCTATGAATATTAAGTAAAAGTAAATAAAAAGCTGTATTTATTTTCTCTAGCCCATTTGTAGTCAATTACATGTTGTTTTCATTGCAGTATTTCTTTTGGTTAGAAAAGTGTCAAATTTTCAAATTAGCAAATTTCGTGATTCCAGAATTTTATAGGGTATTAGACACTGAACCATTTAACATTTTTAAACAAGGCATTAAATTGGAATTTATTCCTCTAAAGAAGTTTGCCTCATACATTTTTATGAAATTTAAAGTATTATTAATGTAATGAGTTCTCACAAATAATCTGAAGGAAAATTTTATTATTCATTCATTATATGTTGAAACTTATAGGCACTAACATGGGTAGTCAAGGTCATTAAGGCATGGCCTAGTGAACATGAGGTCTGTGGTTCAAATCATTCCTTGTCTTCCCTGGCTGAGATTTTTTCCAGGTTTTCCCAAGTTCTCTTGACTGGCAAATGCTGGGGAGGTACTCTAAACTTAGGTCAGGAAAAGTTCCTTCCCCAATTATTTTGTAATCAGTAGAGCAGCAACATCGGGGCCGGAACGTGCGGATATCGTATAGAATAGGAAGGGTCAGGTTGTAGCAATAAGGGTTGGCGGACACTGACGCGGCATGGTAGTGTCCAAATGACTATGTACTTTATTTCTGCAGTACTGTTTATAGCATTTCTGCTAACTTAAATAACTGAAACGTCTTTATTAAATAGTTAACGCAAACGTTAATTCACAATTTGCATATTGATTAATTGCTATGTCTATTTGTTGCAATGAATTACAACCCACATCTTCAGGTTTTCGAACGAAAATGACTGTCTCCTATCCGACAACACTGACTTATAGGCAGAAAAGCTGCGTTCCACATTTGCTGAAGCCACAGGTGCATATGTAAAATATTTTACACATTTTCTGTCTATATCTGGGCATTTTGAAGCACTGCTTCCGTCTTTAATTACGTTGGCAATTTTACGCAATTTATGGTATCCTTTGTTTTTCTGTAAAAGAGTTTGCAGTTTCGCAGCTATTCTTTTCCCCATGCTATCCTCCATAGAATTCAGCTTGTTGGTAACTTCTTTCATGACGGTTATTTGTTTTACCAGTTCTTCTCCAGACCTTTCTAAAGATTGGATTGCAGAGGTAAGAAATCCAAAATTCGAGGTAATGTATGACAACTGACGTTTAATATCAGAGTCACGTAAAAGGATTTGAGCTGTTTTTATTGCGGTTGCAGCGTTAATGTCAAACTCCTGCACCACGTGTTTAACGGCATCGAAATTCATAGAATAGTACTCGCATGCTTCCAGCCATGTTCCCCATCGTGTTAGAACTGGTGCGGGAGGAAGAGCAACTCCTGGATAAAGATTTCGAAATATTGCCACACGTGAAGGCGATTTTACAAATACCTTCTTGACAGTCCCTATAAGCTTATCAGCGGCAGGAAATTGAGATCGTACCTCTTCTGCTAGTCTGTGGCAGGCGTGAGCAAGGCACGTGACATGTATTACGTTTTTGTAAGTGACTTGCAAATGGGTTCTTGCCTTTACCATATAGGTAGCTGCATCGGTAACAAATAGTCGTACTCTATCGTGTTGCACATCTGATGGCCATAGTATTTTCATGTCATTGTCAAACACTGCACTTATAGTAGAATAATTTGCAACACTGACAACGTCACTTGTTAGAAGATACGGTCCAATGGGACCTTCTGCGTCCAGTGCTCCAACAACTACATTGACCACAAATCGCCCAACGGCATCCGTTGTTTCATCCATTGAAACCCATATGTTGTGGTTATTTAGGTTCATTCTTATACAATCAATGCACTTATCATAACATTTTCGTACATAGTACTTACGTAAGCTCGTAGGATGCGGAATTGGTTTGCCAGTGTACTTTTCTAAAAACGCACGCAACTTCGGATCCTGTAGTTTATGTAGAGGAATATCGGCAGAAATAAATGCCGCGCATAGCTCTTCATTAAATGTTTTATTTGGTGGAAGTACGTCTTGTTGTAGCGATGGATCCTCACATTTTGCAACACAAAGCTTATGTGTTGCTGTACTGACATGTCGTAGCACATTACTCGGTTTACTATGAGTAATTGTTTTATTGCAAGGTTTACAATAACGTTTTTCTTGAACAACAGAGAAAACATGTTCCCCATACTCAACTATATACTTTTGTAAACCTGTGGACGTTCATAACCTTTCCTTTGGCATTGTGTCTGCGTGAACTCTGTGTGGCGAATACTGTGACTCAACGTAAGGTGTACTCAACCCTCTCCTTGAAACCGATACACTACCGGGCGCCTCTCAACAAACGCAACCGCTCCAACGTCGCTGTCCTAGTAATCAGAGTTGCTGTTAAAAGAGGTATTAAACAGTACTAACAAAAAAAAGAAAAAAAGAATAGTCAAGAAGGAGACAACTGTAAGTGGATGTAATCAACTGGTATTCTTTGAAATTCATTTGTATATGTGTCGTACTTTTCAATCTAAGTTTCAGTTAAGATTATCTCTAAACTGCATTTTCTTAAATATCTATATTTCTCTAAAGACTATAAAAGTTAAAGAACTTGGCTGTCATACCTATTTAAAATAACTGGTTAAATATGTTGAAATATAATTATTCCTTTGACTTTAATATAAAATAATATACTCTCTCATACTTTCACGGCTAGCATTAAAAACATATTGGGTGTTCAGTTTTTGCCATGTCAAGTTGAATAAAACCGATGTTTCAACCATCTTGTTGTGGTCGCCTTCAAAGGCAAACTGTGCCACTTGTTGCGGCTTGTCAGCTTTTTATACAGGCAGGTAGGTGAAGGTGAGCCCTGGTTGGCCAGGTGGTTCTCTGCACTGCAGCAGGTGGAGGTGAACTCTGATTGGCCAGAATTCCTCTGCACTGCTATGTCACTAATGCAGAATCAACGCAATGCATCACAGATGGCGCAGTGTTCTTAGGTTTTCTTGTTGTTTTACCTATGGCCATCAACCAGAGTTTGTTAATATACATCCTGTCATTATTGTTAATGCATGCAGCGCAACCACCAATTTCTCGATGTCGTTTTGTTTGCACTGATGCATGTGCTCCTGTAATCATTCTTTCACCATGCAACCAGTCTCGCCATTACTGCAAGGTGTTTCGTAAACACCTGGTTGGTTAAGTGGTGGAACTTTGTCTTTTACATTTACCAGTAAACTTGCAGTTTAGTGGGTGCCTTGTATGCCAGCTTGATATTTGCTTGTTTTAATAACTTTCCTGTTTTGTCTGTCACTCCTTCTACATATGGAAATACTGCAAATTTTCATTTGTCTCTTTTGTCTTGGTCTTCCTGTTTAGATTCTGTTGTTTTCCAAGCAAGGTATATATCCCTTTTTGTAACCATTAGCATGCAGGGCCTCACCTCTTGTCCTAAACTGGAGGTGTCGCAAACTCTTTTTGCTCGCAAGGCCAAAGTTTTCAAAATTACCTTTTTAGTCCTGGCATGGTGATGGGATGCTGCATATAGATAGCAATTGCTATGTGTGTTTTCCTATTTACTGAATGCCCCAAAGTGCCATTTTTGTGTCTAGGGACCAGCACATCTAAAAAAGAAAGTTCTCCATTTTTCTACAGTTTCATTGTGAATTTTATGTGAGGATAGCTGTTGTTCAGCAGGGCAAAAAACAGGTTTAAACTGCGTCGTCCATGTATCTGATCCATACACTGTCCTGTTGCGGCATTGTCTAAAACCGTTGGTTCCAAGGCTTCCATAAATGTATTGACTATAACAAGTGAAAGTGGTGAACCCATGGCAGCCCCATGAGTCTGTGAGAAGAAATCCCCTTTGTATTGAAAGAAGGTAGATTTTAAACAAAAAGCAGATAAGTCGACCCACTCCTCTGGAAGATCACATTATCTAAGCTTTTGGCGTACTACTTCTACTGCCTCATTCACGAGCACCTTTGTGAGAGTGATGTTACATCAAAACTGACTAACATGTCAGTTTTCTTCAAATGAAGGTCCTGTATGATGTTGATAAACCTAGTAGAGTTTCTTACGTCCTCTATCAAAGGGCTTAATTAGTCTGCACAGAAATTGTGCAAGGGAATGCATAGGAGAATTTATAGCGCTCACTATAGGTCTAAGTGGAATCCCCGGCTTATGTGCTTTTGGGAGTCCATGCAATCTTGGTACACTGTAATTATTTCTTTTGAGCCTTGGTTTCAAACCCTCTTCTATGGATGTTGCACTGACATAGCAGTGTTCCTCTGATGTAGCAGTGCAGAGGAATTCTGGCCAATCGGGGCTCACCTCCACCTACCTGCCTATATAAAAAGCTAACAAGCAGCACAGTTTGCCTTTGAAGACAACCATAACCAGATGGTTGAAACGTCGGTTTTATCCAACTTGATGCGACAAAAACCGGATAATCAAGATATTTTTAAAATAATATACTGCTAGCAGATCAATTCGTCTGTTTCAGACATGATACAATGTCTTAATGTGCAGTAAACTTCCCAGTTCTTAACTTCAAGTAGTTTCTAGGAAAAATGCATCCCACGTTGTCCTTTTCTTCCCAATTTAGAAGATATATTTGTTTATTAAAAATTAGCTATGATTTCTACTCGGAAATATGCATGTTTTCCAGAGTCAGTGCATGTTTGAATAAATCGTACAGTTTCTTCTTCCCAAATGATCAAACTGAGTGAAGGATGTATAGTAACAAAGGGATTGAGAACAGAAAACTGAATTGCAGGTTAGCATTTGGGATTTTATCAAGTGCATATTCCTTTGTTAGAATGTTAGAACAAGTTTTGCTGTTAAAACTAAATATCTATGTTTGTATTTAAGAAAAAAATTCAGCTTGAAGCATGTTAATTTCCAGTTCATTTTAAACTGCTGGATATTTTAACCATAAGCAGTATCTTTAAAATAATTTTAAGATAAATAAAATGATTTGCTGTCAGGAAGAGATTATCTTAATGCAATTATTGTGTTTTAGTATTCTGAGGCATCAACAGTTCTGTCAGTAGGTGGTTTACGCCAACAGTTTTCTTTGGAAGAAAATATTAGGATGTCGCTATTTGGTGCCGAGTTTCTGCGTTCAGCAAAGCATCGTTTGGCTATAGAAGGTGAAGATCCTCCAGATGTTCATTTTACTCCCTTTGGGTATCTGTATCTTGCAACAGAAGAAGGAGCCCAGCAGCTTGAAGAAAATTATCATTTGCAACAGTAAGCATAGTATCTGCATATATATGGAAAACCCACTAAAGACATTTTCAGTTTACTGTCTCCAGTTTAGAATGGCATCTCTTACTATGAGATGCTCTGAGTATTAATACAACTGTGTGTAATAATGTTAGATTGGACTCTTTAATAACATTAACAACATGTTTGATGGTTTTTAATAATTTTGCTTCTTATTTCACCTAACGACTATATGAATGTTAAAAAATGAATGGCAACTGCTGATTTTTCTGTTTATGTTCCAAAAGTGCTTTTTGTCCTTGTTTCCAAATTTCTTTTAGTGTATTTTTTTTTTTTTTTTTTTTTTTTTTTTTTAACTTTCTCTAGTATGTATAGTATGCAGAGGAAGTATTGTATTCCACCCAAAAATTCGATGTCGAGATTTCACCAGACATGTGTTTTGAGGCCCCTTGTATCCAAAAAAAGCATTTTTTAGAAAAAGGTCTGTCTGTGAACAGCATAACTCAAAAATGAAAAATTGGTTAATAACCAAAGTTGGTACTTAGCTTTAATATATTTCAAGGATGTAATAAGAAGATTTTAAAGAAAATTTCTCCACTCTAAGCTACCCTTTATATGGAAAATTTGTTGAAAATTTTGATTTTCTCTAAAATGGCTCTAATGATTTTGATTAAAATGCCAAATGTTTAAGATATTTTTATGGCAAATAAAATGTATATTTTGAATTTTCTTGCTATAGCCTATATAGACATGTTTACTCTTGATGACTTTTGCACAGCTGGTAAACTAAGAAATAGACCAAATCTTACTATACAAAAAATGTTGATGCGTTAAAACATACAGTTTATGTCCAAATGCATTTTTTTGTGGAGATTTCAGAGATATTCCATGTTATTTGTGAGTTTTGCAATACTTTTACTTTTCTGAAATAGAAGGCACTTTATCTCTTAGCTGTGCAAAGAGAATGGAATTTCATAGTTTTAAAGATTTGACTATCACTCAAAGCTGTATGCTGTATTCCCATATTCCCCTTGCACCTACAAGAAAATTACCAATCAGATATTTTCTACAAAAGATAGAGGAATAAGAGTTTGTAAGAATAGTTAGTACAATAGTAGAGACAGTCATGTGAGTGGAACATACCAGATTCTTACAAAACCTTACTTTTCTATCTACTCCATGTTAATTGAGGTAAACATTTGCAGTAATAGTTTCATTACACATTCATTGTAGGTACAATAGGGATGTAATAAAGTGATAATGAAATGTTTAAAATATGCTAGCCCCAAATTTTATGATCGTGAGAAAAATCTGAATGTGACAGCTTTTAAAAAAATGATAAAATATTGAAAAATTCAGAGAAATAACTACAAATATCTCCAAAAAGACATGCTGTAATATGTTATATAAAATAAATCTATTTTAAGGATCTACATTTTTGCTGCAGTAAGTTTTTATCTACTATAGTTTACCTGTTATACATTTATATGGAATTGCTTCCATAAAGGACTTTGAAACCTCTTCCCCAAAAATTTATTTTTCTTTTCATTTACATAAATGTCTTAAATAAAACATTATAGCCAGTTTTGAGAAAATAAAAAGTGGCCTGTCTAGCTGTGACACTGTGCGACACCTTTGGTTCCCTCATTTCATCCCTGCCTCCTGGAGGGGGTAGCCACAATAGATATGTGTAGGCTGAAGTGAGCAAGGTGTCCCCTCTGTGTCTGTACCCTTTACCCTTTTTATCCTGTAAATCTCTGTATTAAATGTTTGGGTGGAATGCAATATTTTCTCTACCTACTATGTATGCAGTAGAGAAAGTAAAAAAAGGAGGGACATGTATTTCTGGGAAATAACTGAGTTTTGGGGTGAAATAGAATACTTTACCTACTTATTGTAAATATGTAGTAGAGAAAGTAATTAAGTCTTTTCACAGATTTTGAACCACTTTGGTGTAAGAGCATGATGCTATAGAGTTGGTATGTTAGGCAACACTATTATCTTTTATCATTTGTAACACTTCAGTAATTATCTTAGCTGATCATACAGAAACAATAGTTTATTTTCCAGCTAATTGAAAAATTTCAAGTGATGACTCAGCAACTTGTTGATCCAGCATTATCATAATCAGCTGATAAATTCAGATATTGTAAATGATCATAACATACAATTAGTACTACTGTAGCTGAGAGTAACATTGATAGCAATGACCATGCTGAAAAGTTAACTTTTGTAATATTATCTGTTTAGAGCATAATCAAAGCCCCACAGTTAGTTTAGACAGTTTGTTTACATATCAACATTATTTTGCATTTTTTTTCAGTACAACATAGTGTTTTTTCTATTACTCTTCTCTTATCTGTTTCCTTTTGGTGAAATATCTATAAATATATCCCACAATCTGAAAGCAAACTTTAACTCACAATTTGTATTTGTGTTGAGAAATTGCACCCATATAACAACACTGCCACAACTACAAAATTGGTTATTTTGACTTACAGCCATTTCCTGGTGCATGGAATGGTTCTCTGTTGAAATTGAAAGCAGCCATAAGTTCTGGCTTCAGTTCAGAACCTACCTAAGATATGCCAGCGTTACAATTCTGAATATTCTTTAATATTATAATTTAAAAAACCTTCAAAATGCATGTATTTCAAAGCTTTGCTTCTAAGCTGTGGTAATATTGTTGTAGGGCTGCAAAATATGTTACACAATGAGCACTTAAACCAGAATAGTGCACTTATTTATTACCAACTTCACAAAATGTTTATGTTACACCTAAGACTATAAGCGATATACCAAGATTTCAACAGCTACTGTTTATCCACGACAGGAATTCAGTGAGTCAGCAGTTCAGTAAGGAATTTAATTATGCCATGCTAATAGATGCTGGACTCTCACTTCTGATTACATTTATGGCAATAGCACCAACTTTGTAATATGTATTCTCATTAGAGTAATGCAAAGAAGTTGCCAAAAAGATTGCAAAACTAGATGTTGTTTCACTTCCATGCACTGTTCAGTTTATAAAAAGGATGCACACAGCTTAAACAAGTGATAAAGCTAACTCTTTGGGGTTAGTTTAGTGGTGGCTTGCGACTTGTCGCAATGGGTGTGCAGGATATTACATTCTCTCCACCTTTGCTCTCTTTCTTTCTCTGACACGCACCATACAATTCTAATTCACAATTAATACAGACAATTGAGCTGTCATGTTTTGCTATTTTTTGTTTTAAATGACCAGTATCACAACAACCATTATTTGTCCAGATGCCGTTTCTCTCACTTGCAAATAATAAGCATGGAAAACAGCTTCTCTTCTATGGGTAAACCTGAAAAATTTATCTCCTTCAGTTTTGCCATGCTATTCATTTCCACACTTTCATAGATTCAAATTTCCTGCCATGTGCAGACACAACTGCATGCAATTTCCTGCCAGAAACACACACATAACAAACAATAATAAATACCTATTCCAAATAACTATTCCAAACTGAAGTATCTAGGAGTTATTTCTGGGCTGTTATGCCATGGTCTGCTGGAGTTTAAATACCCCAACATTTCGTCCACAACTGCGGCAGACATCTTCAGTGGTGCGATCGTAGTCTCTTCGGAGAAGTTAACATGGTATCTGAGGTGTGGACTGTCTGAGCTAGTGTATTTATACCTTGAGTGGCCTCCACTGATTGGTCCGGATGGCAGACAGCAGGAGGGAGGCTTATAAATTTCAATAGCTTCACGTTGTAGCTGGGATGGTAGTGTATTGTGGATGATAATTTGCTTGTGTCCTGGAACTTAATTATGTGCTTGCCCTGCGCTTCAGTGGCATGCTGGGCAACTGCAGACTTATCCGTTTGGCCCAGGCAGCAGCTTCTTTTGGAACAGGGAATACAGTATACACCGGCTGATGACAAAGGTTCCCAAGGATCTTTAACTGAGCATAGTAGATTGTTGAGTTGTTTTGTGGGCTTGAAGACAGTCTTGACATTGTATCATTGCAGTATGTGCTGGATACGATTGGTCACATTATGGAAGTATGGCAGGAGTATTGGCCTTAGTAAATTACGACATGAGGAGTAATTATATGTACTTATAATTGTTTAATAAAACTAGATGTAATTGTGTTTATAACATTAACATAACTATCATTTTAATATAGAAAATAACTATATAATATTTAGAACCGTTGTGTTGGCTAACTGGTTAGCAGGTTCTGCTAAACAAGAGGGAGGGAAATGCTCGTAGCAAGGAAAACGGATAAAACTTTTACAAGAACGTAGTGCCCTTGCATGGTAAGAGTTGCATGTGTTGGCCTTGTCGGTTATGCTGCCATAATTCACTGTACTCTTAAATGCAAGCTTTGCACCGCTCCCTGCAACCCCTCACCCAAAAGCTACCTCCACCAGTCGCAAAATCAGGTTTATGCATCTCTACAGCTTGTTGTGAATGCAACATGCAACTGATATTTGGTAAAGAGGGCAGGAGAAAATTAAATGAGCAAGTTCATATAGAAGAAAGTTGGACATTCGACTTTCTTATATGCATGTCTACAGAGGTAAATACACATTCACATACGGAAAAAAGTGGGTGTGCTGTTGGAGTATGTTATTGCCCAGGAACCGCCACTGGGTTAGATTCATTTTTACTGGTAGAGGAAAAAGAATTGCTGCTGTTATGTCCCAGAAAAGAGTCAAAAATGCTGTTGAATATATGTAGACAGTAAAGTGAATTGGATTTACTGACACTACATCATTTACTTATTAAAATAGGACATGTTTCGAGAGCTAATGTGCTCTCATTCTCAACCTGATGCTGAATGCTGGAACTTGGTGTCATCATCATCATGTTGGAGACTGCAAAGCTATCGTCCTCTGGCATCTTTTCCAGGAATTTCTTGATGAGGTTGTCACTGAAGACTCAAACTTTGTTTTTCAAAATGAATACATTTTCTCAGTCTGTTGGTTGTTTCACTTAGTTGTTTCTCAGTAGAGATACTTTTCAACAATTTAGGTTCAAGATCAATTTTGTGGTTTTCTAGCCAAAAATGTGCTGCTACTGCTGATTTTTCCACTTGTTTAGATTCTTAAGATAATCTTTAGACCTTGTTTCCAATTTTTTGTTTTTCCAATATAAATTATTTTTGCAACCTTTGCAGTTGAATTGATATATTTCTGATATTTCTATTGCTGGTATAGTGTTTGCATATGTTGAAAGATTGTTTAATGCTATTGAATATGTTTTCCGCTTTACCAACCTTTTCCCACTTTCAACCTTCTCTACATGTTTTCAAAAACCCTGCCAGTTTGTTTCAGTCTCAAATGATGTACCCCAAAGCTTATAGTATACAACTTCTTTAGTGATGAGTTACAAACCATACTTTTACCTTGGCTTGGCCCAAGCTACATAATTCTATGGAATTCAGACCACGCATGTATGGGAGCAAGTGAACAACAATATGACTGAAAGAAGGAAATATGTGTCCACTTTAAACACTTTCTCTTTAGGTTTTTATTTCAATCATTTTAAAGTTCTGTTTTATGCACAGAATTGGCATAACTCCTTTGTTTTGCAATCATATCAGATTTCACAGAACTCCTAAGTGAGAGTTTGTCCACCAATGTGGAGCATTATCTAGGACTACAACAGAAGGGCGCAAATTAGAAATCAGTTCTTCTCATACTCTTTTCAAATATTGTTTGTCCATGGCAGTCCTTTGCAGTAGTCTCAGCCTTGTAAACAAGAAGAGTGTTTTATGGATACTTGAAATGCTTCTCAACAAATAAATAATAATGTAAAAGTTATTTGTAATATTCTGTATCACACCTCTATCAAAATCAACATTCACTACAGAGTGCGAGTCTTGTTTTCAGCATTTGCTTGGGGTAGTAAAAACACATTTTTCACCACTTAAACTTAAATCTTGCACATGTTTACAAATTCTCTAATTTTAGCTTTAGAAACTCTTGTATAAAGGACAGCTCATACAGAAATTCAATGAAAAGCTGAAACTGTTAACAGTGAAGCAACAAATATTAAGATAAGTGAAGCTTTTAGTTTCTAAATAATTTTTTATTTAAGAGCTCTTAACAAAACTTGATTCAGTGGAAGTTTGAAGAAGTACTTAACTTCATCACATCCTTCAGTCGCTTTCCTAATGATTTTCCAACTCTTGGAACGTATCCCCATTTGTTCTTCTTTACTTTAGCCATTGTTGGTACACACATTGAAATTGGTATTTACTTATGGGCACTCTTTAACTGCTATGGTTGTCAGTGTCCAAGTCTATCTTGGGCATGAAAGACCACTTAATTTTGCTCAGAGGCTTCTTTATCAGGCTTAACCCTTACTGACTGCATGTCAACACTATGTTGACCCGGCCGGCTGGCTGCTCCGGTCGTATATTGACATTTGACCAATGTTATTTTGGGTTCATTTGGCTTCAACTGACGTTCTTCCACTTGACTGCAAATATGTGGTTCAAAGGGCAGCACCAACCAGTAGAATAAATCAGTACATATGTCTAGTTGTGCCATCTGGTGAGAAAATGTCAATTGATGGGTTTCTAGGGTAGGGCCTTATTGCACAAATTTTTTCCTTAGGAATCCCTTATGACCAGCTGGCGAAAATTTTTACCAGTGCCTAAAACCGCTATGGGTTAAGGTTCTTTTATGTGCCATAAATCTACGACATGGGACCACCAGCTTTACTTCCATTGCACTTTGATCCCATACCACAATGCCATATGATAAATGTGGATATACAAGTCCATAGTAGATTTTCTTTAAAATGTTTGTATTTACAATTTTTGTCATTTGTTTTAGTATAAACAGGCTTGAAGAGATTTTTTTACAGGTTTTATCAATATGTTTTTCCCAATTTAAGTTTTTATCTTATTTAATTCCTAAAAAGTTTGTATGCTGCACTTTTTTTATTTTTTACTTTCTCTATTGGTAAGTAGGGGATGTATTGCATTCCACCCAAAAATTTGATGTCGAGATTTCACCGAAAATATGTTTTGAGACCCCCTGAATCCAAAAAAAGCATTTTTAGAAAAAGGTCTGTGTCTGTCAGTCTGTTTGTCTGTGGACAGCATAACTCAAAAACGAAAAGTCGCTAAAAAACCAAAGTTGGTATTTAAGTTTAATGTCTTTCAAGGATGTGACACAAAGATTTTGAAGAAAATAGCCCCACCCTAAACTACCCTTTACATGGAAACTTTTTTGAAAATTTTGATTTTCTTGAAAATGGCTCTAACAATTTTGATTAAAATGTCATATGTTTGAGATATTTTGATGACAAATGAAATGTATATTTTGAATTATCTGGCTATAGCATATGTAGTCCTGTTTACTCTGGATGACTTTTGAATAACTTGTAAACCGTAAGAGATAGATAAAATCTTAATGTACAAAAAATGATGATGTTAGCTAATGCTGGATTTCTGACAGTGAAGTCATTAATCCTCTTGTTCTCCAATATTTTTCACTGATGGATGGGGTGCTAGAAGTGGTCAGGCATATTTGAAGGTGGTCTCGGTCCATTTCCTCTTGCAGATCACATAGAGGACAGAGTGGTGAAGAATATATCCCAATTATGTTTAAATGTTTTGCCAATCATGTCCTGTAATCAACCTGAAGGTAGCAACTGCCGGTTTTCGAGGATACTCAGGAATTACTCTTTGAATGTTTGGTACAAAAAACGTAAATCTCCCTAAAACACACAATTTATGTCTGAATAAGTTTTTTTGCAGAGTGAACCATTTCGGAGATATTCCTTGTTGTGTGTGTCAGTTTCGGAAAACTTAAAACTTTGGTGAAATGGAATATTGTTGTTCAGTTTTTTATATGTTAAGCGGGCAAAGAGAACGGCATCTCAAAGCTTTAAAAGATTTGACTTTGCTCAAAGCCTACTGTATTCTAATATTCCCATTGCACCAACAAGGAAATAAGCAATAAAATAATTTGTACAAATGTTTATCTTAACACAAAAAAGATATAGGAATAAGAGTTTGTAAGAACGGTTGGTACAAGAGTAGAGAAAGTCATGTGAGTGCAACACATCACATTTTTCATTTGTAATTTCTATACCTATCTAATATTACATCATTCTTATTTTGAGCTGTCTGTACACTCATATACACCATTTTTTGCTTTTAAGTAATTTATCATTTGCTTATTATTTTCTTTTGTGTAGTATTCTAGACTTTGTAAGGTTTCAGATACATTTATTATTGACGTGTCGTCAGAATAAATTATTTTTTCCATTCTTTACATGAGGAATATAATTTATACATATTATATATGTTCTTACCTCTCTTTAGGAAACTTGGCGCTAAGAGTGAGCTGCTTACACCAAGGAGGCTGAAAGAAAACTTTCCATGGATTAATACAGAGGGAATAGCATTAGGATGTCATGGACTAGAAAACGAAGGCTGGTAAATATTGCTGTCTTTGTAGCTCATTGATATTTAGGGTTCTGTGGAAGACTCCTGCAGTGTTCCTTGTTTGCTTCAGGTTTGACCCTTGGGCATATTTAATGGCTCTTAAGAAGAAATCAATATCTTTGGGAGTTGACTATGTTAATGGTGAGGTGGTTGATTTCACTTTTCAACATATGCCAGATTTAATGATGGAGGGAATTGAACCAGGATCCTATGAAGCACTAGATAAAGTTCTGGTACGTAATTTCATTTATTAATGAAACATACATGCTCGGCCTTAACCCTCATTATTTAACCAAAGCCATAATGATTACAAGTAGTATGGGATGATACCACTCTCCATGCTGTAGCTGAGTGGTTAGAACATTTGCCTCTCACCAAAGCGGCCCAGGTTTGATCCCAGGTAACCGTATATAGGATTTTAAGTGGACAAAGTGGCAGAGGGGTGGGTTTTCTCCAGATTCTCTGGTTTCCCCCGCCACCTCATTCCACTAGTGCTCCATCTTCACTCCATGTATCATTAGTGTCATCGCCTGAAGTGCCAAATGTAGTAAAAGCAGGCATTAAACACAATACCACAATTTCTCAATACTGATACTGAGTTTTAAGCTCCAATACTTACTTTATAAAAAGCTGTAAAGGCAATAGCCTGAAGTTTGAAAACAGTGTTGTTATAATCAATTTAATTTAAAAGGTGAGTAAATTAATAACAGTAATTAATAATAATTAACAATTAGTGTTATTAATTGACTCGCCTATTAAATTAAATTAACATGCTTTGTTAAAGTGTGATTTATTACTGTATGTATTTCTGCACATTTTATATACTGCTCTTTTATTTTGAGTGCTATCTACTTGAAAATAGTTCCACACTTCTCATGTTTTATTCAGTATCAATATCACATTGATAAAACATAATATTTGTGGAACTGAGTCATATGGTATGCCTGTAGAGTATAGTCATGACCTGAGTTTGATCTGAAAAACAAACTAACAGACGGAGAAAGAACAAATATTTCCAAGCACTGTATTATCTCACATTGTAAGTTCTGATTAGTTTCTGCTGGATTCACAGATTTTGGTACCGGAGTAGATAAATGTAATGGCCAACAGTAAGTCAACAAAGTCACGCTTTTGCAGAAACGTGATTTAGTGTGTCAGCTAAATGAGGTTCATTCACAACTCAACTAATGTTACATAAGTACCACTATACATTTCTTCTATTGTTCTACATGTTTTCATTTAGACACAGGAGATAATGGGACGTTGCATTCATTCACAGGAAGTGCAGTCAATAACTATGGTCCAGCAACTCTCAGGACACTTGTTAGGTGATAAACACAAAATCTTTCATTCCTTATCTACCATAAAGTTAAATGCAAGAACTTACAACAATACAAAACTTAAACATATAAAGGTTTAACTCAAAGTGCTACAATACTTGATACCACCGAATATTGGGAGTATTGAGGTATCAGTGTCGCATCCCTAGTTACAAGTGTGATATTTTCTAGTATGCTAATACAGTAGAGTCCTACCAATTTGTACTAGTTAGGACCGAACCCTGTTGGAGTAGGAAAAATTTGGATTAGATGGATTTTCATCAAATATGACAAGATATTGACATTAAGCATTTATGTGTTAAGTATTAAAATGATTGAAAGTAGTAAATTAGCACAGTATGCTGTAATTCTGAGGCTCAAAAATCAATTACCATTTTGTTTTCTTCTTAAAATAAAAAATTGCACTGAAAGTTTGTTATGCACATTGATAGTAGGTCTAGGCCTTCCGGTTTTTACTTTTTGTGTATAAGATAGCTGACAGGTTCAACTTTTACTCCCGTAGCATTTATTTCTTGTTTTTCTGTTCTAATAAATTTACATTTTTACTTGGAAAAATGGTGTAATCTTAATCTTTGTTTTTTCCTGTTTTAAAATTCAAAACAAATTTGGTAGATATTTTATCCTAGGCCTGTTCCGATTAGGCAGATTTTTGGATTAGTGGTGTGTGGGTTGGCAGGATTCTACTGAACAATACATTTAGGTTAATTTAATTCCATCTGTTATTTCTCTCTACTGATCTTTATTTCATCTGTATCTTCCATTCCTGAAGTGGTGAGCGCAAACCCATCGGAAGGCAATAACTTTTTTTCAGACGTAAAAATCCCTAGCATGACTTCCTTCAGAACAAGAGTAAAGTTGGTGGTCCCATGTCATTCACTGTTATTCTGGCTGAATTATTTATTATTGTGTTAAAGATAGGCAAAAACTTAACATTGAAACAAATTGACATCTCATTGAAATATACAAACTATGCTAACAACTTTGTGGAATAATAAGTTCTGAAATAGTTTGCATCAATCACACACACAAACCATGTGTAGGTAAACTTTGAAAGGTAGAATCATAAAAATTTTGATGTGTTGCACTCACATGACTTTCTCTACTCTTGTACTAACCATTCTTACAAACTCTTATTCCTATATCTTCTTTGTGTTAGTTGAGATAAACACTTGCAGAAATTGTCTTATTGCTTATTTCCTTGTAGGTGCAACGGGAATATGGGAATACAGTAAGCTTTGAGCAATAGTCAAATCTTTTAAAGCTTTGAGGCACCATTCTCTTTGCTTTGTCTTTTTTAACATATAAAAAAATGAACGATATTCCATTTCACGAAAGTTCTAAGTTTTCCGAAACTGACACAAATAACAAGGAGTATCTCTGAAATGGTTCATTCTAAAAAAAAATTTATTTAGACATAAATTGTGTATTTTATCAAGATCTACATTTTTTTGTATAGATTTTGTCCGTCTCTTACGGTTTACGAGTTATTCAAAAGTTATCCAGAGCAAACAGGACTACGTAGGCTATAGCCAGAAAATTCAAAATATACATTTCATTTGTCATAAAAATATGTGATTTTAATCAAAATCGTTAGCCATTTTCAACAAAATCAAAACTTTTGAAAAATTTTCCATGTAAAGGGTGGTTTCGGGTGGGGCTATTTTCTTCAAAATCTTTGTGCCTTCAAGGACATTAAACTCAAATACCAACTTGATTTTTAACTGACTTTTCATTTTTGAGTTGTGCTGTCCACAGACTGACATGCACAGACCTTTTTCTAAAAATGCTATTTTTTTTTGGAATCGGGGGGCCCTAAAACATATTTCTGGTGAAATCTCAACATTGAATTTTTGGGTGGAATACAATACTTCCTCTACTTACCAGTAGAGAAAGTAAAAATTCAATGCCATAGCCAGGATTTGAACCATGGATATTCCACTCTGTGTGCTGCTCTTCACTGAGCTACCACAGCAACACACTGGCATAACCTTGAATTCTAAATTCATGAGCAACCGCACATAGAGTGTAAAATCTGTAGTCCCGATCTCAGCTATGGCATTGAATTATACACACATGGAGTTCCTCAAGGTTTAATTCTTGGCCCCCTTTTATTTTTGCTATATATGCATGACATAGATAACTATGCTTCTGATGGATAAAGATTATTCAGTTTGTTGATGATACAACCATCATTGTAAGTGATACTGACATATTAAAGCTAGAAACCTGTTTAAGCGATATAGTTAGTGACATTGTTCAATACTTACGTAATTTAAATTTAAGTGTTAACCCTAATAAATGTGAAATGATAAACTTTGGATTCAAAATTATAAATCATCCACTACAGTTAAAAATTGATACAGAGATAGTAAAAAGTGTGGACGAAACAGAGTTGTTAGGGATTGTTTTAGACAATAAGCTCACTTATAACTCACAAACTGACAAGATAGTAGCTAATGTTAGTAAAAATCTATATGTCCTGAGATGTCTAAGAAACTCTATTCCTATTTCTACTGTTAAAACTATTTACTTTGGGCTTATCCACTCCTTTTTGTCATATGGAATTGAACTATTGGGAAATACATCTAAACAAAATTTTCAAAGAATATTTGTATTACAAAAAAAGGCTATTAGGTATTTAGGTGGTCTAAGGTATAACGAATCATGTAAAAGCACTTTTATTCTGCTGAAAATCCTTACATTACCAAGCTTGTTCATCTATAGAACCATTTTATATTTAGTTCAATTTAAATTCCCAATGAAAAACATGTCAGATGTTCACACGTATAATACCAGGAATAATCAATTACTAAATCTCCCCAGAACCAGATTACATTTATCAGAGAGGGTCCCTAGTTATATGGGAGCAAAGTTTTTTATGCTTTGCCTGAACATCTAAAATCATATGAAAATGATAATACCTTTAAAAATAGGATAAAAAATTATTTAATAACCAAAGCTTTTTACAGTATTGAAGAATACCTAAACTTATAGATCTTTTCTATGATGTTTTGATTATACTAATTGTACTTTTAACTTCTTATCTAATTATATTGTATATACTATGTAATCACTAAATTCTTTTCTATTTATGTTTTTCATGACATGGGCCCTTATAGGGTACCTTTTTATATCATCTTATGTATTGACTAATATAGTTCAATTGTGTATTCCACTGTATTGAACTGAATAAATAAAAAATAAAAAAAAAATAAAAATTTTTTTACTTTCTCTTCTGGTAAGCAGGGGAAGTACTGTATTCCACCCAAAAATTTGATGTCCAGATTTCACCGGAAATATATGTTTCGAGACTCCCTGGATCCAAAACAAGCATTTTTAGAAAAAGGTGTGTGTGTGCGTGTGCGTGCGTGCGTGCGCGCGCGCAGCATAACTCAAAAACGAAAAGTCAGTTAAAAACCAAAGTTGGTATTTGAGTTTAATGTCCTTGAAGGATGCGACACAAAGATTTTGAAGAAAATAGCCCCACCCTAAACTACCCAACGACCAAATCATACTATACAAGAAATGTAGATCTTGCTAAAATACACAATTTATGTCTAAATAAATTTTCTTGTAGGGTGAACCATTTCGGAGATATTCCTTGTTATGTGTGTGAGTTTCAGAAAACTTAAAACTTTCATGAAATGGAACATCGTTGTTCATTTTTTTATATGTTAAGTGTGCAAAGAGAACGGGATCTTAAAGCTTTAGAAGATTTGACTATCGCACAAAGCCTACTGTATTCTAATATTCCCCTTGCACCTACAAGGAAATAAGTAATAAGATAATTTGTACAAATGTTTATTTTAACTAACACAAAGAAGATAAAGGAATAAGAGTTTCTAACAATGGTTAGTACAAAAGTAGAGAAAGTCATGTGAGTGTAACACATCAGATTTTTAATTTCTGATTCTACCTTTCAAAGTTTACCTACACATGGTTTGTGTGTGTGGAGTTCTGAAATATGTGGATTTTCATTTAGATTATTCTTTATTTTAGGTAGCTCATAAGAATATGTTAGTGTTCATTATTCTGTCAGCATACAAAATATATATTATTCTAATATTAATAATATGTCTGTGAAGGAATATGTGAAAACAAAGATATATGTGGTAAACTTTTGAGATAAGATTAGGAACTGTTCACTCTTAAGACTAAGTCACCATTTGGAAGTAATTTGCAGGTTAAATGTGAAGATGGTGAACTACGGTACATAAAGTTTGCTATAGCCATTATAGCTGCAGGACCACATTCTGGAAAAGTGGCAAGAATGGCAAGAATTGGTACAGGCAAGGGTATGCTCAGCATACCTCTTCCAGTTGAACCTAGGTGAGTATTCACTGATTATACTTTGTTTTCAGCAGAAAATAAATTCATTCTGAAGCTCATGAACAACTGAGTTACACAATTTATTTTTTCTAGGAAACGTTATGTGTATTGTTTTGAATGCAAAAATGGGCCAGGACTTAATTCACCCCTCACCATTGATCCCACAGGCACATATTTCAGGTAAGTATGATTGTGTATTTTCTTGCCTGTGCAGTGTATGGATGCACAAATTGAAAGTGGATTTTATAAATTTTATACAAAATCCATGGTTGGCAACTTACATAATGATGCTGCAGTACTGCATGGCAAAAAGGTGATTGCCCATTACATTTGCATCACTTATATTGCTCCCTTCAGGTTAGCATTCAACCTCATTTCCACTTTTATTTTACTGCTGCTACATGAAGTTAAGCAAATTGCATATCTTAGACTTTGGAAATAAAATACCTTTGCCATGGATGTTATATGTATCTAAAAGCCAATGCCTTCTGCAAATGCTGTCACAACCTCCAGTCTGTTTACAAGGGAGGTTTGATAAGTCTGGGACTTTTTAAAGAAAATAACTTATTTTGCCAAAAAATCAACTTCATTTATAAACATAGTCTCGTTTCAGTTCTATACACCTTGCTCAACGTTTCTCCAATTTTTTTAACTCTTCCATAAAATATGATTTTTTAAAGTCTGCAAAATACAGTTTCTATGATGTCTTCATTGGATGTGAATTTCTTCCCACTGACCCAGTTTTTGAGGAAGAAGTAGCTTGGAGTCAAATCCGGAGAATAGGGTGGATGAGATAGTCCATGGCACAATTTCACAAATTTTACAATTACATCAGATTTGTGCATTGGTGCATTATCTTGCTGAGAGATAACCTTTTTCTTCACCAGACAGGATCTTTCCTGTAACAGTTTCTTGAGAAATTGTTCCAGTATAGTGGCATAATATGAATCTGTGATCGTTTTACCCATTTCAAGGTAATGGATGAATATAATGCCTTGGGAATCCCAGAAGTTAGCTGAAGGAAATCCATTGCTTGGATTGTTACTTTGTCTCAGGCTGATAGTAATGGATCCAGGTTTCACCAACTGCCTCATTTGGATTGCACGGAACATGTTTCAATGGTCACACAATTCTGCTTGTTATCAACTCTGAGCATTTGCGGCACCCAACTTTTTGATACCCAAATATTTGTGCAGGTTATTATGTACTCATTCATTTGAGATGTATAGAGTCTTGGCTATCTCATGGATTTTCACTTGTCTGCTTCCATCACAACATTTGGAACTTTGCTCACCATTCCTTCTGTTGGGACATCAACAAGCCATCTTGTGTGCTTGGCACCTCTCATGCTCAAACTGTCACATCAAAATTTGTGAACCATGCCACATGGTAATAATTTTTCAGCATCTCTTCCATTTCCTTCACTGTCTTACCTCACAAAAAATAATGCTTTTTGCAAATATGAAATTAACTTTTTTTCCATTTTCTATGAAGCAACACAAAACTAGAGCTTTTAGAGGCTCCCAATGATGCTCTAAGAAATAGATGATGATTAATTTCTGGAATTATACATAGAATAGGTGTATGACTGGTGTCAGCAGGAAACCTGTGATTCTAACAGATCGCCAAGGGTGACATCCAGACTGAAGGAAAGTGCTGTAATTGCGAGCTATTGTATGGCATGGGTTTGCGTGATCGTCTTTACTGCACCAGATATAGCCATTGAAGTTCCTGACCATACAACTTCCATGTGTTTCCCAGGTTCCTTACATCCACCACATGCAAAATTATATGAAGTAGCAAGGCTAAAGGAAAAAGATCTGACATATAGAGTCCAGCTACTGTCCCTTAACTCGGAACATTGTTAATCGTGATGAAGTAGGTTGTACATATGCAGGCATGAGCATCGGCAGACTTTTTTTTCAGGGGTGGGGGGGGGGCGGGTGCATGTTGGAAGTTTGCAATCAAACAATAATAATTAATTATTCTTTTGCCAAAAACTAAAAATATGTTACAGTATTTGTTGCGGATAAGTGTTGGTGCTGTATTTTTAAAAAATTATTACTTTGCGTTGAGCTATGAGACTTTTCTTTCTCTCCGAGCGAGGTACTGGGTGAAATGAATGAACACTCGATGTAACTTCACTATATATCACTTTATTAACACCTTTTTCGTCCCTTATTATACTTGTTATAATTGAATTTACTTTCGTTGCACCTATTTGTATTTTCTTGACAGTCTTTCCACTTTTATAAAGTCTTTTAGACCCATGTCCATGCGCGTTACAGAAACACGTCTTCACCTTTCAGACATACAGAAGACACTAATGACAAAATTGGCACTTCTTTACGTGACACTCTTTTTTATATTTTCCTACATTAAATAGTTCCTGTATTGTTAGGGAAGCGATCTTTCTCTATTCTCCCTTCACTTTTAACATTACATTTAAAAATGAAACTTAACATTTATGATTTTAAACAATTCTATTTTTCACAACAATGAAAAAATAGCAACACGTTTTCGTTACTCAACTGATTCTTATCAACATGAAAAATAAATTACATTTGCAATAAATATTTACATAAATGATTTCCTTTTGGGGTCTAACCATATATTCTGTCTCACATGCTCCTTGTTTTGTTTTTCAAGTTGTCACACATATTCACAATCTTGAAACACAATGTAACACTTCTCCCTATTCCTTTGATAGAATCTTTTTACTTTGAACAATACCCTCTCTTCTTTACAGTCTTTTTTGCTGTATGTTTTTGTCGTGGCATGACACAGCAGGTCTTTATAATTTTAACTTATTCAGTTATTACACAACGCAACACCAAGAATATTCCTAAGTTTTTACATTTGACATTGACACAAATATTATTTAAGTGTTTTGAGTGTTTATTATGTGCCTTTTGACTTATGTTCTTTGTTATGAGGAGAGAGAAACAGGATACAAATCTGGAACTAATGATTATGATCATACTTATGGCAATTTTATTCAGTTCTTTGCCTTCTTTGTCTTGCAAGCTTATTATGTATAGGCAGGTTGTTGGTTCAGTTCTTAAACTCTGATGTTACTAATGATACTATTATGACATTGGGTTCTCATTCACTATTGTTTAGTTCATCGACATTTCTTTAAGCTCAACATTGGCCATATCCATCTTAATCTATGGGCATTGCTTTTCTGACTATGGTTTCTCTCTCTTTACTAATTGTCATCTCCTTATCTCTTATCTCTATAAGAGAAAACTTCTATATTTATAATTATTCTGCAACTATATTTTCTTCTTAATCCATCCTCGACACCCTTGTGTCAAAAATATTTTCTCTTTGTCACCACAATTGATTCCTTCTTATTTTTGTCCCTGACATCCCTATGTCAAAAACATTCTCTTCGTCGCTATAATTCATTTGTTTAATGGCAATCAATATTCTCATCTGTCTTTGTTGACAATGCTCTCGGTGGTCATTATAGCCAATGACTATGTTGATTTCCTTTCCTGTTGTATTTTCCAACCTATATATAATTTTCTATAAGAAACCCATTAAAGCTTATTGTTTTTCCTCATCTCTACTGTTCCTGCCTCACATATTTGTTGGCAAAGACTATTTGGTCCTTTCTTTATATGGTTTTAATTTGTTTTTATGGTATCTTCCTACCAACTTGCCATTTGAATTCTGTAGCTCATCTGTATGGTCGCCCAGCTGTTTCGTTATGACCAACAGTCCAGTGTACAGTAGTTCCATTTTGCCAGATGTTTTTTCAGATGTCTTGGATGCTTTGTGCCTTCTTAGGAGCACCTTTTCTCCAATTTGTGGGGACCATTTCCTGATGTACCTTTTTACTTTATTTCTCCCTTTTTCTGCTTTTTGCTGCAACCTCCTGAATGCCAATTGACATTTTTCCTTTTCTGTTAATTCCCTTTGGGCAGCCATCGTGATGTCGATGTCAATCGCTTAGGTTTTGTGTTGGTCATCAACTCGATTGGGGCAAACTTAGTCGTGGTAATTTCCCTGGGTGTTAGTGGTGATTGTTGTTTCTGTATTCTGTGCACAATTCGCTCTATTTGACACATTTTCATCTATTTCCTGCTGTCTTACGTTGCCAGTGTTCCATTGGTTTCTGCCCCTTTGGTGTGAACCCCTGTTGTATGACAGCCTTTGGCCCTTCAAGTATTCCCTACAGAATCGTATGTGATTCACTTGATGGGTACGGTCTCCTGGCCTCCCACGATCATACGTATATGTTTGGTATCTCGATTCACCCCTTGATATCGTGTCGTGGCATCGCTGTCTTGTGTTCTCCATCCTTTTGCCATGATTGTATGGTTGTGGGAAATGGTGTGCCCCTCTTCCCCTGTCATGGGTGCTCCTAGTATTTCTATCTTCCCTCTCGCTCTGGTTGTTTGTAGTCGTGCTTCTGTTTAAGATCGGTGGGTTTGGGTTACCGTTTCTATGTCTTTGCTCATTGGGCCGACCATTTTGCATTTCGAAGGCTGTTAGTAGTTCTATCATGTCTGCAAAACCTACTGGCCTCACAACAGTTAACCCTCTTCTCACTGTGTCTGGGAAATGTCTTGTTATACTGGTAATTAACTCTGCTTCCGACAGGTTAGGGTCTAATAGCTTCCTTTGTTGACTACTTTCATAAAATAATCGACTAGCGGTAACCCTTTGGCCGGATCATATCTTCCTGTTGATAACTCTACCTTTGTCTGATTCTGCTTAGCTGGGCCCCAGTACCTTGATAGGAATAGATTCATGACCAGCTAGTGTTCACCTTAGCCATTTTAATGCTTTGTTTTTCAAGCTTTTCTTGACTACCATCATCCTAATCTCATTTGGTATCCTTTTCACTTTATAATACTCTTCCATCTCTTTAACAAAGAGTTTTGGATCGTCTCCCTTCTCGTCAAATGTAGGTGGTTTGATTTCGTGTTGTATGCTGTTAGTGTAGCATGTGTTGTGTGTTGTGTCATTGTTTAATTGTGAACCTCTATCTCTATATGGTGAGTCAACGTTCTGTACATTATTCAAATAACTTTATCTTGAACATTATTTACATTAGCCAAACTTTCTTTTCCTTTTCTCATTTCTTCATACATTGATTTTAAATCATTCTTCATTTTTAAGTGACTTTGTTTTATGCCATTCATAGCATCTTGTTGTGATTGTACTACATCTGCCACAGTCTTAATTTTAGGAATGACAGTTTGTTCTACAGTTTCACAAATAATTCCTTTTTTCACTACTTCCATTTCTTTCATTAATTCCTCAGTTATTTCTACTTTTACATTTGTAATCTTACAGTCTACACTTGCATTACACTGTTATTTCATCCCTACATCTACCAATTTCTCCCTCTAATACAATCTTGTTTTCTTTCATTTCTATTTCTATTTTTCCCATCATATATCCTATGATTTCTATCCTAGCTTCTAAAGCTTCCTTTGTTTCATTTATGTTTTTATGTACTAATTTCAAATTAGTTTCCATTACTTTCATATTTTCTTTACACTCCTGCCTTCCTAATTCCATTTTCTGCTCTAAGTTCTGTCTCACTTCCTCCATTTTCTGACCTATCTCTTCCTTATTCTGTTCTAGTTTCTGACCTAAACATTGTTCTATATCCTGTCTCACTCCCTCCATTTTCTGACCTATACTCTCACCTAAAGGGGCCCAAATGACCTTGTTGTCACCAGGCCGTTAAACGCCACACACTCACTCACTCTCACCTGAACTCTGTTCTAAATCTTGCTTTAATTCTTGCTTATTCTGACCTAAACTCTGTTCTAATTTCTCAAACATGATCATTAGTAACCTTTGGTCTTTTCCTATTACTACTACTTCTTCCTCACTTTCTGTTTCTATCTCATAACTAGGCTTATCTGCCCCTTCCCCTATTCCTGTTCCTACTTCTTTTCCTTTTTGCGACATTTTCGTTTTTTGATTCAGTTCAGTTGGGCTTAAAAGTCCTACTTTTTTGTCGCTTCCCAGTAACATAAAAATAAAGTAAATTTTAAATGAAAATTTTTGGTCTTTTTTTTTTTTTTTTTGTTGGTTTATTTCGTTACGTCCATCCCCTCGGTGGTTGGTTTCACTAGACGCTCTCCGCTGATGTTCTCCGCTTCAATGGATAGGTGTCCACCGGCATTCGTCGGCACTTCCCCCGTTGAGTCCTGCTTAATAACGTCTCCTGTAGTCTTAAACTTCGGTGCATTGTTTAATGGCTTCACTTGGTATTTCGCGTAAGTTCATTTCCCGTGATTTTCATTCCACCCAATATTCGTGCCCCACGTTGGGTGCCATTTGGTGCTGTGTTTTTAAAAAATTATTACTTTGCGTTGAGCTATGAGTCTCTTTTCTTTCTCTCCGGGCGAGGTACTGGCTGAAATGAATGAACACTCGATGTAACTTCACTATATATCACTTTTTTTGTCCCTTATTACACTTGTTATAATCGAATTTACTTTCATTGCACCTGTGTGTATTTTCTTGACAGTCTTTCCAGTCTTTTAGACCCACGTCCACGCGCGTTACAGAAACATGTCTTCACCTTTCAGACATACAGACGCTAATGACAAAATTGGCGCTTGTTTAGATGATGCTCTTTTTTATATTCATGCGTGTATGCGCTCATTTTATATTTTCCTATGTTAAATAGTTCCTGTATTGTTAGGGAAGCGATCTTTCTCTATTCTCCCTTCACTTTTAACATTAAATATAAATGGTTCTTATACGTATACACATTAAATTTAAACATGAAACTTAACATTTATGGCATTTTTAAACAATTCTATTTTTCACAACAATGAAAAAATAGCAACACGTTTTCGTTACTCAACTAATTCTTATCATCATGAAAAATAAATTACATTTGCAATAAATATTTACATAAATGATTTCCTTTTGGCGTCTAACCATATATTCTGTCTCAGTGTATTAATTTATGCTAAATAAAAACTGTTCTCTTTGTCAAAATTAAAAAATAGTCTAATCGTAATTGACTGCATTAAAGTTATGAATCAGCCGCCCTTTGCCCAAACCCTTCATGATGCCCATGTATTTAGGGCATTATTTACACTGTATTTCCAGACATTTATAAAGGTAGAGTGAAGTTAAAATCTGATGTGTTGCACTCATATGACTCACCATTCTTACAAACTATTATTCCTCTATATTGAGATAAACATTGCAAAAATTATCTTATTACTGCTTTTCTTGTAGGTGCAAGGGGAACATAGGAATACAGAAGGCTTTGAGTGATAGTCAAATCCTTTAAGAGGTCACTGTGATGGCATCAATATTCCACTCCCTTGGCCCGCATGTGGGATTCATGGTGGACGAAGCGGCACTGCAGCGGGTTTCCTCCAGTTTCCCCCGCCATCTCATTCCACTGTTGCTCCATCTTCATTCCATGTATCACCAGTGTCACCGCCTGTGGTGCCGAAGCAGTAACAGCAGGCATTAAACTCTACAAAAAAAAACTCCCTTGGCATGGCCAGGGTATAAAACATTAAAGGTTTCTTATTTGAGCAGGTATTAATGCATATTTGAACATTCAAATCACAAACACGGAATATCCTGAAAATGGTTATCTGAAAAATATAATATGAAAATAAATAAATTAAAAAATAAAATAAATTCTCATAAATTGTGTACTTTAAAAAGATCTACATTATTATTTATACCAAGAAACTTACTGTTGGTGTTTTTAAACACACAAGCCGTGTGTGGGCAATGTTTGAAAGGTAGAATTGTCACAGTAGCTTAATGGTTAGAGCACCTGCCTGGTAAGCGGAGGGTCTGTGGTTCAAATCCCAGCTGTAGTGTTGAATTTTTCAGTTCCAATTCTACCTCTCAAAGATCTACATTTTTTGTGTAGAAAATGTTTGACTCTAGTACTTTGCAGTAGATTCCAAGGCTTAAGATAAAGTGTATGATTAGCACCTAGCACAGATCCAGTAAAAATGAATCACATACAACATTTTCTGCCTGGTACTGTAGAATTCATCATCTTCAGCTAACTCTTCCTCGGAATCTTTAGCATTCTGTTCACACTCTAATACTACTTTTGTAATTCTTGAATCTGAAGCAGGCTTTGAAAATGTGTTATTGCTCAAAGGTACAAAATACTAAATTTCATTACTATCTGCTCTCTGAGTTTTAAGTTACACAGCATTTTTCTTACAGAAATCTTCCTTTTGATTAGAAGTTCTACAGTAAGGCACAGCTTATCTTTTTTGCTTACTGCTAAAAGTACCACAGGTTTTATTTCACCACTTTCTGGGTCACTTTCACTTGCATTGGTGTCCACTGTTTTCAATGCTAATTTTCCTTGTCGCTCTTACTACACTCATTTTCAAGGTTAATCTTCTTTGCTGGGGAAGCTAAAGAGAACCACTGTGTAATTTTTCTATTCATGTTGAAGAACTTGAGGTTATACACAGTGCAACTTACATGTGAACAAAGTCAATTCAGACATGTCATGTCAGAAATAGTCTGTCATTTTTTTATTTTTTAGTTCCCTCAGCATAAACTATTCAGTTAGTGTTTGTAACTGTTCAAAATATGTGTTTTTGCAAAAAATGAATCCTGTAAATTAACCTTGACAATGCATGATTGCAGGCGAGAAGGTCTTGTTGGATGCTTCATTGCAGGTAGATCTCCTAAACCTGAAGAAGAACCCAGTGCAGAAAATCTAGAAGTAGATTATGAATTTTTTGATAGAAGTATATGGCCTGTACTTGCACAGCGTGTTCCTGCTTTTGAATCCATCAAGGTAATTTGCATGTATCTATATGATTGGTTGGGATGTTAATTTGATGAACAAAAGGAGTTAAAATTAAAGCATGTAACATTCTGAAAAGTGATAGTTGGCATCAAAATAAGAAACAAATGTTTAATAAATGTTTTAAAAATGCATTCTCAATATGTAAGAAGGCAGGCCTCATGAAAGATGACAATAAATTTAATATGCTTTTTAAAATTTGAACAATTATCTCTTCTCTTAAAGCTGATACTCTTTCCAGCTGAACTACCAACTGAGCAATGAATCCCTCTTATGCTTCCAAGGTGTATATTGGTTTTACTTCCCCAATGAAAGAATTGCTTGTAAGAAGAAAGTACACATACTGAATATAAATGTGATTGAACAGTACAAAATGATAGTGTAATAATGTGCTAATATCAAATATGTGACGTGAAAACAGTAGAGCAAAATTGGAACAATACAATCAAAAATATATTGCCAATTTAAGTTAGGTATATAAATAGTTTTTCAAAATGTAAACAAGAGTATTTATATTAATATTCTGGAAGTGATGACTGTTGTTGGAATCACATTAAAATAGAAAAATGGGCCGATTAGTAAGAGCATACAACACTTACTTTTTAAACTTCCCAGAATATGTTTCAGAGGCTATAGCAGATGCAAAATTTAATGGCAGCTGATACTTGACCATTACTTTCTATTTTCTGTTGTACAAATAAATTTTGTGGGTACAAATGATATTTATATCACCAGCTTTACAGTGTGTTCAGCTACACAACATCATAAGGCATGGCAAGCCTACGATTGGATTTTGTGTTGAGCCACCCACCATCAAATTTTGTGAGAGCCATAATTTCCTCCATCAACCGGACATTGACTGAATTTCTTCCAGATGAAGACAATTTTCAATGTTGATATCTCAAAGAACGACCCATTGTTCATGTTTTTAAAATCACAGCCAGAGCAGTCTATGGAAGGACCAACCTCTACAAACAAGTTCAGTTGATGTCTGGTTGGTAATGCAGGAAACTAAACTAGCCTCTGAAACATGTTCCAGGAAATTTAAAAAGTGAGTGTTTAGGTTGTTAATCAACCCATTTTTCTATTTTAATAAGAGTATTTATATATCTTTTCTCAACCCCCTCACCAAGTTACTAGCTATTTACACACTTTTGATCATTTCTTTCTAGGTGAAAAGTGCCTGGAGTGGATTCTATGAATTCAACTCTTATGATGAAAATGGATTTGTTGGTCCACATCCCTACTATCATAATCTCTACCTTGCAACAGGTTTTAGCGGCCATGGTAAGTAAAATAAATTATAAGGAAATGAATTGCATCTAAATTAAGAACAAATTAGAAACTAGAAGCTTCTCTTATCTTAGTAATATTGCAAGATGTTTTGCAGCTAACACGTTTCAAGTTGACTCCAACTCATTCTCAAAGCTAAAGGTATAGTATGTTAACATTATTGGAATGTATGTGTCCTTTAAGTGTTACTTTTTAAGATTTTCCATTCTATATCTGCAAAATGTAATTGTAAGTCCATGGTCCAAAGGGAACAAACTAGACTGCAGGAACTATAGAGGCGTCTCATTGTTATGTACCAGCTATAAGATATTCACGCAGATACTACGAAAGAGACTGGAACCAAATGTTGAGGGGATATTAGGAGAATACCAAGGTGGTTTTGCCAGACGATCTACCACAGACCAAATATTTATAGTTAGATTACTGATGAAAAATGGTGTGGGAAAACAATCTGGATCTAACAGAAATATTTGTTGATTTCAACATTCCTGTGAAACTGGTAACATTAATTTGACTAACAATGATGCAGACCATCGCCAAAGTCAAAGTACAGACCAGGATAACAGAACCTTTTAGTGTCACACGAGGGCTGAAACAGGGAGACGTGCTGGCATCAACCCTATTCAACATAGCACTTGAGAACATAATCAGGAAACCATCAGTCCAGGGGAACACCACATTGGAGTACAAGATGTTTCAGCTTGTGGGATATGCGGACAATATCAACATAATGGCACGGTCCCATGCAAGAGCAAAGGAAAACTTCCAAGAATTAAGAGCTGCAGCTGAGGGGATAGGGTTACAGATAAACACAACTTATGACCAATACGTGAGGAAAATCAGGAAACTTAATCAGTTTAAAATCGGGTCATTAGAGTTAGAAATAGTTAATCAGTTTAAATATTTGGGATGCTGGATAACAGAAGATAACAAAATTTATGAAATAAAGAGAACGATACATGCTACCAATGGAGTTTACGCATTGCTATCTACAATAAGAAACATTTGTCAGACCAAAGCAACACTGTATAAAGTTATGATTAGACCAATAATGACATATGGTAGCAAGACCTGAACCATAAATAAACAAGCTGCTAATTTGACACTTTCAAAAGAAGGATCTTAAGAATATATGACCCAGTCCAAGATAAAGGTGTGTGAAGAATATGCTACAATAATGAACTATATAATCTATACAAAGATAACAAGTTAGCCACCATCATCTGATGTCATAGACTTCAATGGGCTGGACACATCATGAGGATGGGAAATAATAGAATCCCCAAGAAAATACTAAATAGCTAGATCGAAGGTAGAAGGCCTATAGGAAGACCCAGGGACTGCTAGATTGATGATGTGGCAAGTGATGCTAAAACCCTACTCCAAACCAGGTGGTGGTCATCAGTTGCCAAAGACAGAGTCAGATGGAGGCAGATGACTACGGAGGCTATGGTTCGATCCTGAAGTGCTACACCATAGAAGAAGAAGCAACCCATGGTCCAGTTGATGAAACTATTTACTGAATTAACATTGGCATAATAACATACATTCCAGTATCATGTACTCAAATAAAGAATGTCTTTCACAGCAACCTTGCATTTGGCAGCTATCTGTGCAGTGGTATCCTGTGAAATTTGAATTTTTGCAACTTGAGCATATGTCAAGGATGTATTCAAATATATCTTAAGTCAAATAGATAGGATTACGGGAATGGGAGGGTGATATCGCCAGAGCAATACTGTGTTACATAACACTGTAGCAAGATGAAGACTGTCTTCATGATGACAGAAAAAGAAATTGTTGCCAAATAGTCATCCCAGAGAATATGGCTCTTTACTAAAGTTTGTAGCCCATCCTATTCAACCATCATGGGCGTTGCGAATGGGGGGACAAGGGGGGGCTGCGGCCCCCCCTTGGAAGTTGGTAAACTTAATATGCAATCAATTACTGACTATTTAACTATTATTTTAATTAAGAACAATTGTTATTTAGCACAAATCAATACGGTTATCTGCAACAAATATAAATTTTGACAATAAAATAATGAATTAATATCTGATTGCAAACTTCCAACATGTGGCCCCCCCTGGAAAAAAGTCTGCCGACGCTCATATCAACCACTAAAGGATATGATTTCAAAAGTGAAGTTGCACATTAATGAGGCAATGGTTTCTCCCAGGGTGGCTGTAAAGGAATGTTTTTCCTCACCATTATGGAATGGATTCCAAATACCAACAGATGATATGGCAATAGGGGATATCAGTTCAATACTGGGTTGTCAGTGCACTAGACCTGAAAAACTAATCAATATATCCCCAAGAATGAATTCTGTAGATTAGATAGCCATATTGAGAGATGTTGTAAGTTTGAGTTGGTTGAAATACCTATAATTTGCCTGGTGCAATAAACAGCAGTGTGCATAACTCTCAATATACACAGGAACACACTGATATGCGGGTGTTTAACGAGTCCTCAAAATTGCCCAACCTCAATATTATAGAGAAGGTCTGGTCACAGATGTGGCAGCCCAATCAAAGACACTAGAGATGGGTTATTGGAACACTACAGCAGGAACATCTACAGTACAAGCTTGATTGATTGAGTCTGGGTAAGCAAGGGAACTGGACTGACTGTCCAATTGACTACACTTAGGTTTAAAAAGATTTTGTTAGGGCAGTGATGGACAAAGCAGTGTCTGGGCAGATTTTCTCTGGGTTCTCTGGTTTCCCCCCACCAATCATTTCACTAGTTGCTCCATAAGCACCTTTCCAATCATCAATTTTACATTTCATATCATCCTCTTCTTCACTATCATGGTGCTTGGCTGACCATGTGGTCCAGAGGTTCCTGCACTCCCCGACAGGCGTGTGACTACAGGCACTGGCTTTTAAGGGGAGGGTAATCAGGTAAAGAAGAAACAGATTTTGTTCATAATTATGAAAAATATGAGGGTCATTCTGTAAGCCTTGGCAACGATGTGATGTCTTTCGAACAAATGGCACTGTACTGCCTGTGTATATATATTCGAAACCCTGCAGCAAACCTTACCGAATTCAACCAACAGATGGCAACCGTAAGCAAGGATGACTAGGTCCCAGTGCTGAAACCATTTAGTCTGAGGTTGGCTATGCTACAACAAATTGGAACAGTGATCATACATGAAAATTGCTATGTTTAATAGCTGGAATGTTATTCAGTATGATGCTGACCTATAAGAAGCTTTGGGGGATGGGCCCTATTGATGTGCAAACAGGATGGATATTCTAACATCATATCGGCAACAAGTGGCACGTGTGAATGGCATTGCCCATAGCATTTAATGCTTCCCCATCGTTGGCAATGCTATGTGGATGTCCTGGGGGACTATTTTGAAGGACAGTCTGAAATGGTGCCATGGATGTTGATTGATGCTCGTTACATTTGTGCTCATGCACAATAAATTTACACAGAGTTCCATTGAGTATTTTTCATTTCAACCTGTGTTGTTAACTCCTGTCAGCATCGAGATCCATGCTGCCTTCACGATGCAATGCACAGTATGGATTTCCTCTGTTGTTGCATTATCGAACCTTATTCCATAGTAGCCAGGGCTTATGGAACTACCTTTGCATTAATAAAACATAAGTTTGTTATTCTTCAATATGTGAGAATTAGGTAAAGCTATAATACAGAGTGGTAATCCCATGTGGAACATGTATATTTCAATAATAAAATGAGGAAAATTAAATTTATTTTATATTAGTTTTCTCTATCTTTAAAATTATAATTATTGTTTGCGATCTGGCCAAAATTACATTTTTGTTGCATATGTAAACATTAAAACATATGAAGTAAACATAGTAATTTGATATAGACAATCCTAAGTTAAAATTTCTTGAGTAAAGCATGTAGGTACACAGTTAATTCCTCAATAATATGTTGTAAATTAAAATGTGTTAGAGATTATGCTGTATATTTATTTGTTTACTTGTTAACACTCAGAACCATGTAACTCTGTAAGATTGCATGGGGCACAAGTATTAACTGTTTGCAGACTGCCATTGTGGCAGCAGTTGTTACATAAACAAGCAACGGTAAAGAGGCAGTGAACCCATCCTGTGTGATGAAATGAACACTACTTGCCTTTATATGTGCTCCTGTAATAGGTTACACCAGAATCCAAAGAGTGACAAATTTAATTCATCATAAATGATAAAATGAAAAAAAAAAATATCTGATGTTAATTATTATTTATGCCAACAAACTTACTGTTGGTGTTTTTGAGCACACAAGTCGTGCGTGGGCAATGTTTGAGAGGTACAATTGGAACTCAAAAATTCGATGCCACAGCTGGGATTTGAACCACAGACTCTCTGCTTACTAGGTAGGTGCTCTAACCATTAACCTACTGTGACAACCTGCCAGAATGACATTGAATTCTCAATATTTCTCCCGGTAAACCACAAAGGCAGTCTCACATCAGAGACAATTACCCCAATGGTGACTTACTTTTGCAAGTACTTTATGTCCCGGGATTAAATAACCTTCAGATGGTAGTTATTATTTATTTATGCCAACAAACTTACTGTTGGTGTTTTTGAACACACAAGCCGTGTGTGGCCATGTTTGAGAGGTAGAACTGGAACTTAAAAATTCAATGCTACAACTGGGATTTGAATCACAGACCCTCTGCTTACTAGGCGGGTGCACTAACCATTAAGCTACCGTGATTACCTGCCAAAATGACATTGAATTCTCAAACCAGTTCGTATTTCTCTACCTAGTAAGCGGAGGGTCTGTGGCATTGAATTTTTAAGTTCCAGTTCTACCTCTCAAATATAATTCATAGGTTGTAGGTTGAAAAATCTGGTGTGTTCCATTCACATAACTTTCATTAGTCTGTCCTACAAAATCGCTTTCTTCTAGATAAAAAATTTCATTACACATTTATTGTAGGTATAAGGAGGAAAAGTAGGCTAAAGAGATAGTCAAGATTTTTAAAATGCGGATTTCTCCGTCATGCCTTTGAAATTCTATGCTTATTGTATGAAGAGAAAAAAACAAAGACTACCAAAGAATTTGATATAAATTTTGCCTTTTGATGAAATCTACATTTTTTGTGCAATAAGTTTCTTTCCATTTACAAGTTATAAAAAATTCCTTCAGGACGAGACTTAACAGACTATTCACAGAAAAATATAAATGCTGCTGCTGTTGTTTTCTAGTGCCTTGCATCTGGCAATGAAGCCATTAGCATTCGTGCTTTCCAAAATTTTGAACTGTAGTTTTTTCTGATCTCAATGCTTCACAGGTCTTCAAATGTACCTATCATTTGTTATGTAAAACTATCCTTGAATTGTAATCAAATTCATTAGAGCCATATTTGAGATTGTCAGAAATAACTAAATTTCATTTAAAGGGTAGTTTGGGTTTGAGAAGTTTTTTTTAAAAAAATTGTCACATATTTCCAGTGAAATCCTGATATTGAGATTTTGGGTGGAATTCATAACTTCATCTACTTCTACAAGTACACAGTAGAGAAAGTCCTATAAATTACTTTTGTTATCAAGTCTGAGCTGCCCAAGGTTCATATAAGCTAATTCAGGCCTAGGCCCATACATAACTCTAGCTTATAAGCTTCTCTCTGCATTGCTTTTGAAAATGAAGCAACAAGAGACAGCATTAATTGAACACAGTACACAAAGGTTACTCGTAACTTTTCTCTTCTTTTTCAGGTATTCAGCATTCCCCAGCAGTTGGCAGAGCAATTATGGAAATGATACTTGATGGTGGTTTTGATACCATTGACCTTAAACGTATGAGTTTTGATAGATTAATTACAGACATGCCAATCAAAGAGCGAAATATATGGTGATAAATTTTTTATTATTGTACAAATCATTCTTAACAATAAAATAACATTTTGTTCACTGGTTGTCTTTTCCATTTTTTATTGCCTACCTAATTCTAAAATCAACAGATATATAGGAATTTATGTTTGTATAACAGATTGTTAGAAGGAAACAGCTGTTACCAAAATGAATGAAAATGTGATAGCTATACGTATCAGGTAATATTAATGATCTGTGAATGATGTAGCATTGGAATAAATAACAATGAATGGTTTCATTTTACTTTCAATGACTTTTAAATAAAAATTCACCTGAGAATGTAACTTTCACTTGAATTGCTGTGGAGGAGGTCCAAAAATACTTCCACTCTGTTTACTTGCTGTGCGTGAAGGAGCAAATCCCAACATTTTCTGTATATTCTGTAAAGAGGAAAATTTACCTTATCAATAGCTGCACCAATGTCACCTATATTATAATTCATTTTTAAAACAGATGTCAGTACTTTCAATTTTTAAAGTGTATGGCTACATAATGAGAAAACAAGCTATTAACAGTGAAGCAATGCAAATCTATAATTAAAGACTATAAGCTTCACTTTAGTATTTACTGCCAGAAATTTCAAGAACTTGCAGCAAATACTAACAAGGAACCTATCAATATGCTCGTATCACAAACACCTTGTAACTTTTACGAAATCTTTGTGCTATAAGAGGTTCATGTACCAAAAACAAGCTGCTGACCCTGAGTACCCGAAAACAGTTGCGAATATCTTGGAACATATAGGAAATATAATATAGCACTGAAGAGAAGGGATGGACAATCCTGCCGAGGGGCAATTGTCTCCTGAACGCGCTTAACAGTAAGACGATAGTACAGGCTTTCCTTATGCGCTCTGCTTGCTGTGGATATATGTGAGATCACTGTGGATTCAGTTGCTCTGTGTTTCTTTAAAGATTGAAACATGAATCCTGTTAATGTGCTAAAGTTTATGCTACCTCATTTTCACGAACATGGTTTTTCTTTGGGAGTAATAAGTCCGGAAGAAATTACATTTAGCTGACATATTAATTTGTTAGAAACTAATCCTATGGGTTTTGGCATTATTCTGAAAACAACTCTAGACGTAAATGCAGTAGAAGAAAATGAAGATAGTCACAGTTGTGACAACTCATCTTCATTCTCACAATCAGCGTGTCACATTCACCCTCCAAGTACAAGTGGTATAATAGAACCAGGTTTGAATCCTGTGATGGAATCTAGTGACTAATAATGCAGACCGATCTACAAAGAATTCCATAAGTTATAGATATGTTTGCAGTCCGCAGAAAAAAGATAAAGAGGATATCAGCATTGAGTATAAAAGAAATGTTTCTTTTTGGTGGGAAGCAACGTCATTCATTGACCAATGTGCATAGAAGATTTCGTTTGGTGACGCCAGCAAGGCAACTGTATACATGGAAGAAACAATTGGAAACCGCGCTGTTGAGCATAAAAAGTATTTGTATGGTAAATTATTTGCATACTTTGTAGAAGCACGAAGAGCAAAGGAAAGACGTAACCGACCAAGATTTAAAGCTTTGGGCCTTGGAAATTTATTTGGCAGGGTAAATTTTAGAGCATCCTCTACTTGGCTCTCTCATTTCATAAAAATCCCATACAATTAAAAGCAGGAAGATAAAAAAATGAATTTCACAAGCATTCATAAAAGAAAAAGAAAATCAACAAAGTAGCAGAAAGGTTTTTGCTAACAGCGAGAGTGTTAACTGCTTTTCTTGGATTCAGGGGGCCTCAAAATATATTTCCGGTGAAATCTTGACATCTTATTTTTGGGTGGAATACAATACTTCCCCTACTTACTACACACAGTAGAGAAAGTAAAAAGCGGCCAGAAAAGCAGTTTTTGAAAAAGGTACACGCACATCTGCATGTGCATGTCTGTAATTTTGCATCTCTTAAGGATGCAATACAAAGATTTTGAAGAAAATTCCTCCAAAGTCAACTGCATGCATCATTCATTGTGGTGGTTGGCCTTGTCCCTACTGATGGTTTGATGAATCTCTGCATAAATATGTTGCTTGGTGTTTTGTTATTTTTCACATGTAAATGTTTTCCCAAAATACTTTTTAGTATCAGATTTCATTTAGGGGGTGCAGGTCTCCCCAAAAATACCAAACTACTGTCAATTTGTCTTCCTGACGTGTTCTTTTGTTTTTGTTTTCCCAATGCAGATTTTTTTGCAGCTGCAGCTGGCATATTCCTGATTTGTTCTCCAGTGGGATATCATCTTTTAATTCAGAATTTAATATATTTTTGTTGGAATAACTGTTTTTGGCACCAAAATAATGTTATGCTGCTTGAAGTTTATCTGAAACTTGGGAATGCTGTTGGGGGTATGTAAATTTCTTGATCTTCTTTTTTTTTTCATTAGGGGTGAGCGAGCCAGTTTCTTTTACTCTGTTTATCTTCTTATGAAAGTGTCCATAAACAAAAACCCAATCATCTCTGGTTCCTAAGCTCACAAGTTCAAACCTATCAGAGGGCACCAGTGGCGGCTCGCAGTCAAAATTTTAGGGTAGGCAAAGTGTAACAGTAACAACAACAACAAACAACAACAACAATAATAATAATAATAAACCCCGTTTATCCGAAATATAGGGGGCGAAGTCATTGCGGATAACGCAAACAATATATTGTTTGGTTGTTTAATAAGAGCAGAGTGAATGAGTGTGACTTACGGACGAATTACCGCCAAAACTAAAATCACGAGTGTCGGCAGACTTTTTTCCATGTGCCTCACATGTTGGAAATTTGCAATCATATAATATTAAATCATTATTTTACTGTCAAAATTTATAGTATTTGTTGCAGATAACCGTATTAATTTGTGCTAAACAAAAATTGTTCTTTACATCAAAATTAAAATAATAGTTTAAAAGTCAGTAACTGACTGCACATTAAGTTCACCAACTTCCAAGGGGGGGGGGGGGGGGGCCGTGGCCCCCCTTGCCTCCGTTTCGCGACGCCCATGACTAAAATAGATTAAGAAATTGAAAAATTGTCTGACTGCAGCTTTGTGTTAAATAGCTAAAACACTCCTCTTTTCATTGTCAGTGCGCCGCGAAAGTGAAATTTGTAATAGTTTACTAATTAAGTCGGTCATACTGGTATTGCAATACACTAGCATTACACAGAGTGATAATGACACGATCCAGATCTCTGAGATCTTCGTTCGTGGAGTATGGCTGTTCGGAAAATGTCGCATAAATTCGGATTTGGGCAGGCAAGTGTTCGGACTGCTGGCAGACACGTCTACGCATGCTCGGAGTGCATATACAGATGGAATGTTTCCTTATCCCTGTTCAAGGGCTCCGTACTGAGGAAATGGGGCCGGGCAGGCAGAGGTCAAGCTAGCCTGCTCTCCACTACCCAGGTTCCATGCGTATCATTTCTGCCGCGCGTTTCAAACACGCAGCGCAGTTTTGATGAATCGGAATTGAGATTAAAGGATTTGACCATGCGCTGGTCATTATAACCGAGAAAACTTTTCTTGAACTGCAATTTAGGGTAAAATGACCGTTCAAATGATAAAATGCAGAATCATAGTTAAACATTATTTGTTGATGTATTACGATAGGGTAGGCAATGCCTACCCTGCCTACCCTGAGGAGCCGCGCCTGGAGGGCACTGAACTTTTTTGGGTGTAAAATCCTTAGCATGGCTTCCTTAGGAAGGGAAGTAAAGCTGATGGTTCTGTGTTGTAGATTTATGGCATGTAAAAGAACCTCAAGAGAAGAGGCCTCTCAGCAAAATTAAGTGGTCTTTCATGCCCTGTATAGAATGGGACATTGAGAACATTGTCTTCAGTCACCCAATGGCTGAAGATTACATTGAATGATCTGGAAAATGTTCCAGTTTTCCCAACATTTTATAAGTGGAGGTGAGTGTAAATAAAGTGACTCAAAAAATTGGATTCAAACATGCTGGTATAAGATTGAGAGGTAGAACTGGAACTTAAAAATTCAATGCCACAACTGGGATTTGAATCACAGACCTTCCGCTACCAGTTCGTATTTCTCCTGGTAAACCACAAAGGCAGTCTCACATTTAATGCCATTCTGGCAGTTCGTCACAATAGCTCAATGGTTAGAGCAGCCAACTGGTAAGCGGAAGGTCTGTGGTTCAAATCCCAGTTGTGGCATTGAATTTTTAAGTTCCAGTTCTACCTCTCAAACTTTGCCCACACACGGCTTGTGTGTTTAAAAACACCGTATTTCTCCTGGTAAACCACAAAGGCAGTCTCACATTTAATGCCATTCTGGCAGTTCGTCACAATAGCTCAATGGTTAGAGCAGCCAACTGGTAAGCGGAAGGTCTGTGGTTCAAATCCCAGTTGTGACATTGAATTTTTAAGTTCCAGTTCTACCTCTCAAACTTTGCCCACACACGGCTAGTGTGTTTAAAAACACCAACAGGAGAAATACGAACTGGTTTGAGAATTTAATGCCATTCTGGCAGTTTGTCACAATAGCTCAGTGGTTAGAGCAGCCGCCCGGTAAGCGGAAGGTCTGTGGTTCAAATCCCAGTTGTGGCATTGAATTTTTAAGTTCCAGTTCTACCTCTCAAACATTGCCCACATACGGCTTGTGTGTTTAAAAACACCAACAGTAAGTTTGGTGGCATAAATAAATAATAATTACCATCTGAAGGTTATTTAATCCTGGGACAAAAAGTACTTACAATAGTAAGTCACCATTGGGGTAATTTGTCTCTGATGTGAGACTGCCTTTGTGGTTTACCAGGAGAAATATGAACTGGTTTGAGAATTTAATGCCATTATGGCAGTTTGTCACAATAGCTCAGTGGTTAGAGCAGCCGCCCGGTAAGCGGAAGGTCTGTGGTTCAAATCCCAGTTGCATTGAATTTTTAAGTTCCAGTTCTACCTCTCAAACTTTGCCCACACACGGCTTGTGTGTTTAAAAACACCAACAGTAAGTTTGTTGACATAAATAAATAATAATGCTGGTATAACTTTAAATTTCCCCACTGATTCACATTTTCCTGGCAGAACACAAGGGAATCTCAAATTTTAGATTACATATCCCAAGAGCAACTTACAATCATAGGTACTTTAAGTCCTGAGTTTTTAATTAAATAAATAAACTAGTAACCATTTATAAGAAAATAAGAAAGCTGTGTGTGGGCAAAGTGTGAGAGATGGAACCAGAACTGAAAAATTCAACACCATGGCCAGGAATTGAACCACAGATCTTCCGCTCTAAGTGGTTGGCCAGATTCCATAGACCAAGATACAAGATTTGGTCAATATCATACAAAAAATGACTCCTGTTAATGTCTAAGGAAATTCAGTTATGTAAATTCTTTAGGCAACTTCCCTTTTATCTTTTGGGACTGGGAGTAATGTTCATAACAAAGGGTCAAAAATATGTAATGTGAGGAGAGACAGGATAGACAGTGTCTACCCTAAGTTTTGAGAAAGACATTGTTTTACTCGAGTTTCAGCCTTCCATCACATTTAAGTATAATTATCAGTGTACTCTATTCTATACTCTGTTCACCAAGAGATTAGAGGAGATATAAACAAAGCACCGGTTTGTATCACTCCGCGGCCACGTGCTTTCAGAATGACGCAACACGATTACCTACGCTACGCGTAGGTATCATATGCATTTTCCACTACTAAAAGGATATATTTACTTGATCCAAATAATATGTAGCACATGGAAATTAACTGCTACTTACGTCATCTCTGTCCACAATAATACTTTTTCATTTCCTGCTCACAATCTCGAAACCAATCTCCAGAAGCAGCTTGTGGAGGGAAGTTCATTTTAAATCTGAAAGATCGGGATCAGAGTTAACTGCCAACAGCACTTTGTTTAAGGTGGGTGTTCATTGTTAACAAAGAGTTGGTGAACTTTTCGTCGGATTGCAGATCTCACACTCACAAATTCGTTGCAAACTACATCCACCATTTATCTGGTACGTGGAAGCTTTTGGCTGGGATTTTCACCAACTGACGATTTTTCTTTGCTTGTGTTGTAAATACTTGCAACTGGCACACCGGTAAACTCGAATATCAATTTCATCACGTCTTCGATAGCAAGTTCGGGATATTTCTTGCAGAACTTGTTAAACACGTTCAATATTATTGTCTTTTCACCACTTCGCAACGGTTTGCCGCGCTTATGTTTTACAACACTCACTTATTCCGCCATGTTACTTTCATACTGAATAATGTGCATGCAGAATGAATTAGGCTGGTTACAGATTCACTTAACTGTGTATTCTTACACTTTAACTATGCTTAGTACACTTAGTTCATGCTTTAGCAAACATTAAGTGACAATTCAGACCTCAGTAACAGTATTTCTTATAGGGACTATTTAGACGGCGAAAGCGTCAAGAGGGCGCGCTGTGGTCAAAACGCACGTGGCTTTGTTTACGTCTCCTCTAATCTCTAGATGAACAGAGTATATATATATAACATGCATTATTATACATTAAAAAATCTGATTTGTTGCACTCACATGACTTTCTCTACTCATGTACTAACCATTCTCACAATATCTTACCCTCCTATCTCCTTTGTGTTAGTTGAGATAAACATTTGCAGAAATTATTGCTTATTTCATTGTAGGTGAAGGAGAATATGGGAATACAGTAGGCTTTTAGCAATAGTCAAATGTTTTAAAGCTTGAGATTCCATTCTCTTTGCATAACATATAAAAAACTGAATAGCAATGTTCCATTTAACAGAAGTATAAGTTCTCCAAAACATACACAAATGACGAGGAATAACTCCGAAATGGTTCACTCCACAAAAAAAATTTACTTGGACATAAATTGTGTGTTTTAGCAAGATCTACATTTTTTGTACAGCAAGATTTGGTCTATCTCTCATGGTTTACCAGTTATGCAAAAGTCACCCAGAGTAAATAGGACTTTATGGGCTATAGCCATAAAATTCAAGATATACATTTCATTTGTCATAAAAATATCTCAATGATATGGCATTTTAATCAAAATCATTAGCCATTTTCAAGAAGATCAAAATTTTCAAAAAAATTTCCTTGTAAAGGGTAATTTAGGGTGGGGTTATTTTCTTCAAAATCTTCATGTTGCATCCTTGAAAGACATTAAACTTAACTACCAACTTTGGTTTTTAACAGACTTTTCTTTTTTGAGTTTGCTGTAAACGCACACATGCACACACACACACACACACACACACACACACTTTTTCTAAAAAAAAATTTTTTATTCACGGGGTCTCAAAATATATATTTCCGGTGAAATCTCGACATCAAATTTTTGGGTGGAATACAATACTTCCTCAATACAATACCAGTAGAGAAAGTAAAAAGAGATACTTGGTTCTCTTGTGCTTTGTTTTCCTTATCAAATAAGTGATGTAGTGCAGTGGCACTCTTAAAGAGAGGATGGTGGAGTTCCGCTAAAAGGGCCACTAACAGAGGTGCTCTTAGAAGAACTCCACCATCCTCTCCTCTGATTATTTCCAATTTCACCAGTGAATCCTATCTTTGTTAAGTTTGATCCCTTCCTCCTTCCTTACCTGGCACATAAGCCAATCTTTTACTTTGAGACAGGATATTGTAAGACCCCAAAAAGAAAATCGTTTATGTGAATATTTGTTAAGAGTGTAATTTGTTTTTGGTGTTGGTATAAGTTGGTTAAATGACGAAAACGTGTTACTATTGTTCATTGTTACAAACAATTAAGTTTGTTTAAAGACGTCATAAATATTTCCATATTTAATTTTAATATATATGTATAAATAAAAGAATTATATGTGTTCAATATTAAAAGCGAAAGGAGGATAGCTAAAGATCGCTTCCCTAACAATACGGGAACTATTTTATGGACGCATACGCGGATGTACACAAAAAGAAGTGTGATGCGGTGCCAATTGTCTAGCTAATAGCATCCGTGCCTTTGGTATAGATGGACGCATTTTTATGTGTGCACGTCATAAAATAATGAAAGTAAATTTACTAAGTGTTTAAAGACTGTTAATTTGAGTAAAATAAATGAAACATTAGCTAACTTTAATAAGTTAGTTAATACAAAGTGTGCAATTAAATGAAAGGACGTAAAACAGACGAAGTGTAAAGTGATAGAAAACACATTTAGCAAAATATCGCTAAATTTTCAGACATTAAATCTCGGCGATGCTAGGGAAGTCGCTCCACTGAAATAAAAGACTTGCTACTGTGATACGATTTAAATACTGTGAACAAGAAAGTGCGAATAAAATATTTCACTAAAGTTAACCCCGAGTGTATGTTCATTCCATCCAGTACCATGAACCGAGATAACGAAAGAGTCAAAAGCTCTTCGTAAATTATAAAAACAGAACCAACTTCAACTCTTTTACTATCTTCCACTTTACAAAACAATACCAAAAAACCAACTCAATAATTAAATTGTTAGGGCACAAGAAGTCATGAAGTCCAACATACACTATTTTAATTCTACGTTAAAGAAAAAGAGCTATTTACTTTAATTCTCTGAGCAGTACTATCAACAAATCTACAAAGCTTAAAGTATTCAATATTTTTGTATAATAAGAAGAAATTATGAAATTTGCATATAAAATGAAATTTTACCACAAAGCTAAAGCACAGAGAAAGGGATTTTACTATTTCATTCAGTTTATCATGAAGAATTAATCACCTGTTAAGGTTTGGAAGGAAGAAAAGAAAAATGTGCTTCTATGGAGTTACTTATTAGTTTATTACTCACCTGACGTATTGACATTGTGCAAAGTATATACAGAAATATAAAGGAACACTCAGTATAATCATCTCCTGGAAGATTTCTATGTGACAATCCCTGTATCCATGAGATAGGAACAAATGGAAGTCTTGCCACAACACGTCCATCAAATCTGAACAAAAAATATCAGAATATGTAACTAGATTTCTATAGCTTTACATTAAACTGAATAACTGTTATTCATCTGTTTCAATTTAGAGAATAGAGCATGATAGGTTGGCATAAGAAATCAAATGATCAAATATTAATACTTACATGCTATTAAACATGCTTAAAAGTGCTGTAAATGCAAATCCTATTGCAAACATGGATTTCATCTTAACAAGCGACAAATCTCTGTTATTATTCTTTAACTTCTCTTCTTCTCTTTCTATTTTTTTCTTGTGTTGTTTGTCTAAGGAATCACCATGTGCTTCTTTCCGCTTCTCCACTGTAAAACATAAACATTCAAAATTTAGAGCATTTTGGTGAATACTGTTTAGGATGGATTTCAAAGAAAAAGATGTCTCCAGCTTCTCACGATCTGTTAGATGACTATAATATTCCTGCAAAGATTGAAACATACAATATCTGCAAAATTTACCATCAATTCATATTCTTAAATATATCATTCATTGGGGAATTTTCTTGTTATATGCACCATACTACTTCACTCCACTTGTTCTCAATACATAAATCTCCCTTCACATCCCACAACATTGAATATACAGTAGAGTCCTGCCAACCCAAACCCCAAAAACCTGCCTAATCCAAACAGGGCTAGGAAAAAATATTTACCAAATTTATTTTGAATTTTAAAACAGGAAAAAATAAAGCTTAAGATTAATCTAGTTTTTCCAACTGAAAACATAAATTTATTAACACATAAAAACATTAAATAAATGCTACAGGAGTAAACAGTGAATCTATTGGCAATCTTGTACACAAAAAACTGAAGGCCTAGACCTACTAACAATGTGCATAACAAAGTTTGAATGCAATTTTTTTTATGTTTTTGAGCCTCTGAATATAGTTATAAAATAAATTACAGCATGCTGTACTAATTTCCTATTTTCCATCATTTTAATACATAACCCAGAGATGCTTAAAGTCAATGTGTTGTCGTATTTGATGAAAATCCACCTAATCTGAACTTTTGCTAATCCGAACAAGGTTCAGTGCCAATTAGTTTGGATTAGAGGGACTATACTGTATTTCTAACCTAAAACATAGCCCACTACATATCTGACCTGCACGCTCTGACTTTGTGCATTGTCACGTGACCTTCTGCAGGCAAGTTTGTTCTGTGGGCCAGACATTATTGATGATGTGTTGTAACTTGCCATTATTTCACAGAAGCATTGTTTCTGGTGCATATATTTTAAATATTTTACACAAAACATGATATAGTTTTACACTTCTTTGGATTGCAAAATACATTGGGATAAGTAATAACATCCTGTTATTAGTACATTGTGGAAGTGAGTTTGATTATGAGTGGCACAAGTCAACTTTGAAGTAACTGATAGCTATTTTTATGTTTTGCAGAGAGACGTATGGTATAGATATCTAAAACGAGGGGCGTTTTCTTTATATTTCCAGAGATATAATGCCTTTCAAGTGTTCTGTACCTGGGCATAGGTCAAATTATGAGCCTCCTTATGTAACCTGCTTTTGGTTTCCCAGGGACGAAGAGCGATGATCTTAGGGGATATGCAATATTTACAATTATGTGAGTCTCAAGAGCAGCTTTTGTGTCCATTGCACTGGCTGAACATGGGCTCACAGTATTGTGTAAATGCAGTAATTTCTTTGAAAACCTCTATTTTAGTTTCATGGCTGAGGCAAGGAAATCTGTCTAAAAGAGTACCCTTTTCCTTTCATAATAAGTTATAAATCAATGTACCAATTTTTCTCTGTATTTAAATTCTAGCTTTTATTCTATGCCATTAATTGCTGATTCAATAATTAAAATTACCACATCAATCATATACAAAATTCACATAATTTCTTTGGAAGATAAAAAATTGTCTATGCATGCATCAGTCCTAATCTATTGATTTTTATTGCTGGTGCATTAAACACTGTTTGGAGTGAAATAATTAATAATTTAGGTTTGACAAAAAATTCAAATGTTTATGTCATAAGCCTTTGGAGACTGAAGATTCTACAAGTTTTACCTATCATAGCTGTTGAAATTTATAAAGAGGACCTGACTTTGCCTTCACATCACATCTTTCAGTATTTTTACTGAGCTAATAAATATGTGACAAGCCTTAATATATTACCAGCAGTAGGTAATATGAGCAATGCTAGCTTTTATTTTCACTCTTTCAATACATATTTTTAAGAGTTTATCATGAATGTGTATTGACTTGCAGAATGCTAAACAATGAACAGTAACGCTTCTGTGGATCATGGCGGTTGGCAATGGAGGACTCTAGGATGGCGCCCTCCCAATAAATAAAAATAAGAAAGAAAAGGTAGCATTACATCAACAGGGAAGATAGTGGATGAATTTTTGAATACCACAACTTTTAAACTGATTTATAGTAAAGAAGATCCCACAACCTTCATACATTACTCTGGAGCAGGCAGTAACCGAGACCTCTTGTTAGCTACAACAGATATTGTTTCAAAAATTAAAAAACAAGTTATAGAAGATCCAAGTTCTGGTCACAGAGCAGTAATTGCTGATATAAAACTAGAGAATACAAATAACAGTCAAGGTCTTATGAATCTGTATTGGAACTTCAAAAAAGCAGATTGGAACAAATATAAAACTGAATTAGAACATAAATTTAAAGAACAAACAAACTCACAGCTGCATGACCAACCAGATCATATGAACAAAAATTTCTGTAAAGTCATCCTAGAAACCGCAAAAAAACATTCCTCGTGGAACAATTAAAAATTTCAAACCCTTTTGGAACCCCCAGTTAGAAGAACTGAAAAAGCAAAGGGATATAGTTAGACTATAGCTGAACAAACAAAAAACATATTGGATACACAAATATGGCGAAAGAAATGTGCCTCACTAAAAAAAGAAATTAATACTGCTAAAAGGAATCACTTTAATAATTTCTTAGAAAAAATGGATTATAGGACAGATGGTAACAAAGCTCATAAGTTCATAAAAAATCTCAAGGACAGGAAAGAAAACAACAGCACACCTATCATACACAACAATAAAATGTTAGTAAATGATGCAGTCATAGCCGAAACATTCAATAAATATTAGGCTATTTCACATAAAGTAACAAGAAATAATAAAAAGGAACGTAAAGAATTTAAGAAAGATTTGAAACAAGAAAGAGAATGTGATCCTAACACTCAATACAATATCTTTTATCAAAATTTTAATATACAAGAACTGAACATTGCAATTAATAATCTAAAAAACAAAAAGTCTCCTGGACCCGATCACATACATCCAGAGTTCATAAAAAACCTTGGAAAAACAGCAAAACAACTACTACTGAAACTCTACAATCTATCCTGGAAAACCACTGTACCTGCTGAATGGCGAAAAGCAATAATTGTCCCACTCTTGAAAGAAGACAAAACAGCATCAGAAATAAAAAATTATAGACCAATAGCTCTTACTAGCATAGTAGCAAAAGCGATGGAAAGAATGGTGTCAAACAGGTTAAATTGGTTTCTAGAATCACAAAATTTAATATCCCCATGTCAAGCTGGATTCAGAGAGTTCCACTCTACAAATGAACAAGTCTTTCTTCTCAGTCAAGAAATCAAAGACTCCTTCAATAGAAAAGAAGATAATTTATCAGTTTTTATTGATTTCCAAAGTGCATATGATTCTATATGCAGAACAAAACTACTAAAGAAAGTAAAAAAATAGGGATACAAGGTCCAATGTTTTCATGGCTATGTCATTTCCTAACACAACGCTTTATTGCAACCAGATATGGAAGAAGTATATCTAAATACAAACAAGTACACCGTGGCTTACCACAAGGTGCAGTGCTCAGCACAACACTTTTTAATATATTTATTACCAATCTGTCACAACAAATAAAGAATCAGGTGTGAAGTGTGCACTATTTGCTGATGACTTAGTAATGTGGACTTCAAAACCAAAAAGCAAAAGTACAGAACTAGAAAAAACCATGCAACAATCCTTAACCAACTTACAAAGGTGGACCAAAGAAAATTTAATGACTGTTAATACAACAAAATCAAACTACCAAATCTTTTCACTAAGAAAAAAACCACTAAAAATAAAACTAAATTTTGAGGGTCAACAATTACCAGAAACAAAGGAAGCAAAGTATTTAGGAGTTACATTTGATACCAAACTTACATGGACCACACAAATAGAAAATGTAATACAAAGAGCAGAGAGGCGCCTTTCACTGTTAAAACGTCTAACAGGAATGAAGTGGGGATGTTCCAGAGCAACTCTTAACATAACATACAATGTACATATAAAGCCATTATTTACTTACTGCAGTGAAGTTCTTGTAACAGCAAACACAAAAAAAATTCAAATCTTTCAAAACCAAAGTCTGAGATTAATTACAGGTGCTATCAAAACCACACCAATAGCAGCTATGGAAATACTAACCAACCAATACCCCATTGAATGCGAAATAGAAAAAGTGGCTCTTATTCATCACGAAAAGTTGATCAGACTCCCATTCAAGACATGCAACAAGAGAAATTTTACACATACACTGAAGACTCAAGAGAGCTTTCTTTCCAAAATTCAAGACATCAGGAAGAATGTACACCTTCCTAATTCAAAGGAAAACTTCATATCGAAAGTCAATCCGACACATACATTAGACAACACATATTATTTACACCTGACAGAAGAAGTTAAGAAAAGTGATAATCCAACTAGTGTTCTAAAATTATGGACATTAGAGACAATCCATACTAGATTTCCAGAACATGAATGGCTCCATATTTATACTGATGGATCATTGATATCAAACCAAGATGGAGCAGGTGCTGGAGTCACACGTCACCTCTTTTCCTATTACAAATCTTTAAGTTATGGAACTACTAAATTTGATGGAGAAATTGAAGCAATTCAAATGCCCCTACAAAATCTTTTGTACAGAATTTCATATTTTCAGCAAGCAGTTATTCTCTCAGATTCCAGGACAGCAATTATAGCAATTACTTCCAAGTTGTCACCATAAAACCAAACAATTATAGAATGTTGGAAAATCCTTACCCATCTAACAGCACTTCAAAAACACCTAGTCTTCCAATGGATACCAGCTCACTGTGGACTGAGTGGTAATGAGAAAGCTGATTTTCTTGCAAAAAAGTGCACCAGAGGTGTACAAAAATCTAGTTAATCTACCATTTTATGCAGCTAAAAGATTAGTCAACTCTGAATTCAAAAAAGTTATTGCAAAATATTACTATGAAAAATCAAAGAATAAAAGATAGGAACTACCAAACATTCAAACAGTAATTCCTGAGTATCCTCGAAAAACAGCAGTTGCAACCTTCAGGTTGATTACAGGACATGATTGTCTGGCAAAACATTTAAACAGAATTGGGATATATTCTTCACCACTCTGTCCTCTATGTGATCTGCAAGAGGAAATGGATCGAGACCACCTTCAAATATGCCCGACCACTTCTAGTGCCCCATCCATTAGTGAAAAATATTGGAGAGCAAGAGGATTAATGACTTCATTGTCAGAAATCCAGCATTAGCTAACAACAACATCAAAAGCATTACTTCAAATATCCTTGACATCAGATTTCAGGCCAAAATACATTTGTAAACTTCCTGTTTCTATTTACCCATTTTGTTTCACGGAAAATGTTTTTACACTGCTAATATGTGGAAGAGTACCGGGGTTTTAATTACGGATACAGTTTCGGACTGTAGGTCATCCCTCTGGGAATGTTTGCATCTTATAGATACTGCCAGCGGTGCGAGGAGGTGCTGAGATGGCTTGACTAGGCGGAGGGGTGTGGAGAGGCATGACAATCCGGGCAGCACCCGAGTGGAGGGGGAAAGAGCCTGCAATAATCTTTCTTGGAAATTTCTGACTGCTAACAGTGCTACCATTCGTATACATACATACTCCTTCCACTTAAATTGAATTTTGTAATTTAAATTGATTGTAAATGAAATTTAGTTCTGAACTAAATTAACTCTATCTGTACCATTTAAGGTACAGTGTTGCACATTTGCGATAAAACAATATCAAGAAAGTATATTAATACTACATTCATGTTGGTAATTTTGCTAGCATGACACATTGAATACATATTACGTCATAATACAATTCACTCAAACTAAGTAGTAATGGTTAAACCACGGTTAAACAAACCCAGTTTTACCAGCGCTTTTGAGTGGTGTCATGATCTGAATCTTCATAGGGATTGTGAAATAAATTAAATTAAACCATCAACAGTGTAACTAGCATACTTAGTGTGGGTGTAATGAGTTTTGCGTCTCGACTGGAACTTAAGCAGCTCAGGCCGCCAAGACCAATGCTGAATATAGAACAAATTCAAAATCTGATTGATGATCAGATGGAAGGTAATGCATAGCAATGATTTATATGATTAATTTTCTTTTCACATATCTTTGGATGAAATTCAGAATTAGCTGTCATGACCATGTGCTAATTTTGAAAATATCATATTATGCTGCCCTCCCAAATTTATGAGCCACAAGCCGCCACTGCTGTGGATTAAAGTAACAGAATATTCTAATTTATTATATATTTACACCTAATGAGTGGAATAAATATACTTGTAGCCAATAATGATTCTATATCCAGTTTTGCAATTTTTCATCCTCCTTTTTCTGTTATAATGCAACATGAAATGTTTTGCACTTGGTTTTAAGCTTAAATCATAATTGTTTAATACTACTTTCACATTTAAAACCATTGGTGTTCTTAATTTATAAGCAGCAAACTTCCTTGATAAAACAGATTACTGTTCAGAAACAAAAGATTCTCTAGCTGTTTATTTTCATCCAATTTGAAGTCAAGCTTTTAAAGGAATATAAAGCTGAAGATAATAAAATGTATAGAGTATAAAGAATATAAAGGTAAAGCACTTCAAAAACACCTAGTCTTCTAATGGATACCAGCTCACTGTGGACTGAGTGGTATTGAGAAAGCTGATTTTCTTGCAAAAAAGGGTACCAGCAGTGTACAGAAATCTATAGTTAATCTACCATTTCATGCAGCTAAAAGATTAGTCAACTCTGAATTAAAAAAAAATTACTGCAAAACATTACTATGAAAAATCTGATGTGTTGCACTCACATGACTTTCTCTACTCTTGTACTAACCATTCTTACAAACTCTTATTCCTATATCTTCTTCGTGTTAGTTAAAATAAACATTTCTACAAATTATCTTATTGCTTATTTCCTTGTAGGTGCAAGGGGAATATTGGAATACAGTAGGCTTTGTGCGATAGTCAAATCTTTTAAAGCTTTGAGATTCCGTTCTCTTTGTACACGTAACATATAAAAAAGTGAACAACGATGACCCATTTCACGAAAGTTCCAAGTTTTCCGAAACTCACACACATAACAAGGTATATCTCCGAAATGGTTCACCCTACAATAAAATTTATTGAGACATAAATTGTGTATTTTAGCAAGATCTACATTTTTTGTATAGTATAATTTGGTCTATCTCTAACGGTTTACCAGTTATGCAAAAGTCGTCCAGAGTAAATACGACTACAGGGGCTATAGCCAGAAAATTCAAGATATACATTTCATTTGTCATAAAAATATCTCAAACATATGATATTTTAATCAAAATCGTTGGAGCCATTTTCAAGAAAATCAAAATTTTCAAAAAAATTTCCATGTAAAGGGTTGTTTAGGGTGGGGCTATTTTCTTCAAAATCTTCGTGTCACATCCTTGAATGACATTAAACTTAAATACCAACTTTGGTTTTTAACCGACTTTTCGTTTTTGAGCTATGCTGTCCACAGGCTGACAGACTGACAGACACACAGACACACACACGGACCTTTTTCTAAAAATGCTTTTTTTGGATTCAGGGGGCCTCAAAACATGTATTTCCGGTGAAATCTCGACTTCGAATTTTTGGGTGGAATACAATACTTCCCCTACTTACCAGTAGAGAAAGTAAAAATCAAAGAATAAAAGATGGGAACTACCAAACATTCAAACAGTAATTCCTGAGTATCCTCGAAAAATGGCAGTTATGAAGGTTATTTAATCCCGGGAGATAAAGTACTTGCAATAGTAAGTCATCATTGGGGTAACTGTCTCTGATGTGAGACTACCTTTGTGGCTTACCTGTAAAAATACGAACTGGTTTAGAATTCAATGTCACTCTGGCAGGTTGTCACAGCAGCTTAATGGTTAAAGCACCCGCCTGGTAAGTGGAAGGTCTGTGCTTCAAATCCCAGCTGTGACATTGAATTTTTAAGTTCCAGTTCTACCTTTATAATACAAGGAGTTTATAATATAGTGAAATTTAAAATGTTTTAGAAATATGTAAATATGACTTCGTAACTAGTGAATTGTGTCTTTTAAATGGGATTTCAGTTGGTGACTTATTTGCAGTATCGTCGAAATTGCCATTTCTAACAGGCATATATTTCTTTTATCTTTTTTACAGTTTAAGTGAATCAAAATTGAGAAATATTAACATAGATCAGAACTCTGGCATTGGATGTCATGATTGTGACCCACTTACAGTTGTTGCCATATTGAAAACCATGCTCAAGCCTGTAGTGTAGTGGGTTGTGACTAAACCATTGAAGTTTTTACGCATGCACGTGCGCATGTGCATGCGCACCCACTCACACACACACACACACAGAGGGCATTAATGAACTACATTAAAATAATTTCAGACATTGTAGATGTGATTGATATAAGTAATTTGAGATAAGCAACGCATGGTCTGCAACTAAATCTAATGCAACTATAATCTTCGCAAAACTTAAAGGCATATGGAGGCGGGGCGTACTGCGGACTCCAGCGAATTCTACGCTTACCCCTCCTACCAGCGCTGCCGAATGTGGTGCATGCATGTCACACAAGCTTATGTTCAGACCGTCTGCTGGTACACGCACTACGCTTGGCAACAGCGCTCTGCTTGAGCATTGGCCAGCATTCACATGCCTTTAACTTTTGCGAGCGGTATATGGGTCAATCCATGTCAAATCGAACACCCGTAAAACACGACTTTTTCGTAGGGGTTCAACATTTTTTTATGAATAATAGGCATCAAATAAGGAGATATAAAATCATTTGTTACTCTAAGGTCATATAAAGTTGAGAGTTGGGGTTTGGCGCACTGGAAAGGTTAAATATAAAACTTTTGACAACTTTCGATCAATCATTATTACACATAAATTTTGGACTGTTTTTTGACGGTATATTTTGTAAAACCAAAAATAGAATTTAAATCAATGTGTTAAAAATCTAAAAAAAAAAAATACACACTATTCCCTGACATTTTATCTATAAAATAAGATGTTGAAAACTATGGAGTTGTATTAGTGCATTCACTACAATTTTTTTTCTGGAGGCATGCAAGCACGCACAGACGAGTAACAAGCCAGGTGACTGCAGACAGCATGCGAATTGTCGCATCAGCTATGCTACTCAGATAACTTCTCACTAAGGCAGTACAGTCCATACAGAAAAATATCTCCACAATGTACCTTCTTTCTGATACTCCTGTGGCATCTGATACTTGCATTTGAACTTTTGATTTTTTTTGAAAAAATCTTCTGATGTAAACAGTCCTTTGCTTTTAGCTTCTTCCTTCATACATTTGAAATAATTTCTCTACTCTGTGTAATGTTTTGGTCCCTAATTTAGAACGGACAGGTGGCATAATTGATTTACACTATGATCAATGTCTCACAAATTCACTATATTCACTCTTTATCGCAAAGATCTATGTCTTCAACTGCACGCTGCACTAAAAGGCACCTTTGAATTAGCAAGACTGTCTCAGATCATGCAGACATTATTACCTTCCCCCTCCCTCCCATGTGCATGGTTTCATTCACAGAATTATACAATATGAGCTGATGAAACAAACAAAAGCTATGAATTCGCCAACAGGACTTCCAGCCAAGGTCAGGGGCCAAGAACGATGGGTCCAGCTGTGCTTTAAAATTATACTCCTTCATTTCTTTGTCTAAAACTGAAGCTTTAGTGAAACAATTTTCTTTCGAAGAAGGAGATAAAGCTGTGTGTTGTATGGAAACATTAGTTTAAAATGCATATTTTAAAAACGTTTTGAAGATGCTAATATTGTACATATAATAGTGTCACCTAGCAGTGTTCTCCTTACTGTACTGTTGTAACATTCATGGAACCTTAAGCAGTGGACAGTTGCCGTAATGGAAGGTGGCAATTTGTGCGAGGTTACTGTAGCTGTCACCGCTGCCTCGCAACTCCACTGCACTAATTTGAAAAGTTAATTACAACTGAACTATTAGAGACTCCATTCTGATTTTTTCAGAGAATATTGAATAAACTTCATTGTATTTTAGGTTTTTTCTCCAGATTTTTAAATGGTCAAGTTTATGTTATCTAACTTTGAAACTTTAATCGTATAAAATATAATATAAATAATAATTAATACAATTTTCTAATAAGTACCTCACGAAATACTGCGATTTATCTTTAATTTGAGCCAAAGATCAAGTAATTTGCTTCATTACAATCGGAGGAATGATTGATCGAAGAGTGAGGAGCGCGCGAGTTTTGGGACATTTCAAAAATTAATATCTGCCAAAATAAAATTTTTATATAAAACGAAGAAACACGGGTCAAATATATTTTGTTCCAAAACACCAAAAAAAAATTTTCAAGAAAATCTGAGAGATCAAGGTAATTTTTTGCCATATTTTGTTCGATTTCACGTGGAATGACTCATATATGGTATTAAACATATTGGTATCAGATGCTAATAAGTTGGTGTGAAAGCAATGCCAGGTGACAGATGGGCTAAGATAGTCTTTAAAACTGCTGCCTGAGTATAGAAATGTGTTGTTAGCTAATGCTGGATTCTTGACAGTGAAGTTATTAATCCTCTTGATCTCCAATATTTTTCATTGATGGATGGGGTGCTAGAAGTGGTTGGGCATATTTGAAGGTGGTCTCGATCCATTTCCCCCAGATCACACAGAGGACAGAGTGGTTAAGAATATATACCAATTCTGTTTAAATGTTTTGCCAGACAATCATGTCCTGTAATCAACCTGAAGGTTGCAGCTGCCGTTTCTTGAGGATACTCAGGAATTAATGTTTGAACGTTTGGTAGTTCCCATCTTTTATTTTTTGATTTTTCATAGTAATATTTTGCAATAATTTTTTTGAATTCAGAGTTGACTAATCTTTTAACTGCATAAAATGGTAGATTAACTATAGATTTCTGTAAGCTGCTAGTACCCTTTTTTGCAAGAAAATCAGCTTTGTCATTACCACTCAGTTCACAGTGAGCTGGTATCCATTGGTGTTTTTGAAGTGCTGTTAGATGGGTAAGGATTTTCCAACATTCTATATTTATTTGGTTTTTGGTGACAACTTGGAAGTAATTGCTATAATTGTCGCCCTGGAATCTGAGAGAATAACTGCTTTATGAAAATGTGAAATTCTATACAAAAGATTTTGTAGGGCCATTCGAATTGCTTCAATTTCTCCATCAAAGTTTGTAGTTCCATAACTTAGATTTGTAATAGGAAAAGAGGTGACACGACTCCAGCCCCATCTCGGTTTGATATCAATGATCCATCAGTATCCATATGGAACCATTCAACTTCCAGAAATCTAGTACGGATTGTCTCTAATGCTAATAATTTTAGAACACTAGTTGGGAGTATCACTTTTCTTAACTTCTTCTGTCAGGTGTAAATAATATGTGATGTCTAATGTTTGTGTCGGATTGACTTTATATATGAAGTTTTCCTTTGAAGTAGGAAGGTTTACATTCTTCTTGATGTCTTGAATTTTGGAAAGAAAGCTCTCCTGAGTCTTTAGTGTATGTGTAAATTTTCTCTTGTTCCATGTATTGAATGGAAGTCTGATCAACTTTTCGTATTGAATAAGAGCTGCTTTTTCTATTTCATATTCAATGGGGTACTGGTTGGTTAGTATTTCCATAGCTGGTATTGGTGTGGTTTTAATAGGACCTATAATTAGTCTGAGACTTTGGTTTATAAAGATTTGAATTATTTTTGTATTTGCTGTTACAAGAACTTTGCTGCAGTAAGTAAACAATGGCTTTATATGTTGTAAACCTGCTAATTAGGCTCGACTAGGAGCATTATACTCAGAGATAAAGCTACTTTGGTACCGGGAAGAACTAGGCAGGTTTACATTCCATTATTAAGTTAATCTCCACCATCTTCTAACAAATCAAAACAGAACATTTAATTTAGATTACTAAACAAGTGGAGTTACAATTACTAGAACAGTTTACATACCAAATACCTGTGTTCACTGTACGGAGAAACGTCGTGTTTCATGGTTAACATAACTCACTTAACTGCATGCCCACTGGGCCAGTGCCCAGGAACACAGGCGAAACCCGTCCTTCACTTAGGAAGGCTGTTCACCCAGAGAGAAAGGATCTAGCCTCGACCTTCTACAAACCTGCTTTCCCCCCACCACTGGCCTGGTTATTCCCAACCTAAGTAAACTTAATTACTGCCTCTGTGACACCATAGAGAAAGGGAATACCACAATATATACATTGCATCTTGTGTTAAGAGTTGCTCTGGAACATCCCCACTTAATTCCTGCTAGACGTTTTAACAGTGAAAGGCGCCCTTCTGCTCTTTGTATTACATTTTCTATTTGGTCCATGTAAGTTTGGTATCAAATATAATATACTTTGCTTCTGGTAATTGTTGACCCTCAAAATTTATTTTTATTTTTAGTGGCTTCTTCCTTAGTTTTTTTTTTTTTTTATTACATTGACTGCAAATTTACAATCTGTTCTTATCAGAACATTCAGTAAATGAGTTACAAGTAATGAATGGAACACTAAAGGTAGCTAAATCGAAATGGTAGGTTCAAAATGTTACAGCACTGTAGACAGTCAACCATAGTACTGTTATCTAGCAGATTTGTGGCAAGGACGTTAGGATGGTTACTTAAGTGCTGCTGATATTGGAGATTACAGGATATAATTTCTTCTTTTATTGTTGGAGTGTGTAGACGTTATGCAGTGTGACATTGGACACATACCATGGTGCTTTTGGCAGCCAATGAGGAGTTTTGGATTCAAATCTTCGTAGTATGTCAACATTGGATTTACTGGCACTTCCCTAAAGTTCAATACCATAAGTTCATACAGGTCTAATAATGGTCTTGTATATTAATATTTTGTTGTAGAGAGGCAGATGAGATTGTTTGTTCAGCATCCAATATAACAGCTGGAATTTTAGTTGTGCTTCTTTGCTTTTCGTTGTAATGTGGTGTTTCCATGTTAGATGTTCATCCAAGTGCAATCAAAACTTAAGGGCATGTTTCACAACAAAGAAAATGTGATATGATGAGATTTAACTGGATTTGCCTGTATTCTCCATTTTATTAGCTTTTGCCTAAGATATTTTGAGGCTATATGAGGATTTTCATGTGAAGTGAGAATGGTGATGTCATCTGCAAAAATTGCTGTTCTGGTGTGTTCAGTTGTTGGTACATCATAAGTACAAAGAAGGTACAAAATCAGCCCAGGAACACTACCTTGTAGGATGAGGAAGTAATTTTATTTTGTGTAGAAGACTGGTATGCCATACCTTGTCAAATGCCTGTTGTATATCACGGAAAGCTGCAGTACAGTAGCATCGTGATTGAAATGATTCTGTTATCATATTTACCATTCCATGGGCTTGTTCAACTGTCAAATGGTGTTCTCGAAAACTAAACTGGGTATCAGGTATTGTTGTAGAAAGTAAAGATTTCAATAGTTGGAGGAGCTTCTCAAATACTTTGGACAAAACAGGCAATAAACTTATTGGTCAGTATGATGTTTCAGTTGGGTTTTCCCAGGCTTCAGAATGTTAAATTATTTGTCCCACACTTTCCACTGACTGGGGAAACAATGAAGAATAGAATTAAAAATAGATGTCATAAATGCGTAAGACTTTTTAGGAGATTCTGATAGAATTTTACCAGTAATAAGGTCATAACCGGGACTTTTTGTGGGGTTAATGTGTCTGTTTATTGTGATATTCACTTCATCTGAGGAGAACGGCTGAATAGGAAGTGACAGTTGTAGTGGAGTAGAGAGGTATTCACTAATTTCTTCTTCAGAAGAGCTTCTCTTAGTCACCAGTTCAAAGACAGATGCCAAATGTTCTGCAAATCGTTCAGCTTTTTCCTTATCACTTCGAGCCCAGCTATTGTCTTTATTCCTTATTGGTGGAATATGTGATTTAGGTTGCTGCAATCTTCTCATTGCTTTTCAAAGTGAGGGCTTACAATCAGGTGTTGCAGTTGGGGTCAAAGACTGAAAATACTTGGCAACTGATTCATTTTTTGTAGAATAATTATTGTCCTCGTAATCGCTGGAAAGCTTTGTTAAAAGCGTTTTTGTCCTCAGGGTGTCGGGTGCATTGCCATACTCGTTGTAGCTTTCTTTTCTCTTCTATTTTTGATATAATGTCTTGTGGATATTGTTTTAAAGTATTATATATTAGAGGCATAGAATCCCAAGCCACTTGTTGTAAAGTAGATGTTAAAATGTTCAACGGCCTCATCTATGTTCTTGCTGGTTTTCAAAGGTAAATTTGCTGATAGATTTTCCTGGACTCTAAGGCGAAAATGTTCCCAATTGGTCAATTTATTATAGAGCTTTGGTGATGCACAATATTTTATCATCATGGAGCTCATTGTCAAGAGCACAGGACAATGATCTGATGATAAATCAAAATTGTTGCTTAAATCAAGTTTTTCCAAGGACACTTCTTTCATTATGAAAAAGTCTAGAAGATTTGGAAGTTTTAATGCATCTGTTGGCCAATAAGTTGGTTCTCCAGTGGAAGCTGGTATAAGGTTGAATTCCTTTATGCTCTTAAGAAGTTCAGAACCTCTTGGTGAATTAAAGCGACAACCCCATTGTTGATGCTTTGCATTGTAATCTCCACCTGCAATGAATCTTGTACCAATAGATTTAAAGAAGATAGAAAATAATTGCAGAGTTACTCGTATTTTGTGTTTAGGTGGACAGTAAATTGCAGAGAGTGCTAACTGACCCCAAATATCTGTTAGCATAATAGATGTGGCTTGGATGTGTTCTGTTTTAAATTTGGGTAAAATGTGGTGTATGATTTTATTACTATAATGACTGCACTCCCTCCATGAGCAGTGCCTTCGGGGTGCTGGGTATTATAAATAGTGAAGCCTGGTATGTTCAAATAACTTCTTTCTGTGAAATGTGATTCTGAAATCAACATTACATCTATATTATGTATACATAGAAATAATACTAGTTCTTGTCTATGTTGACTTAAACCATCAGCGTTCCAGAGAGCTATTCTACACTGAAGTTCCATTATTTGAGTTTGGATACAATTACAGATCACTTATTAGTGAAGACATCTGTTCTACTGCTGTTTCAAGCTGTTGTCAAGTCTGAGAAAGGATTCTTTTATAATTTGGTTGATGTCAGATTCAGTATGCTTGGTTATTTGATCATAGTTTAAAGTGAGTACATCAGGAGCTGGAGAAGAGTTTAATGGTGGAAAAGTTGATGCGTTTAGTGGTGGAAAATTTTATGCGTTTAGAGCAGGCGAAGATGGTAAGGTTCTAGGAGCAGTAGGATAACGCCGGCTTACAATGTCTCAATACTCTGTACAATCCTTATAGTTAGCTGGATGGCTCCCGGAGCAGAGGGCACATGTGGCAGGTGCCGTTCTGTTCTTGCGGCAGGTTTCAGAGATGAGTTTCCCCACATTTAACACATCTAGGTGACCGCTTACAATGTTTCCTTGTATGGCCATACATCTGACAACGCACACATTGTACCATTTCTCTTTTTTTGTAAGAAGATTCAAAGCTGATCTTTGCATGCATCAATTAATTAATTTTGTATATATCTTTGTTATTAGTTTGGGGTTCAAGATCTACATAAAACAGGGGCAATGGTTCTTTTGAAACTCTGTGAAGAATATTATGTATATTGCGCACCCTAAGGCCCTGATTATGCAACAATGCGACAGTACTTTATCTATAGAGTGGTGCATGTTACAAAGAACCACTCTAAAAGCTCTTTCCTTTTTCAGTTGGTATGATACATTGCATTTTTACTGTCTAGTAGCCTAACTAGGGTTCTGTAAGTATCCAGTGTTTGGTACCAGTTTGATTTCCTCTGTACATCTTATATTTTTCCTTAGTGAGAGTCTAGAAATATTGATATCGTTATCAATGTTCTCAAAATTTAATGCCACAAACATCTCTCAAATCTCAAACTTATTACTTAACAATGTGACACTGAACACTGATTACCGGCCTTCTGGCACTATGTAGCCTGCTCTACTGATATGGCTTTAACTGTTATTCTGGCTAAATTCACCAAAAGCTGATGTCCCAAAAGACATGGGTTCTTTCCTGTTACAATTAGTTTATTTTCTTCTTTTAATTCCACATGAAGAAGTGTCATAATTTTTATACTCAGTGTATGATTCTGATTGGTCAGTTCATTATCATTTCCTTGACTCGACTCACTAATCTTAGTGTGCGAGAATTGTCTGCCAGACAAGATTTGAGTTCTTTTTTTCAGGGTCACCTTAAGTCTATGGAGTATGAAACACCTGTCACTTCAGAAGGGGACTGCTTGAACAATAGCAGTGTGTGATATTATCTGGTATCCACCAGAAACCTTGGTTAGAGTATATCAATTGTTCCTTAGCCGCTGTCAACTTTGCCATGGAAATTCAGATTGCCATTTCATACAGTTCCTTTAAAACAGCATTAAGACTTGATGTTTTTATACTGTCTTTCACCCTTTAAACCACTTCTCATTTTTAAGTACACCATATGAATGTATGTATTAAGCAGGACTCAACATTTTGTTAGAATGGGTTATAATTAATTGTACTGATATGTTGAAATAAAAATGCATAAACTGAAACAAGAATTACAGGAATGCCATTTAGGATTGGCATTACCATGTTAGGTGATAGTAACCTGTAGCCATTATACTTGATGCAGACACACAGGTATCCCAGAAATCACCCTGCTGAAGCAGGCAGCTTTGTGACAATATGCAGTGCCAGAGAATCTCATAACTGCCATTAAACATTCAAATTATATGCACCTGCTAATAGACTATGCAGGCATGAGGCAAGAGACTTACTAGAAAATAGCATCTCTCTTTTAAAACATGTTGAATGTCGAAAAGAACTGGACACAAGAGAGAAGATATAGAAAACACAAAGCAGATTTAATGAATTTTTAAATTCCTGCAAAGGACAAGAAACTACAAGTTTATCAGCAGTTCAGCAGAGAAAACCCAAGATATATACAGCCCACATACAACTTATCACTAGGCAGTAGAGCAAGTTACTTTCATTTGACAAGCATGCCAAGATACCTGGAGGATGGGGGATGTATATACTAGTAAGCTTCAGTAAAATTAATTTAATACTTACAACGTTTACTCTGTCTTTCAACTTCAGCTTTCAGTTTTTGATATTTTTCTGTTCTGTAAACCATCACCCATGTTAAACCTGAAATGGTATAAAACAGGTTTATTTTTAGTGATTGCATTATAAAACTAAAATGGTTTTAACATTTTCTGTGCTACAAAGGAAGTAGTTCTACTTAAGTTCAGTAGTCTAAATGGCTAAAATAGCTGTTAACAGTAGGTTAACTTTTTCTAACATCTTCCCAATGTAATGAGTAAATGCTTTGTCCAATTCCATTTCACACCAATCCCTAACCAGTTGAATTCCTTAACATAAACATAGCAGAGTTAAGAATTTAAACTTTCCAGTTAATACCTCTACCCTTAGCATTTGAGATTCAGGTTAATTTATATAGAACTGATGTATTTCATTATTTAATTTGGGAGTAACTGAGACAAATAGTGACCATTATACACCACTTACAATAATAGTTTAGTATGTAGTTCTCTTCTTAAATAAAAAGTTGCTCATCTACAAACTATTCTTATGAACATCTATTCCTCTATCTGTGGTTGTCAGCTAATGCTGGATTTCTGACAATTAAGTCATTAATCCTCTTGCTCTCCAATATTTTTCACTGATGGATGGGGCACTAGAAGTGGCCAGGCATATTTGAAGGTGGTCTCGATCCATATTATATCTACTTCATGTTAACCAACAAACATTTGCAGAAATTATCTTACTGTTAATTTTGTTGTACAGTAGGCTTTGAGTGATAGTCAATCTTTTAGGTGAATAATGATCTTCCATTTGAGAAAAGTTTAAGTATTGCAAAAAAGAAACACACACACGCACGCACACACACAACACAACACACACACACACACACACACACACAGAGAGACCTTTTTCTAAAAATGCTTTTTTTGGATTCAGGGGGCCTTAGACATATATTTCGGGTGAAATCTTCACATAAAAATTTTGGGTCAAATACAATACTTCCCCTACTTACTATGCATAGTAGAGAAAGTAACAACATCCTTAATGCATATTTTAGACTTTACTCTTTGTGAATTAAGCTCTTCATATTTTAACCAGCTGGTGTAAGAGTATGTAGGATTATGCATGGTGCAGAGCCTCTACTACTAATTAGTATCATCTTTATGATTGTCTTCTTCAATTTTCTCCTTCTTTGAGCTCCTTATCCAATTATACCTCACTCTTCCTTGGAATGCCTCCATTCTACTAACTTTTTCTCCTCTATTATTTGCCCACATTTTACCTGCTATTACAGTCAAATCTCTAACTCAAATTTGATAACTTGTAATTTATGTTTCCTAAACAAACTTTCAATAATTTACATGTATTTTTTTTCTCAGTAAGTCTATTTCCTACATATAATTACAAATTTTTTATATCTCAAAGTTTATATTATGCACTAATGTCTTGTGTATCTCAAAAATGTATGCCTTTTTACAGTGCAACTCATCTCATTTGAATTTTCTGGTTATTGTAGTTGAGTTCATACCACTTTCAATTGTTTCTGCTTTCTGCTCTAACCGTCAGTTTCATTACAAAGCATACCATCGCATTTAAACTCATGTCAGCTTAGTTACAGACAGCAGTCACATACTGTAGTCCTGTGTTAACTTTGTGGTATACCTACAGTGTATGTGTTCCATCTACAATAAGAATTCAGTGTATTATAATAAAGTAAAAAAGAGCTGAAATCACCAAGTTTGAGTGACAAAGTTAAAATTATTTGAGTAGAGACAGGATTTTAAAAAAAGGTATTAACTAGGAATGGGTCCTCCATACTTGCGATACCTTGATACAACATTGAACGATACTTCAGAAAATTTGCTCAGTACCTTTTCGATATTTCGGTAGTGATTCTGCAATTTTTACTTTATTTTAAAATCACCAAATATTAATTCCACAAGTAGAACATTCTAAAGTGGTCGCAATGACCATGTAAACAGAAGAGATGAAGACAGAGATAAGGTTAGGAAGGCCCTTCATTCTCGCTTATTCAGTGCAAAGTGCAAACCCAAACATCTAATTACCTCACTGCAAGTCAAGCAAGAGCCTGACTAATTACATGTTGAGTTGAATTTTATAGGAAATCCTTCTTGTCTGGAGATAACTAGAAATGTCAATGCAGCTAAACAGAGAACTTCTTCTTGTATCAAAAAATGATCGGTAAAATTTATTTTTAATTTTATCAGATTTTCAGATACCTATGTAGGGATAGTCATGTAATACTGACAAACAAAAATTGATCAGTTTACAAACTTTTTTTTATTTTATTTTAGATATCACCTGCTGCAAAGCCTGAGGAATTGCCAGTTAACAGTTTCCAAGAAGAAATCACTGCATATCTCAATGATGATTTGTCACCTCCTCTTTCTAGTGCATTGGATAAATGGAAAACAAATTAAAAATTTCCAAAACTAAAAAAAATTAGCTGCTAAATATCTGTGTATTCCACCTGCAACAGTTTTCTCTGAAAGACTATTTAGTACAGCAGGACTCATATGTACCAGAACACACCGAAAGACTGAGAATGCTAGCTAGTATTTTTTAACAAAAACTTATAAAAGTGGACTGTTTCAAAAACGCATTTTGCTTTTAAATGTCTAATGTAGAATTAAAAAATAAGTACAAAGGTGGTTTTAAATTTTGTCTAATTAAATCATTTCATTGGCATTATACAGTTCTCCCAACATTCTATTTTGTATTGAAACTAGAAGAAGGAATGATGGTATTGATTATCGAAGTATAGGGTATCATGGAAAATATTTATCAGTATCAAGTATTGAGAAAAACTGGTATCGACCCATCCCTGGTATTAACACAAGGATATGTTATTCTGGCTAGTAGTTTGATGATGATTTTGATAAACTTATGAAAGCAGTTAATGTACCTGTGTGTTAGCCACAGCAAAAAAGACTCGAAGCATCAAGCTTCTCACAGCTTAAAGAGAGTATGATGCAGTGGTTGCAAAATATGTAGTTTTCTAGTGCCTTGCATCTGGCAATGAAGCCATTAGCAAAATATAAGAGACAAGAACATTCCTGTCATTTAGTTCTATATGAGAGTAAACTGAATGTTTGCAAAAAACCTCGGATTAGACTCTTTTTTCAAGCAAGTTAATGGTAGTTGGTGAAATTTAAAATTTGTGATGGTATCATTCAGAAAGTGCTATTTGGAGAGGGTACTAATATTTCTGAAATCGCTCACAAATACCAACAGTATGCTCTCCCTGCTCTACTAGAAGAATACAAGCCAGACATCTTCATTACGGTTGAAACCAGACTTTTCTTTAAGTGCCTGCCAGATAAAACACAATTGCCTTTATGGGTGGGAAATATCAGGATGGAGGAGTAAAGAAAGCATTACAGTAAAGGTAGCTTCAAATATACCAAGAAGTGAAAAACAAATCGTTAAGTTATTAATATCTGATAACCCTGTTTGTCAGGAGTGGTTCAAAACAACAAAAGACTTTCATGACAAGTTCCATTTTTAAATCTTGGATAGAGAAAAGTTGGCAGAAACTTTAATCCGGAAAACATGAAAGTGTTACTGTTTATGATTGCCCGAGTTATTCAAAAACCCTTTTTCACAATCTAAAAGCAGTTAAAATTATCTGCCTTCTTCCCAGTACCACAAAACTGCAACCAATTGATCAAATTGTGATTAAGAACTTAAAACAACATTAATGGAAATGAGCAATAAAAAGGATCATCAAAGGCATTGAAATGAGTAAACCTGTCAATGATGTTTGAGGTCATTTTGAGTCACTTTTATATACTCATCTTTACTTAAAATGTTTTAAAATCTGGAAACATTTTCAGGATTCTTCAATCCCATCATCAGCCGTTGGCTGACTGACGCTATCCTCCTGCTCCCTCTCTCTGCTACCATTGTCCTGCTGCCATCTGGTGTTAGGGGTGCAGAGCTTTAACACTTCATTTAATGCTGGGATTTCTAAGTTAATGACTTTATTATTGTTTTTGGTGATGTATATTTTTTTCCCATATGCTCAGTTCTATTAGTGAATTTAGAGTTTTTGACAATTTTATATTAAGGCCAATGTTGTCGTTTTCAATCCAAAAGTGGTGTGCCACAGCAGACTTTTCAGTTTGTTTTAATTTTATGTTTCTCTGGTGTTCCTTGAATCTGATTTCCAAATTTCTAGACTAAAGGAACAATCAGACTAAAGGAGCACCACAGAAAAGTAAAATTAAAACAAACTGAAAAGTTTGCTGTGGCACACCACTTTTGGAATGAAAACCACATTGGCCTTAATATAAAATTGTTGTTGTTGCTGTTGTTTTCTAGTGCCTTGCATCTGGCAATGAAGCCATTAGCATTCGTGCTTTCCAATACTTTTGAACTGTAGTTTCTTCTGATCTTAATGCTTCACAGGTCTTCGTTCATTTCTGCTGGATCGTTACACAGGACACATATTGGTGAAGCTGAGATACCTATTCTGTAGAGATGACTTGCTAAGCAGTCGTGATTTGTCAGTAGTCGGAAGGCTGCAACCGCTGTTTTCCTTGGTCTCTGGGGGATTATATCTGGGTTGGAAAGTAGTGTAATCCATTTTTTATCTTTGCCATTTGTTTCTATTTCTTGTAGGTATGAATGAGAAAATTGTTTAATGATCAAGCCTTTTATTGAGGAATATGAGAAATTGAATTTAGACTTTTGTTTTATTGTTGTGCCTTTCTTTGCAAGTGAGTCTGCAGCTTCATTCCCTATGACTCCACAGTGTGCTGGAATCCATTGGAGATGAACAGTCTAATTAACTTTTGGAGTTGTGTTAACATATTGTAGCATTCTCTAATTTTTGTTGACTTCTTCGTAGTATTTGAACATATTCCCTGAATTGCAGCTTTAGAATCCGAAAGAATTACTGCCTTGTTAAACTTATTTAAGGGAAGATTTAATAATTGTCGGAGAGGAATGTATATAGCCTCTATCATAATTTGTTGTGTCTCTGCCAACAGAATGATAAAAGGAAAAATGTGAGCACGTAACTCCAGCTCCAGTAAGGTTTTCCGTGGAGGATCCATCAGTATATATGTGCAGCCATTCTTCTGTGGGATATCTAGTATTGATTGCTTCCAGTGCTAGAAGTTTTTGTATTTCTTTTGGTGTGTGTGATTTACTTATTTCCTCTATTAATTCCAAATTGAAGGTAGGTTGCAATAATTCCAATGGATTTTCTCTTATAAGTAGATTTTCTCTGGTGTTTGGAATGTTCAATTTGGATTTAATCTGTGTTACCTTTTCTAGGAAACTACTATGAGTTTTAAGGATTGAAGGGGGGAGGTTCTCTTCTGTCCATTTAGAGTTTGGCAGTCGTAACATTTTCTCGTGTTGGAGCAATGCTTGTTCTTCTATTTTTGTTGTTATTGATGGGGTCCGTGTTAAGGCAAGCATGGCATCAACAGGTGTGGATTTAACTGCTCCAGTGATTAGGCGAAGAGTCTGATTTTAACTCCGGAATGTTTATCTTTAGGACTCATACTCATGTATGTGGCTTTCATGTAACTGTTTTCTTAACGGGCACCAGTTTTACAATGTGGCAGTTACATCACCCGACTTAAACCCCATTTTGCAAGGGGGACCACACCTATCGTTGGTCAACGGGTCCATCGGACCTAGCCGGGAGGACTAAATAGGTGGTATTTAGATCCACCGACCTTCCCCTCATGTGCCTCTGAGGGACGCTGTTGTGCTGTGATAGGCCAGCACATATGTAAATGGCATTTCCTCCATTTTAGATGAAACAGTTATACCGCTGTGATTCGGTCCCCAGAGCCTCATCTGTTAAAAGCAGGGTGCACCACGGGCAGGATGAGGATGGGAATTGGGTAGGAGAGGCTATAGGAGGCGCATCACTACCCCTTACACCCCTAAAATCTCTAAATTCACCAATAGAACTAAGCATTTGAGAAAAAAATATACAGCATCAAAAGCAATAATAAAATCATTAACTTAGAAATCCTAGCATTAAATGAAGTGTTAAAAGCTCTGTGCCGCTAACACAAGATGGCAGCAGGACAATGGTAGCAGAGAGAGGGAGCAGGAGGATAGCATCAGTCACCCAACTGCTGATTATGGGATCAAACAATACTGAAAACGTTTTCAGTTTTTAAAACATTTTAAGTGAAGGTGAGTGTAAAAAAGGGACTCAAAATTACCTCAAACATGAAGAATGCTTCACTGTTATTAGTGCTTCTATTTTTAATATTCCTGTCAATGATATTAATCTTTTGAATGTCATCCACATTCCACAAATGTTTGCAACCTGCAACAATAGCAAACTGCTTCATATAATCCAGTTTCCCTACTAATGAGTATGTAGATGGAGAAGTTGGGGAAGATTATATAGTCACACCAGTAACTGGAGAGTGAACTCCCTTCCAGGTGCATTTCAAAGGCAGGAAACGGGTGTTGGATATATAAAGATAGATTCGACGTCATTGTTGCAAAGCACCCCTCAGATGAAGACATCATTAATGTAGTAACACAACATGAAGATTATGATGCTAAAAAGACATTGATCAAGGACACGAAGACATGGCAACATCAGGTACTGCAAACCTTTGAAACTATTAGAATGTTCATTCAGGACAATCATCAATGAGTGACTATGTTTACATCTCTAAATGTGGTTAAGCACTTTGTGGAGGAAGTCCATGTACAGAAAATGAAGCAGAAGATGACAGATTTCTTCAAGTCATTAAAAGGTAGATAAAGGTCTGTTTGCATTTTGTATCGTTTAACTCAAGATAATGTAATGAAGCTGTCATCATTACAAACATCCACTTTAATTATATACATTTAGACAGCCATATGCTGTAAGCCTACATACAGTACTTTGCAGCCAGTTATATCACAAATCTAACATTTTTCCACATAGCTCCACAATTCAAATCTTTGCTAAGTTGAATTTGTTTTGACATCCCTTACGATTTGAGATATTGAGGTTCATCTGTATATCTTTTGTCAATTTATTCCATTTCTCATTCAATCAAGCAGTGGTAGATGCCCTGTGGTTTCCCAAAAATATTGCATCCTTCTGTCTAGTTTGACCTTAATCCTTTACGCTTACACTAATACCTAGGGACATCTTTTTGGAGGTCAATCATATCCATTTTCAACTGCTAATTCATTGTTCATGTAGGTGAGTTATAGCCTTCTTGTAGTAGTTCCAAGAACTCGCTGAAAAAAAGCTTCAGTAGAGTTTTGAAATTGAAAATTCTGTCTGTTTTTCCAAATGCAGATTTGCCAAAGGATCAGTTCTTGTTGCCGTTAGGAGTGGGATTTATATGTGATTTTTGGTTCACAAATGAAGTGGCTACTGTTGATTTTTCTAATTCTTCACATTTTAAAGGTCTGAAGTGATCTTTAGCTCTCATTTCCACATTCTTCTTTCTTTTTTCCTATGTAAAACTTAGGTTAATTTTATGGTTACTTTGTTCTTGAAATCAAAACATTTTTCATGGAAAATATATAGACTGGTGTTCACTGAATGTTGTATTTCTTTAAAAATTTTGTTGAAGCACTAGAGAAAACTTGGGCAAAATATGAATTTGTTGAAAATGATCCCCATTTTTTTACTTTCTCTACAACGTACCCCAGTGGATAAAAAAAAAAGTCATGTCTGGAACTGAAACTTGTGTTAGGTCTTACACGGCACGGTGCCTTGATTGACCATATGGTTTAGTAATATAAAGATTTGGAACTTGTGACAACTTGCTGCTGCTACACAACTGTATTGGCATTCCATAGATGTAACCTTTTTTTCTGTCCACGGTGTACATAGTAGGTAGAGAAGGCATTTGATATTGAGGCTGAAAATACACATTTTCAGACAAAAAAGGACAAGTGTGCACACGTCACTCCAGAATGATGCACATTAAATGCCAAGCTTAGGTTTCAGTTCAGTATCATGGTGTTTTAAATTCAGCATCTTCCAAGGATGTGAACTACCTTTCATATGGAAAAGTTTTCACAAATGTATATTTTTTCCAAAATAGTGGTAATTTTGATTTTGATTACACCACCATATGTTCACATGGCACAAAGTTTATCTTGAGTTTTCTGGAAAGAGCCTCTTGTCCTCTTAATTCTGGATGACTTTTGCATAACTAGTAAACGATAAGATATAGACAAAATCTCACTACACAATGTTGGGATTGCACTACCGTTTATTATATGACTAAAGCCACAATTCTTAGTCATCTTAACGTGTGCATGGGGTTGTTTCGTTTCTGCTGATGACTGGCCTCTCGGTCTGAGTGAACACATTCACGGCATAACTGACACTCCTACACACGATGTGGTACTAAAAATTGTGGCTTTGATTATGACAGAAAACTGTAATTATGACAGACTGTAATGAAAAGGCTACTTCACTCTGACTTTAATAACCTAACTTTCACAAGCCTCATTTGGCGATCATTTACTCCAGTTATAATGCACACAATCAGCATAACAGCAACATTTCCCTGATGTTCATTAAATTACAGCTTATCTATGCTTTCTGTTTTATTTACGAAAATATACACCTTTTATTCTTATTTTCGATGTTTACCTTCTCCGAGAAGAGCTGTACATATCGATATAAACAAAATCAGAAGTGTATCTGCCCACATTTTATCAATCCAACGGTCTTACATATACACAAAATTCACTGCCTACACACTGCCTTTCCTTTTTCTCCACATGTGCTAGCTGAGCTAGTTAGCCCTTTAAGCCGCCTGTGCAACACAGAACATCTGTGCGTGATCTGTGCATATGCTCGTGATACCAATACCGCCAACGGTAACAACCTGAAATCGATACCGTACTCATAACAACTCTTAAAATCAGACTAATATATTCAAGTATAAATGATCAGAAGAAAGAAGTAATGTAGTAAATGCTTTCATTGTTTCATTTCGTTTCAAATTGCGTTTGGAATTACATCAATATTATTATGAAATTACATGGCAGCACTGTGATCATTAATTAAATGGGTCCTTATCATGCCTTGCTTTGCAGAATGCTGACTGAACAGGGGCGATATGTGTGCGTGAGATGGCGACCTCGTTAAAAAGGAATCGGTCTAGACGTAGAATAGCTGCATTAACCTTTCTATCAAACATTTCCCTAGATGGAACACACAGGGACACGAAATTAGGACTCTTTACAAAAAATGGTGCGGTGACAAAGAGTGAACTTGATAAACGAAAACTAGATCAGGAAGGAAACGAGGAATGCAGCTGTCAAAGCGATACAGACAGTGCAAAAACTGAAGAACTTGATACAGTTACAAGCCACGTTGATAATGTTAGGACTAAAAATGGGAGAAGCAAGTCTCCAGATCATCATTCGAATAGCTCCGATTCAAATCCGAGCGAGGCAACACTTACTCCTTTGAAAGGTGAACATGAGGTGCATACGTTGCAAAGAAACTTAATCGGAATAACATCTTCCTTCCGCGAAAGGACTAATACAACTGGCAGTGATTACGGTTCAGACAGAAGGTTTGGGTCATCAGGGCAGAAGAGAAAATTCTTACATCATCAGAATTCGCTTGTAGATGATAGACATTATCACCATTTTAGCAGTAATGAAAGCCTGGGTTCATCAGTGGGACGTGGTAAAGGAGCTGTCATTTTACCAGAAGCTTTGGCCCAGCCAGCAGCCAGCAAAGAAGTCCGTTTTGTAAGACCCAGTAGGGGTCAGCACTTCCAAGATGAGAGGCTGGTTCTGGTGTCTGCAAAGCGTGTGCCATTTCTTATATTTTCCACATTACCTTACAACAAAGGCTGCCGAACCAATAGGTGAAATCTTTTTTCCCCTCACTTTAACATTTACACTAAGAAAGTGTATTGCATTTAGCTCAACAAGCCCTTTGTATAAACTGTCATGCTGTAATGAATGTTAGTAGGATGAACGAATTTTACATGATGCTTTGCACGCATTTACTTTAAATCAGCTTTTAATGGTACAAGTGCACTATAGCAATGCACCTTCTTCATCTTACACATTACACAGTAATGTTGTTACATTTACACCAATTGTATTCACACATAAAGCATAGACAAATATGGTAATTAATATAATAATATACTTGTTTGCTTACATTTATGATAAGAATTGACAGTATTACATAAACAATAGGTATTGTATCAGATAAAACGGTTACCTGATTCTTTGGCGTATGCTGTTGAACACATTTAATATGTAGCGTTACAAATATAGCAAATACCTTTTTCTGTCCATATATGGACGTTAAATTGGTAATCTCTTAGGGTGGAATATTATAAACACTTGCCAGGTACAAGATGCAACTTTGTTTTCCTTTTCAACTGACAAATGTTGTATGATATACAGACCCAGAGAAATGTCATTGTATAGGGATAATTTTCAGCATAAAAGTTAGCTGTTTACAAAGAGATTTTTTCCTGAACATATCTGCATTATCATTAATTTCTAAATTAGATGAAAGCTGCAGTGAACTTGGCAACTTCGTAATTTTCATACAGAGAGATGAGGAGATTGTCACTAAACCTTTGGCTGGCATTGAAATTTGGTTTTCTATGTTATGCATGGTTTACCATGTAAATTTTGGTCATTGTTCATAATTATGCAACAATAAAGTGTGGCCCATCCTTCTCCCACTCCTGTATCCGTGCCTAATTCCACTTAACTGTATTAATTTGCGGTAAGGTGATTTGAAGTACATGAACAACATTAACACACTTCAAATCTACTTTCTGTCATGAATGTTAAAAAAGAAACAACGCTTTTAAATTCAGATAAACAGTACAACTCCTGACCTCAAAAGAGTTTTATTATATTTCAGCAATGACCCTTCCCCCTGACTTTTTGTAATTTAGATTAATTAAAGTTTATTGGAATTAATAAAAAGCCAATGATAGTTTTAATTGATTGATTAGGATTATTTTGGAATATGCCAACAAAGAAAGAGACAAACTTCTGCCCAAAATCACATAAATGAACATTCTGTTACAAAGAATAAGGAGACTTATTAAATATTTGCAATATATAGGCATTGCTCCCTATAAATTTATGACTTGAAGATCGTATCAAACATTCATTTCTGTTTTTAGTACTTGGTTCAAGTTTTGGAACATTATAGAAATATGTATATACATTATTATCAAACTGGATAGTCTTTAAGACGAATCCAGATCTTGTACATTTTTGGAGTTTTGGTCCCTCTAAGAGAATTTTGGAAATAAGTTCTGATACTCTTCATTATAAATTACAGAAAGTATTTATTGAGGTCATAATTTTGAATTCCACTCTGTTTTATCATGTTTGTTTCTCAAGGAGGTGGGAGGTTTGTTCTTAGAGGAAATGCTAGCCCACAAGCTCGAGAAAGATCTCAGAAACGATGCAAGTGATAAGTAATGTGCATTCCATCCAACTTGTGTATGTTTTGAAAACAACTTGAGATCAATTGGATGGCAAGATGTGTACATACCTATGTTTATATTCGGGAACAACAGCTTGTGGTGCAGGTTAGCATAATAAATTAACTCTGTCAGGTGGTTCCCACCTCAGAGATAGAAACACTGACTTCCCAGAAATATTGGGGAAGACTGCTAAACAAAGCTATACAACATTCCCAATCCCCCCCCGTCAATCCCAAAATTGCCCTCTAAGCCTCTTAAATGCTACTCCTACACTCAACTTTTCCTGGCATCTGTGTACTGTGTTAACACATCCAATCAATACAGGCACTTAGAATAATGTTCTAATGCTTGAAGCTCTTTTTTTTCCTCTCTCAATCAGGTATATCAAGAGCATGCACTAATTTTGAAAGTCTAACATTTGCTAAAGATGAAGAGTAACCTGTGATGTTAACAAAAGCTTCAGGAATCATTACTAATTCCATTTACCAAAATATATTTTTGAAGAAAATCAAATTTAACCATTATGTAAGACGAAACTGTCCTTCCTAAACTGAAAGATGCATTGCAAGAAGTACAAAATGCAGGCTTTTATTTAAAAGTTTGCTGATAACACACTTCAGGAAAAAAGTGAATTTGAATGAATATGGAAATATTCATTGCTAATTTTAAAAAGATAGATGGTTTATATAAGATGCAAAATGTCACAATTACATCTAAATTTAGTGTCATGATCATTTATAGCCTAAAATACACGTAGTAGTTAAACTGCTAATATTTGCTTGCATTCTTGTTACTTTTGCCCTTTCTCATTTGACTTTTAACACATTCACAAGTTATCTTTTACCTGCATGAATTAAATTTAAAGTGCTTCTGTAGATATATTAGATCCTTTTATTTACTATAATGCATGTTTGTTGCCATTTTTGTTTGTTCTTGTAAATGTTTCTTTCCTTTCCTATTTTAACTCTAAAATACTTCAGTATAATTAAGAATAATCAAATAATGAAGCTTTAAATCTAAAATAGCGGCTGTTGAAAATTCAAGTACAATAAGCTAACTTGATTTAACTTCTTTCTTTCAGCATCCAAAGAAGTAAATTATTCACTTACAACAGTATAATTTGTATCTATCAGAAAATTTTAACATACCTTTCTAAACTTCCCTGTACCTTGTATTTTTATGGTGCAGTATTGAGCTACCAATATAAAATTAGAATAACAATTTATATTTAACCTTTCTTCTACTAGAAAGAAATATTGCTGTCACAAGAGAAATAAAATATTACTTATTTACTAAACCAACACTATATAATGGTATTCACTATATACTTTTGCATCGCTTTAAAATGTAAAATAATACGTGTTAGATACGTGGCATAAATGCATATTCATTTTGTCAAATGGAGCATATATAAACTGCCTTTAACAATTATGTTTGGAAATATTTAAACTATTTTCTGTGTTACTAAATACCAATATTTAACCTTACATGGTTAAAACAATTCATTTCAATTTATTATTATAGTATTTGTTTTATTCATTTATGTTAACAGGCATGTATAACATGGTTAATGGAATGCATGATAAAAAAAGCAAGAGCATATCAGAAATGTTTAAAAACAATAATGTTACGTTCATCTGACTTTTTTCTACTCATATATAACTATTCACACTTCTACTTATTCTTCTATATGCTTCATTTTATCAAGATAAACATTTGAAGAAATTGTTTTATTGCCTATTTCCTTGTAGGTACAACAGGATTAGGAGAATGCAGTAGGCTTAAGCAATAGTCAAACCTTTCAAGAGCTGGTTGCCATGTGATGGCTTAAGTATTGTCCTCTTTTCATGGCCGAGAGAGAAAGAAATTGAATAAAAGCTTGCCATTGAAGAAAAGTAAAAGTATTTTAGAATGCAAGTCAATAACAAGGAATATCTTGGCAATGGTTAAGTTGACAGAACAATGTAATTGACAGAAACTGTGCTTTAATGAGACCAACATTTTTTGGTGTAGTAAGATTTTGTCTATCTCCTACGGTTTACTAACTATGCAGAAGTCCTTTGAATGAAGGTGACTTCAGAGGCTATTCCCAGAAAATTCACCATACACATTTAATTTGTCATAAAAATATATTAAATATGCGGTATTTTAATCAAAACCATTACAGCCATTTTTTAAAAATCAACATTTTCAAAAAATGTTTATGTAAAGGGTAGTTTGGAATGGGGGATTTTCTTGAAAATCTTAGTGTTGCATCCATGGAATATGCTGAATCTGAGTACTAAATTTGGTATTTAACCGACTTAATTTTTTAGTTAAGATGTTAATACAAACCCACAGAGAGAACTTTTTTAGATTCGTGTCTCAAAACATGTATTTTTGGTGTAATCTCAGTGTCAAATTTTTGGGTGAAATAAAATACTTTCTCTACTTACTATAAGTATGTAATAAAAGTAAAAACAAATAACGAAGTACCTATTAAATTCAATCAATTGTTCTGCTCCAGAACTGTTAAATTAAATATGCTTCATATCCTCTTCGTATCAAAATTCAATCCTAAAGGATTAAATAAATAAATATACAAATAAGACAAAGTCACTGAGCCACCATTAATAAAACCATGAAATTGTATAAAAAATGTTACTGTGAATAAAGACACACATACATAAATTCATATACCTTCTTTCTGGAATAGGCAGTGCCATAGCCGAGTGGTTAGACCATTCACTTCTCACCAAAGGCAGCCCAAGTTAGATCCCAGGAAATTGCATGTGGCATATGTGGTGGACAAAGCAAAACTGGGGCAGGTTTCCTCCAGCTTCTCCAGTTTCCCCTGCCATCTCGTTCCACCGGTGCTCCATCTTCATTCCATTCATTATCAGTGTCACTGCTTGCAGTGCCGTAAGTAGTAAAAGTGGGCATTAAACACCACAAAAAAATTTCTGAAATCATTATATTTCCATAACTCTAGTCTCAGCCATTCAATCCCTTCTCTTGCCCCAATCTTAAAGTTATCTGTTTACCACTCTCTTTTAGAATCAGTCTTAATAGTTAAGTAAAATTTAAGCACGCTCCTGTGTTTAACAGATTCACAGATTCCAGTACACCAGTGACGCTGATGTGATCCTGGCAATTGACAGCGTCGTTAAATGACAAAATATTTATTTATTTACATAGTCCAGCCTTATCCTATGACGTTGTACCCTCTTCCAAAATCCTTTGTAAATTGTTTGTCCCAACTCAAGTATCTCCCATACCATTTATTTGCAGTCAACATCCAATGTTTTATCCAACCATGGTCATTCTTGTCTTTCACTTGTTATTTTAAGCAATCTTACAGCATATGCCCCACAGGGAGTTGTTGAAATTGGTACAGTACTTCAGAACTCTATCCATAATTATCCACTGCACCCAAAATTTATCATCTCTATCATAGAACTTAGATTCACAGAAGATTAAGATATTTTAACATGGTTTTGCACCATGAGGCCAAGATTTTGTTAATTTCTTCCCATCTTCTATTTTCCATATCTCTACACCATATTCCTGTATAAGCCCTCTCCAACCATGTTACACTCATTATTTGTGCTATATGTTGTTGTTAACTAATGCTGGATTTCTGACAATGAAGTCATTAATCCTCTTGCTCTCCAATATTTTTCACTTGTGCTATATGTAAACAGTTTCTTATCTACTTCATAGCCAACTTTTCTTTTACTCAAGTTAGCTTCTTTTGTTTCCCCGAGTTATGTTGTTGTTTTCTAGTGCCTTGCATCTGGCAATGAAGTCATTAGCATTCGTGCTTTCCAATACTTTTGAACTGTAGTTTCTTCTGATCTTAATGCTTCACAGGTCTTCAAGTGGTCTTCGTTCATTTCTGCTGGGTCGTTACACAGGACACATATTGGTGAGGCTGAGATACCTATTCTGTAGAGATGACTTGCTAAGCAGTCGTGATTTGTCAGCAGTCGGAAGGCTGCAACCGCTGTTTTCCTTGGTCTCTGGGGGATTATATCTGGGTTGGAAAGTAGTGTAATCCATTTTTTATCTTTGGCATTTGTTTCTATTTCTTGTAGGTATGAATGAGAAATTTTTTTAATGATCAAGCGTTTTATTGAGGAATATGAGAAATTGAATTTAGACTTTTGTTTTATTGTTGTGCCTTTCTTTGCAAGTGAGTCTGCAGCTTCGTTCCCCATGACTCCACAGTGTGCTGGAATCCATTGGAGATGAACAGTCTTATTAACTTTTTGGAGTTGTGTTAACATTTTGTAGCATTCTCTAATTTTTGTTGACTTCTTTGTAGTATTTTAACATATTCCCTGAATTGCAGCTTTAGAATCCGAAAGAATTACTGCCTTGTTAAATTTATTTAAGGGAAGATTTAATAATTGTTGGAGAGCAATGTGTATAGCCTCTATTTCTCCATCATAATTTGTTGTGTCTCTGCCAACAGAATGATAAAAGGAAAAATGTGAACACGTAACTCCAGCTCCAGTAAGGTTTTCCTTGGAGGATCCATCAGTATATATGTGCAGCCATTCTTCTGTGGGATACCTAGTATTGATTGTTTCCAGAGCTAGAAGTTTTTGTATTTCTTTTGGTGTGTCTGATTTACCTATTTCCTCTATTAATTCCAAATTGAAGGTAGGTTGCAATAATTCCAATGGATTTTCTCTTATAAGTAGATTTTCTCTGGTGTTAGGAATGTTCAATTTGGATTTAATCTGTGTTACCTTTTCTAGGAAACTACTATGAGTTTTAAGGATTGAAGGGGGGAGGTTCTCTTCTGTCCATTTAGAGTTTGGCAGTCGTAACATTTTCTCGTGTTGGAGCAATGCTTGTTCTTCTATTTTTGTTGTTATTGATGGGGTCCGTGTTAAGGCAAGCATGGCATCAATAGGTGTGGATTTAACTGCTCCAGTGATTAGGCGAAGAGCCTGATTTTGTATTTGTTCAAGTTTATTGATGTTAGCATTTGCTGCTGTTATTAAAGCTTCAGAACAGTACATTTAGCACCAGCTAACCTTTTCAGGATTTGCAGTTACTTTTCAACCTTTTCTGAGATGTTTGTTACATGTTTTTTCCAACTTAGCTTTCTGTCGAAAGTGATGCCTAAGTATTTGGCATCATCAACTGCTTTGAGTGGTTTACCATTATAATTTATGTTAATATTAACTGGTTTGTATTTTAGTGTAAATAATTCATAATTTGTTTTTTCCACATTGATAGTCATGAGGTTTTTGGAGCTCCATTCATGTACTTTGTTTAGGGCTGTTTCTATTGTCTTTAATTCAGGTTTTTTTGGAGAGCCTGAAGTCCAAATGACTACATCGTCAGCAAATAATGCAATTTTGGTTTCTAAAGTTTTTATTATTGATGGAAGGTCATTTATATATATATATATGTTAAAGAGTGTTGTGCTCAGAACAGCACCTTGTGGAAGTCCTCGGTGTGTTTGTTTATATTTGGAAATGTATGTATTATATTTTGTGGCACAAAATCTTTGTGAAATAAACTGAGTTATCCATTTAAGCATGTTACTTTTCACACCTATTGATTGCAACTTCTCAATTAATTTGTTTCTCCAGACTGAGTCATATGCTGATTTAAAATCAATGAATACTGCTAAGGTATCCTCCTTTCTATTGAAAGCTTCCTTGATGTCTTGGCTTAGTAGGAGTACATTTTCACTTGTACTATGAGTTATCTAAGCTATTAATTTTTGCACCTAGATAAATAAAATGATTAATAAGCTCAGTGTTTTTATCTGCCATTGTCTTTTCTCTTGCATACCATTGCTTTTGTTTTTACCTGACTCACTACTATTTCCCATTCCTTACAATAAATTTGTTTCTTTTAAGACTATTTAAACTAACCTCTGTAATTGAACTTGTCATTAAGTCATCATCAATAGACAAGTAACAAATAAAAAGAACCTGGTAATATCAAGATTGTCTCTATGCCTCTTCTCCCACTACTTTATAGTCTACACTTTGTTGTTTGTACCTGTAAATAGTGTTTTTTTTTATGCTATACTGCACATTTCCATTGACATGTTCAATGTTCAGAGGCTCCTATGGCTGCTTGTGACCTCACTGAATGTAATGCAATCTTATCTAATCTACAGAAAGTATTTTAGTCCTTTCAATTGCAAGAGAAATATTCTTTGCGTGCAGCATATTTCCAACCTTTCAGGATGAAGAAGTTAGCCAACTGAGTACAGTAAGACTGTTACCCAAATAGTATAATTAAAAGTAATTAAAAACAGCTATTTATCTACCTCTTATCTGTGTGCAGAGTATCACATTATTATCCTTGCTTAAAACCTGTCACATCAGAAATTACATTATAAAATTATAATTACAAAATAATAATATTTCTCTGTTTCTGACTGACCAGAGTAGTTGAGATCATGGCATAGACTTGTGAATGGAAGGTCTGTTGTTAAAATCCCAGAAGGACCATCCTTCCTGACTGGGTTTTTGCAGGTTTTCCTCAGTCCTTTTGACTGACAAATGCTCAGAAGATACCATAAAATTAGGTCTGAATGGAAGGTCTGTTGTTAAAATCCCAGCAGGACCATCCTTCCTGGTTTTCCTCAGTCCATTTGACTGACAAATGCTCAGAAGATGTCATAAAATTAGGTCTGGAACATTTTCTTTCCCAATTATCACTTAATTTCACAGCTCATTAGTGTCCATTGCTTGTGGTGTCATGTGCAGTAAGAATGGTCATTAAACACTACTTACTCTCTCTCTCTCTCTCACACACACACACACACACACACACGCACACGCACACGCACACGCACACACACACACACACAGTTGCTCTCACATTTAATTGGTCTTTACAGCAGAACGTTTTTTGTATATAGAGACTAATATACATGGGCCAGTTATTAGACCACTTGCCTATCACCAACGTGACATGGGTTCAATCCCAGGGACCCACATGTGGTATTTGTGATGGATGAAGCAGCATCTCGGTAGGTTTGCTCCAGTTTCCCCCGCCACTCATTCCACCAACTGTGCCATCATCACCTTTCTATTCATCTATTTTGCCTGCATTTCATTTCATCCTTTTCCCCACACTCATACCTGGTGCTGGGCTGACCACCTGCTTCCAGGTGTTCACTCTGTCTGGTTAAAGGTTCCTGTGCTCCTGACAGACGTCTGACCCTAGGCATAGGCTTGTAAGCCCTAAGGGGTGTCAGTCTTCCATACGGGGAGGGTAATCAGATAAAAAGAAGACATATGCATCACAATGGTTTTTTAAATATTCTATTTCATAATATCTTGTTAAAACACAATTTATGTCAAATCTTTTTTGAGATAGACCATTTCTAAGAATAAGATTTGTAGCTTTCCTGGCGACGAACATATTCAAGAATACATTTCTAAGAAATTTCTTGCTATATGTTGGAATTTTTTTACAGCGTGTCCATAACATACTGTCATACTTTAAACTGGCAGTGCACCGCTTTGGATAATTGTATTTAAATTTAAATGCAGTTAGTAATATTCGAAAGAAAAACTCAAACATTTTATATTTTTGTGCATGTGAAGAATGGACAATGGGTTCATTGTTGGATATTTAGCAGACGGGTTATATGTTAATGTTTGCGTTTAAAATTGTCTTGTTATTAAAGAAGTTTTAAGGAGTGATGACAAACGCACAAGAACAAAGTTAATGTGTTTTGGAATATCATAGCACACAATCTGGTGCATGTAGAGCATTCTACTAGATGAAAGTTTCAACATTCAGCTCCTACACATATGTCAATGTTGAAGTGTTATTGTGATCTTGATTATACGATACCTTTAATGTCTGCAGCGTCACTGTTGCTGGCCACATTCAATGTCTGTGAGGTATTGTAAAAAATATGAAATAATAAAAACAAAAAATAAAATATTAAAAAGCATTTGAGTTTTTCTTTTGAATGTCACCAATTTCATTTCAATACAATTATCCAAAGCAATGTAATACCATTTTAAAGTATGGCAGTATTTTTATGGATGCCCTGTATTTTTCTCAAATAGAAAGTCATTTATTTTTCTTATGTCCTGGACTTGCAAAGAGAATGGAATGTCAAAGCTATCAGATAGAAACCAGTTTTAAAAGATCTGACTATCGCTTAAGGTCTACTGTATTCCCGTATTGTCCTTGTACCTATAAAAAAATTAGCAATAAGATAGTTTCTGCAAATATTTACCTTGATTAACATGAAGTACAGTGCTTTCGTAGATCGGCCGGACTCTGCGGTGGCTCCGGACCAGGTGAGGACTGGCATGCCAGTCTGGCAGAGTTTGGATGTTAATGACCAGCAAGTCATGGGTACAGAACACTTAACTACTGTACTAGCTTGCATTAGATTTACCTGCATCACAACAGATGTTGAAATTGATGATCTTCAATGTGAGCACATTCCCTATATCTCCAAAAATAATTCTGGTTTACTTGTAAAAGTTCATGTTGACTGAATGCCTGTATTTCTCTCGTGGTTTTGTTCTTCAATTCTATAATGTGTGTGAATGTGATGGTTATACTTTATTCTTTAACGTTCTTCATAAATAAAAATCCCATGATATGTCAGGGGAACGAGGAGGCCACAATCCTCGACTAATCATTCTTTCACCATACACACTTACCAATTGATGCATAGAATTAGCAACAGTGTGCACTATAGCTGTATCCTGCTGAAACCAGCCACATAATGTTTCATTTCTTGTTAGTTGCAGAAAAAAAATGCAATATAGAATTTACATAAACATGTGAATCAGCCGTTATGTTGTTAGTCTGGATGGCTCAGTTGGTTAGAAAGTAAATGGGATGGGGGACTACTGGAGGAGAGGGGAGAATAATCATAACAAATTTTGGAAAATAATAAGAAAGAGGTTTGAAGACATAGAAATCCAAAAACTGTTTGGTGATATAATGGAAAAAGGGTCCCTGGTAGATTACAAATCAATGAAGGAAACATGGGAAAGGGAAACATATGTTGATAAGGTAAACAAAGAACAAAGGGAGGGAATAGCATGGCTAAGAACTGGTGTTTGGAGGTTGAGAGGACTAAGAAAGGGTATCCCTCAGAGTCTGTGTCCTACTTGCAGGGGGAAGGAAGACCTGGAGCACATAGTCTTTGAGTGCCAAGGAACGGACGTATGGAGGAAAGAATTTCTGGGGTAGAGAAGGGAGATAGGATAACAGCATATAAGAGGATTTTTAGAAAGGAGGTTGAACTTAGGTCAATTTTTAAGTAGAGTTAAGAAAAAATGGAATTGGTCTGTACAAAGAGAACAGAATTAAAAATGTGTTAGTTATAAAGTGTTAATAGCAATAGAGAAGCAAAATGTATGCTAAGAAATTTTGTTGGGTGGATATGACAGGCTAAGACCCTGGGCTGAATGTCTGTCATATTCAAATATGTATTAATTTGATTTAAATAAATAAATATTAACCAAAATAACCAGTTGGTTAGACGCTGGTCTACTGATCCCAAGGTTGTGGGTTCAAATCTGGCCCCGACCAATGGCTTTTAAGTGTGCTTAAAAATGACAGCTCCATGTCAGTAGATTTACTGGCATGTAAAAGAACTCCTGCGGGGCGAAATTCTGGCACACCAGTGATGCTCATTAGATCCTGGCAATTGACAGCATCAATAAACAACAAAATAATTTAATTTAATTTTAATGTGTTAAACATGGGGCTGATAATTCTACATGTGCTCGCTGTGCACTAAACCCCAGCTTTTGCAGTGTGGTGAAGCACTTCATGAATAATATGGGGATTTTCGGTAAACCAGAATTGTTTTCAGAGATACAGGAAATGTTTTGCGTCGAAGGTCATCAATTTCAATATCTGTAGTTATACAAGTAAGCCTAATATAAGTTAGTACATTAGAGTGTTCTGTACTCATGACTTGCCAGTTGTTTATGTGTAATTCTGGTAGAGTTCGGCAGTCTAGCCGATCTACAAAAGCACTGTAATTAGAGGAGTAAGCGTTTGTAAGAATAGTTTGTACAACAGTAGGGAAAGTCATGTGAACAAATACTTGAGTTTCTTTTTATGGAAAACCCCAGTTGTTACAGTAAATTGTTGTCTTTGATGAATATATGTGTTAGATGTAATGAATTGTGAACAGTGTGTTCTTTTTTATATGGTAAAGTATACTTAGAGCATGCTGGGCTTACATTCTAATTTTCTGAATCCCATCTATTCATTTTCATTATTGCTTATCTATTTATTGCATGTTTCATTTAAGGTTCTGAATATAATTGCTAGTAATGCTGTTTTATTTTTTCTACAATAAATATGTACCCCCAATAATTTTTGTTACAACTGTAGCATTTTTATCCTTTTAATTATGCAAATAGGAAACATGATGTAAAGAAACAGTGTGGCATAATGTAAACTTGAAAGGTCCATGTAGAGTTATCTCTACTGACCTTCAGCTGATAATGGAAACAATAGCTTCTGAAGCTAACTTATATTGTAAGTGAACTGCAATGTCACAAATGTTTACAAAACTGTTTCCATATAAATCTTCTTCAATGTTAGCTTCTTTCAGTTATAAGTTAAAAGAACCAGTAATAATCACTTCATGTAGAGCTGATAGATAATTGTTATATTCATAAAAATAATGCAATAATAATTTATTGAAGTATTAAGACTTTACATGTATTAGAGTACCCACTGAAATCTGCCCACCACTATTCAAATGGTCAACCTATCTCAAGTTACAGTCTACATTATACATAATTTTTATGGGCATAAATTATTGTTGCTTTGCTCTTGTAACACATTTTCTAAATATTGCCTTATTTGCTTACTGTTTTTGTTTAAAATTTTATTTATGTCAATTTTCCCATTTATTCTTAATGGTACTTTTCTCCAAATCAATTTTCCCTGCATTCAAATAGTATGTGCTGTACATCTTCTTTCCCAACACATAATGGGAACTCACTTTATGAATAGCCATTTTTGTAACACGTTTTAAACTCCACAGTCCTACTCCAAGCCATTCTATCTCCCCCTCTTTCTTCTTTATTGGTGTTGTCTATACAGGTGCTTTAAATTTTCCCTTACAAACTTCTAGGACTTGTATAAGGGACTGAATAGGTAAAATTTTGAATTGAAATCATATCTGGAAACATACCGTTTCTGTGCTACAGCCATTTGAAAATATGCTAGCTTGGTAGGTATTACATAGGGTAGTCATGGTTGGGGGTACTTAAGTCAGATCAGCTGTTATCATTTTACATCTATCCTACCTCTTTGACCTGGTGCGAGCTTCAGACACCTGACCTGTGTCTGAGTGTTAGAGCAACATGGTTGACCACATGTTTGCAGAATACACAGAGATGATCTTCTGTATGGCGAAGCTCAAGGTAATGGAAGAGCTCCTTGCCACCTTCATCAAGATCGTTATCTACAGCTTCCAGCTGCATTGCATACACTTTTTACCACAATTACGCAATGGCTTTGAGAAAGGGGACCTTCACGATCAACAGGCATGACTAAGGTACTACAAGGAGATGCTGCACTTCTGAATTGTGTCTGTCTTTGCAGACCTGGTGTGATAGTGCAAGCTCATAAGTACAATGTGTGCACCGAAGTTGGTGGTTACTGTATCGAACCTTACTTGTAGTGGATTAGAATGTAACCATTCTTTGAAAAGGACAAAAATGGTTTAAGTTTAACTGAAAACAACAGTGTTAGTGAAAAAGGTCAAGTTTCCTTTTTGTTTCTTAGGTTATTAATGAGTTGAATTGTAAAACAAGTGATGTACTAGGTCACACATAATAAATTACCTGTAAAAGTGGTTGTGTTAAAAACTTGTTTTCAAATGGTGTAGCTTGCAAACGTTACATTTCCGGATATGGGTTCCAAGTCAAAATATTATCTACTTAGTCCCCTCTTCAAGTCCTAGAAGTTTGTAAGGTGAATTTTAGAGCACCTGTATATCTCTCTTTCTTAAGTATTTTTCATTCAAACATAGAATATTATAATCTTCGCAAAAGTTAAAGGCATATAGAGGCAGGCCGTACTGCAGACTCCAGCGAATCCTAAGCTTGCCCCTCTTACCAGCACTGCCGAACGTGGTACACACATCTCACGCGCTCTTTTGTACAGAACCTCTGCCGGTACATGGACTACGCTTGGCAACAGCGCTCTGCTTGAGCATTGACCAGCGTTCATGTGCCTTTAACTTTTGCAAGCAGTATAATGGTCTCTTCTCTGTTAGTTTACTGAACAATTTTTATATTGCTGTATCTTCTTCTTATACCTTTTCAAAAGCTTTTATAATATTCCCCAGGCCATTATTTTCTAATTATTTCTTAAATTGCATACTTATTTCTTCTTATTTTAAATATTGAGCATATAAATTCAGGGTATAAAGCTCTCTCCATAAGCAATACTTTCCTTGCTGCTCTTCCCATTTCACTCTGAGCAACTTCATTAGCCAATTGGTGTTGGCAACACCAGAACAGCCTTGAAAAATATCCTGTGTACTAGTCCACAACTTTCCATCAATTTTGAAGACCCTAATTCAGTATCATATAATATTTAAGCCTTAACTATGTAGTTATATACCTTTCTAAACATTTACTTCCATTGTTAGCATTGCATATAAGTATTGCTGCTTTCCCTTTAGTCAATGCTGATCTCTTTTGTTTCTCTCATTTTCCTCCTGCATTCATTTTAATTCCTAGGTAAGTGCAATCACACACCACTTTATATTTAGTATTATTTCTCTTCTTAGATAAAATACATTCTTGATAAAGAATGTTTAGAGTCTAACACTTGTAAATTAGGCTGCCCATTCTTTAACCCCCTGGTTGTATGTATGGTGTAGAGCAGCACTGTCCAACGCGGCACCCATGATTTATTTTTCTGGCGTCATTCAGAAGCAAATCTTGACTCTTGATGATTTCTAATATTAATTCAAATTTAAGGACAAAACTATTTCCTTCCAAATACCTTGCCAATACACCCATGAAGTATGTTTTTGTACACTTAAAGCTGTATTCATTACTTCCCTAACCAGTGCTTTCCCTCCTTCCTCTCAAAAGAAGTGTACTTGCCCTAACAATGGTTGTGATGGCATCTGCGCCTCCTGAGGCATGAGCTAAATGTGCCCAAGCACATAAGAAAGTTGGATAGCACTGGCATAGAGCCTCTACAACTAATTGCCTGTATTATCATGCTCTTCTTTCTCTTGGTTATTCTTTGAGCTCCTTGTCCATTTATCGCACACTCTTCCTAGGAATGCCCCCTCCTGTTTTCTTGTTCTGTATTATCCACTAACATTTTAATTGCTATTATATATTTTGGTAATTTATTTCATTTCTTATTCCAAATGCTATCTCTCTACCATTTAACCATTTCACATTCAATTAAGAACCACTTTACATTCATTACTTTCATACATTTCTCATGTTTACTAAATTCACCTCCTCTTTTAAGTACTAAAATTTGTGTTTTCTTCCTATTTATCTATAATTTCCATTCTGAACAGAACTTATCTATTTCTTGTAAAAACATACTTAAGTAATTTGCAGTAATAGAACCCACTATCATAAAGTCAGTAGAAGTAAGTTCAAGAACATTTACATATTCATCAGAAGCCATGTACAGGGCCAGGCAATTAAAACTACCATTTTAAACATCTTTATGCTTGAAGTGATATCAGTTAAATTATTTTTTTGTTTAATGATGCTGTCAATTGCCAGGATCACATCAGCATCGCCGATGTGCTGGAATTTTGTCCCACAGGAGTTCTTTTACATACTAGTAAATCTGCTAACATGGAACTGTCGTTTTTAAGCACAATAGGTCTGAGCCAGATTTGAACCCACGACCTTGGGATCAGTAGACCAGCTTCTAACCAACTGAGCCATCCAGACCAACATTGAAGTGGTATCAGTGAGATATCACTAGATTGAAGGGCCTTTAGTAACCCAAAGATTTATCATATAGGCAATCATCAGTATCATCATTTTTTCTGAATTTTCCATTGAAAGAAGCAAATAACAGGTGCCATATGTATCTACATATAAATTTGTGTAAGATTTCACTCAGTTATGAAAGAACTTGGGCTTTCGCAGCTGTAGTCAATGTAACTGGAAGTTATTTCCAGACTTTTGTGCTGTGGTCTGTTGGCAATTAATGTTCTAGATGTTTTGTCCAGTACTGCAGTGCACATCCTCAGTGGCACAGTCGAAGTCTCCTTGGGGAAGGTTTCACTGTGTCTGATGCATTGGCTGAAGATGGCCAGTGGACGATGTCTGGAATATTTATCTCCAGCAGACCATTGCATAACAGCGCAAAAATAACTTTCAGTTATATAATTCATTCAGTATTTGTAAGAACCTTCTTTGTCTATCATTTGTAGCTAAAGGGTAATATTAAACTACATGTGACTTAACAGTTGTTGCATTTGTATAGAAATGAGTTGAGAAAAGAAGGTGGAAGACGGCGGCATGCTTCAGGTCCTCGTCCATTGTCTGCCATCAGTGATGGCCTTGATCCATTTGATTTGCTTGGATTGGAAAAGGGACAAGAAGGCCAGGTTAGTGACAGCTGATGAATTAGCACTAATACTAGAAGCTAACACATGACCTAAATATTGGGATGCACAGAAACAAAACTAAATAGGGCAGCATGGAGGATATGGTACTAGTTAATAATAATTTTATTTAAACAACAAGAAGTGTTGATAATAGAAACATCCTTCCAGTTTTTTTCCTTGCATTGAGAAACTGTCGACAACTTTTCTGTTCATGTTATACCTTTCAATTTATTACATCCTTTGTTTTTACATGTATGCCAGAATGAAAAAGAATTGAGCAGTATAATAATTAAAACTTTCCAATAAATATTATCAGTGTTCCACAGAAAATTAGATGAGTTATGTTATGGGCTTTTGTGTTGGCCAAATCACTCCAGTGCCTTAAAGGTGGGATTATGACTGATTTATTGTGAAACACTGTATAAAATACTACACATTTGAATTGTTAGGAGAATGAGTTTAAATGTAATGATTTTACTAACTAGTTGATGAGCATTGTATGATATGGAATGGCAGTGGAGAATTGAAGAAGCTTTCTACAGTAACATAAATAAATGCTTCAGCCATACATTAATCGGGGATTCTACATGATGAGTCTGACAGTCATGACAGTCACTAACTGTCATGCAAACATTGTGTGAGTGATGCTGTAATGCCTTTTTACCTTAATTCAAATTAATTTTGCCACTATTTAATGCTAAAATGGCATGCAAAGTTTAATTTCTGAGAGAAATGTGGCAACGCCACATCACATGTCCTCAGCTTGATAGTTGAAAGCTGGGCACATTCGGCTGGAGGGGAGATTATGGGAGGTATCGTCTGGCATTATTAAAATTGAGGGGGAAGGGAAGGGCAGGGCAGGCAATAATTTCATGCACCAGGTATAAGCATTGGTAGATGGGGTGGCAGATATAGTTGTCATTTATGACAAGGAGATCATTAGTTTTATTTCAGCCTGGTAATCTACAAAAGAAGACAGTTGTTTTAGGAAAATGAAGAGGAAGGGAAGACTTTTATTCATTTGTGTATTAAAAGCAATTACTATTATTTTAGCTCATAATTGACAATAATAGTGTGTATTATTGAAAAAATGTATATCCCTTTTTGTCAGCATTGTTTTAACCTTAGGCTGAAAGCAAATGGATAGAAGTCAGTACCTCTGGTTTTTATCTAATGGACCATTTTTATATTGTTGTTGTGATTATTATTATTATTATTATTATTATTATTATTATTATTATTATTATTATTATTATTATTATTATTATTATTAATTTAATTTTTTATTTATTTACTATTATATTTCAAATCAATAAAATTAGTCAATCAACTGTTCACAGGAAATATCATATGGACAGCTGCTGGTGCCATCTCGTCAATTTCTCTCTCGCGACAGGAAGTTCATCACTGATGATGGAACTGAGTTTCATCCTGGTGGTTCATTTAAACACCATGTGGTTGCCAGGTAATGAAACAGTTTCAGTTACAATTTGCAGACCCTACAGTTGCTTGTACTGTAATATACAATTCTGTGCGATAGTTTCCCAGTTTTAACAGGTGTATTCACCATAGATCATCATCACCATCATCATCTCATCATTAATAACAACAACTTGTTCCGGTCTTATGTCAAAACTCTTCTGTGCATCTCCTTCTTGGCCTACATATTTATTTTTCCTGTAGGTTTATAGGCTACAATTAATCTGGGAATGTGGCAATCATCCATGATTTCTACATGGTCCCATGGTGAATTTTTTCTGTTAAATTGAAGATCTTTAACTCCTTATGTATTTCTTCGCTTCTTCTATCTCTTAAAATATAACCAGCTACATCTCTTAAAAGTTACATCTCTGTTGCCTCAATTTTTCTTTCTTCATGTGTCGTCATTGTCCATCATTTGGATCCATATAGAAGTGTTGGGACCACCATTACATTCACTATAGATGCAGAATAATATCTTTCAAATGTATTTCTCTGAAGTTTAGGAAGACATCCCATAGAATTTGCATATTTGAGAGCACAAGCAGCAGATCATTGGTTATGGAAAAACTAATGAATTTCTAATTTCTTCTTCTCCAACTAAACTTCAAATCAATCATAACAGACTAAAAGACAGAAATGTACTTCTATGTTGGTTTGTAAGAATATTAATTTGGTATGTGCTATTGGTTCATTAAACACATTATGTTAACTAGTATTGCAAAAATACTTACATTTCTGTGGGTTTAATAAATCACCCTATAAGTTATAGATGAAAGATCAGTCCCAAAAATTGTTAATGATTTACTAATTTACATTTCATCCTGCTATATTGATCATTCAAGCACCAAGGAGTAAGCCTTTTGAATAGATTAGATTAGATTTAATTGCATTCGAGTTTACAAGTAGCCATGGAGGCCAGTGAACATTTAACATGTCAGTTGCAATGTACAATCATGTCAATAAATATGTTGTTGTTGGCTAATGTTGGATTTCTGATAATGAAGTCATTAATTCTCTTGCTCTCCAATATTTTTCACTGATGGATGAGGCGCTAGAAGTGGCCAGGCATATTTGAAGATGGCCTTGATCCATTTCCTCTTGCAGATCACATAGAAGACAGAGTGGTGAAGAATATATCCCAATTCTGTTCATATGTTTTGCCAGGCAATCATGTCCCACAATCAACTGCCGTTTTTCAAGGATATTCAGGACTTACTGTCAATAAATACACAGAATAGCATATCAAACACATTATATACAGGCCAAAAAAAAAAAAAACAAACAAACAAACAAACAAACAAACCAGGAATGATGGAGAAATACAATAAAAACTTCTCTGTAATTATAAGACTAACATAATGTACATTTACAGATATAAATTGAACTTTATTTTAAACTTTCACTAGGCTTTTCCTGCCACATCCTACTGTTTAGTTATAATATAATTACATTTGGTTATAATATAATTAGCAATGAATGTCATCTTTTGTCAGATGGTTCTACACATATACATTTAAGTAGTTTTCACTCAGACATCGAATGTAATTAACAATGATTTGTCGCTAAAGAAGCTGGAGATTACTTATAAAGCTACATAAGGATTAAGAGGATGACCTGTGGTTCAGATTATCTTATACAGATTAAAATGAGCTAGGAACTATTTACAAAGCTACATAAGCATTAACAGGATAATTTGTCATTCAGATTGTCACTCAGATAATCTTATACCTAATAAAATAAGCTCAAAATTACTTACAAAGCTACATAGGCATTAACAGGATAATTCGTCATTCATATAATATGATACAGAATAAAATGAGCTAGAAACTACTTACAAGGCTACATAAGCATTAACAGGATAATTTGTCATTCAGATAATCTTGTACAGAATAAAATGATTTTGAACATAGGTACCCTTTAGCAGCAGTTTAAAAGCATTGAAATTGTCAACTTTTTCCTTAAGATCGTTAGGAAGAGCATGAAATATTTCGATAGTTTCATGTTATACACCTTCCTGGAAGCGAGAAAGTTTTACACTGGGATGATGGATGTTGCTCTTTTGTCTAGTTTTTATCTCATGAATTTCATTGTTTGTTATAAATGTGGATTGATTGCACATAAAGAATTTTAGGATCGCGAATATATACATGCAAGATAGGGTTAAATTTTCAGTCTTCTAAAAAGATCTTTACATGAACGTCTGCTATGGGTGTTGGAAATAATTCTTATGACCTTCTTTTGTATGAGGAATATTTGTTTGCTCTACTGAATTGCATTTGTTCTGGAGGACTCATTTCATTTGCCATTCTGAGTTTATAGGGATGTTAAATATGTACAGCCATGGAAAAAAAGTTTGAGCGCATTAGGAGAGCAGATTATTTTTAAGTTTCACATTTTGTGGCAGCGCAGTTCACACAAGTCAATATTCCAACATGCAGCTGAGTTTATTTATAGTCTCTGATCCATATGCTATTGTCTATTAGACACTCAAATGGGCTGTGTCTTGAATCATCACTTGCATTTGCAAGTATGTATACACAGACTATTTGAGTGTCCAATAAACTCAGCTGCATGTTGGAATATTGACTTGTGTAAACCTCACTGTAACACGACGTGGAACTTAAAAATAATCTGCTCTCCCAATGTGTTCAATCATTTTTTCCATGGCTGTACACAATGAGGCAAAAAGGAAGGGATAGAGAAATGTTATATGCATCTAAGATCATATTGGCTACTTTGACTCTGGAAACAATTGCACATTAGCAATGATTTTTACAGCTTTACATTTGGTTGTTGTCATCTCTATCTGTCTCTTTCACACATAAATACACATAAAATAATTCCACCTTATGGGTGGAAGCGTATAATCCTAATTAAAGAAAAGCGCCCCTCCAGGAGAGAATCGAACCCTGGATGTATGGTTTATGAAGCCAGAATGCTGACCACTCTTGTATGGAATGCATCATCATCAGATACTGCTGACAAGCATTCAGTTACATGCAAATCTGTCATTTGGCTTGCACCAGCAGGTAAGAGCTAAGTAGCACTCTTGTCCAGGTAAACATAAGAAAAGCTATCAAGAGATAATCAGAATCTTCTGGGAGTTTCTCTTCCCCCTGACTTTTAAACATTGTAGAATGCACTGGGAAAATTAAGTGAGTATTCTTGCAAGTGAACCAGGAAGTAAGTAAATTACTGAGTGCGTTTCTGGTGTGACGAAATGCATTCTCTGATGACATGACATCAGTTGTGGCACACAGTGAGTGGTGCTACTGTGAGAGATTAGAGGTCTTAAGTTCAAAAACCCAGTTCGTGAAGAGGATGGAAGAAATGGCGATTTCATAATATTACATTATGCCACTATGTTGTAAAGAAAATGAAGTGACGAGAACTGGTCAAAGTCACAATGTGTTTATGTCTTTTGTATATGTTCTCTTTCAAAGAATATTAACAGATCAATAAAGATCAAACTTGCAACAAGCCTCAATTTCAAGATGGAATAACTTCGAAATTCTGATAACTATAAGATGGAGTAGCTTAGTGGAAAACAAAGGAATGATAGATTAGGGAGAGCCAGTTTAATAAGTGGTGTTTGAAAGATGGTTAAATGCAGTTTTTGTACGTATGCTGTTACAAGAGAGAGGAGTTCTTTGTTGCTTAAAATGGGATTGTATCAGGCATGTTATATTCATAAGATCTAATGAGGGATGAGAAGGTTTAGCGTGGTTTAGATTAGAAATTTGGAGACCAATAGAAATTAGAAGAAGCCCACATGTATGTAAATGTACACAGATCACAAAGTCACATTCTATTTAAAAACTTCTAGAAATAAGATATTAAGGAAAAATGGGTTCAATTAAGATCTAAGATGGCAATTAACAACATTTGTGGAGATAAATCCAAAATAAGGAATTTAGAAAAATACTGTATCAAATTAAAGATAAATGGGTATGACAGAAATATTGGTTTTATAGGAATAGATTTATGTAGGATTGGTTTGAACAAAGTAATAATAATATTTAATATTGTTGGTGTATTTCCAGTAAGTATTAACCATTGTTATAATGTTAGATGTTTATTTTAAAGCAGGTGTTAATGGTCTTTAGAGGTGCTATGTTTCCAGGGAATGTCATAATGTTTGCTTCTTAGACAGATAAAGGGTAGTCAGAAGCCTGTTATGTACAAGTTCACTAGAAGATAACTTCCATCATCAATATTGTAACTTTAAAATCAGCTGTTGTGTTATGCGGAAGTGTTAACCAATGGTTTGAGTTTGATCTTAATTTTACATCTGATGTTAACATTTCACTTACCTAGTTGATGAAAAGTATAATGGAACATATTCTGAAAAAGCTAATATGGTAAATACAGAGTCATTTTCAAAAAGAAATTGACACAAAATTCTGTAGGTCTGTAATATTTATAAGTAAATAATAGGTAGAACTGTTAAAGCTATATACTAGAGATATTTAATTTATGACATTTTTTTCATAGAATTAAGAGTTAGTCTAACTTCCAAACCTTCTTAATTTGCAAAATGACATAAAAGATTTGGTGGTAAGCCCACATTTTGCTTCTGAAATAGATCAAATTTTTGAAAGCACAGGACAATTATTGTTCATGTTCCACTTTTTAAAACTGTCACTTTACTTTGTTTTCAGTGTCACTTAATTTAAGTTACTCACAAGCATAATGACGATATTAAGCTGGGTAGTTTTCATAAAGATGGCAAATGCAAAGAGAAAAGATATGCCTATGATCACTACATACATAATAAAATTAAATATATAATAATAAATACATATTCAAGAATGTTAGGTACGATCTGTAGAACATTGCACTATTGTAGAAAGCAAACCCAGTTAAAATTTTATAAAGTTATGGCAGTGCCTATTTTAACATATGCCTGTGAATCATAGGTAATGCGACAGAATGATAGAAGGAAAATTCAGACAGCTGAGATGAAATTTCTAAGAAGGGTGAAAGGATGCAGTAAAATGGAACATATACAAAATTATGCCGTACAAGAAGAACTCATTATATTCCCAATACAAGACAAGATCAATGAATATAGGAGCAATTGGTAGAAATATGTAAACAGAATGGTTGATGGCAGGATACCAAAGTTGGCTATCAATTATAATCCCCGAGGAAAAAGAGGTATAGGACGTCTGAGAATGAGATGGTCAGTTATACCAGAACAGGTTATTAAGCATAATCCGTGAAGTAGAAAAAGAAAACATAATAATCTAGTCCAAGTTTCCCTGAGACTTAACTTAGCCCACACTGTCACTACATGAATATGAACTTCTTCCAATTGTCACTGCCAGTTTACTTTGTTTTACACCCCATCCAGTTCATCGTAGCACTCCCCCGCTCCTGAAGCATAAATGCGCAATAGCAGAGACCAGCCCACTTGCATAATTGGAGAGGTGAGGATTAGTATACCACTTGCTCTGTGATCAATAATTGTTTACAATGTGTAAACATACACTGCTTGTGTATGTGACTGGAGTTCTGATATCACTCACCTGTTCCCTAATGTCTGCTCTCCTGCACATATGGAGCGTCAGGACAATCTGGACAAACAGTGCATTTACTTTCTATAGCAGCATATCAAAATACACCCAATGCTACCTCTTTTACTGGACAGTTTACTCTCTGGGAGAGTCAAACACCAGAAAATTTTAGTTACATGCCAATAACTCCTATTGAGTTTATGCTGGGCAAACACGATGTTTATATGTTTACAGGTGCAACAGTCCAGCACCAACCATCTGATAATTAATCTTGGCAATAGCCTCTGCAGCACACAGCTCCCTCTTCAGAACTATTTTCTTGAACAAGTCCGTGACATGGGACAAGCTAGGCAAGATGGGCCGCTATCAGCTTTCCTTGGGGTTCACACTGAATGCTGGTGGGCGCTCAGGACCTGTCATGCAAATGTTGCATTGCTGGCACCACCTCCCACTGGCAAGAGTTTCCTCAAGGATTTTCTTTACTGTTCTCCTCAGTAGCACTAACTGTTTCACTCTGGTTTTTTCCATTTGTGGACACCCACACTCTCTTGAAGACACTTCTGACCACCAGTGAGTCCCATTGCATCCAATAGCTCTTATGGATTGAGACCCTGGGAGCAACATCCACCCATGTGGGTGGTATGCCACATCAGGATTGGCCCCTATGTCTCACTCCACTACCTGCTTCCTCCTCAAGATCTCCTTATCCCAACCGCTGCAGGTTGCACTGTGACTGGACACTGGACTGCAACTCTCTCTGCCATCTGCTGGTACATATTCATCCTCTTGTTTTCTTTCATCTGCACATCTAGACATTCTTATTGCTGATCTAGGCATTTATTTTATCTTCAATGGTCTTAATTTCTTTTGACTCCTTTGCAAAGTAATTTTTCAGGACTTTCACCATTGTATTTTCTCAGATTCCAAAAGTTGATGTTAAAGCTAATTGGGATTTCATTTTCTCTATTTCAGTCTTCATTTCTGTCTTCACACTCTTCATTTTACTTCTCATCTTCCCCATTATAGATTTCATTTCTGTCTCCATTTTTTTTCCATTTTGTTCTTGGTATCATGGCCAAGTTCAGATTTCATTGTCTCCATTTCATTCTTCATTTGTTCCTTAAAACTCATCATTTTACTTTCCATTTACTCCATTATGGATATCATTGTCTTAATTTCAATTTCCATCTTATCCATGTTGGATTCCATTTTGATCTCCAATCTCTTCATTTCAGTAAATAATTATAATTATTGCATCATTTCCTCCATTGTGGTGCTTAGATCCCATTTCTGACATCATTGTGTCTGTCCACTTTTTAAAACTGTCACTTCACTCTTTTTCATTGTCACTTAATAACCTAGTACTATTTTCCATAAGTCTTCTCTTAGCTCACACTGTCACTTCACTAATGTGAACTAATGCCATTTCACTTTGTTCTTATATTTACTTCGTTTAACATTCACTTCGCTTTCTTCCGCAGCATAATGAAATATGCACATTGCAACATCTCTTCCAGATGGGGAGAGACTCTCTCAGGGGAATCTAAACAACATGTCTCTATTCCCTTGCAGTAATAGCGCTCACTGTATGTCACCAGTCATCAGAAACTTGCTCGGAAAACAGCACTATTTATCATAACAGAAATGAACTCACCTATGTACTCACTTTGTGAAACTCACGGGCTCAACTTGCAAGAGCACTTTATTAGCAGTAGGAAATTTCCATATGGTTTCAGAACATTCAAGAAGGAGAAACATTCAGAAGATTCTAGTTATCTGGTGATAGTGCTTTTGTGTTTGAGCTGGGTGAATGTGCTACTTATCTATTTAAAGTTCTGACTGCTTGCCACTGACTTTGCAGTAACCTTGGGCATAGCTGCCATATCATAAAATAATTGCAAACAAAGGGAAATGCCCCTACCCCTTTTAATGGTGATGATAAAATGTGACTTTAAAACATAATTTATTTAAACAAAAGCAGTCTCTTTCTGTATTAAATGGATTTGCTTTACAATCATAGTAATATCATACATATATTTGCAAAACTACAATGGAGACTTACTACATCATAAATTTTTCTCAACTCCTCAAACTCTCTAAAGTGAGTTTTGTTTCACAGAACAATGACTAAAACAAAAGGAAACAGTTTATGAATCTCTTGTGTATCTAAGATATGTGATAGATTATTCGTTAATGCTATGCCTTATTTATGTTTGTTGTGTATTGACATATCAGAGCCATTTTTATTTTCTCTTTATTTTGTTTATACTTACATATCTATATTCAAGGTAATATTCTTTCTACTTCAGGTGCAGTAAATATGTAGTATATCATTCTGTTTTTTCATTGTGTATTAAAATTGCTTTGCATTTTACAATTTGATTCCAGGACAAAAACCTTAACCTGGCAAATGGACGTGAAATGGTAATAAACTGCCAAAGTGCGACCCCTTCTTATTCTGCCCTGTAGATTTGTTGGTGGCTCCTTTGATGTACAAGGGATATTTGCTCTGGTTGGTTTTGGGTAGCCTGCTGTAGCTAGCATGCTTCTTGCAACTGTTCCTTTCTCTGCTGATGATTTATTGCAGTATTCTGCTCAAAAGTAGCCCTGAGGCAAATTTGAAAATTAATACTTAAGGCAATGCATCAGTGAAATTTGATAAAGAATATGTGAAAATTGTTGATTTTTTATTTTTAATTTTTTATATTTTTATTGTATGTATAACTTCTATTTCATGCTACACAGTTGGTGTCTTAATATATTTTAAATCTACATATGACTATTTAATCAGTGTTTTAAGGCTGGTTCACAACCACTAAGTACAGTAACCAGAATGAGATTGAGAAAGTTGAAATACATGTATTATAATGGGATTTTTGACAATTGATGGGAAGCTTTCCAGGCCCCAGGAATGGAAAAGAAGACAACCAAGTTTTAACTTTGTCATTTGTCATTGACATTCCCAGGCTTGGCGTATTAGATCCATATTACAATCTCCTTCACCCTCTCTCCTTCACCCTCTGTCCCCCACCCCTTCCCCTCCTCCCCCTTCTCCTTCCCAGGCAAAAGCGTGCAGTTTGGCTTTCAAGAAGGTTGTTGTTTTTTGTTTTTTCTGTTAACTAGGTATCTACATTTATATTATACATAATTTGTTTTTATAATATAAAGTTTGTAAGGAGGTATAAGGGATAGTGAAGCGCCTCTTACAGCCTCTCCTAACCAAATCCCAACCTCTTCCTACCCGTGATGAAGCTCTGGGGACCGAGCTTCCATCAAAATTGAGGAAGTGCTGTTTCACTTCATAACTAAGACAAAGTTTGAAAGGTAGAACTGGAACTTAAAAATTCAATGCCACAACTGGGATTTGAACCACAGACCTTCCGCTTACCGGGCGGATGCTCTACCACTGAGCTATTGTGACAAACTGCCAGAATGGCATTAAATTCTCAACCCAGTTCTACCTTTCAAACTTTGCCCACACACGGCTTGTGTGTTTAAAAACACCAACAGTAAGTTTGTTGGCATAAATAAATACGAGTAATAAGACAAAGTTGTTTGCATCCATAGAATCCTTTAATCTACGTGTGCCTTTGGGTGGTGCAAAATGAACAACATATAAGACCAATTAATCATGAACTTGCTTCTATCTACAAATAATTACAGAGATAAAAATGTCCCCTACTCGGATCTCTGGATGGGGACCAGAAGCATAAAGAACATTATTTGAGTTGCACAATGGAATGCAGGCGGATTGTCTCAAGCCAAGAAATCTGAACTAATTAAAATAGTAAATGAATATAACATGATGTATTTTGTATTGTAGAAGCCAATATATCTCAAGAAACTGTAAAATATTTTGAATTTAGAAATTACATAATGAATATATTACCCAAACATCTTCAAATCGCCAGTGGTATATTAATAGGCATCCTAAAGATATAAAACATCATTTTAATATAGAAAAAGAAGTGACAAGGAGACAATAACGAAAGAGTCAAAATTGATATTTGGAAGTATAATGAACATTATAACATTTTCTGTATATACAACCCTCCAGGCAATAACCCAGAGTTAATAAACATTACTGATAAAACATTGTTTATAGGAGATCTTAACATCCATTTCTATGAAGTCGGCTACACAGACACCAATGCAGCAACATGGGCGTCACAAAGGGGGCTGGGGGCAAGGGGGTCCACGGAAGTTAATAAACTTAATGTGCTGACTATTAAACTATTATTTTAATTATTTATTTATGCCAACAAACTTACTGTTGGTGTTTTTAAACACAAATCCCAGTTGTGGCATTGAATTTTTAAGTTCCAGTTCTACCTCTCAATATTATTTTAATTTTTATGTAAAGAGCAATTTTTATTTAGCACAAATTAATACGGTTGTCCGCAGCAAATACTTTAACTTTTGACAACAAAATAATGAATTAATATTATCTGATTTCAAACTTCCAACATATGCCTCCCCCCCTGGAAAAAAGTCTGCAGATGTTCGTGTGCAGCAGGGAAAACTATGCAAGATTTCATAAACAAATGCTATAGACCTGATATATAAAAAAGAAGATTCCCCTACATATCTATATTACAATGGAAATTCTGTTGTTTTATAATACCCGACATTAGTCTTCTTACAATCCAATATTTTTCATAATCATGTTGTATATTGAGAACTGATGGAGATTTTTGAAGATGATACAATGGAAATTCTACTAATCCAGATTTAACCCTCATTTCCTCAGATATATCTCACCTGATGTCCATAAAAGTCCTTGATGACTTAGAAACCAATCACAAGATTATCTTATCCACTATCAACATTACACCTAAAAATAAATATACATCTACACCTAACAAATCAAAAAGAACCTGGAATTTCAAAAAAGCAAATCGGATTAAATTCTAAAATCAAATAGATGACGACTTAGCAAATACAACTGTTGATTTTAATGAGAACATCCCTGATAAAAATTTTAAGAAATTATGTTATATAATCTTGAAAGCTGGCATAAGCACATTACTAGAGGAAAGATTTTCAAATATAAACCATAATCCAATGAACTTACTGAACTAAAACTAAATAGAAATTTAGCACGGAAAACAGCTGTACAAAGTAAATTGCAACAGGCTTTCAAATCTGGGGAAAGAAGCAGTTCAATGAAAAAGGAAATTATAAATTCCAAAAAATAATGCTTCCAAAACTTTATAGAAAATTTGAATTATAGAAACAACAGTACAAAAGTGCATAATTTTATTTCAACATTAAACAATAATAAAAAAACTTTAAACAATAATGAAAAAACTCAAAAAAGTACTAATCAAGATGTTTAATAAAATCATATTTGATGACCTCAAAATCAGTGAAGCTTTCACCAAAATTTTACAAGAAAAACAATTAAAACAAAAAAACAAACATGAAGAAAAACAAATTAAACAAAAATTGAAACAATTTACGGAAGTCATCGATATAGATGGTATTTTTAATTCCAATTTCACCATACAAGGATTAAAGTGATCTATGGATAAATTACAAAATAAAAAACAGCCAGGTCCTGACCATATTTTTGGAGAATTTCATAAACATCTAGGTCCTAGGGCATTTACTATTTGCCTAAACCTTATTAATCAAATATGGAAAACAGGTATTCCCTCCACATGGAAAAAAGCCATTATAATTCCAATTTTGAAACTTAAGAAACCTGTAGAAAATATTTCCAAGTATTGCCCAATTTCACTGATAAGTATGTTCTCTAAGACAATGGAACAAGTGGTTCAGTCAAGACTTATATGGTACTTAGAAAAAAATAATCTAATATCATTAGCTCAAGCAGGATTTCAAACTCACCACTCCACTACAGAATAGACTCTGAAATTTAGTCAAGAAAGATTCTCTCAGCATGCAAAAAACTGTAGCAGCAATATTTATAGACTTTGAAGACTTCGGGTCAGTTTAGAAATTAAAACTTATGGACAAAATCATGAAATTGCATATTAATGGCAATATGTTATGTTGGATCTACAGTTTCATCAATCAAAGATTTTGTGCAACAAAATATGGTAATGTAACATCTAAATACAAACAAATGAAAATAGGATTTCCTCAAGGCTCAGTAATTAGCCCCACAACTTTTAACATTATGATTAATGATTTACCAATAGAACTACACAAAAGTGATAATACTAATTGTACACTTTATGCAGATGATCTAACCATCTGGACATTTGCTCCTCGAAATACTCAGCATAAACTCACTTCACAAATGAATAATGCCATACAATCACTAGAACAATGGTGTAATGATAACTGCATGAAAATTAATACCAATAAACCATGTTATAAGGTTTTTTTCCCTAACACATACAGTACCTGAGTTCTTCTTCAAAATAAATGGTCAAAACATTCAACAGTAAGATTACTTAGGTGCTGGGTGTATACTATGACAGAAAATTATCTTGGGAGTTTCATGTTAAAAATATAACAGAAAAAGTAAACAAAAGATCCAATATACTAAAGAGATTAACAGGAACAAAGTAGGGAAGTACTAAATAACACATACAAGACATACATTAAACCTATTCTACTATATGGTAGCAAAAATCTGATTACATCCAATAAAAAAATCCTTAATGAATTAGAAACAATTCTAAATAATTCTTTACAATTGATAACAGGTGGTGTTAAATTTACTCCCATAATGGTAATGCAGATACTCACTGAAAACCCTCCAATAATCCATCAGATTAATAAACAAGTTTTAACTCAGTATGAACAATTAATAAAGACTACCTCAAGACAATTATTGGCAAAAATATCAAAACAGAGAGAGAAACCTTAAAACTCAACAAGGCTTTATACAGAAAACTAATAAATTACAAGAACATAATCAAAATCAAAAGCCTAAGAGACTCCTCATACCAATTTCACCAATAGACAATATAGATATTAACTATAACTTAAACTTGATGGAACATGTATGTAAAAGTAACAGGACTCCCTCCAAATTAAAACAAATTTCTCTGGAAACAATCCACAGTTTATATCCCGAACTACTATGGCTACATATCTACGCTGATGGTTCCAAATTGGATAGTGAAGATGGAGCAGGAGCTGAAATCTACTCAAAATTATTCAGCTATTATATACTTGTAGCTGTGGGAAAAAATTCAACCCATTTTGATGGATAAATCCAGGCTATACAGACAGCACTAACACATCTTAGATATACACAGAATAAATTCTTTTCAGAATACTGTTATTTTAAATGATTCAGCACCAGCTACTCAAGCTATTGCACCAAATAATTCTCCCTCTTCTTTTAATGTGTTAGAAACAAAAAAGATGATAAAAATATTAACAAAACAGAATAAAAATATCCAGCTCCAATGGATACCTTCTCATTGTGAGATATATGGGAATGAAGTTGCAGATCTCCTTGCCAAAAAAGGAACTAAAATCTTGCAAAAACCAAAACAAACCTTATGATATCATGTAGCAAAAATTATAATTAAAAGAAACTTTCTAAAAGAATTCAAGCGGTATTATAAAACTCAAAGTATTGATAAATCTTGGGCAGCATTACTACAGAACAAAAAGTTAATATCTAATTATCTAAGACATGAGTCTGTTGCAACATTTAGATTATTGACCTTCTGCCTTCCCACTTTCGTAAAATTGGTGTCCTCAAATTGTGTATTGCGTCAGGGAGAGAACTCTATAATGAACAAAGATCATCTGCCACATTGTATGGCTCTCAAGATGTTAATTCTGGATCACTAATGGAACTATACTGGGAAGTAAGAAAGAAAATGGAATATATCCAAACAACAGAACTAGCATTAGGCTACTACTAAGTTTGTTTCCTGTTTTTATTGTTAATCATATTTTTCATGTTGCCCTTGTTCATGCACATTCTATGACATGGAACACAAAGTCACTTTTGCCTCAAACAATAAAAACTACAATTAACAAAACCTACAAACAATAATGCAAATCTAATAATAACAGTCAAAAACAGTAGATATTAACGGAGAACAAAAAAAAAATATATATATATATAACAATAAAGAACAACAGATCATTTTGATGAAAGCTATAGTACTGATACATAGTAAGATATTTTCTTTAAAAGAATCTAAAGAGCAATGGCTTTGCATTTAGAAAATCTTCCCTTTATTGAAATTTGGCATTGGCTAACCTGTATTATGTTGATTGAATTGGGAAGCAGGTAAACATTTTTCATTGATCAATAAGAAACAAATGGTATCCCAATGCTTGATATCAATTTCCACTTTGCTATCAATGTGATGATCGATTTGTACTTCCATTCTCATTACTGGACTGTCATGAACCAAAATGTTGTGTGCCGCCTTGCTTTCTGTTCTTGTTCCCATTCTGGTTATTTATCAGGCCATTACCATTAAGTTAAAACAGTGCATTGTTGTTATGCTCTAAAAGTAGTAAACAGTTGAGTTGAAATTACTTATTTCCCATGACTTACAGTGAACAATTTGAAATTTAATAACATGTACATCATTTTTCTTTTCTCTTAAACTGATTAAACTTTAAAAAATTCCTGCACAATAAATTCTTAAAGTTTGTATACTAAGCTCAAGTTAAACATTTGGGAGTGAGACAATAAACTGTAGGGTCTAAGGTGCATTTCACATTGCCATATCAAAAAAGTGATTAATTATAAATAACATTATGAATATCTTAACAACAATTTGACATAGCTCGTTAAAAGTTTGTTTGCATGGTATGTTTTATGTTCTGAGTATATGATAAAAAATTAAAGCAATCAGAAGAAAACTATAGATTTTTGGATTTTCACAGATGTATTACCTTAATTTGCATATGAAATTAGGAACTACCAGTTGATCAGCTCTCTCTTCTTTTTTTTTTTGACTATATCTGCAAAAATAAAATTGCAACATGGTTATTGCCAGCTCATAATGCAGTACAGATGCTGAAAACTTCTAGCCTTTTATAAAATAAAGTGTTTTAAAATTTTTGCATGCTTCTTTATATCAAATTTATATTTTGCTCTGAAACTTGTCACACTATTTTATTCTGCTTTTCCCACAGCTTAAACTGACTGATCAGCTGTTTGGTTTCTATACTACCTTTTGGATTGCTTTTAGCAGAAACCTGTTATAAGAGCACTGTGAAGTTTTTAATACCAATATTTTATTTGTGTTTATTTTTTCCCATTTCATTTTAGAGTTGAGGTTATTCAAATTAGTGGGAACAAAGCATTTAAAGTTGATTCTTCTGTGCTAAATTACGATTGAAATGCTTGATCTTAGGTACTGGAGTACAGATTTCAATTTTCTTCCATCAGTTTAGAAATGCAAGTAAAAGCATTTAACTATTAGATATTTCCATCAGTATTAATATTACATTTAGAACTCCGATAGCGCATAGATCCATGCAGTGCTGTTATAACTTGAATTGCTTTGCAATAGGATCAGGAATGGAAGGAATAGTTTCATTCATCTTACTCTTTCTGTCATACTGTTTTGACCTGTACATTGTTTTTCAATACCTCTGCAAGATGCTGCTGTATACGTCATGCACAGTAGTAGTACAGTAGTTTATTAATGCCATGATTTCACTTGTTCTAGGACAGGTGAAGAATGACTGATGTAGTCTAGTTTTAGAGTTGCATCTTCAACAGACTTAACAAGAGTGCAAGGCACACTTTCGTCATATTCTGCTGACAGAAAGATATATCATGCTTTGTATTTCTTGATTAGTGGAAGGAGAGTTCAGAAATGTTTTTCAGGAGATTTACAATGTGGTTTCTTTACTTGCTGAACTGAGAAATTACCTTGTGATCAACATGCTTCGATGAGGCCACCTCAGTATGCTCTTGTCATATTTGCTTGTCTGTCTGCAGCGGCAAGACCGATATCCGCAATATTAAAATACAGTCAAGTTCTGAATATACCTATATTATAAAACTAATAATGATTAAAACTTTATGGAATCACTGTTTGTAACACTTCGCTAAGTGAAATGTTTGCAAACAAAAAATTAGATTAATACATGCATTTGAAAATGTATGTAAATTTTCAATGAACATACGGCTGTTGCAACGCTGATGACCTCAGCGATCTGACAATTCCCTTCCAGCTGATGCACACTGCACAATTACTGTGTAATTTTTCACTCACTGTAGTATCACCTTTATTTTGCTGCCTGGTGGAGGACATCACTCCAGAAAAATCACTTCAGTGGCTTCCTCTATTATCATTCATTATTTTTTTATATCTGGGATATTCACTTAGAGACAGTGCTGTGGTCGAGCGGTTAAACTATTTGCCTATCACCAAGGTGGCCCAAGTTCGATTCCAGGGATCCACATTGGTATTTGTGGTGGACGAGGCGGTTTCTGGGTGGGTTTCCTCCAAGTTCTCCAGTTTCCTGTGCCACTCATTTCATCAACAGCTCCATCATCACCCTTCCATTCATCCATTTTGCCTGCATTTCATATCAGCCTCTTCCTCATTATCATGCCTGGTGCCGGGCTGACCACCCACTTCCAGGTCTTCATTCTGTCTGGTCCATAGGTTCCTCAGCTTCCTGACAGGCATCTGACCTGAGGCTCAGGCTTATAATTCCTAGGGGGTGTCAGTCCTCCATACAGGGAGGATAATCGGATAAAGAAGAAGAAGAAGATATTCTTTTAGATGAAACTCCCCTAAATTTAATCAACTTCTTTGTTGTATTACAGTGCCTATGCATAATTATGTGCTGAGTGTAAATATTCCTGTTAAAAGATGGAAATTAACACTGAAGATTTTCATTTGCCTACAATCAATTTAGGTAAAGTTCTTGAGATATCAGCTAGGTGAATAGGAACTGCAATTTCAAAATTGAAAAAATCTAAACATAGATTTAATACATAATGCATATCTTATGTCAGCAGAATTTGACTAATGGATGGCATGCTTTGGGAAAATGGGATGTGATTATTATATTATGCTGGTCCATTATTTCACTTTTCTCTTTCAGATTGCACCATTTATTGATGACTGAAGCAATGTTGATTTTTTAATAAAAAAACAAACAGCTGATTTGCCATATTTTTATTGTCTCATATTAATGCACTATAGCAATAATTAAAATTATTCTGGAAGTGAGCATAGAGGGTTTTTCAGACCTTTAATTCAGAGAAATAAAACTAAAAGAAACTGGATTGACAGCCACATGTCTTAATTCCTATGCAACCATTTTATACTTCTTTTTTATAACAAACTTAAAATAATGTTTAAATAAGTTACAATAGTAAATATGCTCTACGGATTTCCCTTTTCTTGCATTATTTTCTAATATAATTCAATAATATTAATGACAAATGAAACGTGGCAAAATTTTGGCAGAACAGAATATTGTAAATTGTTCTACACATTTGTGGATTAATTTTAATTAATGCTATAGCATGCAACACATAATTTCCAGCATATATGCATTGACAGGAAATGGTATTATATGATTTTTAAATACAGTAAATTTCAAAAAAGGTTAATATTACATATTTGCTAAAACACTTAACATCGATTTCTGCACATTTTTAATAGTATATTGTACCAATGTATTGCAGAAGCATTAAGAATACACCTTTGGAACATTAATGGACACCATATAATGCTATTTAAATGTGTATGTAAAATGCACTTAGATGAGGCAAGCTGCCAAAATTTCAGGAATTGAAGCTAACTGTGTGAACGTAGTTTGCTCAAGACTTCATGGGAGCATTCCTCTCCTGCTCATCTCTTTCCGTTCCTGTTGAGGCACTGCCAATATCGACACTTGAAATACAATCAAATGGTGCTGCGAGTTTGGGAAACATCTGAAACATCTTACCTTTTATTGTGGTGGTGGATACAGGTCAGCTGCTGCTTTTAGTAACTGATGCATTTGTAGCTTCTTCGGATGCACATATTTAAAAATGTGCTCTGCTAAGTAGCCTTCAAAATGGTCCTTCTTTTGGCCAAAACACAAATTCCAGTGAACTTTGATATGAACAATACCCTCATGATTCAGAGTATTGTAGGCTCTCCAGCAGCTCCTGACTATTAATTATTGTTCCCAGCAATACCCAGAACTTGATTAGTTACAGAAGAGTTTCCCAATTCCTTTGTTCAAACAGTGTTTTTTTTGGTTCTCGAGAAGTAATCCCCACCCGGAGATTTGAATGGGGGACTGTTTTAACTCCAGAACATTTTACCCCTCGAGTCATATTTCAAAATATTGAAGAGACTTAGCAGTAATAGTAACTGCTTTTGAGAACACCATATTTTTATGTTTTGGTGGTTACATCGCTCTCTCACAAACCCCAGAATGTCTGGAGGACTGCACCTGTCGTTGGTTTATGGGTCTCACCGACCTGGCCGGGAGAGTTATGAAAATAAATTCACCACCATGTATTCTCATTATCAATCAGAGGATATATTACATGCCATGACAGGTCAGCATGTTAGGGGTTAAGATTTTATAAAGAAATTAGAGAAATGGATAGGTTGGAAAAATAAAGACTCCCTAGACCTCAGGAATCCTAATAGCATCGGGTTGGAAGAGAACAAGAGATGACCAAAGTAAGGTCAGATAGAAAAGCTACAGTGAGGAGCAAAAGACCAGTAAGTGGAAGTAATGTTCTGCTCAGTGTGGGTACCTTGTGGTCGCCATTCACATATCCCCTGGATGGAGACCCCTGAGGACGTTTTTTTTAATTTTTTTTTATCAGGGGCAAGCAGCAATGTGACTTATCTTCAGGGCTTTAATGGGTCAGCAGATAGAATAATTAATGTATTCTCAATAAATATTCAGATTTCCACCGAATTTAACTTTATTTCAATTAAGTAGCAATATTATAACAAATAGCTTCACCCTTCACAAACATAACTGTGTTAAATTTGCAAAGCTATTCGGTTTGATGTTAGATATATTTTTTAGATTCTTTGGTATGCTATGGTCAATATAAATATATTGTTGTTAGCTAATGCTAGATTTCTGACAATGAAGTCATTACTCCTCTTGCTCTCCAATATTTTTCACTGATGGATGGGGCACTAGAAGTGGCCGGGCATATTTGAAGGTGGTCTTGATCCATTTCCTCTTGCAGATCACATAGGGGACAGAGTGGTGAAAAATATATCTCAATTCTGTTTAAATGCTTTGCCAGACAATCATGTCCTGTAATCAACCTGAAGGTTGCAACTGCTGTTTTTCGAGGATACTCAGGAATTACTGTTTGAATGTTTGGTGGTTCCCATCTTTTATTCTTTAATTTTTCATAGTAATATTTTGCAATAATTTTTTTGAATTCAGAGTTGACTAATCTTTTAGCTGCACAAAATGGTAGATTAACTATAGATTTCTGTACACTACTGGTACCCTTTTTTGCAAGAAAATCAGCTTTCTCATTACCACTCAGTCCAGTGGGCTGGTATCCATTGGAAGACTAGGTGTTTTTGAAGTGCTGTTAGATAGGTAAGGATTTTCCAACATTCTGTAATTGTTTGGTTTTTTGGTAACAACTTGGAAGTAATTGCTGTAATTGCCACCCTGGAATCTGAGAGAATAACTGCCTGCTGAAAATGTGAAATTCTATACAAAAGATTTTGTAGGGCCATTCAAATTGCTTCAATTTCTCCATCAGTTTGTAGTTCCGTAACTAATAATAGGAAAAGAGGTGACACATGACTCCAGTGCCTGCTCCATCTTGGTTTGATATCAATGATCCATCAGTATAAATATGGAGCCATTCATTTTCTGGAAATCTAGTATGGATTGTCTCTAATGCCAATAATTTTAGAACACTAGTTGGAGTATCACTTTTCTTAACTTCTTCTGTCAGGTGTAAATAATATGTGATGTCTAATGTCTGTGTCAGATTGACTTTAGATATGAAGTTTTCCTTTGAATTAGGAAGGTATATATTCTTCTTGGTGTCTTGAATTTTGGAAAGAAAGCTCTCCTGAGTCTTTAGTGTATGTGTAAAATTCCTCTTGTTCCATGTATTGAATGGGAGTCTGATCAACTTTTCGTGTTGAGTAAGAGCTGCTTTTTCTATTTCATATTCATTGGGGTATTGGTTAGTATTTCCATAGCTGGTATTGGTGTGGTTTTGATAGCACCTGTAATTAGTCTCAGACTTTGGTTTTGAAAGATTTGAATTTTTTTTTGTATTTGCTGTTATAAGAACTTCACTGCAGTAAGTAAATAATGGCTTTTTATATATATTGTATGTTGTGTTAAGAGTTGCCCTGGAACATCCCCACTTCATTCCTGTTAGACATTTTAACAGTTAAAGGTGCCTTTCTGTTCTTTGTATTACATTTTCTATTTGTTTGGTCAATATAAATATTATTTAGCATTTTAGGTACAATCATGTGTGGCAAATACTATAGCCTGATGCCTCATTGAACATCTCTCATGTAATCCACTATTACAGATTGCCAATATGTAGCGCGTTATATTTAATCGCTCAAATACATGCCTGTCTTATATGACATTTCAATCAATAGTGCCTATAGGTGTCTTATTTACTCATCATAATTACATGGTTAACAACTACCACTTCTCCTTTGTTATATACATCAGTTATAACTTTCTCTTGCAATTGACATTGGCCAAGTTCTCTTCTGTCAAATAGCTCGGGATTTGAGGTAACAAAATATAACTCGATATTCACATTACACAGGAAATTTACACATATTAAATGGATATAACTTGACATGTGAAATATTAATGTGAATTTTCTCATTAGTTCACTCAGACATATAATACCTACTAGAAATAAGTGACTTTTATCCCCACACTTCATACCACCAAACATCTACTGCCCTTCCACAAGGCACGCTTATTGTACTTTCTGTGTCCAAATTTGGATTCATCAATTTCCACAACTTTATTTCTGCCACAAATTCATCTTTGGTTGTATCCCATACAGTTCACATATACTTTGCAGTTTTCCCATTCTCACCATTTCCTGCATATGTCACTAAATGATATAGTTCCCTGCTTTTAACACATTGGCAATTCCACTTTCCTCACCTTCTCCTACCACACTTTTGATTCTACTATGTGCGTTCTGTGTATTGCGTCTGCTATCTAACCAGGTTCGATAAAAGATTATTTGTATGTTTCTGAGAGTTTAACGAGGCAGTATCAGGATCTTAAAACAATATTAATGAATTTACATTGTTTATGCAAGTACCAAACATTCACTAACGTAATTGTTTGTGAAGAAAATTGACTTTTAGCAAATACGCAATATCAACCCTGGAAAAACTTCCATTTTATTTTATTTCATTTCATGTATTTATCTGCTGTTGAAATTACATAGTAATTTATAGCATTGTCAAGTGCTAATTATATGCTACATTATGCAGTTTGGAAATTTAATCATTTAAATGCTAAAGTTAAATAAAATTAAAGTAGGTGCACCCATTATATTTGTATAATATGATCTTCAAAAGTCCATATACCACTTGTTTATGATTTAGTAAAGAATTTTTAAGTTATAAAAATTTATGTCATGTATAAAAAATAAATATAATGGAATGCAGTATCTCCTTTGTGTACATATGTTTGTGTTTGTGTAGATAATCTGTATGTCATTTTATACTATATCTTATGTATTGCATAGGTAATTGCTTTATTTACATCTTAGTCTCAGTGTATGTAAATATAAGCTTTGTACAAAATTCTTAATCACTCAGCATCCTTCTGTACACAGTTTAGACATTGCATATTAAAGATAAGATAGCATCAGATGTTTACAGCATGTTTTAATTTCTACTGATATTTTGATGCAATAAAGATCATGTTCATGAGTACAAAGAACCAAAAGGATTTAAGACTTGAGAAATTTAATGTGTAAAGAATATCCTTTTCTGTTGTTATGGGGAAGAAAAAACATCATTTTCAACAAGCCCAAATGACCTAGTTGTTGACGGATCCTTAAACTCCGTCCATCCATCAACAAAATCTGCCCCTTATGATTTAAATTAGCCATATCATTAGGTTCTGGAATTTCTTATTTGTCTTTTCTATTGTGGAGAGTTAAAAACAAATAATTTAGGTTTTCCATTTATTTTCAACAAAATGCACCCTTATTATTTATTGTTGGCCATATCGTTAGGATCTGGAATTTCTTATTTGTCAGATAGAGCAATCTTTTTGGAACTGTAGTTTTGGGTCTAATTATTCCAATTAGAGCTGCCTGTACCATATACAATTATTGTTGCCAAAGCATTCCAAATCCAAAATTGAAATACCAATAAATCTGAATATAAAACATGAGATATCTGAAAGAAACTCAAAACTTTGTGATCAAAGAAAACTCCACATTTAGTAGAAATAATTACTATAGATTTGGTAAGCTTCTTTATAGTCCACACAATTCATACAAGGGTCACTCTGAAAGTTTTGAGAATGGGTAACAGTGAGTTGTGACAAGCCAAAGCAGTACTTCCTAGCCTTAGATTGAAGTTCAGATTGTAATGTATGTAAGTCTGGATACACTTCAACAATTTGCACTGGTGTGTATGTACATACAGGGGTTGCTATGCCAGATGCTTGGATGCATTTCAAACGAGAGCATTTCCATGCTATGATTTTATATGACTAAAGTGGATTTAGGGGTGAGAGAATGCCTTGAAAGACTGCCTCATCCATTTGTGGATCTTTGCCCTTCACAATTAATTATGGTTTGCAAAGTTTAGAAGTGAAAATGAAGACTTCTGTGGCCAGTTTCAGCTGATGAAAGCAGAGCACATGCTGTGGTTAGACAATCATTGCACATATTATCAGGTTCGAGAAGCCCTGAATATTGGATCAGCGGCAGTGAGAACAATCTTAAAGAAATACTTAATGTCAGGGAACTTTGAAGTTGAAGTTGTTGGATCCCTCAACCCCTTACAAATAAGCAGAAGCAGGTACATGTGCAGTGGTGTAGGAAATGATACAAATATTATAAACTAGATGACCTGGTGAACTTCGTACCACCTAAAATTGATTTGATTGTAACTCTTGATAAGTGATTATCAATCCTAATCAACCCTCCAACTCCAATTCATTGAGATCGATAATATTAAATGCATCGAATATGGTTTGAGTGTTGTTTGGTTATTAAATGAAACTCGTTTGTAATTCAAGTTAATTTAATGTCCTTTATTTATATGAAAGATAAATGCAGTTAACATTCAATGCAAAGCTTTCTGATAGTATAAAACTGATGATAATGAAGCATAGACTACATTTTTTTGTTTTCTTTTAATTGGTTATGTTTATTATGTCGCGTTTGCTGGCATAGTGTTTGATGTTCACGAACTTGTTGCATTCTGAATCTCTTTGCTTGTTATTTATTTTCAGTTGCTCTCAAACGCAATTCAGACATGCCAATACAACTTTTTCATTATCTGTCGTTCGATGGTCATAAATGCTGCTTGCACATGAAATAGCTTGCTGCACATTTGACTGACTTCAATGACCTGTGTCAGCTCGTCCTTTCCTTGGCATTATAATGAACACTAAAATGACACGGAATAGTTTTTACAGTCACTCAAGTTTGTTGAACTTACCTTGAGATATTGAAATCTCAAACTAATTCCTCGAGTTTCACTAAAACACATTTTGTGGTTATGTCTAAGCCAGTCCTAATTCCTCAAGTCTTGCTTAAACAAAATTGAACAATTTTTTTTTTATTTCTAAGCCTGCAAAGTCAATTTACCTTAATAGAATGACTGATCAAAATTAATGTTTGCAAAATGTAATTACATTTGATTTAACCAAATCTATTCTTAATATCCACTACCTTTTTTTTTTGTTACAAACAAATGATTTTAAATGTAACAGATGTAGCTGTCAAACAATAGGTCTGCCACAAACACCATATATTGAAACTAATCCAGTAATCCAAAGTGGCAGTTTCCATAGAAAATTACCAATTTCAATTTGTTTGATTTTCAATTGTTCCTTTGGGTTTCTCCTAGTGTTCTTTTTTTCCAAACCATCCCAGTATTGAGGCAAACAAAACAGAAAAGAAATTATTGAAATTGGTCAAGACATTTTCGAGTTCTTGTGAGAGTAACAACCGGCAAGTGATTTATATATATATATATATATTAAAAATAGAAGCAATATTGACTGTGAAGTATTCTTCATTGAATCTGTTTTTCAAGTCACTTTATTTACACTCACCTTCCCTTATAAAATGTGTATAATTTTCATGTTTATAATTATAATTTTTGGGAAAACGTTCCAGTTTTTCCAACATTTTATAGGTGAAGGTGAGTGTAAATAGTGACTCAAAAAGCCAGATCCATGTCAAACAAGTCTCTGCTTTTGAAAGACAAATTATGAATAATATGACTTTCTTCATAATTTATTTTCTTGCCTACTCTACATATTATAAGGAGTGTTTGGAAATGATTTACAACAGCATGTTTTACAAATATTGCACAATATATATGCATATGTCCACTCATAGGACAATGAACTGATGCTAATACTTCATGCAGATGCCAGGAGGTACAGTGAAAGGACAGTCTTCGTTTGTTATCAGTTAGAGAAAGCTATGGACATTTGTACACGACTTTCCTGGACAAGGATGGACTGGATGATTTTAGTGGAAAGAAGGAGTCAAAATGGTAGAAATTCCTAAATTTGAACTGCACAGAAGACTGCTTACAACTGGATCACTGGATTTGCCAGTGAAAGAGAATCTGTATGTAAGAATGTGGGCACTGGTCATTCATCAACTTCACAATCTCCCAAGAACATTGAGATTGTGTCTGAATTGATTATGGCTAATAGGCACATAACTTTTGATGAACTGGAATGTCAGAGAGACCACAGCCATACAACCCTGCATTATTCATGAATCATGTTCATTTGCATATGAAAAAGATGTATACACATAGGGCTCCACAGGATTTGATACAAGCCCTGAGTGGAAGTCTATCATCAACTATTGGAAATTAAGTATGAAGATCCAGATTTCTTGGAATCCTTGGTTACAGATCATGGTGTCACTACCATACACCAGAGAAGAGTCCCTGGCCCACGAAATTTCATGCTACTCATCTGCAGCCATCACCATCACTTCTGGGATACTGCTATGAACAACAGTCAGTAGCAGGATGTACTTGCAACATCCTTTCACAACTTAGATGCATGATTCAACAATTATCAAAGGGAAGGTGGCCAAAATGAGTGCCCCTCCAGCATAATGCATGGCACCACCCTAGCAACACTACAACTACAAACTTGACACTGCTGGGGTTCATTGTTATGGCACACCCACCATGTTTACCAGATCTCATGCCCTGATTATGCCTTGTTTGAAGACCCTACTGTGAAGTAAAACATTTGGCAATAACAAGGAATTGCAGGCAGCTCTTTGCGAGTTGGTGTGTAGTACCTCCAGACATTGGGTTTTGACATAATAACGAAGTTGCCATGAAAGTAGTAAGGTGCATTGTCATCATTGGGTGTAGGGGCATAGCATCAATGGATGTGGGTGATGTGTTGCATACCCTGTCATTTTCCTTAGTTAACTCATCCTATTATCTATACACTAATCCAATTGGTGTAATGCTTACTGAAGAATGTGTTTCAAACAATAATCTGCAATGAATTAGTATTGTTGGCATATCACGCCAAGCATTGAGAGTGCTTGCCTCAAGTCAGTCACATCAAATGATGTGCACGCAGTGGATGCAATGTAGGAAAGTACATCTCGCTTGCTAATGTTAATGAGGTTTAAAGCTTCGAGCCAGGTGTAGTAATGAAGAGCCATTGACGTTTCGGGAGTGTACATCTCTCCCATCATCAGAATGATGAATGACTGACCAAAGAGTCAGAGAGAAACGTTTAAAGGTGTTGATGTTATGATGAAAATTTGAATGTAGATTACTCCTTATATGTATTATGTCTGATATGACTTTTGAACAAAATCTGCTAATAATTGTAGAATTTAAAAATTTTACCTATGCATACCCTTAACATGAGTTCAAAGTGCATACCCAAGTCCACACACTCATGCTATGCCACTGAGTGGGAGTATATTGAGAGATTCCATGTACTTTAAACCATGTTAACTAATAAGTAAGGTTTAAAAAGCCACTATTGTAAATCATCTCTGAAAGTTCCTCTTATTCATATACAAGATTATTTCTGTGTCTGCTTCCCACTAATTATCACATGTTTAGCAAAAATTGTCTTTGCTTAAGTATATTACCAAGTTTATATTTGTTTTAGGTATAAAGGAAACTGAGACAAAAGTCAGCTATTTAAATAGTAGATCAATCTATGCATGACTATATATAATATATATATAAGCCCACCAGACGAAGAATTAGCCACACAGATGAATCGTTAAGCCTTTACTGATTGCATGGCGATCAAGTTATGTGCTCAATTCTGTGTGCACTACCTCTAGATGAGCATAAAGACAATAGCGATCAGTGGGACATTTATGTTTCAAGTGGACCGTGCACATAAACATGGGTAAATGTAAGGATGTGACAGAGTGCAAAAAGGAGCAATCATAAGATGAAATATCATCCAGGCTCTTTTGCGTGGTCTGCTGGAGATTGATATTCTAAATGTTTCGTCTACAGATGCAGCAGATATCCTCAGTAGTGCTGTCGAAGTCTCCTTGGAGAAGGTATCGCTGTGTCTGATCTGTTAACTGTTTGTGTTACCCTTTAAACTACACATGTTGTCCGCTGATTGGCCATGCCCCTGGCCTTACCTATCAGAGAGTGTGGTGGCTTGATGACACAGCAATATCGGGAAAGGAGGGGAGTTTGATGCCTTTGCTTTTTCTCAAAAGATTCAGATCCAGATTTAGAATCTCTCTCTCCCTCTTTCTCACATACACACAAGTTGTGACATATGTATGGTGGTGAGGAAACCTTGTATTATATAGGTGCTTAAAACCAAATGGAAACAGCAATATTAAGTATAACTGTAGGAATATAATATATTATATTCTAGATCACCTGATGAACTTCATACCACCTAAAATTGATTTGATTGTAACTCTTCATAATTGATTATCAATCCTAATCAACCTTCTAACTCCAATTCATTAAGATCGTAATATTAGACACATTGCATGTTTTGAGTGTTGTTTGATTATTAAATAAAACTCATTTGTAATTCAAATTTAATGTCCTTTATGTACAAGGGGCATTCAAACAGAAATGAGCCGGAGTCTGGTATGTGCAAACCAGTGACAGGATGGTAATATCGTGGCTTGTGTAGCGAAGTGTTGTTCCGACCAAGGCGTGGAAGTTCACAGCTCATCGCTAGAGGGCATGCGTGCATGTCATGTGACTATACAAAGCTAGCAGCAGCATGCATCAATCGTCCAATGCTGCCAGTTGCATTGCAAACAGTGAAATAGAGGCGTCAAAAGAGGAGCAAAGAGATAATGTTCGTTTTCTGACAGCAGAAGGAGTAGGGGGAACAGACATTCATCGACAAATGTCACAAGTGTATGGTGAACATTACATGTCCCTTGCAAGGGTCAAGGAGTGGCACAAGCGCTTCAGGGGAGGACGGGTGTCGTTAGACGATGATGCACGGTCTGGAGCACCACACTGCATTAGTGATGACATCATCCAGCTGGTTGATGCACTCCTTACCCAGGACCACCGAGTGACAGTGAAAGCCATAGCCGCCGAGGTTGGATTGAGCATCGGAAGTGTTCACACCATCATGAAGGAACGACTGCTCTTGCACAAAGTGTGTGCCCAACAGGTGCCCCACAGTCTTTCACCACACCAGGAAGCATGTGGAATGGCCCACTGTCTTGGTAGGGAAGGGAATGAGTTCCTAGCATGAGTGGTAGCTGTAGATGAGTCATGGTGTCATCACTTCGAACCAGAATCAAAATGACAGTCTCCAGTGGAACCATCCAGAGTCACCACCACCAAAAAAAGCCAAGGCTATCCACACAAGCGCAGGAAAAGTTATGCTGACGTTCTTCTGTGACCAAGATGGCTCCCTTCTGATACACTTCCTGCAGCATGGGACAACAGTGAATGCCCAGCGTTACTCGCAGTCCTTGACCAACCTTCGCCAAGCGATCAAATCAAAACAACCAGGCAATCTCATTCTGCTCCACGACAATGCAAAGCCTCATACGGCCAACACAGTCGCAGCACTCCTGCAGAAATTCAAATGAGAGGTTCTCGGCCACCGTCCATACAGTCCAGACCTCTCTCCCTGTGATTACACCATTTTTGGTTCCCTTAAAAAGGCTCTGAGGGGCAAACAATTCACCTCAGATGACGAGATCCAGCTGTACATGCAGAACTGGCTCACATCACAGCCCCGGTACTTTTATGAGACAGCTATTCACCATCTTGTGTCACAGTGGGACAAGTGTCTCAACAGCCAGGGCCAATACTTCTAACATACAGGTACTGGTTTCTGTAATTATGTCTCTGGCTCGTTTCTTTTTGAATGCACCTTATACATGAAAGATGAATGCAGTTACCATTGAATGCAAAGCTTTCTGGTAAATTACATTTTTCTTTTTTCCTGTGCATAAATAAACAAAGATGATGGCTTTACGATACATGTACATGCGACATACAGTTGTCTATGTGGGAAACACGGAAACTTCAAGTTAATTCTGCAAACTTCTAATGTGGCCTTGTGTTTTGTTGATGGTTGGCCAGACACATGGGGAATTGCAGCCATTTGAAATCAAATGGCAAGTCCATTGGAATCATTGGAATGTATGGAATCAAAACATCCTCTCCTTTGTATTTTTCCTTGATAACACTGGTCAACAAAAATGAAGTTGTTTTAACCGCCAGAGATGAAACAAGATTTTTCTAGACCAACTTTCTTAGCTGAATTTGGAACGGTTTTCAGTTTTCTTCTATCACTAATAGTTTTTTAATTATAGCTAACTTATGTAATCAACAAATTATACATTTTAAAGTAAATACATAATCTCAAATTTATGATTTTATGAGCAACATACTTAATACAAAACTTAAAACGATAATGTTTCCTATTAAAATTGGCACCCTGAATCCAAATCTGTTGGTAATATTTCCGCATCATCTCAAATTATTGAGTAATGTCCAAAAAATATATTACACTTTTTGAAAAATATGTGAAAAATGTACATATTACATTCCATTATCAAAAAGATAAAATTACTGTTTTCAGCATTAAGTTGATAGAAAACAAATATAAAAACTGTGAAATTTGCTCTCATTTAAATTGTTCATAAATACGGAAAAATAAAGTCAGTTCTCAATTGGAAGCTAGAACTGCTTACTAGTCGATTGTCGTTTGTGTGATTTATCTGTATCGTCACGATACAGCATCCAGCAATAATCTGCCATCATTTCCTCATTCCAGAAACCGTGGTAACGATTCTCCATCATTTTAGTGTCCTGATGAAGTCTTTCGCCCATTTCATCACATACATCACCAAGGTTGACTGGAAAAAATCTAAATGGGAACCTAGGAAATTAATTTTCAGTGACATGCAAACACCCATTTCTTTATAGGCATGAAGCAGTTCCAGCACTTCTTGTTTGTAGTCAGGTGACTTTGTTTTCCCAAGAAAATTCATGCAAACCCATTTGAAGCAATTCCAAGCTCTCAATTCAGTCTCATTTAATCTTTTTGGAAATTCTTCATCACGCAACAATTCCCTTATCTGTGGCTCCACAAACACACTTTCCTTTAGTTTTGCGACTGATATGAAACTAAACTTCTCTTTCAGGTATTCAAATGCAATTGAATTGGCCTTTCCAAGAGTTTTTACACAACTTTTTACTAGTCCAAGCTTTAAGTGGAGAGAGGGAAGTAGTACTTTTTCAGGATCAACCAGTTGGACGTACTTGACATTTTCTTATCCTGGGTTGAAAGTGCTTCTTTGCTTCCAGTTATGTTTAACGTAACATTCTTCTGTTTTGTGACTGTCCAATAGGCACAGGAAGCAGCAGGATTTTGTAACCCCCCCTTGCATTTCCAATAGCATGCCTAGAATTTTCAAATCTCCTCAGATATTCCACTGGTGGAAGTTGTAATTAATCGTTTCTAATACCACACTCATGTGTCTATAACAATATCATTTAATTCGGACTGATTAAATTTCTGTGTTTCAAAAGTAGAAACGTCAGGAACAAAGTCAGGATCTAGGTCCACAGGATCATTATCAGTTTCAAGTCCCGTTTCTTGGAGCATGTTATGTGGGAGCAGTCACATTGCTGATAAAAGATTTGGATATATAATTTTATGTTTGTTCTTTGCTGAGAATCCTTTAATATTCACACAGCAAAAATAGCAGTCGTTGATGTGGTTCTTCAGTTTCTGCCTAATCATTGGCACACCAAATGGCATCAAACTTTTCCTTTTCATATCCATTCCCCTAAACCTGTCACAGATGGCTTGCATATGATATGTGGGGCCCATTTTTATCATGATTGCCCAGTTATGTTATGTATGCTGCTGCAATTTAGATGTGAATGAACCACATACGTAGGAATGATTTTTTGGGTGATTGGCACATTTTCAGGGCATAGTAATGGAAGGCAATCTGCAAAAACATAAAAAAAAATACTGATTTAGCTCTCATTTATATATACAAGTTGCAGGCTAAAATACGTATTTGTGCACTACGTTTCCTAGCAACAAACACGACAAACAAGCATTAACATGTACTCACCTTTTCTTTTTAAATTAAAACCTAGTTGTATTCACACCAGCTATATTTCAAATTTTCACACACGCTATTATACACTGCTATTACTATACCACTAATGAAGACTCCTGTCAGTGTGATTGTTCTTACTGAAACTGAAGACAGGATGCTTGCTGTCTGGGATGTATTGCAAAGGAACTTGCTTACATTCCTTCCTTGGTGATGATAGAAATCCCAAACTGAAACACTTGGCTGGAAGCAGTGGTACCCGGCAACAAAGCGTCTCCCTCTCCTGTTCTCGCTTTGTGACTGACCGACCGGAATGCTGTGATTGGCTCAGGAAGTTTTACAGACAGTGCTTTTCATCTGCTTTTCTGCAAGTGTACCAACTCAACTGCTAGCTGTCAAGTGCATACTTACAGTGGCCGGGGTATAGATAAATTTTCTTTTGATTTTTGTGGAGCACTTTTAGCATCAGATATACCGCTTTGGAAACCTACTAATCCTAATTTGAGAAACTTTCTTCATAAATGTACTACACATTGTGTACCAGAGGAAAGTGCATTATGAGTAACTTAATGTCAGCTGTTTGTACAACAATGTTCTATCAAGAATGCGAGGTAAACTGGAAAATGAATTTGTTTGGGTTTCCATAGATGAAAAATTGGATTCTGAAGGTAGATCTGTTGTAAATGTAATATTGAACATAAGTGAACAGATACATCCTACAAAATTTTAGTGTAAAATCTAAGTCTAAAGTTACTAAATATGCATGCGCTGTAGTCAGTAGCAGACGTATTTTCATTGATGCCAACATTGCTCCTTCAAATACACTATATGGCATACGGTTTTTGGAAGGTACATGAGCTGAACCAATGCGTGCACATGGTGGCTGCACAGCTGCCAAGTGATGGGCCAGAGAGCGGAATTATGGGGAGGGAATGAGGAAAGAAACATTTGTTGTAGTCCTCCAGACATTCTGGGGGTTGTGAGAGAGCGATGTGACCGCCAAAACATAAAAATATGGTGCTCTCTAAAAAACGGTTATTATTACTGCTATTGCTCTCTTCAATAACATTGTGAAAAATATTGGAGAGCAAGAGGATTAATGACTTCATTGTCAGAAGTCCAGCATTAGCTAACAACAACAACAAAACATTCCTTGGTGAATCATTGCTTATCTGCAGTGCAATAGGACACATAAGAGGTATAAGATCACTTCCTCTTTCCCCTGTGGTGTGCTACAGCAAATAGATTCTAAACCTTTAAGCAGAGTTAAGACGTAAATAGAAAATTACGGATTAACAGAAAACTATATGTCTTGGGAAGGAGTTGAAACCAGTTCTGAAATCAGCACAATGAACTTCACATCTTACACCAATCAGATTTTCTGGCGGAAATTCTTTGTTGACCAGTGTAATTGTCCCCTTGATGACATTATTCTTAAGCTTTTTCACAGCCAGTCTCATTCCATTGCATAGTCAAGGTTGACTGATGTTCCGCAATATGATGATGACTGAGCCTATTTTCAATTGCAAATTGTTAGGAGGTTCTGTGGCATAGTTTATTACATCATCCTGTTTGATAATTGGGTCAACCTATTTGAAGGAAAACAATTTTCCTGAAATGAAATTTTAAATGGACTCGAGATCATTGACACCTTTGTTCTTTGCCTCCAATATGGCTTGTTTGCTTAGTCAATAATGGGTTCTGAAGTATTGCACTACATCAGGAGAAACACTCCTAATGAGCTCCTCTTTTGATTTGGTCCACTGACAGAAATCAGTAGGCAATGTGATGAATTTGGTCAAGATGTCAACTGCTTAATTTTCCCCACTACCAGTGTGCAACAGTTGATTAGAAAATAGAAATTAGACATTTTTGGGGGGCTTTGGGGGGGGGGGGGGGCTAAATGACATTTAGACAGCTACAAATTTTGATATGTGGGTCAATATGTGTTATTAAGTATCACAAGAGCAAGAATATTAAAAATATAAAATTTGGTTTTTGTGGGGGTTTGGGGTTCAGGGGGATTTTAGAGATAGTATCGTATATGATACCTTGGGACTACATTAAGTTATTATGGGTCTTTTAATCCTAACAGCAATACAAAGTAGACAAGAGAGAGAAAAAATATGAGCATAGACTGCAGAAGGCATCAAACATGATACCACCGGCCATGATGAGTTTAACACATTCACAGAGTAAGAAAAAAATCCAAAACCTGAGGTATCACATATGATACCAAAGGACACAGGAGGTTAAGAATAAAACATACGTTTTCCCTTGTAATATTCATTTATTCAAATACTGCTTAAATTATCTGTGAAAGTATGACTTACAAAGTAGGTATATAATTTCTGCATACCTTTAAGTATATAAAATTGGTTCTAGTTATCACAATGCAACTTCAATTTCTTTATTATTATTGTATACTTGAATAAAGAGGGCTGTATTTGTTTTAGGTGCTTCTCGTATGATGCTGCTGGGCATCGCAGTTCTGCACATGGGGCAATGGCTCCATGTGGTTCTCCACCTTCAGCCTCTAATTTGATACATGGCAGCCTAGTAGAACCAAAATCTGGAGGTTCAATTGCTGGAAGTGCAGCCTTTGAATGGGATGACCTTACTGCTGGTTTGCATTATGTCCCCAATCTCCTGGATGATCCAGAACTTATTGCTGGGAAACATCGCACACTACTGACATTCACTTCATACATGGTACACAAAAACTTTTCTTTTTTAATTTGTATTTTGCTATGTTTAAGGATATCTGTTTCAAAATAGAAAATGATCTGTTCTGGCAAATGGCAAAGAGATAGCACATTCTTATAAGTAAGCAAAGTCTTTCAATCTTAATGTGTACTTTGTTATGGTATCACATTGCAGCATATTAAAGAAGTATAAATACATAATAAGATACATAATGATATAGTCCTAAAATGCAAGTTTAAACTTAATACATAGTATGTCTAGGACAAAAACTACTATTAAGAAAGTTTAATAATATTGTGACAAAACGACAATTTCCAGTCTATCTTTTCTATCACTTTATTGTCTTCTAAATTTTACTGCAAATACACAGTTTTCTTCTCATTGTTAACACAGTCTACAGTCTTTTGGGCTATTGCAACTCACAACTGTTCTTCTATATAACCTTTTTCTGTCCTTTCAGCATCTTTCTTCACTTTCTCTGTCTCTCACGCACTATACTGCATTGCAAGCTTTTTGATCTTCTTTCAGTGTATTGATGTAAGACATGCACAGCTGGCTCACACTCACTGACACACTGACCGACTCATGACCGTTGCTCTAACTCTGTAACTAAACTCACTCTGTGGATGTCACACTGATCTTTCTTAAGGTTCACACACACACACACACTAACACCAGAAATGTCTCCACTAGAAATCTCGAGAAGGTGCTAGAAAAGTACCTTTTGTTTCTGCTGCTTCCATTGTAAACGGTTGCATGAATCAGCCTGACCTTGAACACTATATTTTTTGTCTGGCTGGCCTGACCCCTGTCCGTCTATTGTGCATCGAACCCTGTGTCAATGTATAAATTTACAGGATTTTAACCCACAGAAAAATTGGAGACAAAAAGTGTATGTATACTCTGAGTAATAGCCATAAAAGGTTACCAAAGAAAAGATGCAATCAGCTGCTGATAACATTCATGTAGGCTGGCCCAGCTACCTCGCTAAAGGTCAACTTACAGTCCCACATTGTCCTCAGTAACTCATCTGTCTGCACTTAATTGAGAATAAAGTGAGGTCCCCCAACCTGACCCCAAAAATATTCTTTGACACTTTCCCCTATTGTTAAGTAGTCAAAAAATTATAATATATGGATCGTTAGTGACAAAATAGTTTTTATATGGCACTATTAGCAGCAAATGATGCAAGCTGATAACAATGAGAAAGAAGAGCACCTGATGTGTGTTATCTATGAGTTTGAAGACAGTAATCTTATTTAGAGGATCTTTGTATTCAGTTTAATTTCTCGGCTGTTATCTGTAGAGCTCTGTAATATTCAGTAAATATGAACAAAGATGCTTCATTGGAAGAAGCAAGAGTGTTCAATTACATGCAGCACTACTGGAAGCTTGTGGTAGTGTGACTTTACCACATTATACCATGGCTAGTTGGGCACACGCATTTCGCAGAGGTAGAGGAGTTGGCAAGTGAATGCTGTTAGAGCACTGCTGGAAGAACACCACTGTTGGACTTATATTGAAGCAGCAAGCACACTCACTCCAGAATAAAGTTGTGGGATTTGATCCACAACCATTTATGTATAAATACTATGCCACAGAGCCAAACAGAATGAAATTACCACGTAGAGGAGTTTGCTTTAGAACCAAACAGGCAGTTATTTATTTTGAATATTACAAATAGAAGTACTATTAACAGTGAAGTATCTTCATGTTTGAGGTCATTTTGAGTCACTTTTTTACACTCATCTTCACTTAAATTGTTTTAAAAACAGGAAACTTTTCAAGATCGTTCAGTCCCATCATCAGCCGTTGGGTAACTGACGCTATCTTCTTGTTCCCCCTCTCTGCTACTATCGTCCTGCTGCCATCTGATGTTAGGGGCGCAGAGCTTTAACACTTCTTTTAAAGCTGGGATTTCGAAGTTAATCACTTTATTGTTGTTCTTGATTATGTAAATTATTTCCCAAATGTGCAGTTCTATTGGTGAATTTAGAGATTTTAACAATTTTATATTGAGGCCAATGTTGTGGTTTTCATTCCAAAAGTGGTGTGCCACAGCAGACTATTCCGTTGTTTTAATTTTATTTTCCTTTAGTCTGATATCCAAATTTCTTTTTGTTTTTCCTATATAGCTTTTTTTTTTTGCAACTATTGCAGTTGATTTGGTAAATTCCAGATTATAGATTGTAAAGGATAGTATTGTTAAGTTGCTTGTTCAGCAGGCTTTTTTTTATACATATAGCTATAGCAACTGCAATAGTTGTGAAAAAAGCTTTTGTTTTTTATCTCCAGGTTTACAAGTCTAATGATAATTATGTGCATTTTCTGTGTATTTTGTATGTTAAATATAGGATTTCAAATAGCTAAAACAAATTTCAAAATGCATTAATCAAATGAAACCAAAGTCAGAGTTACAAAAATCTGATGTGAGCTATTGAAAGTATATTTGTAAAATTGGGATTTTACTGCATTAAAATTTCTTGTATGTAGTTTTTGCACCAGAAACGTATATTTAATTTTGAAATAAACCATAAGTTTTCCTAAAACAGTGACCTTTTCCAAAGGATATAGCACAAGTTGAGTTATGACGGCAGAACAGCAACTAAGTATTATAATTTTTTGCAGACTTCTGTCATTGACTATGTCAGACCATCAGACTTAAAAAAGGAGCTAAATGATAAATTTCGTGCCAAGTTTCCCTCTGTGAAACTGACATTGAGCAAGCTGCGAAGTTTAAAGCGAGAGATGCGCAAGATAGCACGACCTTCTCCAGATGGACCAGTGGACCTTCTGACCGTGGCACAGGCATATGTGTATTTTGAGAAGCTCATCCTGCGCAATCTGATAAACAAGGAAAACCGTAAACTCTGTGCAGGTGCTTGTCTCCTCCTGTCTGCCAAACTCAATGATGTCAAAGGTGAACAACTCAAAGCTCTCATAGAGGTATGTATTAAAACATAATGATTTGTTAATGTGTTTGTGTTGTATTACATTGGACTTTGTCCAGTGTTTTTAAATTTTGCTTAATTCAGTTTTCACTGTCACTTAATGACCTAGTTCAACTTTGAGACTTTGCTTAGCTCACGCTTTCAGTTCAGTAATATGAACTAATTTTACTGTTCACTGCCACTTCACTTTATTTGTTTTGTAATGAGATATGCAGAGCACAGCCTCTTCTTCCAGATGGTTCTCACAAGCTGTCTCAAATACCTTATTGCCAGAGCATTCTCTGCACGACATCACAGCCATTGCCAACTCACTTGCAGAACAGTGCTTTTCATCACACCAAAACTGCACTTGCTAACTCACTTGTTTTGCGAGATTCGCTAAGTAACTCCATCACACTTACTAAACTTGTGAGAGCTTGGAAGTTTATAGAATGTTCACAAAGGAAAATTATCCAGAAGGTTGTAGTTATCTGTTGATAGTGCATATCTTGTTTAGGCTGGGCAAGTGCGCAGCTTATCTGTTTATGGTTATGACTACCCAGCAGCACCTCCCAATAACCTCCTTCCATAGCTGCTGTATCACATAATGTTGATAAGATTTAAATTTTCTAAGTTACACAAAATTCATTTCAAATGTTGATAATCTCTAAGGCTATTTATAGACAATTCAAGATCTCAAAACTTGGTATTTTAATCAAAATTGTTAGATCTATTTTTGAGAAAACATAAAAGTAAGTATCCTTGCAGAGGGGGTTTGGGGTTGGATGAATTTTTTGTAATCTTTGCCTTGCCTCATTAAAAGGATACCTGTCATAAGTATGAAGTTTGATATCATACATATAATGCTTTGGTTTATTAAATGAAAATTATTAACTTTGAAAAAATAATTTTTCCACAATTTTTGTTTTGTAGAACTTTATAATTTACCAACTGGTAAATATTAAAGTTAAAGAATAATCACTCCCACTATTTTTTCTGCAATCTCAGTTTGTTCATTACAAGCCCATATTTGGAACAGTAGGTTTCCAGGAAATGCAGTGTACATGTGTAGTGAACCACTCAGAAGCACATGAGTTGTTTTAACACCTTGCCTTTGGTTTCTTGGCGTATTTTTCTCTTACACGTTCACGCATATTACAGTTGAAAATGCCGCTTGCTGTACTTGACACATACAGAGTAAATAAAATAAAAATATGAAATTAACCTCACCGCCAAACAAAATACCAAAAAACTTAGCTCATTTAACATTAACAAGTGGGATGTACTGTTCTGCGTTGCTTCCATTGCAGGTTTGACGTGACTGGCGTGAGGCAGATCCCACCTGACCCGATCTCAGGTGGGACCTGCTGCTGACACAGGGGATTTATCGAATACCATGTAGCTGCAGTCAAGTTTATGTTCGCACTACCAAACGCAGCATAAAAACCCGCTTAAAGGAACATAAAAGCAACTACAGACAAGGACACGTGGAGAAATCGGCAGTAGTCGAGCTTGCACTTTTAACAGGCCATGACATAAGTTTGACGACACTGAAGTTCTGGACAATATAGCATACTACCACGCATGGCTGTACCGAGAAGCAATTGAGATCCATAAATATAAGAATAACTTCAATAGAAAAGAAGAAACAGCACATATACACAGCCTGGGTGCCGGTGCTAGGCAATACAAAACCAAAGCCCCAGAATACCAACAGAACCAATCATGTGGCAGTTCCCACAGCCACATAATAGTGATTGGTATACAGACAACCAATAGGAGATGAGAGGCGCTCCCTCTCACCTATATATAAGCCAGGTGCTCCATCAATCGCCCTCTAGTTGTCAACCAGCTATGAGCGATTCTCTGAAGATGCCCAACCCAGTCTTGTGCGAAACGTCAGAAAATTCATCGACTGGACCATGGCCTACAAGCCCGAAATCTACCACCTATTGGATTAACGCTGGCCATGAAAGCCTCAGCATGTATATCATAGCAGCTTGTTGTTCAAAACACTCTCCTCAGCGAGCATTACGCCAGTTGGATTAGTATATAGATAATAGAAAAGGTAAACTAAGGAAAACTGGCAGGGTATGCAACACATCACCCACATCCATTGACGCTATGCCCCTGCTCAGTACACATCCTGCTGTGGTAGCATGTGGGCTCTGTCTCCCTTGCTTTGCTCTCTGTGACATATTAAAAATGCCACTTGTGAGGTTCTGTGATTAAGCTTTTGTTGGCAAAAAACTGCAAACTAATTGAAATTTATTGCCAACTTTGTGATGTGTATGAACCAGGAATTCCAGTTACGATAGAATCAATAACTGCATTACCAAGGAAGTTCAGTGCTGCGGCCAGTCTTTGTTTTTTGTGGTCTTCCGTTAGGATTTTTGGAATCCATCTAGCACAAAATTTGTGGTAACCAAGTATTTGGGGAAAATGTTCTGAAAGTTCCATAATCATGAAATGAAAATTTTTATGAATCTTTTTTGTTGATTTTCATTACCAGTTCATTAGTCACAAGGCTCAGCTTACCACTGTGGTCCTTGTTATAAACATTGGTACAGCCATCTTTAAAATCAATGCACGATTGCCTTCCTTGACTTTCACCCATTATTCCTAGTCTGTACTCATCACAAAGTTGGCAATAAGCTTCAATTGGTTTGTGTTTTTGCCAACAAAAACCTAATCACAGATCACACCGCACAAGTGGTGGAATTTTCTATTGCAGTACTCATTTTAACACATCACAGAGAGCAAAGTAAGGGAGACACAATCCAGGCACTACCACAACTGGATGTGTACTGAGTGCAGGAATGTTCTGACGCCAAGATGACGGCTCTAGCACCGCCCTCTGCTGCCAGAGGCAGTAATGTCTGTTGCTTTCTGGATGGCTCTCATAAATTATTTATCATTCATTCCACTGATGCATTCGTGCTAATTTAGCTTTCCTAATCTTAATGTTGAGTCAGTGTTTCAGTAGTTAGAACCTGTATAATCAGTGCATGTTTCAGATACAGTTCCTTCATTATGTGATACAAGAATTTCAAGCTCTTAACTTGCTTTCTTTGCAGAGAACTGAAGGTGTCTTTCGCTTAAACCGCAAGGACCTTCTTGCTTCTGAGTTTGCAGTATTGGTGGCTTTAGAATTTGGACTTCATTTGCCAACTTGGGAGGTCATTCCTCATTATCAGCGCCTTGTGTATGAGTCCTGACCCATCCATTGCAGACGGATACTGGAATCGACACTGGGACGAGGATTGGTCTAGCATTGGCATTCTGGCTACTGCTTTCTGCAGGGCACCCCATTTCTATTAAATGCAGAGAAAGAAAGCCTGAGTACAAACATTAGCACTTAGGTGCTACAGATTAATTTAACACCTTTCTAAAATAAATGACATAAAGTACTTATTTATTTTAGTTATGGATAAGTGAGGCAAACAGTTCAATATTATGATAAGAAATGATCTGATATCCAAGTTGAAAATCTTCATACATAATGCTATTTTCACTTTATGTATTGTTAGAAAACTGAGAACATAATTCTAATTCTTTCAAGAAGATAAACATGCTTGCTGATAAAATTTCAACTTTTTCAATGTAGTACTTACAGTTTACTCTGTATGTTCAGAAACTTATGAATAAGGTATTCTGGAACTTTAATTGCAAATTTTGTGTAAAGGTACAAATTAATGAAGAAACTTGAAATATACACAATTTTCTAGTTAAACCAAGCATTTTTATCAGCTGAGTAGGCCAGACTTCAATAGACTACAGCGGTTAGTGTTTGAGATGTATGCAGGTGAATCATTTTATATGCCACATCTTTTACCTATTATTTTACACCTTAATTCCTGTCCATGAAATGTGTAGGGTGGTAGTATAAATATAAGCCTTCTGCACAGATACCTTCCTAAAATAGCTAGTCTAGTCCAATCTATGCCCTGTGTGGTCACCTTCCTGGAATAGAAAATTGGTGGGGGAGACACAAGAATGGTTTGCATTCCTTCTTAATTTGTCAAGGAAAAGTGATGGGGTTTAGTTATCAGTTTCTGCTGCTAGACTCTGTCTTCTTCCCATGATGTCATGTACAAGCGTATTCTACAGATTCCATGGACAGGGTTTACTCGAACACTGGATAGTACCAAATTTTCACTTGGTCTTGTTTCCTTACACTGCTCTTTATGTACTTATAAACTCTTCTTGAAATGCAAGATATGTTATGCTTATTAATATAATACATATTTTATAGCCATGAAAAGTAAGAAAAATAGGATTAATTTTATATCAGCAAGGAAAATCTTATTGTAAAAAAGGTGTATTCTTAATGAGAGTAGACTATCTGCTTCCAGATATGCTGTTCCTCTGCAGTAAAAACCCAGTTTTATAAACTTAAGTTCAACTTTCTCTTTCTTTCTATGTCATGTTTCAGAAGTCATGACTTTTATTGTATTTCAAATTCTATTTCTTATTTCTTTCTTCTCTATCAAACCTATACTTGACATATAAAACACACAGAATATTTGCACAACTTATTGTATTTCCTTATGACATATTGTAAGTTACAAAATTAAAAAATTTTAATTTGTTGATTTTGTAAAGGTAGCATTGTAATTTATTATCCATCAGTCTACACATTGATTCAGATTACACGAGTTTGGTACTATGATGTAGAAATGATGCTGCTTTAGTTTTGTGTACCACTTATAAAAGGAAAGGTGCCTAAAGATGAAATACAATGAAAGGTTGCATTACACCAATGCATGGAGTAAAGTTTTATCCCTTGAACAAGTGTCTTGCATGTACTTGGTCTGGCAGGAAGCAGATGTACAGAGTTTTTCATAAGTAAAACACAATCCCAATAATAGTAAAATTTATTAATTCTTTCAAAAATGCTCCAGGAAAGTTGAATTTAATATTTTTAGAGAAATATTTTACAAAAACCAAAGAAAACATTCAGCTGTTATACTAAAACTGCAAGGTCATTGACAGCACTTTTGAATGGTAATTATTATTTTTTTATTTGTTCCAATAGGTGGTTGTTTTCTTAATTTGCATGCATAGTTTCATTGTTTCACTCAGGTTTGGTTGCTTTGGGAAGAGTTTAATTCTTGACTTGCATGTCACATTTTGTGCCAAGAAACCCATCTAAAATAAAAGATGACATTCTGATGATAATAGCAGTTAATAAAGGGGACATACAGTTCATTGAAACTCACCAAATCAACAACCATCAGTGCAATTGAAACAAAATTTAAAGACAGGTATATCAAAGATATATAAAGGTCTGGTAGACCTCAAAATATTCAAGTTGATGTGCAAGAGTATTTTTAAAAAAGTATTTTATTTTAGTTTTATTGGCATTACACATTGCTAGTGAAAAATGTGGTATACTGCTTTAATGTATACATGTTCCACAAATAACTGAACCAGACCATCTGCAGCAGTATCCCTTTATGTTTGCTTAGCTTATGCTGGATGTTTGATGATTGTGCATAGTTGCTGCAGAATAAACATGTGAACAAATATTGTGGTAATCTCTTTCCATTCTATGTTACACTACAACCTGTGCTTGCTTGTCTGCACCTTTATCTTCTATATTGCCGGGAAAGAAAAATATTCACATTTTAATTGTATAATATGATACTTAATGTAATATATGTTTTTAGAAATAAGTTGTACTTAAACTTATGTTATTTTTTCAAAAAAGAACTCAGATTCCATTATATGTAAACTGCTATTTAAAGAAAATTTCTCTTAATGCTGCCAAAACAGGTTGAATAGGATTTTTACTGTAGCATTGTGGATTAATTATAACATTTTAGAACTCTTTATTAGAAATATTTTAATAAGTAGTATGTCCAAAACATTGTGACAAGCTGTGGTTCAGTTTTAGCATAAAAAGAAAAGGAACTAACTCTGTTAGTCATACTTTTCTGTGATTATCTATTTTGAATATATATTTGAATGCAGAAAATGTATTTAAGGACAATGTGATTCTCAGTATGGACAATACACTATAAAGCTTTATGTACAGAAATAAGCTTTCATGGATTTGTGGTGTCATTAAACCACAATCATTTATATATGCGTGACAAAGCATTGAAATTCATATTTCAGATTGTCATAATACTGTATAAAAGTGAGCTATCAGATTTTAGTTCCTCTCTTCAAATACTGCCAGAAAGTTTGTCAGCAGGAATTTCAACATGCTATTATATATAATGTGAGCAAAAGGTCCTAGTACAACTGTTATTCTTTGTGTTGTGCATAAAAGCTGAGCCCATAATGCTAAAAAACCATAATAGTCAATAATTTGGATTGACAAATATAAGCATCTTTAGGGTAGAGGAAGAACTTTTTAGCAAACGGGTCCATGAGTTACATAATGCAGGATTTTATGGCTTGTTTTGTTAAGACGCTGTCAAGGAAAGTGCTTTTTCAAGTGGGAAAAGGAGCTAGCTACAAATTTGAAAATCTTTAAATTTATCTGAAAGCTTGTCACTGTTGGATTGTTGATGAAATTAACTAGCCTTGGTGCCAGTGCAGTCCAGGCCTTGCCACACTAAACTGCATTATAGGGCTTCATTAAGGCAAATGCTGGACATTTAAAACAGGCAGCCTCAACCTAAGGAAAAATGGACGGCAGGCATGGTCAGCATATTCTCTGCTAGGAAGCAAGCATTGTGTTACAATTGCTTCATCGAGTGCAGTAGCAGCAGATGCATGTAACTAGTGTGCTGTTCCAGCTTGTGAATTATAGGAATGGCAGCTTCTCAAAGTGTGGCTACTTCATCTATCCCTCGCCCATCATCTCCACATACTTTTCTCTCTGCTTGACATACATAAGTGGTGCAGCAAAATGGTTAGTGTGTGGCATTGTTCAAACAAAAAGTATAACTTACAATGATACTGGACTACCGATAGTGGTGAATACGATGGTGAAAAATATTGGAGAGCAAGAGGATTAATGACTTCATTGTCAGAAATCCAGCATTAGCTAACAACATAAAGGAATGGAATGTGATTTGATGCTAGAGAAGCTCAAGGACACCATGACTACTGAAAACAATCAGGATGGTAAAATCAGTGAGTTGGCTCTGCATCTTAGCTTTAAAATATCACTTGAAATTGTTAGACAATAATTACACCATTTAAATACGGCAAATTGGTAAGGTATCTTACATATGACTGCTGACAAAGTTTGTCCTGAACATCTACCAGAATGTGAAGCTATCAGTTCATACTGAATTTGATGACCTATCTTATTGTTGTGAACTGTCGTGGTAAGTCACAGTACATTACTGGAAAGATATTTTGATTTACAGGATGAAATAGCATTATTCTTAGAGGAAAAAGGTATACCTATTCACACACTTCAGGATTCAAAGTGGATTTTTGATTTGACATTCCTTGCAGACCTAACAAGACACCTCAATGTTAATCATTTCTCATAAGCAAAGGACAAATCATTACACAACTTTAAGACCTTGTACTGGGATTCAAGCACAAATTCACATCATGGAAACAACATTTAACCAATAAAAACACATTTCACTTTTAAAAGCTGTCATCTGCCTTACAGCATTTGGAATATGCAGAGCTTGAGCAATACATGAAAGTATTGAGTGATCTGTACAGCAAATTCAAAGTAAGATTTAAAGAGCTTGAATATTTGGAATTGACATGTTTTCCATTATTTGTCGCTCCTTTTATTGTGGATATTGAGAAAGCCCCTACAGAGTTTTAATTGGAATTTGTAGATCCATAATATTATCTGGAAATGAAGAAGTCCTTTCTTCACAAAACAAGCTTGACTGATTTTTACTTAAAATTTCCTCAGTCCAAAATTCCACAAATATACACTATACGTGTACTGTTTCTTAATAAAACACCACAAGCCTGGTTACAGAAGCCAATTATCTGACAATAATGTGAAATGCAGTCTTTGGACTGCAATTACTCCAAATATTGCAAAGATAATTAGAGGAAAGCTCAATGTCTGAGTCACAGTTGAATACAATTGTATGAATGAGTGAATAAATTTATTTATGCTCAAAAATAGTAGTTTAACCTACTAACAACAAAATAAATACAACAAATATAATTAAATCTAATAATATTTTCTGCTTATCTCAGTCACTGGAAGCCAGCAGCTATTCCCTTAGCCTACTAGAGAAAAATAGATATATATTTACAATACCCTTACATTCAGTTTTATAATATTTTTCCTACATTGATTTGCTATATTCTTTGGTACTCTGTACATTTTAACTCCATGAAATAGAATTGTAAATATTGAATGTAATACCAGGATATACTCATAAAATGGCAAAAGAGCCACGAAACGGAATGTTAATTTGCTTTATTAAGCACAGTTGAACGTAATATAAAACATTAATTATTATGTCTAATTTCACTTTGTGTACAGTCAATACTGCGAATAAAAGTTCACGCTTTCTGATATTGCAAAGTGTAGAGCTGTGCCACCACTGCCTTTCTCACTTGCTGTGTTGACCTTCCATATGCAGGGGTATCGGGTTAAAGGTTACGAGGTCACAGTGCATTGATTTGGGACTGCCTGATTTGCAAGCTGCTGATTGTGATACCTTCTCAGGAAAATGCATACAAAAACGTGGCATCATATTCATCTCTGTAGAACACATGGAGAAACACATACTGCGGCCATAGATGCACAACAAGTTCATTGACATTTAAACTTGTTTTGCAAGAAAATAAAAAAGAAGACATGTCCTGGGACATTTTGTTCACAGTGTATGTATGTTTAAATTTTTGCTTGTATACAATATGTTATGGACACAGTAAAATGTTGAGATAGATACAGATAACAAAGGTAACTTGTTGCCTTAAACGATTAATATATGTGCAACGAATAAAATATTTCCTCCTATTTGATACTGCCATTTTTTCCCCCAGAAAGTCTTAGCATTAGTTTGGCTTTATACTTGTATTAGCTACAGGTTAACAAACTTAGAATTTTCTAAATGTTTTTAAAACTGAATTAAACCAAATTCATGAAAAATATAAGCTGCTAATATTTTCAGGAGCTGCATTTCTGGAGTGGTAAATGATTTGTAGAATCTATTAACTCTTTAAACCTTTTCAGTATAAACTGCATCACATTTGTATGTTTAAGATAAATATTATTTCAGCTTCTGTAGCTTGAAATTATGGAAAGACATGTAGATAGTTTATGTACCTAAAATATTAAATATTTTATGTGTAGAATAAGTTAGATGTGCCATTATGTATATACATAGATAACTTACAAAACCTCTGGTGCTGTTGTAGAGTAAGCATTTTATACTTAACATTTACAGAGAAGTAGCATTTTAACAATGGAAGGCCATGGAACTATGGAACTTTTTTAAGACATTGCTGTAATGTATGAAATGCGCTTTTCAAGCTCTCAGGATACAAAATATGTCAACAAATATAAGGTATACAGGTATTGATTGCAGGTAAAGACAGAGAGCTTACTTCAGTGTACCAGAAAATATGTTTAATAAAAATCTGTAGCTATAAAGGCTGGTTCACAACCAATGGTAACGGAAACCAGAACCAGAACGAGAGACATGAAATACATGTATTTAAATGGGAGTGTTCACAACCAACAGCAAACCTTTCTGAGATTTGGAAACAGGAGCAAGACTTGGCCAAGATTCAACTTTTGTGTTCCCATTAACGGGAATGGCATATTAGATCCATTAAATGCATATTAAAGACTTCTTTTTTCTTCAAAGTAGAAATTCTTCAAGGTGACCATTACGTAAATAGCCACTAGAGCTCTCGCTAGTGAAATTCTGGGAAAATCAAACTGGAAATAATTTTAGCAGTGCATCTCTTACAATTTCTCACAATCAGAAATAGCCATATGCTTCCTGTTTTCTCAGAATCAGAAATACGCATTAGCTTTGCATTTAGATCTTCACTTTATCAAAATTTGCCATTGGTTAATCTATTTGTATGTTGGTTGAATTGGAGAGCAGGTTAAAATTTTTTCATTGGTCAAAAGGAATAAATGACATCCCAATGTCCAATATCCACTATCTATTCCCGTTGCTGTTAGTGGGCTGCTGTGAACAAACTATTCCTGCTGTTGTTAATGGGTGGCTATGAACCAGCTTTGTTGCCTCAGCTAGCAGTTTTGAATGCAGCCGAGTGTAGATAATATCAGAACCTTGAGAAATATTTTAAAAAGTAAGCGAGAAATGAGAGAGAGAGAAAAGATCTGAAAACCTTGGTAGCAAGCAGGTCTATTCTTTTTATTGTGTAGTAATCCCTGTATGATGGTTGACATGTTATTTATCTTACAGCTTGAAAAACTAAAGAAAGACTGCTTTGGATGTACTTGTTAATTATTTCTTAATTAGGATTAGAGTATCTCTGATTCTTCAGACAATATATATAAGTTTACAACTATAGTTTGTCTACAGAGGGTGCATATTTTTAAGTATACAAATAATCTAGTCTGCAGTATGCATGCAAGTATTTCCTTTTGTGTCTTTATTTTTTCATATCTTTTTATGACTTTTTAACACTTAGTCTTTCAAGTAACTGGACTAATTTCTAAATAATTAAGATTATTTATTATTGAGTGTAAATACAGAGCCATTCATTTATATCTTGCCAGTGCATTGATGGCCGGTTCAGTATGTGCATCACCCAACATTGTTCTTGCTGCAGAGTTGGTTATAACATGGTTTTAAAATCCCTGTACTAAGAATTAACAATAACTCCTAATGATTAATAACACAGTTTAGTACTAGTCTTCTCATATAAGTTGCTTGAAATGTTAGCCATATACTCTAATACATAATTCAGATATTTTTGAGAAACTATTGTTAACACCTTTATGTCTGCTGAAGTAATGTCCCTAATTTCTATTATGTTTCCTTTATGTTCCTCCAGTGTGGTGGGATTATTTGAATACACTCTGTTTTTCAGTGTTTCTCACAGATAAAAGTCACAAACTGTAGTTATTTATGGCCTCCTCTTTCCCCAGATCTTGCAGTTGGGCAATACAATGCCAAAGTGCCATGGTAGACATTAGCACACTGACAAGATAGAAATGAATGGGTCTGTGTAATGAATATTTGACAAAATCTCCATGATAATAAAGTGCCCCTGATATTTTAGCTGAAATGTGATGCTTAATACAGGATTAATTTTTCTCCTAGTATCTGTTGCTGCACCAGAAATAAGGAATATTATAGATGGAGCCTCATAAATAATGAATTTCAAACAAGTGCTTATTTGTAAAATGTACCAATACAGAATTTAATTTATCACTTAAACCCTGTTAGGTTCTATAGGAATTAGAATAGGAGAGATATGGAGGGGGTTTGGTACTGAAGCCAGGCTTATTATACCTATGCCTCCAGACATTGACTGAGGTCCCTAAGTTTTCCCAAGTTTGACAACACCTCAGTCATTAGGTATTCTTGAGGGGGACCCTGGCAGGGTCCAGTGCCCCCACATACAATCCCTCTGCAGAGATCCCACAGACAGTGAGATACGGAAAGAGTTCCTGTGTGAATATTATCCCTGCCAACCTCCACCAAACACCATCACTGAAACTTGTGACCCTGAAAATGGCATTTTAGTCAAAATTGTTAGAGCCATTTTCAAGAAAATCAAAATTTTCCATGTGAAGGGTAGCTTAAGGTGGAGGAATTTTGTTCAAAATCTTCGTGTTGCGTCCCTGAAAGACATTAAACTTAAATACCAACTTTGGTTTTTAACCGACTTTTCATTTTTGAGTTATGCTGTCCACAGACTGACAGACACACACACACACACACACACACACACACACACACACACACACACACACACACACACACACACACACACACACCTTTTTCTAAAAATGTTTTTTTTGGATTCAGAGAGCCTCAAAACATATGTTTCCTCAGAAATCTCAACATCAAATTTTTGGGTGGAATGCAATACTTCCTCTACTTTACTATACGTAGTAGAGAAAGTAAAAATGACTACAATCCACCGATTGATAAAGAAGCAATAGAGGAATACTGTATTCTGACAAAACTGTGCGTCAATCAAAATTATTTTACATTCAGGAACAAAATATACTCTGAGGTGAATGGTTTAGTAATGGGCAACCCACTTTTCCCATTTTTGGCAAACTTATACATTAGTTTAAGAGGTAGAACTGGAACTTAAAAATTCAATGCCACAACTGGGATTTGAACCACAGACCTTCCGCTTGCCGGGCGGACGTTCTAACCACTGAGCTATTGTGACAAACTGCCAGAATGGCATTAAATTCTCAAGCCAGTTCGTATTTCTCCTGGTAAACCACAAAGGCAGTCTCACATCAGAAACAATTACCCCAATGGTGACTTACTATTATAAGTACTTTATAGGATTAAATAACCTTCACATGGTAATTATTATTTATTTATGCCAACAAACTTACTGTTGGTGTTTTTAAACACACAAGCGGTGTGTGGGCAAAGTTTAAGAGGTAGAACTGGAACTTAAAAATTCAAACTTGCCGGGCGGACGCTCTAACCACTGAGCTATTGTGACAAACTGCCAGAATGGCATTGAATTTTTAAGTTCCAGTTCTACCTCTTAAACTTTGCCCACACACGGCTTGTGTGTTTAAAAACACCAACAGTAAGTTTGTTGGCATAAATAAATAATAATTATACATTAGTTCTTTGGAAGTACATGTAACAGACACATTTCTGCACATTTAACAATGTTTGTTTTGTGTCTTATGTAGTAAACCAGGATACCATTTTCTAAACTTAACATTGCATTTTAGCCGAATGAATTCAGTAGCACTTTAATGATATTGTATTTTAGCTCATTAAAGATCACTCTCTATAAAGAAAGCATTAATATTGCTTCCCAGAGTAACATAGGTACTACGTGTCTGATGAATGGGTGCAGATGGCAGGCAGGGGATACTAGTGCAGAAACTAACATTATGTTACCATTTCCATTGTGTAGCGTGAACAGGTCCCATATTTACCTGGCCAGAGCACGAAAGCACCCTCACCTGAAAACTACATTCTTTCGTCATACAGGTAGTAGGTATTTTCTATTATTGTATAAGCACAAAATTTTGTTTTGTTCTATTGAAGTAGACACATCATTTTATTTTTTACTTTGTTTACACAGATTAGTACATACATGCCAGAATTACACATTAATTCAGCATTCAAGCAATAATATGGTAACATTTCTGTGCAGATCTTGTTTTCTAACCAGCCTACCTTTCTGCCTTTGAAAAAATAAAACCTGTTTCTGTATAAACATTCTGATGAGATTTAAAAGTGTATATCACTTTATTCATAATGTTAAAAACCAGCATTTCAGTAATTAAATCTTAAATTTCATTCTGTTCATCCACAGCTGTTATTACATTCCAAATAATATCCATTCTGTATTGGCCAGTCATAGGCCAATAGAGTAAAAGTAATTCTCATCCCTCAAAGTGCAAGAGAGGATGCAACGTTCATATCTTGGTTTCTTTCATAAGCATTTTTAAATATTTTAATTATGCTTTCAGTTAAAGTAGTCTTGTATGTTTAAATTTGTAAATTTGGTTCTCTGTCATTATTGGACCATGTATTGATGACATACTATTAATTTGAAACAAGGGAGAGAAATAGGAATAGCTTAAAAATTAGTTAAATTTTAAACCATATTCCCAGTTGTAGTTATCAATGCAATCTTGTGATATGTCTTTATGTTATAAGAATAATTATATTAATTTTGATTTGGAATATAATACTTAACTGTCATGTTGACTAATGCACTCTCTGTTGCCCTCTGCATTGTTTATGGCCTATTATGAGGGTAATCCCAAAAGCAAGGTTTCCAAAGTACTGGAGCTGTAGGGAAACTGTGCACTGTTGGCCACACTGTTGTGTTTGTTGCTTTCCCCACTCTCTACAAAAACCATCACACAGCCGCTAGGGTGTTCAATTTTGTCTTGGCAGCCAGTTTAATGGAGCAGCTCCTGTTTGCCGCTACTGCCAGTGCAAAGTGTGCACAGTTATTTGTTTTTTTTATGCAAAAAGTATTACGTTAATCAAAATTCAGACAGTTGATGGAGTATGGAGAGCTGTGTATGGATGTTAGAAGAATGTTCAAGTAGTGTAGAGACCAAACAACAATTACATTATTGGCAGCATTCTGATTCCCCCAAGCCATGAAAATTCAAAAGAACATAATCTGCCTGTAAAATCATGGCAGCTGTGTTGTGGAATTGAAGAGGGATATTGTTGGTTGACTTCATGGCTCCTGGGACAACAATAAATGCCAACAGGTATTGTGAGACAGTAAAAAAGAAACTCAGATGGGCAGTTCAGAACCAAAGAAGAGGACTTTTGTGCAAGAGCATAAGCCTTTACCATGACAATGCACACCACCCATCAAACCGTGGATCTTGTGCAACAATTTGTGTGGAACATCATCACCCATCGACTGTATAATCTGGACTTAGTACCCACTGACTACCACTGTTTCCCAAGTAAAAAGAATTCTTGGCTGGAAGGTGCTTCAGCAGTGACGATGTCCAAAGCTTCCTCAATAGCATGATGGGGAGCTGGATTGACATAGGCATACAGAAACTACTATAGCATTTACAGAAATGCATTGATCAAAATGTCAGTTATGTGGAAAAGTAGAAGAATTCTCAAGCTTCAAAACTACATGCTATATATTGAAAATAAACATTTCGTCATATATTTTAAAAAATTGGAGACCTTACTTCCTTGTATTACAACCTTCTTACTGCAAATAATGCGTTTTTGTTGTAGAAGTACAAAGGAATAGGGTTAAGAACTGCTCTCCAGCAATGAGCTTCCTGAAATTTGTAAAGTGATCAGATTTAATAGTAATAAATACTGGAAGCTGATGACTGTTGTTGGAATCACATTAAAATGGGATTTTAAGTCGATTAATAACACTAAACAACACTCACTTTTAAATTTTCCCGATACATGTTTCGGAGGCTAGCTTTCCTCCATTATCAACCGTGCATCGACTGAACTGTAGAGGCTGGTTCCCAGGGCTCTCTCCTGTGGACTGCTCTGGTGGTGGTTTTAAGAACTTGTATAATGGATCACCTTGTGGTATATCGGTCTTTGTTTTTTCAGATGAAGATCTGTTCCCACATTGACAATTCTTGGTTTCCGGATATGTGTTTTAATAATTTTGGATCCGGATTTATGTCGTGATTTTCTTTCAGAAAATGGGTGGCAACTGCTGATTTTTCTAAATGTTTGTGTTTTATACATCTGAAATGTTCTTTTGTTCTCGTTTCCAAATTCCTCTTAGTTTTTCCTATATACTCCTGGTTGCAGTTATTGCATTTTATTTGGTAGATTCCAGATTGTTTATTTGCTGCAATGCTGTCTTCAGTGTTTGAGCCAAGTAAGTTTTTAACACTATATTTGTTGATTGAAGCCAATTAATTATTGTATTTTTTAAAAATCTTTTTGAATTTGTCAAATATCTTTGGGTGGTATGTGAATTTTTTAAATTACATTTCTTCTTTCGGTTTGCTTAGGGTGGTTACTTCTTTTACTAGTTTCTTCTTTTGTGCTATATTCACTTTTTTATATATCCAAGATTTCCGGAAGCCATTAATTTCTGCAGTTCTAATAATTTCTTTAAGTTCTGTTTGATATTCCTGTGTTGAAAGTGATATGTTCCCTAGTCTGTGAATTAAACTGTTGAAAGCTGCTTGTTTATGTAGTCTTGGGTTAAAGCCATTGCATTTTATATAATTATCTGTCTGTGTTAGTTTTTTGTAGATCCCAAAGGTTATTCTGTTTTTGTGTTTATGATTTTCAAATCTAAAAATGGAAGTTGCCCATCTATTTCTGTTTCTATGATGAATTTTATGGCTCTTTCTTGTAGGTTTAGCAGTTTTTGTGCATCCTCAATGTGTTTTCTTGGTACTATTGCGAAGACATCATGTTGCCATGTTTTGAAAGCCCTGGTTTCATTCGACATAAAATCACTGTTCCCTAGTATTCGATAGAAAAGCTTCCTAAATTAATTAATAACTGGTTAAAATCCATAGAGATACCTGAAGAAGAAATTTCACAATACATCAAGCTCACAAAATTATTCATAGAACAAAATATTTTCCAATTTCAATTCAATTACTACAGACAGACATCAGGACTAACAATAGGTAACCCACTTTCCCCAGTACTTGCAGACGTTTTCGTGAGCTCCATAGAAGCAAGGGTAGTCAAGAACTACCCTTGGATTTTCAAAACATGGCAACAGTGCGTAGACAACGTCTTTGCAATAGTACCAAGGAAACACATTGAGGATACATTGTGTATTTGTAGTTGCAACTCTTACAAATTGACACCCTTCTGAAGACGTTGCCTTTGATTGAATCCAAAAAGCAAAAGTCTAGTGGCTTAAGATTTGCATCAGTCAAATGGGGCACACATAGGTGACACAATCCTCTTCCAATCCATCTGTTTGGAAATGTCTTGTTGAGGTGCTTTTAAACTTAGCACAAATTGGAATGGTTTTCTGTCTTGCTAGAACACCACTGTCAAGAGTAACTGACGCTGTAGGAAATGTTCCAACATTGAGATAGTTATGTCCGTTATAGTCTTTTCACCAAATATGAATGGCTCATACATCATATAGTTATGGTAATTCCAAGACACATTCATCTTTGGTGTAGTCAGTCTGGTTGGCTCATTTGGTTAGATGCTGGCCTACTGTTCCCAAGGTTGCGGGTTTAAATCTGGTGCAGATTGATGGTTTTTAAGTGTGCTAAAAAGTGACAGCTCCATGTCAGTAGATTTACTGGCATGTAAAGGAACTCCTGCAGAACAAAATTCCGGCACACTGGCAATGCTGATGTGATCCTGGTAATTGATAGCGTCATTAAACAACAAAATAGTTTTTAATATTTAAAAACCTTTGGTACCTTTGCCATTCCAAAAAAAGAAAAAAAACCAGAATCGTTTGGTAACTCTTTATACCATATGCAACAATTGTGGCAATTCATGCATCCATTGACATGGAAAGTAGCTTTATCGCTAAACAGGATGTTGTCCATTAACTGTTGCTGTTTTGCAGCATCACAGAAGTCATAGCATACAACCTTTCTTGCAGCATAATCCCCTGCTTGAAGTTTATGTAGTAGAACCTGGATATATTGTTATGGTTGTTGTTTACTAATGTTCTGGATCTTGAACTTCATCTGTTCTTTGTCTGGTGTCCCAATAATATGTTACTCAAGTTTAAAAATCTCTGTAGGTTCTAGATCCTGCTTGGCATTGTAGTAACGACACTTGGTCCATAATATTGCCTGGTTATTTGCACTCTGGAGAGTTCTAAATGTTTAGTCTAAGGAAATGTGCAGCCAAGCAGTCATGCCCAGTGGTCAAACAGAACATTGCCACCATTTTTCTTCTCAGGTAATCAGGGATTAATTTCTTGTTTTGGAGGGTAATGTTCTGCTTCAGATTTGTACTTGTGGTTCTAAACACTTCCTGCTGTATTGTCTTAATTTTATTTTCAAATTGTAATTTGGCGGTATAAGTCAGATTTTAATTTTTGTATTTTTTGGCTAGCATGTCAGCCAGTTCATTCCTTGCTATTCCCACATGTGCTGATATCCATTGCAGAGTTACCTGTTTTTCTAGGGTTTGCTGTTACAGTATCAAATGAAGTATTTGCTGTATTGCATTATCACTTGAAGAACCTGGACATGGTAAGATTTCTTTTTCGATGAGAGTGCAATAGCTTCCACACTGTTGTCTGAGGTATCCCAGGTTCATTGCTTAGATAGTAAGTGGATACAGTTGGCTTACCTGTCCACTTTTAATCCATTACAGACCCCATGCACATGAGTATGTTAACAAGAATCTGGATATTTCTTCATATTGGAGCTGGTTTATGAATTTCCTTTGAAAGGTCACTCTAACTTCATTGAACATTTGATCTCATAAACATCCTATATCAAGAGCAATTCTCTCTTCTACTGTTAACAGTTTCTTACCTGACAAAGCAAATCCTATCAGTTAACTATTTCCCAGAAATGTACAGAAACTTTATAAACCACCTGTATTGTTCAAATTTCACTCTTTTGTTGGGAAGGTTGTGTGATCATTTTTAGGTTCCAGTATGCATTGCTTACTCATTTTAATGAAAGCTGGAAAGATAAATCAAACAGTATTTAAGAAATAATAGACAGCAAGAGTGTTGATTGCATTGCTGCCAAATAATTAACATTAGTAAAGAGCAACATTTTAAACAAACATTGAATAAAACAGTATAAACAAGTTACTACAGAAATTTAGAAAAATGGAAATTTGCAGCAGACATAAATAAACAACCATATTAAGTTTTCCTTGTGATTTTTCAGAAAACATTCATAAACTGTTTCTGACAGCAGAAATTAATTTATGCAAGAATCAACACCCATCTTTCTTAATTTATCTTTTTTATTCAGTCATAAGAATATGATGCTTGCAACTGATTTTTGTTATGTTGGAAATAAACTGACTAAATAATTTTGCAGTAATGCAGTTTGTTCAAAGTCAAAAGTCATTCTGCAGTTCTAAAGCTAACTATTGGTGACAGTCTCCTGTTCTTTACCTTCCATCTCTTCAAGAAAAGATTTGACATGTAGTAATGACATAAATAATGCAAATGGGCTCCAGGCTGTTCTGAAAGCTTTGATCACGTTGTACATAATGTACAGTTAACCCAAGTGAAAATAGTTTTCAGGATTTAATAAGGAAGCAACATTGATTCTCTTCCCTCTGTACTTAATGTAATACTACATTAACAGCATATTGTAGCTAAGTAATTAATACATATCCACAAATTTAGCATGTACCACATAATAGCTATTTACATTCACTTAGTTGTTTTATTTACTTACAAATTTTGAAATTTATGGTGTTTATAGTTTAAGGATTTCTTATTGTCATTTTGGAACATTATTGCAAAGCAAATAAATTACTTTTGATTAGGTATAAACTTGATCAGTTATGACTGACACTTAGTTTCAGTGGATTATTTTTGTGGTTGAAGCAAATTACTTTGTACAGTTTTGGTTCTAATGCATGCAGTGAACTGCAGAGTGTAATAAAGCATTCTGCTTATTGCAGCAAGTTCATATTTTTAAGTGCTCATAGATGGTGAGATGGCTTGCTATGCATTAGATATGATTTAAGATAACAGTACTGGTTTTATTGTTTGATGTATAGATTAAATTGTAAAGAATAATAATTTATGAAACTGCCGTACTTCAACGTAACAATTTTTCACATTGCAGGGCACAACAGTTCCTCAGCGTAATTTACACATACCTGAATTTAGTGTTGTGTTATTTGTAAGAGAACTGATCTTCTAGCTTAATCCAAAAAGAAAATATAGCTAATTTTTATGAACAATTTAACCTCTTTTTTATATTTTTGCATTGAATACAATCTCCTATGTACTTTTTTCACTGTATTAGTTAATTTTTCATGTGTTAATTAATTTTAACAAAAAGGTAGCCTGTGCATTTTTTATTTTGTGCCACTAAATTATTTGATTTTTATTGAGTGTAAGCAAAAATGTGTCAGTCAGTGCGTGTTACAGTGAAAGTGTGACTAAATTTCTGTAGCAGTAGTTTTTTTATTCCTGTTTATTCCCTGGCAATAACCAGGGAATGAAATTTAGTTGGAGGAGTAGTAAGGTTTATGGAAAACCTACTTCATGAAATGACCTATTTGGGTTGAACAACCTCTTTAAGCCGGGATTACAATGAACTTAATGCAACATGACTTAACTCAATGTAATGTGAAAGTCTAATACATTGTATTCAGTGGAGCTATTTAACCCTTAGATGGTAATATCCGTCTCTCAAGCAGAAATAAAACTTATCAACGCATAGTGGACACATGTGCAATGTTAGTTTGATCTAATATTTCAGCTATGCTTCAGTTGAGAGTTGAACTTAGAATTGTGTGGATCTCACTGTTTTAGTTCCGCAACAGTATTGTTTTATAAGTGTATACACGTAAGCCACATCGTCTCACAGGCGGATATTACTGTAAAGGTACTTAACATATTAATATTTCATTTTTATAACTTCTGCAAGATATGACATAAACTGAACCAAAATATAAATATTAAGAATTTATCAATCTTTCAAATTGTTATTTGTTTTCAAGATTCACTAAAGTGGACATAAAATGCAAACTTTTGTCATCTTAATCTCAGATGGATATTACTGTTAGCACCCTTTTTTCACATGTTACCAACTAAGGTTTAAGGTTACTTAATATAACTTAACTTAATGCAATGTAACTTAAATAGTTTGGCAAATTTTTCATTCCTTTTACATTAAGTTTGATCTACATTCTAATTAAAACCAATTGGTATGAAGCGGTGGCATGAAGCAATAAAAACAACTGAGAATCAAGAGTAATTCCCATTGCATTAAGTTAAGTGCAACCTAGTTAGATCTTTAGTTTAACAGCATTCCTTAGCTTCACATTGCTCACATAAAGTAAAGTTCATTGTAATCCCTGGTTTATGATTTGTTAAGAAGTGGGCACTTTAACTACAAAGATACTTAGCTAGTTATTCATAAATATGAGATTCGGAAATGTCAGTTACAGACAGAATAAACAGCAATTCCACTGACATGCTCTGACATAATAATCTGTTCCATAGCTAAATAATGTGCATTTTCTTTTGATAACTATAACAATGTTAATTTGGTTTTCTGCCTTTAAAGATAACTTAACCTTTCAACATAACTAATTATATTGTTACTTAATTTATAAGGTGTTAGAAACACAACTGTCTTATACTTAAAAGTGGTGTACTTAGAAAAACAAGTGGTGCAAAGTATTGTTATTGGTGTTATCATTGTTATTGTTCATAGTGAAAATAATGAATTATAGATCTCAGTTTACAAAAGTAGTATTTGTTCTGGACCTAGAGCATTTTTGTTATCTTAACCTCTCCAAGTTCAGCTTATACCATCTTTGTTGTGAATTGTAAACATGCAAAATTTTTGAAGAATAGTGGTTTCTAACCTAATTTATGGAATCATTTATGCATATTCTAGTATTACGCAGTTAAAAATACTTGGTACTGACATTGCTAATTTTATAAACTTCAAAAAGTATAACTGAATATTTTATCTTATATTTATTCAACATAATTGTAGCAGGGAATTAATTTTCAGCTTTATGTACTTAATGTTCCAAAACATTAAAATCAAACCTGATCTAAAATACCCCATCGAAAAATTTAAGGTTTGAAAGGTAGAATTGGAGCTGAAAAATGCAGTGTTACAGCTGGGATTTGAACCACAGACTCTCTGCTTACCAGGCAGATGTTCTAACCATTAAGCTACAGTGACAACTTGCCAGAATGACAACAAGTTCTCCAACTGATTCATATTTTTCTCCCAGTAAACCACAAATCCTGGGACATGAAGTACTTACAATAGCAAGTTGCAGTCTCTGATGTGAGACTGCCTTTGTGGTTTACTGGGAGAAATATGAACTGGTTGGAGAATTCAATTTTATTCTGGCAGGTTGTTACTGTAGCTTAATGTTTATAGCACCTGCCTAGTAGGCAGAGGGTCTGTGGTTCAAATCCCAGCTGTGACATTGAATTTTTCAGTTCCAATTCTACCTCTCAAACATTGTCCACACACAGTTTGTGTGTTTAAAAACACCAACAGTATGTTTGGCATAAATAAATAATATTTACCATTTTAAGGTTTGCTTATTAGTCCTCAAATATTGTTCTTTACAATCAAAGGTTAAATTCTATGTACCATTAATACTGTTCATTAACACTTAATTTTCCACACTTAGTCTTGTATTAAATTGCTAATACTGCATATACAAAGGCGTACTTGATACCAGAAAATGTCTGTTTTAGATCTCTCCTTTCACGTTCATAGAATGTATACTAAAAATCTGAAATAAATCAATGAAATAATGCATCATGAGAAACATTTTAAAAAGGCAAAAAATGCATGAAAATAATGTTTTAAATTTCCTATTCTATTTGCACACAAGCACATGATCATGTAACTGTAGTTTAAACCTTTGAATGGTCAAAAGGGCAAAATTGCTATTGGATACAGATTCTACAATGCTTGAGGATTTTTTTTCCCATGAAATGTTAAAAAAGTTATTCTTTTCCAAATGTTGATAGTTTTTAGTTATATACAGGCAAACAAAAAATATGCAGTGTTGGCCATAACTTTTAAATGTATCACCAAAATTAAATGCTGTTTTTTTTATTTTCATGGGATGTAGGGTTCTCAGATAGTGCAAGGCACAGGACTTCAAGTGGGCCCCAAATGAGTTGAGGAGGGGTGACTTATATTTTACATGGCACTATGGTATAAATTTTAAATAATCTGATATCCAAATTGCATAAACTTTCACAGCCTATGTCATAAAATACAAAATGATAAGCATATAAAACCTGAGAAAGCAAACGGCTCAGTATCAGTCACCGAGACTAGCAGAGTACTACGGTCACACCACTGAGGATGTAAGATTTAAAGCTTTCACGGCGCACGTTATTTATTATAGTTTCACGGGCGATCAGCCGTGTGAGGTTTGAAAATATTGAGCTTTCGGCCATTCTAAACTCCATGGCCTTCGTCAGAATGAAATGACTGTTATTTTTCCGCTCCCCATATATATACAATGTTAGGTGGGAGAGGATTGCGTTGTCCTGGCCAGTGAGCGGGTGACGATTTGTGATTGGGCCTGCTGTTTCGGGCTATGTTTATATTTAATATCAGGCTCCTACAACCAGATAAGTCAGCAGTGGCCGAGCATTGTATAGAGTATGTCCACAAAATAAACTTTGAAGACATCAAAGTTCTGGAGCATACGGATAAATACTGGGACAGAGTCATTAAGGAAGCCATTCAAATCAAACTACATCCAAACAATTACAACAGGGACCGCGGTCTTCAGCTAAGCCCTGCCTGGACAATAGCCATGAAACACATTCACAACAGCAACTATAGTGATTCTGGACCAAGTACTGACCCTCAAGAAAACACTGTGGCCGGTGACAGACATAGCCCGAAACAGCAGGCCCAATCACAAATCGTCACCTGCTCATTGGCCAGGACAACGCAACCCTCTCCCACCTAACATTGTATATATATGGGGAGCGGAAAAATAACAGTCATTTCATTCTGACGAAGGCCATGGAGTTTAGAATGGCCGAAAGCTCAATATTTTCAAACCTCACACGGCTGATCGCCCGTGAAGCTATAATAAACCACTGAGGATGTTCAACGCAGTTTCAAATGAAACGTTTGGAAGGAGAATTTCCACTAGACCATGGCCTACAAGCCCAAATAATCATTTTGTATTTTAATCTGACAGCCCGTAATAAATTGAGAAAATTTAGTTCAAAACATATGTTTCTAAAATGAAAACTTAACTTTTATATGGTAATGAAATTTTAATTAATGCTCTGAACAAACCATAGAAAGAAATGTTGGAATAATGCTTTAGAATAAAAAATTGATCTTTTTGCACACATACACAAAGAAGATAAAGTAATTTTTTAACAGAATACCGGAGACCATGAGTACTGCTGTCAAAAAAAAAATTCACTCTTTATTTGTCTAGAGCAGGAGTCAGCAAATTGGTCATTGTGATTGCATGAATTGTGACATCAGGGAATGCAACTCAGTGTGTACATGATACATGGTTAAAGGAGGGGGTTTGAAAGCCACAGTGGGAGTGTAAAGGAAGTTCTGTAACAAACATTTGATTTTATACATGCTTACTACATATGCACACACTGAGAGGGCTTTAATATTTATGTTTCATTAATGTATTCTTTGCTTCATAGGGAGCGTTACGGTTTTGCATACATTTACTGTTAATTCATAAGTACTGACATATAACACAGCACGTAGGTTTTCATCTGTCAATTGTGATTTGCTCTTAGATTTTACATTGTTCAGTTTAGAACAAAATTGTTTATACATAGAACTAATATGCACAGCAAATGAACGGAGGGACAGAAATGTTGTCATATCAGGTTCTCTACATAAAAGTAAACCAGACCTGTTTTACAGTTGTGATTTCAAAATTTTGTTTGTTTGTAAATTTGCAAGTTCAATTTATAACTGTGGTTTTACACAACGACCTTTATGGCTTCATAAACTTAGTATAGCTATGTTGTAATCCACATCTTCACTGGACTACAAAGTTTAATTGAATATTTAAATTTTACTGTTACATTCGTGGACAAAGATTGGTTTTATAATATTATTTTAAAATACCTTAAGATTTTGTACTTCTGACTTGGTTGTAGTCTTAGTGACAATGTTTGTAATGTCGTTTAATGTTCGATTTGTAAACACCAATCAAAATTTTCCAACACAACAGATATTTCACATTTTCAACCATAGCACAGCAAAAATATTGTTCTTCCCACTCCTTTTGGAATAGGAAGGTTCCTTTGTCTTTTAGTGGTTTTGAAAGAGCCATGTCTATCAATACAGTGTCCACCACTGCTTATTTTCGTTTAAACACCTGTTGAGTGAAAGAGGGAGGGTAAAAACAGGGTAATGTATCGCTTGCCCCTGATGGTGATATTATGTCATATCATCAGCTGGTAGAGATTTGGCGATCCCCGGTGTAGAATATTACCAACCATGGGAAATCTCAGTGAAGAGGAAATAATACCAGTTTGAACCATGGTTAGATGTGGTGTGTAACTACTTTAATCAGGTGAATTCAGACAGAAACATAACACAGTTCACATTGTCAAAAATCTGATGTGTTGCACTCACATGACTTTCTCTACTCTTGTACTAACCATCCTTACAAACTCTTATTCCTATATCTTCTTCGTGTTAGTTAAGATAAACATTTGTACAAATTATCTTAGTGCTTATTTCCTTGTAGGTGCATACAGTAGACTTTGTGCGATAGTCAAATCTTTTAAAGCTTTGAGATTCCGTTTTCTTTTGGACACTTAACATAAAAAATTAACAACAATGTTCCATTTCATGAAAGTTTTAAGTTTCCTGAAACTCACACACATAACAAGGAATATCTCTTAAATGGTTCACCCTACAAGAAAATTTATTTAGACATAAATTGAGTATTTTAGCAAGATCTACATTTTTTGTAAAGCATGATTTGGTCTATCTCTTAATGGTTTACCATTTATGCAAAATTTGTCCAGAGTAAATATGACTACAGGGGCTATAGCCAGAAAATTCAAGATATACATTTCATTTGTCATAAAAATATGTCAAACATAAGACATTTTAATCAAAATCATTAGAGCCATTTTGGAAGAATTTTCCATGTAAAGGGTAGTTTAGGGTGGGGCTATTTTCTTCAAAATCTTTGTGTCGCATCCTTGAAAGACATTAAACTTAAATACCAACTTTGGTTTTTACCCGACTTTTCGTTTTTGAGTTATGCTGTCCACAGACACACACAGACCTTTTTCTAAAAATGGCTTTTTTGGATTCAGGGGGTCCCAAAACATATATTTCCGGTGAAATCTCAACATTGAATTTTTGGGTGGAATACAATACTTCCTTCTACTTACCAGTAGAGAAAGTAAAAATTGTAAAACAATTCAATAAAATAGCAACCTGAAGAATAAGAGATGTGGGACACCAAGGTGAATGACAAAAATCCTCTTTATCTATTAACTGTCTTTCCAAGAAAATCCACACATATGCACAAAGGCATCTGACATTGATACAACAGGAAATTGAAAATAAACAGGTAGCTTTGAAACTAATAGCTGTCAATGTTATTTTTGTGCATTGTTCCAATGTTTCTTTTTGTGGTTCATTAAAGTGTGTTAAATAACATTTCTATACCGCATAAATGCTCAAGTTTTCAGTTCAGAAAAAAAGGGTTTAAAGACTATCAGAATGTATAAAATGTATACTACAATTTCAATAACAATTCTGACATTCACCCCCCTTGTCCTACTTGGGACCCACTGAGGTTCTGCCCCTTGTGCTATCTGGAAAACCACTACCTCTCATAATAATTGAAAACAGTCAGCACTTATTTTTATTGATCCATTTAAAAGTAATGGCCAGTGTTGCATACCTTTTGTTCACCCTGTATATAACAAATTAATGACCCCAAATGTATTCTATTGGTCTGTCTCCCCCCACCCATCCTTTTATCTACGTCCAGTGTGTTTGTTCCTGTGCTGCTTCCGAAGTCAAACTGGTGCATAAGTGACTGGTTTAAAACACTTTGTAAATCTCCCTCAAATCAGGAGAATGGGTGATTAAACACTTCCTTCCCAAATTTCCTGTCCCAAGAATCATTTCATTTCTGGTACCATCAGCATCCACCAACACCTATGGTACCATATGGTGTAAGAATTATTTTAAAAAAAAGTTCTTATATGTAACATTCACATGATTTTCTCTACCTACTCTTCAACAAACTGTTCATACAAATATGTTATTCTTCCAACTGCTTCATGTTAATCAAGATAAATGTTTGTAGAAATTGCTGTCATACATACTTCCAGGTACAATCTGAATAGGAAAATACAGTATACTTAGGTGATGGTTAAACCTTTTAAGAGCTGGCTACTATGTGATGGCTTTCACATGGCCAGGACAAAACAGAAATCTGATGTGTTGTACTCGCATGACTTTCTCTACTCTTGTACTAACGATTCTCACAAACTCATTCCTATATCTTCTTCGTGTTAGTTGAGATAAACATTTGTACAAATTATCTTATTGCTTATTTCCTTGTAGGTAGAGGGGGAATATGGGAATACAGTAGGCTTTGAGCAATAGTCAAATGTTTTAAAGCTTTTAGGTCCCATTCTCTTTGCACCCTTAACATATAAAAACATGAACAACGATGTTCCATTTCACCAAAGTTGTAAGTTTTCCGAAACTGACACAAATAACAAGGAATATCTCCGAAATGGTTCACTCTACTTGTAGAAATTGCTGTCATACCTACTTCCAGGTACAAACTGAACAGGAAAATACAGTATACTTAAGTGATAGTTAAACCTTTTAAGAGCTGGCTACTATATGATGGCTTTCACATGGCCAGGACAAAACAAAAATCTGATGTGTTGTACTCACATGACTTTCTCTACTCTTGTACTAACCATTCTCACAAACCCATTCCTATATCTTCTTCGTGTTAGTTGAGATAAACATTTGCACAAATTATCTTATTGCTTATTTCCTTGTAGGTGCAAGGGGAATATGGGAATACAGTAGGCTTTGAGCAATAGTCAAATGTTTGAAAGCTTTTAGGTCCCGTTCTCTTTGCACCCTTAACATATAAAAACATGAACAACGATGTTCCATTTCACCAAAGTAGTAAGTTTTCCGAAACTGACACAAATAACAAGTAATATCTCCGAAATGGTTCACTCTACAAAAAAATTTATTTACATATAAATTGTGCATTTTAGCAAGATCTACATTTTTTGTACAGTAAGATTTTGTCTATCTCTTACGGTTTATGAGTTATTCAAAAGTCATCCAGAGTAAACAGGACTACATAGGCTATAGCCAGAAAATTCAAAATATACACTTTGTCATACAAATATCTTAAACATATGGGATTTTAATGAAAATCCTTAGAGCCATTTTCAAGAAAATCAAAATTTTTGAAAACTTTTCCGTGTAAAGGGTAGTTTAGGGTGGGGCTATTTTCTTCAAAATCTTCATGTTGCATCCTTGAAAGACATTTAACTTAAACACCAACTTTGGTTTTTAACCAACTATTTGTGTTTCAGTTATGCTGTCCACAGACTGACAGACACACAGTCAGACACACACATGCACACATGGACCTTTTTCTAAAAATGCTTTTTTTTTATTTATTTATTTATTTATTCAGAGCATCTCAAAACACATATTTCTAGTAAAATCTCGGCATCAGATTTTTGGGTGGAATACAATACTTCTTCTACTTACCAGTAGAGAAAGTAAAAAGTGAATACTTCCTGCTTGAGAGAACTATAAATATTAGAAAATCCAAAACAATTACAAGGAATATATAAAAAATGGCGATTCCCACAAAAAAGTTTATTTTATGTAAATTGTATGCTAATAATGAGATCATATTTTTTTCTGTCATAAGTTTTTGTGATCTCTTATGATAATAAGTTATGCTAATAGTTATGCAAAAGTCATCCAGAATAGAGAGGATTTCAGAGGCTCATTCAAAGTAAACATTTCATTTGTTATAAAAATATCAACAGGTGGAGTGCAATAGAAAAAAATGTATGACTTCCCATTTGAGAAAAGTATATGAAAATGCAAATGAATAACAAAGAATACACTTGTAAATAGATACTTAACACAAAAACCAAACAAAAGAAAAAAGTTTAAAAAAAATGTGTTTTAATCTGCATTTTGTTTCAATACTTCAAAAGCCCTTCAGGGAAGACACTTCTAAGGAAAATTCAAGAAATGCATTTCATATGTCATGAAAATATTTTAGTAAAATCTTTAGAGTTATTTTTTTGAAAATCAAAATTTGAAAAATGTTCCATGCAAAGGGTGGTTTAGGGTTGAAGATTTTCTTGAACATGTTCATATCTGATCCAAGGAAGATGGAGAGCCTAAACACCAAGTTTGGTATTTAACTGACCTTTTGTTTTTGAGTTATACCCATTCACACATGTACTGATCTCTTCCTCAAAATTCAGGGGGTCTCAAAACATTTTCAGTAAAATCTTGACATCAAACTTTTGGATGGAATACTATACTTTCCCTGCTTACTAAACATAACAGAAGAAGTAAAAATGAGAATGTCCAATGACGCATTACACCAACCTGCAAAGACTTTGTGGCATGGAATATTTTACATCATAATGGTCAATTCGGATGCTCTGATTTCAAAAATAATAATAGTTTTTGCATATCACATATAGCTTTTGAACAGTTCTGATTCAACACAAAATTGAAAGTTCGGTATGCCAGTATGATTAGATTAGATTAGATTAGATTGCGTTCTATAGGTTCAATGATGCCAGGCAGACCTTGAACATAGAACATGTCAAAAACATTTACAATTAAATGCATAAAAAACATGCAAAACATGTACAGGTTTCAAGTTTTGCTGTTAAAGTACGAGATGAAGATAATACTTCTAGTGCATTGACACTTACATAGTTATTATACATGTACAAAATCATGTTACTTGGCTTTTACAGACTGTGTCATTGCTTCAATGTTTACATTTTTGCTTGTATGAAAAAGCAGTCCAAATTTATAGCTAAGTAATACATTCTTACTCATGTGTTAATTGTGTCAAATTTAAGATAAGCGACCTCAAAATATTAACTGTGCACATTAATCATAGCATACCTATTTTAATTCTTACATAGTATGTAATGTACAGAGTAGACAACATTTCAATTATGTTCATATATACAGAATATCTATTTACATCCTTACTTTTACATAAAGCGTGTCCAACATGATTGTTCAAATATACATTTTCAAAATATCAACAAACATATTAACACTGTTACTTAATATTGGAACTTAAATTATAATCAATTAGTTGGCTTTTTGTAGCCTGCACGTCATTATTGTATTTTCAGCTACCCTTGTTATACTTAATTCCCTAATTGGTACCTATCGAACAATACAACTGATCTGACATTAGGCTGATTATTGATTTAAATATTCCTCTACAGAATAAAATGACTTATCACAGAGATACTCTTTGAGGGAAGCTTTAAAAACTCTGAAATTGCTAACATTTTCCTTTAGATTACTGGGGAGAGCATTAAATATTTTAATTGTTTCACAATAAACACCTTTCTGGAAGCAAGAGAGTTTGGTATTGGGACGATGTATATTTCTTTTTTGCCTAGTGTTAAACGTATGAATTTCCATGTTAGTTGTAAAGTAATTCTGGTTATTAGCATAAAATTTTAAAATAGATAGTATATATACGCAAGGTAAGGTTAATATACCCAGTTTGTGAAATAGATCTTTACATGACTGCCTTCTATGGGTGTTGCATATTATTCGTATAACCTTCTTTTGTATTAGGAATATGTTCTTACTATACACTGAATTTCCCCAGGACATTATTCCATATTCCATAATGGAGTTAAAATAAGCAAAATAAACTAACTTCAGTGTGTCAATCGTGTGGAAGTTAGCCAGAGATCGGATGGCATAACATGCTGCATTAAGCTTAGGTGTAATGTAATTAATATGTGACTTCCAATCCAGGTGGTTGTCTACTTGGAGACCTAGAAATTTTACCTCATTAGGTTGTTCCAGTAAAATATCATTGATTCCCATTTCTATATGGGTATGTGGTGAATGATTAGTTATGAATTTAATGAATTTTGTTTTTTCAAGGTTTACTGATAGTTTGTTTGCTTTAAACCAATTTGACATGCAGTTTAATTTGATAACGCACTCACTTAAATTTTTGCTTTTCACGAGGACACTGGTATCATCTGCAAATAGATAGATACTAGCAATGTTATTTATGTATAGTGGGAGGTCATTTATGTAGATTAAAAATAATAGAGGCCCCAATATCGATCCCTGGGGAACGCCATGTTTAATTGATTTCCAATCCGATGAACATCATTGCATATTCAACTTACAGCATGGTTCATTAAAACATGCAAACATGCATCTGACATCATACTGTACCATCTGTCTCTGTTTACAGGTAATGATAGACCTATCTCATAAACATTTATTGCATAATACATAAATAATACCTATCTTGGAATGCACAGTCCAGTTTTAAACTTCTTCTCAGTTGGTCTCTTTTTGAACCAGTATTGTGTTGTGAATGTTATATGAAAAAAATGGCAAGCTGGAGTGGTGTATCTAAGAGGGGCTGTGTGAACAATCCTAACAGTTTCTGTTATATCTGTGGTTGTTATGTAACAGGAAAGAAACATGATTGCATTTATCAAGAGTTTATATCTGGCCTATTTTAAAATGAAGTTTTGCTCCTCATATTACGTGTAAAAGTTGTGTAGAAAATGTAAGACAATGATACAATGGAGTTCGTTCATCTATGCTCTTTGTGCTCCTATGGAATGGCGCAAAAAACAAAATCATATTAATGAATATTATTTTTGTCTGTGTAATATATCAGGATTTAATAGGAAAATCAAGGTGGGCATTATATATCCAAACTTGTCATCAGCAACTAGGCCTGTGCCCCATGGATCTGATGTTTCAGTTCCATCAACAACTACCGTATTGTCAGAAAGTAGTACTGAGACTTTGATTGTAGAAGGTGAAATAAATTGGTCCCCAGACTTAGAAGATCCATTGAGTCAGTCTAAATTAAATGATTTGGTACGTAATTTGGGTCTTACCAAAGAAAACAGTGAACTTTTAGGTTCTAAGCTAAAGAAGACAATCTTTTAGCACCTGGAATAACTTTCTATTGGTACAGACATCAAGAAAAAGAGTTCAACAAATATTATGTAAAAGGAGAACTGTGTATTGTTGTGATATCGCTAACTTGAGAAGTAGTCTTGGAACAGCTTACGAAGCAAAAGATTGGCATCTGTATATTGACTTGAGCAGTAGAAGTCTGAAAGGTGTTCTGCTACACAATAGCAATATGTTTGCTTCGGTTCCAATAGCTCACTCTACATACCTTAAAGAAACATATCCAAATTTGTATACTGTCCTGGAAAAAGTTAAATATAATGAACACAAGTGGTTCATGTGTTGTGATCTTAAGGGTATTTTATTGGTCCAACAAGCAGGGTACTTGAAATTTCCATGCTTTTTGTTTGAATGATACTCCAGAGCCAGAGAAAGACACTGAGGTGAAACTAATTGGCCAAAAAGAAAAGATTTAATGCCAGGGACAAAAAAGGTAATAAATCGCCCGCTGATTGATTCACAGGTTTTGCTACCCCTGTTGCATATCAAATTAGGGATAATGAAGCAATTTGTTAAAGCTTTGGACAAAATGGTTGTTGTTTCCAATATCTTATTCAGAAATTTCTAATGTTGTCTGTGATAAGCGAAAGAAGGCTTTTTTAATGGCCCACATATTCGCAAACTCATGAAGGACATTTATTTTAGAAATATTATGACAGATATAGAGGTTCAAGGTTGGAACCCATTCAGTGAAGTTATTTAAACAAGTTTTTGGATAATGTTAAAGGTGACCAACATGAACACACTGTTAAAACGATGCTCAAAAAGTAAAAATTGTATTTTCTGCATTCGTCAGGATCACAAAACCAAGTCAACTCAGCGTTTGTTTTCTACAAAGTGGAGGAGAAAATAACATCATAAGGTATGTCTGAAATTTTCTATTTCAATGTACACTGTTGCATCTATGGAATTGATATTGCTTCTTTGTTTGAATGATTTCACGCATTTTAAATTGTACTTAAAAATTATAAGCAATGTCTAATATTACATATTTCCTTTAAGCATGGCAAGAAAATGGTACGTGGCACAAAAAATAGAAAGCAGATTTGAATTTAGCATAGAAAAATTAGGTTTAGAGAGCTGATTAATCCTGTGCTGCGGAAAAAAAGTTTAAATTCCCAGGCAGGTGTTATCAATATGTAATGTATAAAATTACAATATTGAGAAAAATTTAATTTACAGAACCCTGTTGCAAAGGTCAATATAAATGTTGAAAACATCAACGCTTATTACTGTAAATCTTGCTAAGTGGAAACACCCTTCCACATTTTCTCCTACAGAATTACTTCTTTTCAGAGAACCATTATATGTAAGTTGAATCAGCACGTTTACATTTGCTATTAACAAATAGCTCTAGTGCACTAGTGTTACCATCTAGCAGCCTTGGCTTCAATAACTGGGTAGAAAATTAAAGTTGGGCTGTGCCATTTGTGTGCAGAGTCCAGCACTATTTTAAAGTATATCAACCAGTGGCAGCTCGTGGCTCGTAAATTTGGGAGGGCGGCATAATATATTTTCAAAATTAGCACATGGCCATGACAGTTAATTCTGAATTTTGCCCGAAGATATGTGAAAAGAAAATGAATCATATGAATCAAAAAATTGCTATGCATGATCTTTCATCTGATCATCAATCAGATTTTGAATTTGCTCTTTACTCAGCATTGGTCTTGGCGGCCTGAGCTTCTCAAGTTCCAATCAAGATGCAAAACTTGTTACACCCGCACTAAGTACGCTAGTTACACTGTTGATGGTTCACTGATTTATTTCACAGTTCCCGGGAAGATTCATATCATGACACCACTCGAAAGCACTGCTAAAACTGGGTTTGTTTAAACATGATTTAACCATACAACTACTTTCAGACAGTGTAACCATGACACTGTCTGGGTTTTTTCATATTGTGGGACATTTTGACAAATATTTTTCAGGAAGGGACAAAGGGACTTTTCTGAAAAAACTGAGATGAACATGGGACATTTAATAATTGCTGTCTATAACATAGTGTAGTAATGGTTATGGTACATACAACAGCAAAGATAAACATTTCATGAAAGTTAAATACACAACACACGCAAACCGTCATTTGTGCAACCAGCGATCAACACTCTCACTAAGGGCACAGTAGGTTTGCTTACACAACAGTAATAGCCAAGCACAATTACCTATAGGCGAGATTCAAGTATGTGTTTGGGGAGTAATGTTTCTATAAAAGGAAAGCTGTGTCTACTATTAGAAGGAGCAAGCACTTCAATAACATGAGTCCTGATTTTACATTATTTGTACCTAATTTAGTATTGCGAGGATGGTAGTAAATATTGTACTTGTACACCCTAAACTCCTCTACTAATATATCGACCTGCATGTGGGGTGCTTTTCTTCTTTTTTAAGCTAGCAATCATATATTTTTCTTAACGTGGGACACTTTATACAGAAAAGGGACGTTCTGAGTACTTGTTTGGGACTTTTGAGCTTCAGAGGTTGGCAACATTGCTTTCAGAGCGAATTATATTATGACGTAATACGTATTCAACGTGTCATGCTAGCAAAATTACCAACATGAATGCAGTATTAATATACTTTCTTGGTATCGTTTTATCACAAATGTGCAACACTACCTTAAATGGTACAGATAGAGTTAATTTAGTTCAGAACGAAATTTCATTTACAATAAATTTAAATTGCAAATTTCAATTTAAGAGGAAGGAGTATGTATGTATAACGAATGGCAACACTGCAAGCAGTCAGTTCCGAGAAAAATTATCGCAGGCGCTTTCCCCCTCCACTCGGGCGCCGCCCGGATTTTCATGCCTCTTCACACCTCTCCGCCTATAGTCAAGCCATCTCCGCACCTTCTCAGTGCTGGCAGTGTCTACAAGATGCGAACAGTCTCGGAGGGATGACCTACAGTCCGAAACTGTATCCGTAATGAAAACATCGGCGCTCTTCCGCGTATTAGCGGTGTAAAAACATTTTCCATGAAACAAAATGGGTAAATAGAAACAAGAAGTTTACGAATGTATTTTGGCATTGCATCTGATGTCAAGGAGACTTGAAGTAATGCTTTTGATATAATGCTACATATTGTTTCTTATTTTTATTTATTGGGAGGGCGCCCTCTCTTTCTTATTTTTATTTATTGCGAGGGCGCCACTGATATCAACAGCAAATGACAGCACATGCGCTTAGTTGTTTTCTTTTTGAAAAAGAAGCAGGAATACAGGTGTGGTAAGAAATATCATTTTAGACTTCATATTTGAGTTTTTAGTTTTCATTATATCATAAATTATAACTAAGCGTATCAAACTAACTTGTCTGTAAAAACTGTATATTGCAGTATAAGTTTGCAATCGTCAGAAATTTGACATATTTCTAGTTCTATGTTCTGTGATTTCTATATTCCCTTCCACTTTTGACGGCATAACATAATTTACTGTTGTTCACAACCTTACAACTCCGCTGTTCTGTTGTCCCATAACCCTGAGACACATTTTTCTGTCTTTCAGTTGTCTCTGTCTAACAAACTGCTAGCTTCGATGACCACACTCATTAAAATTGCAATTGCTTCTCACAACAATAACTTTGATGTAATGCATCAATGTTCCAAAGTGTCTCTGTCGACACATGCAGTTCTCCCGACGACGACTGTACAAACACACGCGCGCGCGCACACACACACACACACACACACACACACACACACACACACACACACACACACACACACACACACACACACACACACACTGCTAATGGCTGTCTCGTTTAACACTCGTGATTTCACCACAAAACAACTACTACCCCACTCCTCTCGCCGTCCCGCAAACTTTTATAGGCGAAAATGATTTAGCACGGATTTTTCTCGAAGTTTTCACAAACAAGCCGGAAGTCTCGCGAACCTTCTGAAAACTCTTTGTTCTACCTCGTTCATTGCTAAGTGTTTATTCGTCGCCCGGAGGTGTGAGGTAGCTTGACCTTGAGCGTCTTGATGTTGATGTGAGCCAGGCTGCACATGTGACTATGGATTTCAGAGCAGCACGTTTGAACAGTCACCTACTGTGCTTTTCAAATGGGAAGGAGTTTGTCCTTGAGCGTCTCCGGTAGCCAATTGGAGCCCTGCTGTGTTGTCATATTGCTTTCCCCTTAAGTGGGGCTTCACGCGCGTCAAGAAATGTGAAGAGTGGGGGTAATCAGCTTGCAACGCTGTGCATGTAAACGTATCTTATTAGCTGCAGATCGGAACTCTTCTCATTTGAAAAGCACTATAGCCACGCTCTCACCGCTGCTAGTAGAAGGGTAGCCACTGTTACACACGGTGATCAATGATATATTCTTATTTTAAGGTTATCTACCTACTACAGAATGATTTCATAATTCATAATAATTATAGCAGTATGCTATAAATATCCGATTTAAATGCAAGTAACTGTCGCAAATTGCTGGTTATTTCAACATGCTTTTAAATGTGGATTTTTATTAATAATTAACAGCTGATGCGAATGCGTTAAGGTAAATCTTCACTTTACAACACTTTCTGTTACGCCTCCTTTTCTCATTTATTTACATTCCCTCCCTAAATGGTCACTGCCTCCCACATACAACAGTTTCGGTTTCAATTTCGTTCTTTTTAATCATACTACAGAGACTCAAAAACATCCGAACTGGTGCGCGGTTTTTTTCTACTGTGCTCACGGAAACACGCTAACACGCAGCTGCTGTATACAAGGTCACGCGGTTGACTTGTTTTTCTCTGCCCTGAAAGTGATTATTTGGTCCTGTACTTAGTCACAAAGTTATCATGGCTCAGTATTTGTTTTCTACTGTACAAGTGTATTTATTTATGATTCGTGTGTGTTAACTCTGTCAGCTCGCCAAGTGAAAGTGCGATTTGCAGAAAGATTTCCAGGTGTAAAAGTTCCAGGCCGTACAACAATCCATGAACTTTACAATACATTTCAGGCCACAGGCAGACATTTCTTATGACTCTTTCCGAACGGTTACTAAATTTCTGAAGCTAAACCCATATAAAATAACTGTGACACATGCTCTTCAACCAGGTGGTCCTGTAATTAGGCGCTCATTTTGTGAGTGGACTCTCAATAGTGTGTACAATGGCGAAATTGACCCATATTTAATACTCGTATTTTTCACAGACGAGGCTTGGCTCCAACTTCACGGATGTGTGTACACAAAATAATCGTTATTGGAGCTATGAGAAACCTAATATTGCTCTGAAATACCCCATTCATTGCGCCATTAGCGGAGAAAGAGTCATAGGCCCAATTTTTTCGAGTCAATTGTTGACGCCCGTATATACGCAAATACAATATTGTCCCCACCTTTTTTTAGAATTAATCAATAGGAAGCTTGATTTTGCCTTTTTTCAACAAGACTATCGGTCTGGGTGGCTCAGTTAGTTAGACGCTGCCCTACTGATCCCAAGGTCGCGGGTTCAAATCCGGCCCAGACCGATGGTTTTTAAATGTGCTTAAAAACAACTCCATGTCAGTAGATTTACTGGCATGTAAAAGAACTCCTGCAAGACAAAATTCTGGCACACCGGTGACGCTGATGTGATCCTAGCAGTTGACAGCATCGTTAAACAACAAGCTAATTAAACAAGACCCTGCAACAGCTCATATAGCCACTCTCTCAATGAGAACAATTGAGAGTGTGTTTCAGGACAGAATTATGAGTAGAGATTTGTGGTCCCCCGACTTACCCCCCTGCGATTTCTACCTCTAGGGTAGTCTAAAGCTAAAGTGTACAAGGCAAACCCACACACCCTGGAAGAATTAAAACAAAATATCCGTCAGGAAATTGCCAGCATTTCTCAACGTGAACTACGGCGAGTGATGGATAGTTTCCTAAAGAGGTGTCAAAAATGCATGGACGGTGACAAGCGCCGAGGACGCGTATAGGCAAAACAGCGCAGCCGGTTCGGAGTCTTTTGGATCATCCGTTAGATCCCGCTTCCGTTCAATTACCCGCCATCCTGTGCAAACGTACTGCCAACTGCGCACTTCCAACGTCATGCAAATTATGTGGCACTACCGCTACTTTACCGAGCGAGCTGACACCGCGGTAACGTGCGTCACTCGCATTTGGGAGCTCGCGGTTCGATCCCTGTCGACTGCGCACTCTAACTTGCATTTTCCGTGGATTTCCCTTGCCAGGTAACCAAATGCTGGGTAATTACTTTCATGCCACGATTTCCTTTCCCTCATTTCCCTTCATTCCATTGCATATTTCAGGCATGCTTGCGGTCTCGTGGTGTATGGCGCTGCCGGACAGATGGCGCGGATGCTTGCGCGTTAACTGCTGCTCTCGGTGCAGGGTAGCGTTGTGTGGTTGCTGTCCTCTCATGAGACGCTGGTACTTCATCGGACATATGTGATGGTGGCTACTCGGCGGGGCCTGGCGCCGGGATGAAGAGCCCTCAACACCTGTTAGGGACTTCCGCGCGTCTCTGTGGCATCCTACAGCTCCCCTACTTCATTCCTTCTTTCTATGTGATGTTAGCGTACAAAAGAACTATCTGTATAACCTGTGGGATCTACATAGATCGAAGTGTAATCCTACCCCACCCTACCCAACCGCCACTTTCATTTCTCGTACGTTGTCTGTCTGATGTTACGAGTTGCGAGGCTCCTAAATCCGTCTTCGGTAACATTACCAAAATTTAGTTTACGTTGCGAAAGTCATTAGAAATGTTGAATATATAAATATTATTATATTAAATCTATGTAATGATGAAACGTCCTTTCATACATTTTCTTATATATAGTGATTTCGTGGTGATTTCTTTCTAGAGAAGCATTCTATGGAAGTGTAATATCGATTTGATTTACTTTTTCTGTTAACGAAGTCAACAAAGACCGCTAGATGGCATTGGAGCTACAGTGCAATACTGCTGCCATCTACTGGCTGAAGTAACCGGATAGAAAATTATATGTGTAGTGTGCCATCTGTGTTCCAAGTCCTAAACTATTTCAAAATATATCAACAACAGACAAAATTAGACAAGTGTTTAGTTGCGTTGTCTTTTAAAAAGAAGCGGAATTCAACATGTAGTGAGAAATATCAATAAGGTTTTCGACAGACTATTTGAGCTTTTAGTTTTCAAAATAGTAATAACCATTAATAAATAAAAATGACATATCATAAATTATAGCTAAACACATCAACCCAACTTATCTGCAAAGACTGCATATTGCAGTATTTGCATTCGACAAAATGTAGGGAAACTACAAGTAGTGAATAATAAATTATTTTAAGAATAAGTAAATAAATATATACCACATGCTTTGGATTGCTGGCTAGACCTAAGCTTATTTTGTTTGATTTGATTAATTTCAACGGAGCTCCAAAGATATCAACTAGCGAATTTTCTGACAATGTCGGATGACTTTTATGCTTTTATGGTCGTTACCAGTTGCGGCTCGTGAGTATACGGTTTGGGTGTTCATAAATTTTGGATATAAATAGCCCTTTATTACAATATGCTGTATAATAGATATAATTATAAAACTAGATAAAAGTGTGACCGCTCCCAGCAGCAGCAACAACAACAACAATAATAATAACAATAATAATAACAACAATAATAATAACAGTAATAATAACAATAACAACAACAATAATAACAATAACAACAATAGTAATAATAACACTAATAATAACAATAATAAAAATAACAACAATAGTAATAACAATAACAACAATAATAAGAATAATAATAACAACAATAATAATAATGATGATGATAATAATAATAATAATAATAATAATAATAATAATAATAATAATAATAATAATAATAATAATAATAATAATAATAATAATAATAATAATAATAATAACAATAATAATAACAATAATAATAACAACAATAATAACAATAACAATAATAATAACAACAATAATAACAATAACAACAATAGTAATAATAACAACAATAACAACAATAGTAATAATAAAAATAATAATAACAACAATAACAACAATAACAGCAATAATAATAATAACAATAACAATAACAACAATAATAACAATAACAGCAATAATAACAATAATAATAATGATAATAATAACAATAATAATAACAATAACAATAATAATAACAACAATAATAACAATAACAATAACAATAATAACAGTAACAACAATAGTAATAATAACAATAACAACAATAGTAATAATAACAATAACAATAATAACAATAGTAATAATAACAATAATAATAACAATAACAACAATAACAGCAATAATAATAACAATAACAATAACAACAATAATAACAATAACAGCAATAATAACAATAATAATAATGATGATAATAATGATAATAACAATAATAACAATAGTAATAATAACAATAACAATAATAACAATAATAACAATAATAATAACAATAACAACAATAACAACAATAATAACAACAATAACAATAACAGCAATAATAACAATAATAATAATAACAATAACAACAATAATAACAACAATAACAGCAATAATAACAATAATGATAATAACAATAATAACAACAACAATAACAACAATAACAACAATAACAATAATAACAGTAACAACAATAGTAATAATAACAATAACAACAATAGTAATAATAACAATAACAATAATAACAATAATAACAATAGTAATAATAACAATAATAATAACAATAACAACAATAACAGCAATAATAATAATAACAATAATAACAACAATAATAACAATAACAACAATAACAATAACAGTAACAACAACAGTAATAATAACAATAACAACAATAGTAATAATAACAATAACAATAATAACAATAATAAGAATAGTAATAATAACAATAATAATAACAATAACAACAATAACAACAATAATAACAACAATAACAATAACAGCAATAATAACAATAATAATAACAATAACAACAATAATAACAACAATAACAGCAATAATAACAATAATGATAATAACAATAATAACAACAATAATAATAACAATAACAACAATAATAACAATAACAACAATAACAATAATAACAGTAACAACAATAGTAATAATAACAATAACAACAATAATAACAATAACAATAATAATAATAATAATAACAATAACAATAACAATAATAATAATAATAATAATAATAATAATAATAATAATAATAATAATAATAATAACAATAATAATAATAATAATATGATAATGATGAAAATGATGAAAATGATAATACTGGTAATAGTGATTGTGATAGTGATAATGATAATAATCTATTAGGATGCATTTGACGTAATTTAAATGATTCTGATTGGTTATTCTTCTGCTGGGAAGACATGGTGGATATTCTAATTTCTAACCAAAGGTTATGTTTTCCAAAAATGAAAAGAAAGAAAATATGAAGTAAAACACTTTTAAACGGGGAATAAAGTACAATGAAGATGGCCATAACCCACTTTAGGAGCTAAATAAAATAAACAGAGAAAGAGTTTTGATGCAAATAGTTACACAGAGAAGCAGAATGGTTGAAATAGTCACGTGACCTCCAAACTTGACGTAGCGTGAAGAAAAAGTTTGGCATTACCGAACTCTTATGTTAAGTTAAGCCACGTTAAGTTGACCCTAAACAGCCCCATTTAATATTTTCCCGTTACATCCCGTCGCGTTAATTTACGTTACATTAAGTACATCGTAATCCCGGACTGTAACTCAAATAGTGCTATAAGTTATAGCTAGAAGTTACTTCCGGGCTTAAAAGCCGTGGTCTGCTGGAGTTTAGAGGACCAGACGTTTCGTCCACACTTGCGGTGGACGTCATCGGTGGCGTAGTCTTAGTCTTGTCGGCGAAGATTCAGTTACAACAGAATCGCTTCTTTCTTTTTTCTTTTTTAACAAGTCGCCCGGGTTAACCCGGGGCACGGTACCTAACCGTTTAGTACGGATTTACCCGTGTCGTTTAACAGGTGATGTCAAGGATGCAAGCTTTTGTGTCGATGTAAATTGATGGTGTAGGTTGGTTTCCTATGTTGTCGCTGGCGGCGGAATGTGTCCGACCTTGGATGTGTCAGAATCACTGACCACGAACTGCTGGCAGGCTGAGGTTCAGCCCGATGAATTTTGCTGCGTACCTACCCCCGGTAGGGTTTAACTGCAGATAGGAATGTATTAGGAAGGGTATTTAAGGGTGGTGTTATTTGGTTTGAGGTGTTTTTGTTTAGAAGGGAGCTATTTTGCCCCTTGACGATTGACTTACAGGGCGCAGCAAGGTCTGTATTCTGATGGTGAACAAAAAGTTTTAAAAGTGAGTATTTAAAACGTTTTGAGTTTTTAATTTAGAATTTTGATGGGGGGTAATTTTGAGAGCCGATCAACTCTCTGTTGGGACTATAATTGGAGCTCAGCTTTAGCTGCTGATGGGTTATCTCCTTGGTTATGGGGCATTCCCGCAAGCCATGCGGGGAACCCTATACGACCTAAAGTGGCGTGTTGAGGGGTCATAGTCCCCAAGAGATCTAACCAGGGCGTTTTGGTGGCTTGGTAACTTATCGTATAATTTTGCTGCCTGGCGCCTAATTTCATCCTCCACGTATGGAAGAGATGAGGCTTCGTGAAGTAGTCTCACGGGGAAAGGTAGGGGAACAGAAAAGATGGACCGGGGTCCTCTGTTCTGTGCCCTTTGGAGCCACAGGAGCCAGCTTCCTTCTGCCATGCCCCACACTTCACAGGCGTAAAGCATGAGGGGGATTCAAGAGCCCGGAAGAGGTGTAACTTCAGGCGGACTGGCATCTCGGACCTCAGCATAGGGTACAGTGAGGCAATAGCCCCTGCGTCCTCGCCGAGAGATCTCTGATATGCCCGCGGAAAGTTAGACCCCTATCCAGTTTGACTGCTGGGTAGGTGATGGAGTTTCTCCACTCGAATCTTCGACCTCGAAATTGGTAGGTGGGGCAGTCTGAGGGGGTGTGGCGTCTCGTTAGGAGGATGGCATGACTCTTGTCCGGAATAACCGACATTCACCAACGCCGACACCACTCTTGGACGAGGCGGAGGTGCCTCTGTATGGGGTTGAAGGCACTGAGGATGTGTTTGTTGGGGCAGTATAGCAACACGTCGTCAGCGTATTCGGCTATACTGACCTGTGGTTGTAGTGGTAGATCTGCCATGTAGACGCTGAATAGAGTAGGGGACAGTACGGAGCCTTCGGGGACTCCGACTCTTATTGGCCTAAGTGTAGATGTTCTCCGCACGACTGTGACCTTGAAAGTGCGATGCTTGAGGAAGCTGTGTAATATGTTTGTGAGTTGTGTGGGTAGTCCCAGTTGGATGAGCTTATACAGGAGCTCCGCGTGCCAGGTCGTTGAGAAGGCCTTTTCCACGTCCAGAGACTGACTGGAGATGCCGTATTCATATCTGGGCCGCTCACAGGGAATTGGCTTGGCTTGAGCGGGAGGTGTGTGCTAGGTGGGTGGGGCTTCTCCGTTCTGATTGCTAAATGATGATGTCCACCGTAAGCAGATCACAGCTTTTAAGTCTGGAGTAATACCTATAATTTTGACCCCGGCCGTGAAAGCTTCCGACTAGTCAGCACTATAAGTGCTTACCAACATGGTAACTTGACTATGGGTAAGAGAAAGCCCACTTAGTAAGCGCACTCTCCTGTTTGGAATGCAAATCGAAGTCTGTATGATAAAATCATAACTGAATATGCTATAACTCAACCACAAGCCCACAACATAGATTTTTCTATTTGCAGAGCCATAACTTTTACTCTGTCAGCTAAATTTCGCTGTATAGTGAGTGAATTGACATATCTGATCAGTGTGCTACCACCTAGCGAGATTTATGCCAAACAGAGAAGCGAACAGGGATCCTCATTGCATGAAACATCAGCTAATCCCATCCAGTAACTCTAACGTCTGCCGCGGTGTGCTATAACCTAGTGGCATTGACATGAGATGACGGTAAGGACTGCAGTGTTCACCCCGTCACGCATGCACGCTCAGTGACTACTTTGGCCCGTAAGACAATGATGTAATAACTATAGCTACGCATGCGCAAAGGCTCTTAAAAACGTGCACAACTGGAGATGTGCTAGCGACTATGATGCCAAACTTCATCCAGTTTAGAGGAATAGCGCGATAGGTTTAAATGCCGTATGTTTTAGAGTAGGTACCGTATCTATATAGCGTTCAAGTAAAATTAGCCAGTAATACCGCAAGGTGTCAAGAGTTAGGATGTTCAGTGCTCTTGTGCTTTTATACAGAAGCCGCCACTGGCCGTTACTATGAAGCAGAACTCTAGTTTTCGGTTTAATTTCATTTTATAAACGCTAAATATCTTGAACTTAAGTTTAACTTTACCGTGAAACAACAGTATAACGCTACGTGATGATTTTTTTTTTGTGTGTGTTTAACGCCCGCTTTTACTACTACGGCACCGCAGGTGGTGACACTGATGATGCATGGAATGAAGATGGAGCACCGGTGGAATGAGATGGCGGGGGAAACCGGAGGACCCGGAGAAAACCCGCCCTGACGCCGCTTCGTCCACCACGGATACCACATGCGGATCCCTGGAATCGAACCCGGGCTACGTGATGGTGACTCCAGCTGTACGTGTTGATAACAGGAACGTATTGAGCAATTGCTATTAAAAAGTTGAAAGACCTTGGAGTCCCAAAACTTTCTGAAATAGACTTGATTACTTTCGAATGTCTAATGAACATGACTTTTTAAACAGACTCAGAGTTCCGAAACAGATTGTCCTAACCTTATGTCAAATTCGAAACCGGGTACAGAAATCAATGAGAAGGTATATACTGAAAAACCATAAAATTTACTAATATTGGATTTCTATTAGCATAACAATATATGTTTGAAAATTAAGCATAAACATAAAAGATAGGACCATGTAGTGCAATTAATCTATGCAGCATATAATCATACGTACAAGCTTACAGGAGCTTTAAAAATTGTCACTCTTAAACTTCTGTATACCTGAGAACATATTCTATCTGGGCAATGAATAACCTGAAGTAAATATAAAAATCTGATGTATTGCACTCACATGACTTTCTCTACTCTTGTATTAACAATTCTTACAAACCCTTATTTCTATATCTTCTTCGTGTTAATTGATATAAACACTGTACAAATTATCTTATTGTTTAGTTCCTTGTAGGTACAAGGAGAATATGGGAATACAGTAGGCATTGGGCGATAGTCAAATGTTTTAAAACTTTTAGATCCCGTTCTCTTTGCACGCTTAACATAAAAAAATGAACAACGATGTTCCATTTCACGAAAGTTTCAAGTTTTCCGAAACTGATACAAATAACATGGAATATCTCCGAAATGGTCCACTTTACAGAAAAAATTATTCAGACATAAATTGTGTGTTTTAGCGAGATCTACATTTTTGTTTAGTAAGAGTTAATTTATCTCTTACGGTTTAGGAGTTATTAAAAAATCATCCAGAGTAAACAGGACTACATAGGTTATAACCAGAAAATTCAAAATATACATTTCATTTGTCATCAAAATATCTCAAACATATGACATTTTAATCAAAATCGTTAGAACTATTTTCAAGAATACCAAAAATTTTCGAAAAATTTTGCACGTGTAGGTTAGTTTAGGGTGGGGCTATGTTCTTCAAAATCTTCGTGTCACGTCCTTGAAAGACATTAACCTGTGGTTTTTAACCGACTTTTCGTTTTTGAGTTATGCTGTCCACAGAGTGACAGACTGACACACACACACACACACACACACACACACACACACACACACACACACACACACACACACACAAGGAACGTTTTCTAAAAATGCTTTTTTTATCTCAGGGGGTCTCAAAACATACATTTCCGGTGAAATCTCGACATCGAATTTTTGGGTGGAATACAATACTTCCTTCTACTTACTGTAGAGAAAGTAAAAAGCGGATTTAGATGAACTTTGTTAGGTACTGCAAAGCTTATTTTTCGTTGCGAATGCTAGCCTGCCACGTTAATTTAACGCTAAACTGTTTCGCTTATGTTTCATCCAATATGCTATTATTTCAGAAAATGAACCTTTTTTTTACTTTCTCTACTACGTATAGCAACTAGGGGAAGCATTGCATCTTTTAACGTGATTAAAAATATGTGATGCTACATTTTTAGCAATAGTAATAACCGTCTGCTACTGAAATGAGTAGGTATATAAGATTATTTTTGGACAAATATCACGGGGTATCACGGGGGGAAGGGGGGGGGGGGGAGGTAAAAGTAATTTAGTCGCATTGTCCTGCAACTGGCTTATCTCGTACAATTGTTTGCATTTGCGATTACCACTTCAAGCCCTGCAATTTAAAGATAAGCTACACCAAAAGAAAATAACATTGTTCCGGGTTTGAACTCAGATGTTCACGAATAACGTTGGCAGTTTCGCAGCTTTTCTTCGGATGTAGGATTACTACTTAAGCAATATTGTGCCCTAAGGGAAGTTAAATCCGGGATCCTGACCGATAAATCTCCAGCAGCCCAAACCTCCCTCCCTGCGCCATCACGCCTCATCGGTCCCGGACCGGCCGATCCGCGTTTCCCAACCCATTTCACTCCCTCCCTCAGGATGAAGAAGACTCTGCCCAGGTGAACCTATATATCGTCTTACCCCATGTTTCCCTACGTAGCAAATAGTATATGTGCTAAAACAACTCTGCTTTCTCTTTAACCATTACTAATTCACAGATTACTGAACGGGATGGCTCAGCGTTTGGGAGGTAGTGAGTTCGATTCCCGTGACCGACATTCCTGACCATGAGTTTTGTGGGGGTTTCCCCGAGTTGCTAGACGAATGCTGGGAAGGACATTTGCATCCCTCGAATTCCCTGTCCCTCCATTACAGCTCACTTCTTATGCCACTTCACCTTGGTTGTTTCAGGCGTGTATGACCGGAATTTAATCTCTGTAAATCCTCGTCCTCCGGATCTGGGGGCTCTCGGAGTTTCAAGCCCCCCAGGGGACCTGTGAGTCCGCAGGAGGGAGCGGAGGTGATGTACGAGCCACCACAGCAGAATTTTCATCTGTAGCCCTTAGGGCCCTTGCTCCTGCTGTCCTAGAAAAGATTTCATTGGTCGAGGTGCTGAGTCATCACTCCGAACTTTGTCACACCTCATACCTCAAAGCTTAACGATAAACAAACTACTGATTCCAGTTCGTTTTGTACGATTTTCCTATTCTGCTCCATGTAGTTAGTTATTCCCAATCCTAGGTACCGTCACCCCCATTTCCTCGGATTAACAAGACTACTGAATTCCAAGACATTCTATAAAATGCTATGCCAATGAACAAGTGAACGGCGCGAGTCCCAATGCTTGTTTGCGCAATACAAGCATTTTTTCGATCTTAAAATAATTCAATATTTATACTGCTCAAACTTTTGAAGTTACTTTTGAAAGGCATTGTAAAATAAATAGTACGGAAGGCTAATACGCCTTATTTATATATTCAATTACCGGGAACAGGAAGAGGATTTCGACAATTAAGCACAAATAAAGGCCTGTTGTGCTTCTGGAAATCTCCAAGAAGGGGTGAAGCGAAAGACACAGACAGAGACCAGACTCAGGGCTACAGGCTAGGACGCAGTTGGGATCCCTAACGTTTCCAGATGTTACATCCTGACGCTGGAGAGACCTTTCTGAGAGTTCGTCCCATACACCGAAAGCAAGGACACACTGTTCTTCAAAGCAAACACGCTTCGTCCGCCGTCCACACGCCTCATCCTTCGACCCTGAGACACGATAAGGAAATTAAATGACAGGAAACTAGGTGGCCTTATATAATCCGCCTTAGTGTCTTCCCACTAACCAGGGAAAACCGCGATAAAATCGAAGGTAAGAGACAGCGGCCCAGCGGGAATTGAACACGGGATCCCTCGAACAAGTCACACACATTACCGCAGAACCATTTAGCTCGGTGAACTATGTCCGTAGATGTTGCTAGAGTCTCTCGGAGTTAATGTAATTTTAATTATCACATAAAAAAATAAAATCTATAAAAGCCCACCTCTTTGGTGTGGTGGTAGCGTGTCTAACTCTATTCAGGAGGTCCCGAATCTCGGTTAGAGTTTTCCTTATCCTGAGAAGACGAATGTCGGGTAACTTTAAGGTCTATGGGCCCGGGTTAAACACGGACACACACACGCACACACATGATACATATATATGTACTCGAGAATATTTCAACATCTCTTAGAGCCCACAACTTTTAGTGTTCGTATACGGAAGTATGCATATAGAAACAAATTCCGGTAATAAACCTAATCCCTTAGTATGCAGCAATGCAAGATCACGCAAGTACGATACACTTTTTGCCCAGCATGTTACATACAGTAAGAGGAAAATAATAGACTAGACCCAATAAAAAAAGGAGAGAAATGAGATAGCTTCAAGTTCTTGCATCCTTCAATTCTTGGACTACTATGAGTTTCTTTTTGTATCTTTTTCAAAACAAGAAATACATATATCCAAAACCATTGGATAAGCCCCAAAAGCGAGGGACAAATGATGCGCATCTTTACTTTTCATACGGAGTCCTACAAAAACTTTCACGTTGGCCACTACGTAAAACAAATGACTGACGGCCGAGCGCGCTGATCCGAAGCCATGCAAATCTTCCACGAGCAAACAAGCTGATTTATAAGAAAACTGCTCCCACCCTCCTTGTTTACTCGGCGACGTTGTGGCCGCCAACTGTACAGTCCACTAAACAGTAAAACTAATATAATACCAGTTGAGTTCTGACCGTTCGTAATGCCTTTAACTTCACTCAGGCGATGCTAATACACCCAACCAAACAAACACACTGGCCAGCGTTCTGCGGCGCCGACATTTGTAAAAATAGCTGACATACGAGGAAAGAGTATCAGTGCTCCTGGTGTGCACTGACGAATAATGCCAAAGAGCAAAAGCCTTCCGACTGTCTATGTAGATTGCTACTTAGCATGCTAGACTTCAAATCCAGAGGTACCGGGTTACATTACCGACTGGAAAGTAGAAACTCTTCTTTAGCCAGATTATATTCCATCCTCCTTTAAGTCCGGAAAATGAACGAAAGTGTGAATGTCTACGTGTATTCCGTGCATGTAATTACTCAAAGTAATACCACTAACCGTAAAACGAGTGAACATTAAGAAGATTAAGAATTGTTCCTAAGCTAAAAGCCGCCGATATTACCTGAGATGTTAAACGCAGGATATAAAATGAAAAAGAAAGGAGTATGTTTTTGTTTCGTTTGGAACATAAACAATGTGGCAGAAATGTTACGATTACATAACATAAAAATCTGATGTGTTGCACTCGCATGACTTTCTCTACTCTTCCACTAACCATTTTTACAAACTCTTATTCCTATATGTTCTTCGTGTTAGTTGAGATACAAATTTGCAGAAATTATCTTACTGTTTATCTTTTTGTAGGTGCAAGGGAAATATGGAAATACAACAGGCTTTGGGCGATAGTCAAATATTTTAAAGTTTTCTAATTCCATTCTCTTTGCACGGTTAACACAAAAAAATGAACAACAATGTTCCATTTGACAGAAGTATAAGTTCTCCAAAACTCACACCAATAATAAGGCATATTTCTGAAATGGTTCACTCTATAAAAAAATTATTTGGACATAAATTGTGAATTTTAGCAACATCTACATATTTTGTATAGTAAGAGGACAAGTTTGTCTCACAATAGATGTAAACCGTTTAGCTGGACGTAATTAGCCTGTGTTTGACGAGTCCAAACGCAGTACTGAGTTGACGTGATAACGTGTAATTGGTTTATTACCAGTGTGCTTTATTATTTTGTCCTATACTTGATCACAAAGTGTATTATGGCAAAGGATTAGCTTTTTACTGCACAGTGTGTATTTATTTATGATTCGTGTGTGTTAACTAAGCTCGCCAAGTGAAAGTGCGATTTGCAGAAAGATTTCCAGATAATCTGCGATTTCTATGTCTGGGGTAACTTAAAGCATAAGACAAACCCACACACCTGGAAGAATTAAAACAAAATATCCGGTAGGAAATTACGAGTGATGAATAGTTTCCTAGAGTTGCCAAAAATGTATGGACAACGACGGTAGCCAGTTTCAGCATCTCCTTTAATAATATTGGTAAGTAAAGCCTTGAAAAGTAGTTTTGAAAATGTTGTATGGTTTCATCCACGCTGTTCAATGACAGCAGCAGTCGGCGACGAGCGCCGAGGACGCGTACAGGAAAAACACAATGCAGCCGGTTCGGAGTCTTTTGGATCACCCGTTGTAAGTGAAATGTCCAAAAGTACAACAAATGAAGATAGTTTTGAAGTCATTTTTTGTTCTTTTAGGTCATTTTTAATACATTTTAAGGTCTAAAAGTTATTTTAAGGTAATATTTTTAATACTCTTTAGGTCATCAAAATCCGGGATCCAGTGATCAATGCACCATTGAGGGCAAGCCAGCTAATAATTAGATACAAATGAAACTGTTTCTGTCCAATCCTCCTTGCCGATTTAGTGTAACATTCATGTATCATAATCAGATGTGGTTAATTAGCAATTCCGGTGAGCGCCATATAGTTCTGGAAGCTGCAATTTGACACTAGTTATACGTCATAATCAAATGTGAAATATCCTAATTAGAACTTCAAGTTTACTACTGGTAAATCGGTTACAGATCCCGTGATTGGTTAATACCAGAGTGCAGACCTGCAAATAAAGCCTCTGAATAAAATTAAACGTGTAATAATCTGGGTTGAAATAAAACATAATGTAAAACCGAGTTTGTTGGCTCGACGGTGGTGTGCGAGCCGCATTCACGACGTCCAAGGTTCGATTCCCGTCAACCGCCCACTTTAACCTGGACTTTTTGTAGTTGTCCCTAGTCGGTGGGCGAATGAAAATTAAATTGAGTTTTATTTATGGACGCTCTTTAACTGCTAGATATAGTTCTCAGCGTCCCGTTCTATTCTGGGCGTGAAAGACGGTTCAGTTTTGCTCAGAGGCCTTTTTATGAGTCCCGAAGTTCTTTTACATGCAGTAAATCTACGACACGGGACCACCGGCTTTACTTCTCTTCCAAAGGAAGCCATACTAAGGATTTTTACGCCCCAAAAAATCCATCGCTTGAACCCGCGACCTTAGGAACCAGAAGGCAAATGCTGGAGTAGTTTCTCATTTATTATGATTTCTTCTCCATAATGTCCCTCTAATTCCATTTCCTTCGACCTTTCAAGTTGTTTCTAGCTTAGTGACATATGATAACGAACAGAGGCTTGCGCAAAGGAAGCCCGTGCACACTAGAGGGCTGCTTGGTCGACGGGTCGTTCATTGCAATCTGTAGGAAGAATCTGCAGTCTTCGAGCGTGGAACTGTTAGGGACTTCGCGGTCTCTATAGCTGTCTGCAGCTTGTAATCTACTGCGGTTGCTTCATTTCATCCCTTCCTCCTGGAGTAGCTCAATGTTGCATCTTATTTTCTCTCCCCCTTAATAAGCGAGAATCGAGCGGGATAGCTCAGGTGGTAGCGTCTGTAACCTACATTCAGGAGGTAGTGAGTTCGATTCCCGTAGCCTACCTTCCAGACACATTGTTTCCCCTGGTCCCTAGGGAAGTACTAGGAAGGATGACCACATTTCCCTAATTTCTTGTACCTCCACTTCACTTCATCTTCCATCCCATTTGTCTATTTCAGGATGCGAAGTATCGGCGGGAGTTTCGGTGCATCTGACAGGGAATTTTGTCTTTGTAAATACTGGTCCTCTAGATGGGGATAATTTGCGGGTTCCGGCCCTCCTGGGGACGTGTAAGCCCGCAAGAGGGAAGCCGCCACCGGGGAGTTTCAATTTGTAGCTGCTAGGGACCTGCGCTCTGCTGTCGCCTGTTAGGTCCGGTCACCCTTAGTATCCTCTCACCTCAATCCTCCCTCCCAGTGGGCGCCCCGTCAGAGGCATAGGCACAAAATGTCTTCCGTAAGTCGAGGTGCTAAGTTTTCCCTCCGAAGCTTGTTATAGAATCTTACAAGGGACAGGAATTAAACATCCCATTACAATTTAAGAGAATACAAACTAAAAGCTTAATGTAAAGCAATGACAGACAATTATTCTCTGTGACAACAGCTCGCGGCTGTCAGTGAGAAATGTAGGGCAGATGAGCATGGGAAAATGCTAGGTAACTTAGCGAACTAGCGTGTAAAAGGGAATGTATGTTATGCTTTGTGCCTACCGGATTGACACAAAGGCTTCCCTTCCTTTTGCTTCACAACCCTTACCCCCCCCCCAAAAAAAAAAAAAAAAACCAGGAAAAAAAAAAAACAGATGCGGTGTGTGTAACACGACGGTAATTTGTCGCACCAATTGGCTAATGGATCTAGAACGCCGCAAGCTATGTTCCCATAGAATTTCTTTTAAGTTTTGCTCCACAAAATGTTGTAAACCATGTTTCTTAACATATATGGAGGTTCAATAAAAATAAAAACAATAACAATGCTAATAATAATAATGGTAATAATAATAATAATAATAATAATAATAATAATAATAATAATAATAATAATAATAATAATAATAATAATAATAATAATAATAATAATAATAATAATAATAATAATAAAGTAATGTTGAGCTCGGCGCACAAAAAAGAAGGGACGGGCCCAAGCTACTTCACATCACATGCCGGGCTGGCAAGCGGGCAAAGACGTTCAAGGTCAGGCTGCCTCGCGCGCTCCTGTGTATACGTGACTGTAAACGATCGGGGTGGCAGAAACAAAAGAGGTTTCGACAACGTTCGCGAGTCTTCTAGCTGCGTCATTTCCGGTGCGTTTGTGTGTGGAACTCGAGAAAGTTCCGTGTGACGTCATCCCCGATATATAAGGAGGCCAAAGAAGAGCCAATGAATGAATTTAGAGTTGAGTTGCGGATATGAGTCGGTCAGTGTGTCAATGAGTGTGAGATAGTTGTGCGTGTGTGTCGTCGTGTTGGTACGTCATAAGAAGCTTCAACGAACGGCGCTAGTGATTAAATTGTCATAATTAGTGCATGAGGGACAGAGGAAGTTAAGAAAGACATTAAAAGGACTGAGCAAGGTTATGAGAAGTAAAAATTGTGAGTTGTGATAGCACGAACAACTGTAGACTGTGTTGACGACCAGAAAATCTGTATCTGTGTAAAATTTTAGAAGATAATAAAGTGATAGAAAAGTAACCGGACTGGTTTTATCGTTTTGTTATATAATAATAACAACAACAATAACTAGATAACTAGGCAGGTGGGTGGGTAGGTAGGTAGGTGGGCGGGCAGGCGGGCGGGCGGGCCGGCGGGCGGGCGGGCGGGCGGGCGGGCGGGCGGGCGGGCGGGCGGGCGGGCGGGCAGGCAGGCAGGCAGGCAGGCAGATAGATAAAACCAGCAATAATATCGATTTGCTTTTCAAAGAGTCGAATGCTTCTGATTACTACTTTTGCCATGACTGATACGAAAATAAGAATCAGATTAAACATGAAGTCAAGTGATAATAGTTAAAAGGAAATCATGTGACTGTTACCCGTGAGATTTTTATAAATGGAGGAATGCCTATTGATTTCAGGAATCCCACCTACACCGTATTTAAGTATTAATGACATTTTTAGCAAGATAATTATATTCATTAATTTTATACTAATAACGTTCTCAGTATATATTTAATTTATTTTGTTTTACTTATATGCTTTAAATGTTTCCATTAGTCACACAAAAAAATAGACACGAGATTCTAATTTTCCTTTGCTTTCGCCACTGTTTACAAGTGGTGCGTTACTTTGCTTCCAGATAGACCTTGAACTCTCCACGAGTTGACCCGCCACGAGCAGCTTGCAGAGGGAAGTGTACCCTTACATGCATGGCATAACAAAACACATACGAACAAAAATAATAATGCGCGCCTATAGTTACACATTATAAGACTAATAATAGACAATTTATTCAATGCACTGTTAGAATTTGAAAAGTGCACATTTTCATGACTAAATATGCACAGTGAAGCAGAAACAATAACAAACTCATCGTATAACACAGTACAGTGTGTGGGTCATATTTGGGTAGTCGCTGGTTCAAATCCCGTGTAACGACCAAACCGAACCTTCCCTCTTTTTCGTAGTTTCCCTCAGTTGTGTGATAAATACCGGTTCCGACATTCTTTATCAGGACCCAAAATTCTGACAACAGAGCAAAATAAGCAGAAATAAAAGCAGGAAAGCGACTACGTAACTAGGGACATGTGCAGTAGAGCTTCGATTATCCGAGGTAAGGAGGACCAACGGTACCTCGGATAATAAAAATCTCTAATAACACGGTCTCTGTCAAAATCGAGAGGGAAACGTATGGTGAACTGGTGAAATGAATGAAAACGCGGTCAAAGTTGTGGAAAAAAGGCATCTACTCTATTATTAAATGAAAAAATGACGTACATACAAATCAAAATAAAATAAAAACACAGTACATATATAGGGTGCCCCAAAATTAGACCGACAAACTTTAGGACCTGATAGATAACATTATTTTAAACAATTTTTGATAAGGGAAGTTTTTTGCTGCGGTGAGTCGTTTAAGCGCTAGACGAGTTAATGTTATAGATTACTGCCTCTCACCCAGTTTAAGTATTTACGGCAAAATCAACAATGTAAGTTAGAATTGCATTTATTTTAGTAAGACACACAATCTTAATCCAAGAAACATACGCAGAACACATAAACAAAACACAAACATGTTATTGTTTACAGTTAATCACAGCTTTGCTATTCTAAATTAGACCGACAAACATTTAAACCAGAAATGCCTGGTGTCTTTGCAAGAGTACGGCAGAACAGGGCACGTAAATGCACTCTTTGTGTTAATCATAATGAGCGTGCGTTCCAACATTTACTTTTAATAGTAAATCTAATTTTATATCTAATTTTAGCCAGTTAGAGACATCAGAATATCTTCCCCAGGTAGAGTAAAGCACGTTGCAATGAGCTGCGTGAACCCACGGTAACCGTCGCAGCAACTCTATACAAAGGGTTCTGATGTATTGCACTCTTTGCTTTCTCTTCAAACTATTCTTACAAACGGATATTCTTCTATTTACACGTTAATCGAGATAGACATTTGCAGAAACTGTCTTATTGCCATTTTCCTTGTAGGTACAAAGAGATTAAGAAAATACAGTGGATTTTAAGCGATACCTAAATATTTTAAGAGATGGTTGCTATGTGATGGCTTTGAAATTCCACTTTCTTTGCATGACCAAGGCAGAGAAGGAGAGAGGTGAGAGAAATGAATAAGCACTTCTCATTTGAGAAAATTATGTTTTTGTAAAGTCAAAACAATAATAGGGAATTCCTGGAAATGGGTAACTCCACAAAAACAATGATGTTCACAGACACAGAGATGGAACTTTCTCTGAAAATGATTTTACGGGGGGAGGGGACTAGAAACGTATTTATGGTGAAATCTCGATATCGAATTTTTGAGTGGAATACAATGCTTCCTCTACTTACCATACATGGAAGAGAAAGTGAAAAGTGAAAAAGGAAGGAAAAAAATAGAATTGTGAAATAAAGAAGTAAAGGGGGGGAACCACACAGTAGCGTTGTGTGCTAGGGATGTGACAAACCGTTATTTTAGTTAATGGGTTGTACCAGTCACAGTTAAGGGATAGCTATTAATTATTACACTTAAGTTTGTTGGTAGCAGTAACTGTTAATTAATCTCTTTCACAATAAAATACATATCTACTATAACAAAGTCAATTACGCGACAGATCATTTTCGCAAGATAAATTATATGCCACTAACATACTTTTAAAAAATTACTCAATATCTTCACGTAATTATTAATTGACGCAGTTTGTACAGCACAAAAATGTATGACATAAATTGTGTACTTCAGCGAGAAGCTGCACGTTTTGTTCAGTAAGATTTTGTCTGCCTCTTACGGTTTGTCAGTTTTGCAAAAGTTATTTAGAATGAAGAGGACTTCGGAGACAATTCGCAGAAAATTCAAGATAAACACTTCAATTGTCGTAGAAATATCTTAAACATACGGTTATTTAATCGAAATTGTTAGAGCCTTTTTGAGAAAATAAAAAATGTTGGACAATTTCCAACATAAAGGGTAGTTTAGAATGAGGGGATTTTTTGAAAACTGTCGTGTCACATTCTTGGAAGATGCTCAACTTAATATCAAGTTTGGTATTTATTCGACTTTTTGTTTTTGGATTATTTATTCACACACACCTACACATGGACCTTTTAAAATAATGCTGTCTTTTAATTCAGGGAATTTCAAAACATTTATTTGCAGTGAAATCTTGGTATTGAATTTTAGAGTGGAATAGAGAACTTCTGTTTACTGTAAGTACACAGAAGAAAAAGTAATATGCAGTGGTAGATTTTTTTTTGTTTTGTTTTTGCTTATCTTCATCTTTGCTTATCTTCAGGATTTTCTTAGACTACATCATTTTAATAGCATTGATTCTAAATTATGGGATATTATTGCTTTCCCCTAACGGATTGATAACAGCGTGCATAACTCCTGTTGAAATCCTGGACAGATAATAACGCAGTCACACTTCCACTACCTCATCCCCTCAAGAGGTCCCCATTTCTTGCACCCCTCCAGTTTGGAGGATTACTTCTCCGTTACTCAGAGTCAAAAACCTATTCCGATTGCAGAATTCAATTAGTCAGAAAATTAATACATACGTCGGAGGAAGGGAGAAATGTTTGGGGGCGGTTCTAAGACGCCGGGAAAGAGCCGCGTAGGTCTAGTCCTTTCCTTGGGGAACTTCCTCCCTCATTCTACCACTTTTATTAAATTGTATTTTTGAAGTTGAGGGGATTTGCTCTGTGAATCTCGTCCGGCGTGGGAGGGGCAGGAGGATTTGTCCCTCGAAAACCTATCTGTAGAATTCAAAGGCCTAGGAGCAATTGAAAGCACTTGTAAAAGGGATTAATTTCTCTGTTCGGAAGGATAAAAGGGAAGTACAGATATGCTTTGGAACTTCTAAGAAGTTCTAAATATTTGGATATTTTAGCAATACAAACTCTATGAAGAAGTTGATAATGTTTTTTGTTATTAGAATTCCTTTTCGAGTGTTCAGTTTATTAAGCTTGTGTGTTGATTAATGGAGAAAAATACAGTCCTGGATAAGAACGGGATGAAAAACTGTTATAAACGTGACCATCATTCCTTGAGAAATGGGCGCAACAGCAACGTATTTCGGGATCACTGCGTAACGTGATACTATACTCTCATTATTAACATTGTTTTTTTAAATTGTGTCTATTTCGTATGCATACAAGCTTTTATTTAATCCATAATAATTACAGGCTGCTATGGTTATTGTTCCCTAATGTTTACATCTTTACAACCAACTGTTGGTAATGGAAGCATCAAAGTTGGAAGCATTTCTGAAAACAAGATTATAAAGCTGCTACCGCAGCTCGAGGAATATGTGAAGTCGAAGGTGAAGGTTTCGTTACTGAGCGAGTAGCACAACATTGGTTCCAGTGTTTCAATAATAGAGACGAACATATTAAAGATTTACATTCTGGAAGACTCAGGTAATGGAATACTGAGAATACACGCAGAGGTTTGCAAGAAAAACTACAGACAAGCATTCGAAGACAGAACTTGCTGCCTCAAAAGATACCATACATATTAAGACACTTAAAATTGTTTAGAAGCTGTAAATTTGTATCACATAATTGGCATCTGATCAAGCTCGACGTAGAGTGGATGTCGTCAGCTTATCGTTAACCTCTGACATGATAGATTTGTCAGATGTGATGAAAAGTGGGTGTATTACCGCAAATCCGATGACTCGAAACAGTGGATCGATGCCCGTCAGCCTGCAAAGGTTATCGTTAAAAAATTGGTCCAAAATAATGATAGTGTCTAATGGAATGTGAACTGGGAGCTTGTCCAAATGGACGTGAATTCGATGCGGATTTCATTCTCAACAACTGGAACGAGTTCATCAAGTTTTGAGGCAGAGGTACCGGCATTCTCTTGCAGCAGGATAACGTGAGACCTCATACAGCTCAAAGAACAATAGACAAAACTCAGGAATTGCATCACGTCCAGCATATCGTCCTGATCTTGCACCATCAGATTATGCCATCTGTTTGGATCCATGGCCCATCTCCTACACGGAAGAAATTTTGAAAACATTGAAACAGATGAAATAGGTGTCTACGAATTCTTCACTTCAAGAGCAGGAACTGGTACATCTGTGGGATAGCAAACATCACTGAAAGGTAGCTCAGGACTATAAAATCAAATGGTCTTTACTTTGAAGATTTGAAGGTTTTCTTTAACAATACATTTTAAATAATTATGCTTCAAAACCGACGTCACTAATGAAACACCATCTAGAGACCGCCAGCTTAAAAATCTAGCCTTGCTCAAGTGCTCTCCTTAGTAAACTTTGAAACAGAGGTCATGGCATCGAAGAAAACTTTGAACGCATGCCTTCGCATTGATTCTGGAAAACAGCGGTGAATACCAAACCTGTAATCAAAGTGGTGCGAGGGAAGTAGTAACTTCTGATGGGTAGTTATAATGTTCAAGGAATGTGGTTGATGTGCAATCGGTCCTTATCAGCCTCAACTGATAAAAGTATCAACCATTTTATTGCTCAATCTCATTTACTGCGAAATGTTTACACAACAAAGAACAGAAGTGAAATGAGTAATATTACAAATAACAGAGTAGCGCAGAAGGTCTTTGCTCCATCTCATTAGTTCGAACTAATCATGTGACTGTGGAACATAACATACAGGAGTACAAATATGATTACCTCTTTAAATTTAAAGAAACTGAAACAGTCCAGCATATTATCTTCTTCTGTGAGGCCTTGGCTTACAGGAAATACATTACTTTCGGAAAAAAAAAATTTAGACCAGAAGAATTTGACATTATACCACTTCTAAGACTCTTCCTTAATAAGGGTAACAGGTGTAATGAGGTGGATATAAAACGATAGAGGTAGCACAATAAACTCACAGATGAAGTGCGTCCGGAGAAATGACGAAAATCTGCCGAATAAGACAAGACAAGATAAGCATCTTTAAATCAATCCTAAATGGCGCCATTTAATATCGTATGGTAAGATGCTCAAGTCCAGGCATTTTAGGTTAAGTAATCATAACTTTTAAATTAAAAAAGTGTTGTTTTATTTTAATGTCTACTTCTTCTGTATGCTCTGTCTTCAAGCTTGCTTATTCTCTCACAGATTTACAGGAATGTTTTTCTCCTTCATGTCTTCTTGCACTCCATAAGGCCGTATAATAACACCAATCACTATCAATGGGATTGAAATAATATGGGGGAAGCCGACAGTAAGCGACATGGGAAAAGTTGAAAAAGTTACACCAAGATTGCTAAAGAAAGCCATTGGAGCTAGAAAGAATGCACCAAGCAGAACGGTGTATATGTTCACCAAAGAAACTTTCCTGGAAGACATAAGATACATGTTATACTAGCAGCAACAAGAACTTGCGTTGAAGCAGCAGCAGCAAGGAGAAACGAAAAGGAAAGGGAGATAGACACCAACTTCTTTAGAGCAGATGCTATGTTAAACCGGGAGTGGACACAGCGCCAAAAGCAGAGGTACGCAGTCATGGGGCTTGCGATTCACGGATACCACCACAAAATGTGCACCAACCAAACGACCAATGCGTGCGTAAAATGTGTAACCAAAGGTGTGAATTATACCACTTCAACAAATGCAGAAAAAGAACACAGACTGAACGAACTTATAAAAACCACCGCAGACACAGAATTCTTTTTCGAGTGCACCTTTTACTTATTCTATCTGTCTAGTTGGCGCTACAGCCCGTTGTGGGTTTCGGCCTCCTTCACATTTCTCCTCCATTCATTTCGATCCTGTGCTTTCCCATTTCAGCCTCTTATTCCCATTTTTTTCATGTCCTAGTCTACATCCTGTAGTCACCTCATTCTCGGTCGTCCCCTCCTTCTCACCTCTATTATGTATTATGTAGTAAATATTTAGGAACTCTTCTATCTTCCATCCTTTCAATGTGCCTTAACCACCTCAATCTCCGCGATTTGATGTATCTCACCAAATTCTCACCCTTGAGTATTAGGCTGATTTCCGAGTTTGATCTGATTCTCCATGTGTTGTTCTCGGATATTGGCCCATATATTCGTCTTATAATCTTTCTCTCGAATATACGTTGACGCAAACGCTCCTCTCCGTCGAAGACGTCGCCTTTAAGATCTATAAGATCTCGTGTTTGGTGTCCGGACTAGCTCTAGCAAGAGGTCTTAATCTCAGGGTATACGCGAGTTATGGTAGGAATGGAACCAAACGAAGAATTAACCAACATATCACTTTATTTGTAAATTTCCAGATTTGTAGAGAACTGCCGACGATATTTAAATAGAATGTAACTTTGTAATTTCAACTACAACGTTATAACACTTTAACTTTGTCACCCTTTAGCGACCGCCGAATTATATATACGCGCTAGCTTACGTACAACTCCCAAGTTGCACGTGTACTCTCGGCTCGATTCAAGACGAGTGTGTCTTGCGTTGCATTTGTTTTTGCGCGGGCAACAATAAAGAAGCGATTTCCATTGGCTAACTTTAGAGCACGTCATGGTAAGATAGGAATCAGCCCGCTAAATTGTAGCACGTGTTTGTTTTTCGTGCGCGTCAACAAAGCCTTATCACTCTTTTAAATCTGCCTAGGCTTCCATTCTTGAGACTTTAACATATTAGCTTTATTACGTCTTCTCCTTCACTATTAATTAGAATCTCCTTTTGTTTCTTTCGATTATCAAATATATTGACATTATAATTTCGGTTTCAGCGTAGAGCATTTTCATCTTTTTTATTCAATGCCCAAGTTTCAGTAGCATATGTTACCACTGGTCTAATCGGGGTTTTGTATATTTTTAGTTTTGTTGTTCTCATTAACAGTTCCGATTTTATTAATCTAAGATTTACAAAATAGGTTTTATTTCCTATTAATATTCTATGATTTATTTCTTCCGAAATTAATCTTTTATCATTTATTTTTGCTCTTAAAAATGTAAAAGTAGTAAGTTTTTCAAATTCATAATTTCCTATTTTAATTTTTTGCATTGTATTGTCAGCTTGGTTTACTTCCATCTTCATACAGTTAGCTTTATCTTCATTTACCTCTAAGCCGGCTGCCTTCCCAGGTGCTTCAATATTAAAACGATGTTTTCTTCGATATACCTCTCATGTTTCTGCCAAAAATATTCCACCTGAAGATAATCTTTGATTCTTAATACATTTGAAACTTCGGATTCGGTGTTATACAAGAAACATTCTAAATCAGTTTTAGCGGTAACTAAAAGATGAAATCAGTTTAAAGCGATCGTCCCTAAGCAAATTAGCTCAATAAATTAACGTGAACACAGTTGATATTGGGCTTCAGAAAAACCTGTGCTATTACGCGAAATGCCTCGCTAAGACCTGCTAATTGGAGTGCGATGTCTGATAAAGGCTACAAAAATAACACAACCAACTGTGTTTAATAAAACAATGAGATATGTTGCCTGTTTGAGAGGTAAGGATTTTAGTGCGCCTCTGCCTGCACCATTTCCCCGGCCACTCTGTTCTCTTAGGCAGGGGATACATTACCATATATTTTCATGACTATTATTTTTTAACTATTGAATCATAAATATGCAGTGTTTTCCATTACGTAATTTGTCTGTCCCATAGTATCACTGAGAAGGAATATCGCTTTTCAGTCGTGAGTGCTTCTCTTCAATTTCTATTTCCATTCCACAATCTTTATAAATTGTAATGAGTAAATATTTGTAGTTCTTTGTGTTTTTAATAATAAAGTAATTATTTTGTTATGTTCTTGTTATCAAAAAGGAAAGTCAGTGTGAAGTATTTCAATACGCTTACTACAATGTCTCTTATTACGTTCTCTATTGACTAACCCCGCGACCTAACAGCCCTTTCCGGGCCAACCACCACAGGCGTCATGAATGATATGCAGCACAGGAGGGTGGAACGTGGTCAGAGCGGCTGTCCCTCCCGGCAGGTATGTGCGGTCTTCGCAACCAGGAGCCGCTACTTCTCAATCAAGTAGCTCTTCAATTGGCCCCTCAGGGACCTAAAGAGGCTGAGTGCACCCCGGACCAGTTTTCCCATTGGGAGAAAATCCCCACGTCTGTACTGGAAATCGAACCCGGATCTCCCGCTATTGTATTAAAACTTAAAATTCGATGCCGAGATTTCATCAGAAATAAACGATTTGAGACTCCCTGGAAAAAAAAAAAAAAAAAAAAAAAAAAAAAAGCACTTTTCAGAAGGTCTGCGTGAGTGCGAGTCTGTGTGTGCGTGCGTGCGCGTATGTATCTGTGAACAGCATAACTCAAAAACGAAAAGCGAGTTAAATACCTAACTTGATAAGCTGGGAATGTTCCAAGGATGCGACACGAAGATTTTCAAGAAAATCTCTCCATCCTAGATTACCATTTTTCGAACATTTAATATTTCTCAAAAATGGTTCTAACGATTTTGATTAAAATACCATAGGTTTAATGCATTTTATGCCAAATGAAATGTATATCTTTAATTTTTCTGGAAACGTCCTCGAAAGTCATCTTCATTCCGGGTGACATGCATAATAGGTAAACCGTATATGGCGTAAGAGCTGCACATTATTTTACTACACAAATGCGATTGTCATACATTTTTATTTTCTCTACTACGTATAGTAAATATGGAAAGTATTGTATTCGGCCCAAAATTTCGATGTCGAGATTTCACCAGAGATAGTATATACTTTGAGAACCCTTGAATCTGAAAACACAAACATTTTTAGAAAAAAGATTTTGTGTGTGTATGTGTGTGTGTGTGTACGTCTATGCTCAAAAACGAAAAGCCGGTTAAATCCCAAAGTTGATATTTAAGTTGAATATTCTTCAAGGATGCGACACGAAGATTCTGAAGAAAATTTCTCCACCCTAAACTACCTTTCACATGGAAAATTTTTCGAAAATTTTGATTTTCCTCAAAAATGGCTCTAATGATTTTGTTTAATGACAATGTTTGAGATATTCTTATTACAAATGAAATATGCATTTTGAATTTTCTGGCCATAGCCCTTGTAGTACTGTTTAATCTTGATGAATTTTGCATAACTGATAAACCGTAAGAGATCCACTAAATCTTACTATACAAAAATGTAGATCTCGTTAAACCACGCGATTTATATGTGAATGCATTTTTTGTGGAGTGAACCTTTCAGAGATGTTCCTTGTTATTTGTGTGAGTCGTGCAATACTTATAATTTTCTCAAATGGGAGGTCGTTATTCACTTTTTTATCTCTTGGCCGTGTAAAGAGCTTTAAAAGATTTGACTATCGCTCAAAGCCTGCTGTATTCCCATATTCCCCTCGTTCCAACAATATCAACTACATAATTTCTGCAAATGTTTATCTCAACTAACACGAAGAAGATAGAGAAATAAGAGTTTGTAAGAATAGTTAATACAAGAATAGAGAAAGTCATGTGAGTGCAACACATCAGATTTTTATGTTCTGGGCATGCAAAGAGAATGGAATATCAATTCCATCACATAACGACCAATTTTAGAAGATCTGAATATCGCTTAAGCTTGCTGTATTTTCGTATTCCCAATGTATCTATAAGGAAATGTGTAATAAGATCATTTCCAAAAATGTATATCTCACTTTAAACAGATATAAGAATAAGCATTTTAAAGAATAATTTATAGAGAATGTCATGTGAGGGCACACATCAGAAGTTTTTATCAATAGAGCTTGGAATTGAAGACAGCAAAAGTTTGGATACCTTTAAATAAATTGAGGAAGTGTGTAGGAAGGGCAGAGTCAGTAAAGTGTTCGCCACAACACCAAACCGGTGGGCATACAGTAATAATTGAATCGCGGTGGCTCTGACACCCTGTGGCTGCACTGAGCGGTGCTTAATTAAAGCGAGATTTAGTGCTTCATAACGCGAGAGGGTCACGTGATTTACTGCGTGCCGGTAATGAAGGCATCGGGGCGAGAACTGCACTATGTATGTACGTGTGGAACAAGATAGCCCGCCTGCTCCTCTTTCCCTTGTTTTTAAAATAAGTACATGAGCAGCTACGACTTTGAGTGTGCAAGTTATAAATACAGAATGTTTAATGACAAATTTCCTTTCTAGATTCTATACAACTGTTTTAATCAAGTGACGGAGATGACCTAATTATTGTTATTATTATTTATATTATTTATTGATGTAAGTGCTAGACTACTATTACATACGTGTTTGTCTGGTATTCACCACACAATACACAAACCCATAACAATTACAAAACCAACTAGCTACAAAAGTCTCACTCTTCCACTCACTGTTTATTGATCACTTCCATATTTCTTACATTCTAAGAATTTTTTCTCACACTTCTCAGTTCTGACTGTTCTTTAACATTTTACCTCTTTGTCAACTTCTTATTTCTATTTAGTCATTTCTTACTAATCATTGTTGTCTGTTTACAATTGAATCAAACAGTTTCCTGTTTAATTCTGTACCAATTAATTGCTTTAATCATACGATCAAAATTATACTTAGGATCAATAGTTTATAACTCCACATCGTTCACAGCTCTTAAAAACCCAGGTCTCAGAATATCATTAGGATCATTTCGTACAAGTCCTTCCGCTAGTCTAAAAATAGAAGTGGATGAATTATTAATAGAAAATAGGAGGAAGTGTTCAAAGTTTATCTTACGTTATGAAGATTGCTGCCAATCCAGCTCACTTGAATACAAATACATTTTCCGAAGTAAATTAATTAAACCAGCCGAAACATCAGCGGATTGCTTCCTGTACCAGAATAACCAAGTACCTGCGAGGAACCCCCTTAATTACACAGGCCTACAACGAAAAATTTTCAAGAGTGAAAATGGGTGTTTGTGGTGTTTTTTGACCCCCAAGCACGAATGTATTATTTGTTTTTTGTAACACCCTCAGATTTAAAAATTTCTCATATAAGAATGATTATAAAAACCAATTAGGTAGATTTCTTAAGAATCATCCCCAAAACTTTTAATCTGTGGGAGTACACTGTTAAATCATGCAGACGACATGTGGCACCTCTAGTGAAGAAACTATGTTATCTTTATTTTGGGTGCAAGTTAGGTAATCAGGAGCGAAAATGGGCAGCACATATTGTTTGTGCGAACTTTTCGTCTTGTATTATGGACGAAGAAAAAAGGTAAAGTTGCAGTGTCCTTTACTATAATAAGGAGAGAACCGACCAATCACGTAGATGATTGCTATTCCTGCATGATTGAAATAGCAGGGAAGAAGCGAAAAAACACAAGCCATTGTAATAAGAAAAATAAAAAAAAAACACACATACAGAACAGCCACACTCACATTTAATAAACAATCACATGTAAAAAAATCTGATGTGTTGCACTCACATGACTTTCTCTACTCATGTACTAACCATTCTTACAAACTGTTATTCCTATATCTTCTTCGTGTTAGTTAAGATAAACATTTCTACAAATTATCTTGTTGCTTATTTCCTTATAGGTGCAAGGGGAAGTTAGAATACAGTAGGCTTTGTGCGATTGTCAAATGTTTTAAAGCTTTGAGATTCTGTTGTCATTGCACACTTAACAAAATCTGATGTGTTGCACTCACATGACTTTCTCTACTCTTGTACTAACCATTCTTATAAACTCTTATTCCTATATCTTCTTCGTGTTAAGATACACATTTGTATAACTTATCTTATGGCTTATTTCCTTGTAGGGACAAGGGGAATATTAGAATACAGTAGGCTTTGTGCGATAGTCAAATCTTTTAAAGCTTTGGGATTCTGTTGCCTTTGCCCACTTAACATATTGTAACAAATGAAGAAAACACCAGTTACTGCTATTCACACTTTATTGCCTTTTTGTCAGTTAGCGTAGTGCTAACGTTACACTCAGATTACTTTTGTACAAGCTCAGAGCAACAGAACAACTGCCGAATCACAAATAAGAACTGTCAGATTGAACTGCTAGTCGGCACGACTCCTCAACGCTTCGTATACGTCTTTTTTTCCTGCTGCCCGGTCCTTGGCAGCGACTTATATAGGTCCTTAGACAGAGAGAAAGTTCTGGAGGTAGAATATTCGGGAGTGCCTGTGGCGGAACGGTCCAGAAACCGCACCGCCATGTAATAGCTATTGTCTCGTACGCTCCTATTGTTGTCGGCGGCCTGTGGCGGAACGGTCCAGAAACCGCACCGCCATGTAATAGATATTGTCTCGTACGCTCCTATTGTTGTCGGTGGCAGGTCGTTAGGCCAGGCAGGCGACTGGCTGGGTCCCCCCTCTCCAGTGTAGGCAATCAGATGCGGCGGGCGCGGTGACAATATAAAAAAATGAACAACGATGATCCTTTTCACGAAAGTTCTAAGTTTTCCGAAAGTCACACACATAACAAGGAATATCTCCGAAATGGTTCACCCTACAAGAAAATTTATTGAGACATAAATTGTGTATTTTAGCAAGATCTACATTTTTTGTATAGTATGATTTGGTATATCTCTAACGGTTTACCAGTTATGCAAAAGTCGTCCAGAGTAAATTCGACTACAGGGGCTATAACCAGAAAATTCAAGATATGCATTTCATTTGTCATAAGAATATCTCAAACATATGACATTTTAATCAAAATCGTTAGAGCCATTTTCAAGAAAATCAAAATTTTCGAAAAATTTTCCATGTAAAGGGTAGTTTAGGGTGGGGCTATTTTCTTCAAAATCTTCATGTCGCATCCTTGAAAGACATTAAACTTAAATACCAACTTTGGTTTTAAACCGACTTTTCGTTTTTGAGTTATACTGTCCACAGACTGACAGACAGACAGACTGACACACAGACTGACACACAGACACACACACGGACCTTTTTCTAAAAATGCTTTTTTTTTGGATTCAGGGGGCCTCAAAACATATATTTCCGGTGAAATCTCGACATCGAATTTTTGGGTGGAATACAATACTTCCCCTACTTACCAGTAGAGAAAGTAAAAACAGCTAAATACTTAGGAATACACATACCCAACAAACTCAATAAAACCACACTACACACAACTACTCAACAAAGCACGTCCCATACACGCAGCACTAAACTATCTGGCCAAACTTAACAAACGAGGACTCACACCACAAATACTACACAAACTATACATTACATTAGTCCGGCCACAACTCACATATGCAGCCGTAGCCACAATGCCCCTAATAACAACAACCATGATCAACAAAATAAAAACTTACGAATGAAAGTGCCTAAGGGTTGCTCACAAACTTTCCCCATCATTCAAATCCAACACTGTACACCAATACACAAACACAACACCCATTGACACACACATGGCGAAACAAATGATTACATACATACACAACGCACACACAAGAAGCTACAGAAGAACACTAATAAACACGGCACAAAAGATGAAAACTATACAAGAAACACAAAAAGATAAAAATCCTCCCCTTATCACACTCATACACGTATACGACAAATATCAAGAACAAGAAGAACAGAAAATACGAGAGCACCTACAACACTTTCAAAACATTTAGACACACAATAGACACAAACACATACTAAAACCGCTAACATACAAAAACACACTAAACATACAAAAATACCGATGAGCGTTGCAGCAACATTAAAATAAAAAAGAAATAAACGAGCAACGAAACCATAAATCTTGTTGGGCAGAAGCACATGAATGGAGCGATGGATGTGGAACACAGGAAACTGACACAGATACACAAATCACAACACACTACACTACACAATGTCAACAAAAACACAAAATAACACAAATACGCACTTAAGCCGAGGGAAATCCCAACACGACAAATAAAAAATACCACACTAGGCTGAAGAGGGGTTTCCCTAAACATGCCCAAATAACATTTTTGATTTGATTTGAACGGATAGAAAGAAGATCAAGTATCCTTACATTGTCAACTATTCGACCTGTATCGCACAGTTCCTCCTTACCTGAACCCGTTCCTCCAGACACATGATCAATCAAAGGTGAAACCCAAGTCGAACATAGTACAGACACTGAAAATGCAAGCTCTGATTTTGATTACGAAGAAATAATGCCACATCTCCTGACATAAAATAATTTGAATGACCTTATTAGGGACCTGAATCTCTCTGAGGCACAAGCTGAACGTTCGGGTTCGCGTCTAAAACACTGGAATTTACCATACAAAGATGATAGGTGCTTTTGCTTTTGATATCTTCAGGCTTCCTTCCACCATTCTTGGTCATGGAAGATTCACTCTGCTACTACAATGACGTGAATGGTCCATTTAATGCTTTGGGAATTAAATGTTTACCGGTAGAACGGCGACTATTTGTTGATGGCTCCAAAACTAGACTCAAAGCGGCACTCCTTCACAATAGCAATGTACGTATATCCTCCTGTTCCCATACGTTATGCCACTAAAACAAAGGAAACATGCAGTAGTATAGAACCTGTGTTGAATAAAATTCAATATAACATCCACAAGTGGCAAATCTGTCCTCACTTCAAAGTAGTTGGGATACTTACAAGATTACAATCTGGGTACAAAAGTATTGCTGTTTTCTGTGTGAATGGGATAGCCGTAATCAGAAGAGTCACCACAACAGATGGATTTGGCCTGCCTATACACAAATCAAATCTGGTTGCAAGAACGAAGCAAACGTTACATTGGTGAAATTGAAAGACATTTCGTTACTACCACTTCGCATACAATTTGGATTTATGAAGCCGTTTCGTTGTTGCAAAGGACAAAGCTTTGAGTCCCTTTGAACTGGACTGCTGGAATTCTTTCAGAAAACTGTTCTGATTTGTTTGGAACCAAGAAAGCAGACAATATTGGTGTATTAGTCAACGAACTACTACAGTCTTACCGCAATCTCGGTTGTAACATGTTAAAAATGCACATTCTTCACTCACTCTTGAATTCATTTCCTGCTGGTGCTCTTGGAAAAGTCTCGGATGAATATGGGGAAAGATTTCATTAGACTATATCTGCATTGGAGCAATGAATGCTATCAGGGACAATATGCAACAAGTATAAGAACACTTGACTACGGTTGAATACTACTGCACGATAATAATGGCATACATAAGACGCGCAGCAAATGTCCAAAATAATTAAGGTATGCATGAAAACATTAGCATTTCATGGTATTTATGTTGATATATTAGCATTTACAGACCAAATAATACTGTTTAAGCATCACAACTGAAAAGAATTAGATAGTGACTAGTACCATTTACACAAAAACTGATGTGGGAAAACCAATACCACATTTGTGTTCAACAGGTCGAAATACATAAGGATAACCCATTTTGGTGCTCGAAAATATTACAGTTGTATTTTTTGATCAGTGTTACCTATAAGAAAAAAATACTTTAGAAGTTATTTCCTGGAAGCTCCCCTTACGAGAAGTCAATACTCAGAAGTTTTTGTATAGCAAAGTTGACACAAACAGTGTCATTTACCAACAAATGTTAAAGAAAAATACACTGGATGTGAGATATTTACACTGATGGATCTGTAATAGAAGGCAACCATAGCTGAGGAACTTCCTGAACACAATGCTCTACACACTGCTCAAGTATTTCTCTATTTTGTCATGTGAAACTGTTTGCCATCAAAGAAAGTCATAGAACAGACGGGCAAAAATAAATTTATAGTATTCTGCGACTATTAGTACACTATCTGCTATACAAGGAAAGTTCAGAACCAAGTTCTGGTTCAAGAAGTACTGTTAATATGCAGAGAAGCAATCAAAAAAGGATAACAAATAATTCTAACATGGATATCATCGCACAAACGAATTAAATGCATCGAAAAAGCAGGTTCCGAAGACCGTGAAGCAACCGAACACCCTCGGAGTGACATAACAATAACTATATCAACGAAATATATAGGCAAACAAATAAAAATAAAATAGTACAACCAATAGTCTAATAAACCAATCAGTAAACTCCACACAACTATCCCAAATCTTGAGAAAATTTCTCTTCAACATTCAAAACGTCCGATCAGACAGCCGTCACCAGAGTAACAATTGGTCACAGTAAACTAAACTCGCACTTGCTTTGCTATTCTAGAAAGAAGCAACTTCGATCCGTGATAGATGCGAAAGTCAACTGGCCACTGTTCCTGTATTCTATAAACGAAGACGAAAGAATAAACTCCCAAGAGAGAATCCTACAGTTCTCTACGAAGCTACAATAATACCGAGAATATTACAGTTCTTAAAATATGTTTCTTTGTATAATGCATTATAAAAATCACGCTTTTGAAATTGATAATATACAATATAACTTGTTTTTATTACTTAAAAAGAAAAATTCAAAAATTCAGTAAATATTAACTAATAATTCTACATTGCTTGTTAAGTTACTATCCAATGTTTACATTATATATTGTTTAATACGAATCTTTTGACTAGTTATCCTGTTAAATCAAAAAACCTACGCGTACCCAGAGAGAGAAATTGCATAGCTTTATTGGCGGTAAAGGACCGAGTCAAAGGACTTTGAGGCATTATTAGGCGGTGTGAAACATTGTTGCTTCAAACTGTATTATCAACGTGTGACCTCCAAAGAACTAATTCATTTGGCGAGCTGACTGAGTTAACAAATACGAATCATACATAAATATACGCTGTGCAGCAGAAAACATAGGTTGAGCCATAATAATTTGTCCTGACTAAGTACAGGAAAAAATAGCAAATCATTCGGAATAACTGAACCACACCACCGCACCATGAACTCAGTAGGTACTACACGCAAAGCAAAACTGCGTCAGAAGCGTAACCTTCTCTACAGCAGCACGGCGTTATGGTGTTTTCATACGGACAGTGGAAAAACACCGCGCAGACGTTTCGGAGGTATTTCTGCTCTCCCGAAACAACTCAAGAGTCTTTATAGAGGATTAAACACAATTCCAATCTGTAGCTGTTGTGTGACATACTTAGAAACCACAGATGTTCAGCCCCTGACTGATCTCCTAGATCAGGGGAAGACAACTTCGGGCCGTATGACGTATTTAAACGAAGAGCCAGCTTGTACGTTCGTGTGACGTCAGGCGAGAGCAGTGTATTGCTATGCTGCCTAGATCAGCGGTGCTTGTGTTCAGTTCCCCGTGTTTCACACCAGTTTGAGACCAGGCTTCATGATGTAGAAACATTGTCAACTACGTTTCAGGTCTTTGCCACCCCGTATACATTGGATGTTAACAATGTTTCTAGCAGGTAGCAAATTGAATTGATAAATTTACAGTGCGACGATTTGCTGAAGGACAAATATAAACACAACGAAGACTTGACTGATTGTTATAAGAATGTTCCTCAAACCAAATTTCTGAGGCTATATGCCTTTGTTGCACGATATTATGTATGTTTGGTTCTACGTATGTGTGCGAGCAATTCTTTCTGTTATGAACCTTTCTAAGTAAAAATCCCGAAGCATATTGTGAGATCACAATCTAACATGCAGCTTTCGGTTACAAATGTGCCGTACATTACGCCCTAACATTGACAAACTAGTTAAAGAAAAGCGAAACGACAAATCTCGGAAAATGTCCACCTAATTGTGCTGTATAGCTCTCCTCTTGCTCAGGCAAAATAGTTATAATTTCTGTTCTATTTGCGTTATAACATGACTGTTCACATAAACTAGAATTTATATATTATGGCATAAAGTCGAAATGTAATTATTTATAATCTGTGACTATTCCGTAATTGAAACAGCATTAAAATTACGATATCCCATATACCATTTCCTCTTGCTCGCTGTGACGTCACATGTTCAATTGGCTTTCACTGGGAGCATGCGAGCTCAGTGAGCTGACGTCACAACAGCGTTACCTGTCTTCCCCTGTCCTAGATGCACATTATTGTCTATTAAAGAACAAAAGCACGAAACGAAGTTTTTCAGCCCTAAAATGTAAATTGCAGACATATATGTATATACTGAAGATATTTGCATTTCTACTATGCAAACGGATGGCAGTGATTAATCCTTTTGTACGTGCTCGTCCAATGCAACAATGCAGTAGAACATGAATGCTCATAGGGCGCAAAAAGAATCCCTTCAAGTAGATACGTAGGTACTACGCAAAAAATGTACACCAGATGTGATATGTTTATAAGAAACCAACTTGAAAGGAAATTATGAAGCTTTCATGGAAGACTACCGGTTTATGCAAAGAACAGAACGTCATCTGACCACATGCCATTAAACTTCCAATCTATTTGGTGCTGTAGCTGGTTTACGCTGCCATGTGCAGATGACGGCAAGCTTATCACTGTATTTCGGTTAAAATTGAAGTAAATATGTAACAAGAGAAAGCATACTGGAGGTAAATTATATGCTTATGTTAAAAATAGTAAACACATACAAATTTATATCGTAATTATATAGACGAAATTTGGGCATTAATGTAAAAAAATAAACAAAAGGATCATCATCGTCGTCATCATCATTATCATCATTATCATCATCCCGATCTAAAGTTTCAAGTTATTTATTAGAAAAGTATTGGCTTGGTGCCGGTACAATGGGCCCGGCTTACAGGCTATATTTAACATTTTTTTACATTTGGCTTTGTTTATATATACACTTTTTTCGGTGTCTACAAAAAACCCATACGGTGACCATCTGTAGGTCACCGAGAATAGTTTTCTTTTGTCTTTTTAAGTTCTGTTTCGTCTTTGTGTTATATATACATATGTACATACTTACAAATTATTTACAGACACATTCATGCACGCATTCACCCACGCACACACTCACACACACACATACATACATCTTCACTGGGCACACCAGAGATATGCGTCCCAGCGCACTGCACTATTTACACTTCGTATATACACTGTCCCACGGTGGCAGCTCCTGAATATTTTTCGAGCCGAAGGGCTCTGCCGGAACATGTAGGTGGCCTAGGAACGAGGTTGCGTGGACGCCCATTAGTCGGCGAGCCGAGCCGCTTCTAGAACATTTTGATCCTATTATGCTTGCGGTGCTTCGGCTCGCCTTTGCCAATGTTGGCGATCACGTCGTTTTCGTGGTTTCTAATGCGCGTCCATGCAGGCGTTGCTCGTTTTTCAATTGCCTTCGGGATGAACGGGATCTGGGTTTCAAGGTGTAGTGTTTGGTTAGTGGTGAGGAGTGGAGCAGAGAGGATTTTTCTGAGGGAGAGGTTTTGGAGGGTTTGGAGTTGTTTCAGGGCGATTTTGGAGGCATTAGCCCAGGCCACACATGCATACAGGACCACCGAGAGAATAAATGACCTATATAATATCAGTTTTGACTTCAGTCGCAACTGTTTACTGCGGAAGATGGGGGCGCACAACTTTAGCCGCTGTCTGCCTTTATTGGCGCTATTTTTTATGTGGGTGGGCCAACACATTGTGCGGTCCAAGGTGACACCTAAGTATTTAACCTGCTGACGGCAGTGCAATATTTGACCACCGACCGTTAGATCCTTTGCCAAAGTGTGACGCCGCTTAGAGAAATGTATCAGCTGGCATTTGTTGGGATTAATTTTGATTTTCCAGTCATGTTGCCATGAGAGGAAGTTGTTAACATAACGTTGCATTTCTGCAAGGCCGAAACGTGGATTTCTATGGTGGTTGTATATTGCAGTGTCGTCAGCATACATGGCGACCTTGCATCTGGCGTCCACTGGGAAGTCATTAGTGAATAATATGTACAGAAAAGGGGACATGATTGCCCCTTGTGGGACGCCAGCCCGCATCACTCGCTCCTGTGAGGAGGAGCGGCCCACTTGGACGTAAAACTGTCGTTTTTCTAGAAAATTGTGCAGCAAGTATAGATAATTTTGAAGAGCCGGGAAATTGTGGTGCAGTTTGTAAATGAGGCCATTGTGCCAGCACCGGTCAAATGCGGCTTCTACGTCCAGAAATAGCGCCAACGTTGAAGCCCCATTGTTAAATTGCTCTGTTACGTCATCAGTTAGCCTGAGGAGCTGTAGTTCAGTGGAATGTCCTTTTCTAAAGCCAAACTGTGAATTTGAGAGTTCATGTGTTGCCGAGACTTGTTTTTGTAATCGAGAAAGGATGCATTTTTCGAGCAATTTACCAATAGTAGACAAAAGACTAATGGGGTGGTAGTTTTGCGGTTGTCTGGTGCTTTTCCCTTGCTTTGGGAGCATGATAACCTTAGCTCGTTTCCAAGTGTAGGGGAAATAGCCTTGCTGCAGACAGGCGTTAAATATCTTTGTTAGTTGCACCAGAGCTTTTCTCGGGAGATGCTTAAGTTCCTCATTAGTCACTTTGTCTGGGCCGGCAGCTTTCCCATTAGGCAATTTCCTAATTAGCTTGAAAACTTCCTGCGGTGTTATGATGGGTAGTTGTTGCTCTTGCTTCTGCGCCACCCAGGTTTGTTCCCATGTCTGGACCTCCCGTTCTATTTCACGGTTGGTCACTGGGTTTTCGGTGAATCTGTCTTGGAGACAGTCAGCGAAGACCTCGGCTTTCTCCTCTTCGGAGAAGTGCAAGCCGCTTTGAGTGTGCAGCGCCTCAGTTGCGGAGTTGACGCTCGTGGAAACTTTGAAAGCCTTGAGTAATTTCCACAAAGGAGAGTCCAAATGGGTGGTACTCAGCATTTTGTTTTCCCACTGTTCAGTTTTATTGATTTTAATTTGATGCCGAATGATGTTGCGTAGCCATTTTGCTAGCATTTTGTATTCAGGCTGACGGGTGTACCGCCACAGTTTTGTCAAGCGTCGTCTCCGCGCAATGAGTTGCTCCACCTCGGGGTACGTGCAAAAACCGGGTGGTCTTGTGGTGTAAGTGGTAGCGCTTCTCTTGGCTGTGTGTAGCGAGGCAGTAAAGTTTTCAATGGCGACATCTATATCTGCCTCACTATAGTATGACAGTCTGAGTTGCGCCATCCCGTGCATTTCGATGGTGAACTTATTCCAGTCGGTCTCAGCCTTCCTTCGAGGGCCAGAGACACCGGCTGAAATACCACCCTGTATGTCGAAATGCACAGGAAGATGGTCGGAGTCCAGGCTGTGATACACAGTAAAGTTGTTTAACAGTGTCGCATTTTTTGTGAGTACGATGTCCAAAATCTCAGGGTCAAAGTGTCCTGATCGATGCCTAAAGGTGGGTTCTTGGGGAAGATGTACCTCAATGTCGTCATTATCAGTTATAAATTCAACCAGGAGATTTCCCGCCCCGTTTGCCCGGCGTGAAAACCACCAGGGGTGCCGGGCATTGAAATCTCCTGCAATTATAACATGGTCCTCTAAAGCGAGGATTTGTTCAAGGTCACGTATGAAATCTGGGGAGTTAGGGGGCCGATAAAGTGCTACCAGCATCACCGTTTGACTATTTACACGTGTTTTAAGTGCTGTGCACTCTAACGCTGCCATTACAGGCAACGTAACAGAAGCATGAGCAATAGTATTTCTAAGCAAAATAGCAGTCCCTCCCCCTTGTCTGCCAATTCTGTCGTTCCGAAAGATTTGATACCCCTGGTCCCGATCTAAAGCTTAGAGTTTTAAATCTTATATACGAGTACAAGTATTATAGTATTATACTCGTACAAGTATAGTGCATGTGTTATAATCTTTTAAATAAAGGCTTTGTGCATTACTGAACGATAAAGGTAATATTATCATACAGATCTAAAGCCTACAGCTTTGAAAATGTTTGCCTTGTAGCTCACAAATTATGAACTTCATCCATTGCCTGCAGTAAACATTTTTTGGACTAGGGTCAGACTAAATGATCTAGTCCTCTTTGACGTTTTTAGACTTTTTTCCATATCTTTATTATTCTACATGTTCCGTTACAATATGTAATACTACATGTTGGTTTTGCTTTTCTGAACTATTGAGCTTTACAAAGTAAACTAATAATCAAATATGAATTAATATAAATAAACAAATAGATTTATACAATTAAATTATGTTTTCCTTAGATCAATTGAATTTGCATACTAAACATATTCTTTAAAATAATTTTTAACAATATCTGCTTTAGTTGGTGGCCTTTTTCCTCTTCTTTGAATTATTTTTCTTCTGAACGTTTTTCTTTGCTGCTCTAGGTTTCTGCAGTCTTATAATATGTGGTCTGTTGTTTGTTCTCCTCCATTACAGGGACAGCTAGGATCTTCTGTGATGTGAAACCTATAGTATGCTTTGAGCCTTCCGTGTCCTGTCAGTAGTGTTATAAGATTTTCTGTTAAATTTATGCTTATCTTCATTCTCCCTGCTACAGTAGGAAAGTATTCCTTTGTTTCCTGGCCTTAAGTTGTTTTTTGCCATTGATTTTCCCAATGTAGTAGACTTTCTTGTCTTAGCATTTTCCTAACAGTGCTCTTTGGAAATCTATTATAGCAGTATTCCTCTTCATTTATAATTGCGTTATTTGCTAGCCGGTCTGCAATTTCATTCGTTGTATCCCTATGTGTGCTTTAATCCACTCAATTTCTATATTCCAGTTTTGGTTTTTTAATATTCTTAACTCTGTTCTAATTGCTTCTGTTAAGTAACTGTGAATTGTATAGTTATGCAGCGATTGTAATGTGACTCTACTGTCCGTGTATATTGCTGCAGTTTTGTTTTCTTCCATGAATTGCATATTTTTAACAATTTCTAGTGCTTTCAAAACTGCAAATTGTTCAACTTGGTTGTTGGAGCACTGTTTATCCAGCTTGTATTGTAGCTGATATTCCAGTTTGTTCTTATAATAAATTGCTATTCCAGAGCCAGTTCGTTCTTCTGTTTTACTACCATCTATTTTAGACTGGTCACTTCTGATTATGAGGGGGGGGGGGGGGGGGGGGGCTCCGTTTCCCGCGCCTTCTCGCATCACTAGAGGTAAGGCACTGGTTTAGTTGGACCACAGTGATCCATTGGTGCAAGCTGTAGAGCTATTTGCAGCGACAATTAATACTTATCTATGAACACAAAATACATCTAGGTTAGGTTAATTTTGAGAATTATTAGTGCAAGTCTAAGTGAAATCCAATCTGTGCACGAGTACACACCGACTCTATACCCACGTGGTATTGTTTCCCCTTTTGCAGGATGCCTCTGCTCTTTACGGTAGTTTAGGCTTTATTCATTCACTCAGATGCATATCTAGAAGCACTACTCCGACGAAAATCCTGGATTAACACATAACGTTGGCTCTTCTTTACTTTATGTCCCGCAAACTGTTTCTTCTAATTTTCTACATTAATTGCGCTATTACATCGTAAAGTAAGTCAAAAACAATCTGATGTGTTGCACTCACATGACTTTCTCTACTTTTGTACTAACCATTCTTACAAACTCTTATTCCTATCTTGTTCGTGTTAGTTAAGATAAACATTTGTACAAAATATCTTACTGCTTATTTCCTTGTAGGTGCAAGGGGAATGTTAGAATACAGTAGGCTTTGTGCGATAGTCAAATGTTTTAAAGCTTTGAGATTCTGTTGTCTTTGCACACTTATAAAAGAATGAACGATGATCCATTTCACGAAAGTTCTAAGTTTTCCGAAACTCACACACATAACAAGGAACATCTCCGAAATGGTTCACCCTACAAAAAAATTTATTCAGACATAAATTGTGTATTTTAGCAAGATCTAAATTTTTTTTACAGTACAATTTGGTCTATCTCTAACGGTTTACCAGTTATGCAAAAGTCGTTCAAAGTAAATACTACTACAGGGGCTATAGCCAGAAAATTCAAGATATACATTTCATTTGTCATAAAAATACCCTAAACATATGACATTTTAATCAAAATCGTTAGAGCCATTTTCAAGAAAATCAAAATTTTCGAAAAATTTTCCATGTAAAGGCTAGTTTAGGGTGGGGCTATTTTCTTCAAAATCTTCGTGTCACATCCTTGAAAGCCATTAAACTTAAATACCAACTTTGGTTTTTAACCGACTTTTCGTTTTTGAGTTATGCTGTCCACAGACTGACAGACACACAGACTGACACACAGATATTCACACGGACCTTTTTCTAAAAATGCTTTTTTTTGGACTCAGGAGGCCTCAAAACATATTTCCGATGAAATCTCGACATCAAATTTTTGGGTGGAATACAATACTTCCCCTACTTACCAGTAGAGAAAGTAATATGATGGAAGCATAACAGAATAACTTTAAATGTGCTGTAAATAATCATAAATACACAATTTCACTTGGAATAAAACGAATACAAGTTAAGTCCAAATACACCTACTTATTCTGCATATACCGAGTCGGTAGCAGACGGCAGTTGTCTTGTTGCCAATATTCCTCCCACAATCACCCAAGTCTTTGTTGCCCACTTTAAAACACTCAATTCGCTTTAATGAAACGAACTGAAAGTTACCTGATGATATATTTGTTGTCCATTGAGGATATAGGTAATACATATCTCTGTACAATTACTTCGTGGCTTACGCTTGTGTCTCCAATAGAGTAATGCATAACGGTTTGCTCACACGAAAATGTCTAGGCATAGCTAAGTGTAATTAACAGTACTTGGGTAGCTGGCCACCTAGAGTTCTCGAACCATGTACCCTTTGCCACTGACTCCGAAAACAGTTCATGCCGTTGCCTACATAAAAGTAGCTCGTATCTGCGATCCCGTTCCGTAACGGTATGAAGGGAGGCATCGCACTCCTGATATAATGTATAGTGAGGTAGAGGAAATATTGTATTCCACCCAAAATAGTAGGTAAGTTTAATGTATTTCAAGGATACGACACAAAGATTGTGAAGAAAATTACTCCATCCTAAACTATCCTTTACATGGAAAATGTTTCAACAATTTTGATTTTCTTGAAAATGGCTCTGACGAATTTGATTAAAATGAGATGTTTGAACAATTTTTATAAAAATGAAATGTTTGAATTTTCTGGCTATAGCCCATGCAGTCGTATTTACTCTGGATGATTTTTGCGTAACTGGTAAACCGTCAGAGATAGACCAAATTTTACTACACAAAAATGTAGATCGTGCCAAAATGCACAATTTATGTCTAAATAAATTTTTTGTAGAGTGAACCATTTCGGAGATATTCCTTGTTATTTGCGTAAGTTTTGGAGAAATTATACTTCTGTCAAATGGAACATGTTCACTTGTTCTAAAACGCTGGTATTTATTATTTTACTTCTAACTGAATGTTTTCCTCTGAAAGTCATTACTTTTGTCTTTTATAATGAGATTTTTAAATTATATTCTCCAGATATTGTATTTAATTTGCGTATAGCCTTTTGTAAGTTATTTATGCAGTGGCAGCCCCATCAACAGACTCGTAATCTGTTACGGGGACATGTTCATATTGACGATCCTCAACAAATGAAGCCGGGCGGAAACAATGGTTACCAAGCAAGGAAAAAGGATATCATTTACTGAAATTATTTCTTTATCTCGTTATAATTTCTTTATAGCTTTGTTAATAATTCCGGTATAAGTCCATGCCTTACGACCTCGACTGCCTCTGTTGGTCGTGTGTATTTGCAGTGAAATCCCACATCGATTTTGTGTCGAACACAGTACTTTCTCTATCTTAGATAGGTACACAAGCGGGGGTCAGAGAAGATAAAAAGCGAACGCCACAGTGCGGGGTGTAAGGTGAATTTCATTACCTCTTGTGGACCCCGATGTGACGGGAGGAGGTTTTTCAAGTGTGAGGCAGTCCAGAATAGTGTGTATGATGATATGTGGTGTGCGGGGCCGCTGTTCACTGGACCGGCACTAACTAATATCCGGCATTAACGATGTTTAACCAAGCACAACCCCTTCACTTCTCAACCCCATCAATTACCATGCAGGTCCCTCCCCCTTCCCCTTCCTCCTACCCTCTGCTCCCTTAATGTCTGAGCATCACAAGAGCTTCATGCAACGTTTTCATACGCATTAAATGTTTCCCAGGACCGACATCTTGACTCCAGCAAAGAATGCTGTTTGCATAGGTGTGCGTGAGTTACGTTTAAATCTCTATCGAAAGCTAGCAGATTTATATATTTTCTTTACAGAAATTTTCTTTTAATATTGAATATTTACCGAAAAACAAACAAATGTATGGCGACCCCGTGACCAAGTGATTAGACTGCTCCTCTCTTACCAAATTCGGTATGAGACAGATATTCATTATCAATATTCTTAGGCAAGCTGTTAAGAAACATTGTGAGCTTATTCAAAAGAAAAGAAAGAAAGGTGCTGCCTTATTTAAATACATACATAAAATAGGATAACGAAAATAATTTATGACGCAGGTATATTAAAATTAATTGTGGAAATTCAGTGACAACAGAAGTGCTAGTAACGATGTTCAAATGTTAACTTTCGCAAAAGATAGCGCCGTAAAAATGTGGTTGATAAGAGACACTGGAAAAAAATTAAAAAACTTTCGTTGTGAAAGAAAACGTCATCTGATTACCCACGCCCTTATGGAGGGCTTACACTCCTGGGACTTACAAGCCTGTGCCTAGGGTTAAATGCCTGTCGGCGAGTAGGCGAACCTAAGGACCGGACAGAGTGAAGATCTGGAAGCTAGTGGTCAGCCAAGCACCAGGTATGAGAGTGAGGAAGAGGATGATATGAAATGCAGGTGAAATGGATGAAGGGAAAGGTGATGATGGATCAGCTGGTGAGATGTGTGGCGGGGCAAACAGGAGAACCCGGAAAAAATCCGCCCAGACACTGCTTCGTCCACCACAAATACCACATACGGGTCACTGGGATCGAACGCGCGGTAGATGATAAGATAATTAAGTAAGGTAATTGTGTAATCAGAATTATAAGTATAGTTACAAGCTTTTTGAACTTTTGGGAATATGAAGTATTATTTATTCTGAATGACTTTTGCAAGTTGGTAAACTTTAAGCGATGGTAATGTTCTATTGCAAACAACTGTAGACCTTGTTAAATCACACAGTTTATGTTAAATAATAATTCTGCTACTAAATCGGCTTATTATGACGGCACAAGTCGCGTGAAATTACACTCTTTCTGGCCCCAGTGCCAATAATGAATGACATAATTACCATGGCAACAAGGCAGCAATGACATCATCACTACGACATAATTTCCCCCAATGTGTGTAAATCCTCACTCTCGCAAACTAACGTTGTTTTTTTCCCCCCGTTTCTCCAACCACATAACTTTTCATAGTATTTTTCATAAACATCTTTTGATTTCTCTGGAATTAATAAATTCTCAGCACTCTCGGCTACGTTCAAAAGTCAAGCGGTATACAAGCCATATTTTCAATAGTTTAATCATAACCTTCCATGTTCCTCTATAAGTGTTGAAACAAATGAAATAACATCTGCTTAGCAACCAAATTACGTCACACATCTGATCTCTGATACATTATAATTTTATATTTAGCAAATTTATTAGCTATTTTTACGTATTTTAAAGCTAGAATTGCACAAAACGTTGTATATAACACGTGTATTTCTTTTCATTGTGACACTCATAACGTTCGCTTTCGTTCACGCACTAAACATTGGACTGCATTTTCAAATACTTCAATATTTTTCAAGAGATAAGTGCCACTCGTTTTTTCTTGTGGTCACGCAAAGAGCATGGGACTTAAAATCATCATACGGTGACTCACTTTTTTGAAAATCTGACTACTGCTTTAGCGCACTGTATTATTTTTTTACATGTGTAAATGTACAATGAAAGCTATTCTCAATTAACAATAAATAGACAAATAAGCATTGGTAAGTGTGATCTGTAGAAGAGTGAGCAAAGAATATGAATGGAACACAAATGGTTTTAACCAGATCGTGAGTTCATGTTTGAAGGAAGCAAATACAACGTGCGTTTTAACTTGAGGACAATGTAAGTACATATTTTCAGCCGTTGGATGAGGTCCTCTTTAGCTATTCTCCGCTTCTATCGAGTACTCAAGATTATGCATACGTCCCACGGTCCAAATTTTTGGTCAAAAGCATTGTATAGAGCAAAAGTGCATCGTCAGACATCGAGACTTCGTTGCATACAATTGTTTCTTATCCTTCTATTTGTATCCAACGCGACTGAGTTTCATAATTACTTTCTCTACCACGTATAGTAAGTAGAGGAAGTATTGTACTCGTATTCCACACAAAATTCGATGTCGAGATTTCACCCAAAATATGTTTTGAGGCCCTCTGCTCACCCCCACCCCCAAAAAGCATTTTTAGAAAAGGGTCCGCGGGCGCGCGCGTTTGTCTGTTAGTGTGTGTGTGTGTGTGTGTGTGTGTCACTGTGTCTATGGACAGCATAACTTAAAAACGAAAAGTTGGTTAAAAACCAAACTTGGTATTTGAGATTAATAATCTTCCAAGGATGCCAAACGCAGATTTTAAAGAAAATACTCCACCGTAACCTACTCCTTACGTGGAAAATCTTTCAAAAATTTTGATTTTCTCGAAAATCGCTCCAATGATTTTGATTAAAGTACCATATTTTTGAGATATTTTTATGGCAAACGAAATGAGTATTTTGAATTTTCTGGCTATAGCCTATGTAGTCCTGTTTACTCTGGACGACTTTTGCAGAACTGGTAAACCGTAAGAGACAGACAAAATTTTGCTATACAAAAAATATATATCTTGCTAAAACACAATTTGTGTCCAAATATTTTTTTTCTTTCTTTTGAGTGAACCATTTCGAAGATTTTCCTTGTTATTTGCCCGAGTTTTGAAAACTTAAAACTTTCGTCAAATGGAACATCGTTATTTTTTATGAGTATATGTTAGCCGTAAAAAGAGAACGGAATTTTAAAGCTTTAAAAGATTCGACTATCGCTCAAAGTCTACTGTATTTCCATATTCCTCTTGCACCCTCAAGAAAATGAGATTTCTGTAAATTTTCATCTCGACTAACATGAAGATATAGGAATATGAATTCGTATGAATGGTTAGTACAAGAGTAAAGAAAGTCATGCGAGTGCAACATATCAGAGTTGTTTTCCATCCAATGACATGAAAACAGCCAACCAGCGTCAGTAACGTAACAATATGGCGGGTTGCATATGACACATTTAGTCAAGTATTGTGTATGAACAAGTTTGATTGAGCTTGTGCTGCAATAGTTGGTTCGTAATTCTGAAATCTTTGCACGTAATTCTGCCTTCAGCAGGTGTAAGAGGTTGAGATATAAATCTTAGATATTTCGTAGAAAATTGCGATAGTTTTCCGGATCCGCTAACCTCAGTGTAGTAGACCCAATATATTTCGGCTAGGTGTTCTGTGCCTCGGCCCGCACCCGGTTCTCTTCTTTGTAACCATGATAACGTCTTTTACTCCTACTACATATTTTCTTCTTAAAGAGAGCCATGGAAATAATCCGAAACCTGTATTTATTATAACAGTCGCTATATTAATATTTGCGTCCGCTATGTCTATTTCTTCACTTGCTACGTAAACTTTCGTTTGTTTTTGGTCCAAAATGCATCATAGTATCACAGACACAGTTTCTTTTGCATGCAATTTCATTGATACGAAAAATGTTCTCAAAAAAATTGGACCGTGGGATACCGGCTTTATACCCTTTTGTTACTTGATAAATAATGCTATGACATCGTGAATTAAAAGGGAAATGTAGGTAGGTTGCATAAAAGAATGCTTTTATGAATGAAGGGAAAAAAAATCAAATAGGAAACATTCGAATTTCACATTACGTTTAAATACAATTAACCAATTAATTAATGCCAATATATATTATATATATTGCGAATAATTAATTATGCTCTTTTAACCACCTAGTGAACAATTCCAAATATGTAATAACATTAGTAGTTATTTAATGATTTCAATTAATTTATGCACGTTACCCTACTTCAGGAACTGTCAGTCTAAGTGGCTCAATTGCTTAGATGCTGGTCTACTGAACCGAAGGTCGCGGGTTCAAACCCGGCCCAGACCGATGGTTTTTAAGTGTGTTTAAAAGTGACAGCTACATGTCAAAAGATTTGCTGGCATGTGAACTCCTGTGGGACGAAAATCAGGCACACCGTTGGCGCTTGATCCTGGCAATTGATAGCATCTTTAATAAACAAAATCCCAGCTATGCGATTGAGTTTTTTAGTCCGATTCTAACTTTCCAAACCTTGTCCTACATACGACTGAGTCTAGAGCAACAATTAAACATATTTATTTGCTGCAGAATTTGTGCACACGCTACTGTGTTCGCAATTAATTTTGGAATCGTGTCCCCGTAAACTGTGCCAAAAAGGGAGTTGAATTTTAAGACTTAATCCCAACCTCTAACCTAGAATCCTAAAGCTTTGAGTGTATTGTCTAATGGTTAGTAGCATTATCGGCGCCAAGAAAATAAATGCTTTTGGCGCCCATAAATAAGAGAGCTTTGCGGCATTATGATTCAAACCGAAGGATTTACTACTATGGACCGGCGGTGATATCCTCAGCGATGAAAAAGTGACTTGTAAATTCTGTTTGTGTTTTAAAAGTCCTGCAGTGATCACTGTAAAATATCTTGAAAGCGCAAATATATACTATGACATGATCTGATTCATATATTTGTAACTACTAATGATAGAATATGATGCATAGCAAGCCAATCAGGAGTAGGTTACCAGAAGTAAAATGCAATTGCAAAATGGGTCTGGGACATGCACAAAATATTTACATGGACATTAACACTTGACAGCCTTTCTGTGAAGATGACGTTATTAAAGTGATGCCTTTTACGATATATCTGTTGTTTAATGGTGTACTGTAAGTTAGGTATGTCATTGGCAAAACAAAGGTTTCTTGATGATATGAAGCTTGTTTTCCTCGACTTAGTCGACTGCATCGCGTGTCAAGCGAACTCTACCCCTTCTCTACTCGTTTACTGTTTGCAACACACAAGCAGTCTTCTAACCTAGTGAATAAACACTTCTGTATGCAATTGGGAGATACATTCCACAATAGTTGGTCGGATAGTTAAGAATAAATGGACTTTTTCATATGGGGTATACAAATATACACAGAATTTATTACCAAATTCAGTTCTCTCAATAGCAGACTGCCATAAACAAAGCAGGCTACACAACAAAAGGATGTAAATAATAACTGCAATTGCAAACAATACAATAATTGCTAACAACACAATGGAAATGACCCTTATCTAAAACAAATAAATTTGTGTATAAGAATAAATTACTGTAAGTATCCTAAACATTATTTCTCATTATAACTAACAACACTAAGGGTTTCTGCTCTAACAAAAATACTTATGGAAGATTTAACGATACAATTTTCAAACAGTGCAAGGAATGAATATGCAGGAGACACTTTTGCAAGTAGTTTTCTGGAGCCCCAACAGATGGCATGGATGCTGATAATCGATTTTTATATACCTACAATCGATATAATCTCGGTTTACGAGAGGAAGGTTTTTCTTACTTATTACCTTCCTGTGGGAAATGCAGGTTATTGTTTGTTAGAGGTTAGGGAAACGAATCCGATGTGCAACACATCGGATGATGATTTTCTCTACTCTTGTACTAACTATTCTTACAAACTCTTATCCCTTTATCTTGTTCATGTTAGTCGAGATAAACATTTGTAGAAATTATCTTATTGTTAATTTTCTTGTAGGTGCAAGGAGAATATGGGAATACAGTGGGCTTTGGGTGATAGTCAAATCTTTTAAAGCTGGTCGCTATAGGATGACTTTGAAATTCCGTTCTCTTTGCATGCCCAAGAGATAAAATGGGAATAAGAGAAAATGTATTGCAAAGCTCACACAAATAACAACGAATATCTCTGAAATGGTTCACTCCACAAAAAGTGCATTGGGACATAAAATGAGTGTTTTTACGAGATCTATATTTTTTGTAAACTAAGATTTGGTCTATCTCTTACGGTTTAACAGTTATGCAAAAGTCATCAAGAGTAAACAGGACTACATGAACTATAGCTACAAAATTCAAAATATGCATTTCATTTACTGTAAACAGTCTTAAATATATGGCATTTCAATCAAAATCGTTAGACACAGTTTTGAGAAAATCTAAATATTGGAAAAGTTTTTCACTTCAAGACTAATTTAGGGTGGAGGAATGTTCTTCAAAATCTCCGGGTCGCATCCTTGAAATATATTAAACTAAAACACCAACACCGACTTTTCGTTTTTGAGTTATGTTCTTCACAGATAGGCAAGCACAAACACACAGGGACCTTTTTCTAAAAATGCTTTTTTTTTTTTTTTTAATTCAGGAAACCTCAAAACATATATTTCCGGTGAAATCTCGACATCGAAGTTTTAGGAATACAATACTTATCCTACTTCTATACGCAGTAGAGAAAGTAAAGATTAAGTCAACTTTATTTACGAATAATAATAATAATAATAATAATAATAATAATAATAATAATAATAATAATAATAATAATAATAATAATAATAATAATAATAATAATAATAATCATAATCATAATCATAATCATAATCATAATCATAATCATAATCATAATCATAATCATAATCATAATCATAATCATAATCATAATAATAATAATAATAATAATAATAATAATAATAATAATAATAATAATAATAATAATAATAATAATAATAATAATAATAATAATAATAATAATAATAATAATAATAATAATAATAATAATAATAATAATATCAGCATTTTGGTTGTCTCCTCAGCGCGGTGGTATCATTGGAAGACCTGGTACTGTATCCCACTTATGACACCTAAATGGGCAGACGTGGAAGACGCAGCGGCGGAGCGGTAGGCCTTGACTCGGAAAGGGCTGTTTCCCAAGGAGTTGATAGCATCATTTTAAATTACTGATGTGGCAGACGTTTCTAATGGAATGCTCGTTTGAAAAGTTTCACTTCTAAGGACAGCATTTATTAGAAGCAATTTTGAAACAGCGGGGAGCAGTGAAACGTATGATTGAGGGAAGAATGCTGTGTTGTGTGACATTTTAAATCGAAGCTTGTCTTCGTTTATCCATACAAAAAAGAAAAAAGAAGCATCGATAAAAGCAGGGAAACTGCAGCATTAAAGATTTCGAAAAAAAAAATTAAGACTTTGTGCGATGTTTTAATAAAGATCTATGGCGTGGAATGGCATTACAGGTTGTAAAGTTTAAGCCAAGTTATTTTGTTGGCCATGCCTGCACTCATCAACATTAACTCCATACCATAAATTGTCACTGGACGCCCGTGATTGACTCTGGAGTCAATATTTAAGGAAATACACAAGTGAAAATGTGATTCTAAGGTTTTTTGCCAATTTAGCTGAAAATTTATTTTCAATATTGTCTTATATATATATCAACATTATTTTAAATGTCAGTGTGATATCTAGTTTAGTTTCTGAGTTGTGAAATGTTTAATCTGAATTTTATTATCCTATGCCAAAGGCTCCACATGATACATTATGTGCAATAAAAGCACAACTATGTGCTTATAGAATTATGTTTCTAACCTTATACTTCGAACATAGAAAATCACCAGAGAGACTCTTATTGTGGCTTTATATATGTAGATGTTTACGCTTCGAGGTCCGAAGTCACAAAGAGATAATGTATTTCGGAAATGTAAGTATTTCAACAATTCTGGAAGGTTGGTTCCACTTGACGCAGGCAGGGGAGATCTGAACCGCACATCGCCCAACAATCAGGCAGCCTTTGTTTCCATTGAATTGCGCCATTAGTGTTTCGTGTGGAGGTTAACAAGCGAACTATTGTATGTGTACGGTGCTCCCAAACCGCTACATGGTGGGTCGCTTAATCCACGCTAATTGCAATATCCGCACTGCGGTCCTGGCTTCGATCCCCTGGACAGAGTGCTCTCGAGCCTTTTTTCCTGGCAGAATAGGAGAGGCACTATTGTTCGTTTCAGGAGAAAATATATTTAAACACCCTCAATGGATGAACTGCTTGAGTAAACAAGGGTTTAACACAAGCTAAACTTTGTCCTTCATTGTGAAGTATTATCTCTAAAGTACTACAATGATTACCTGCTTAGCATTTATCTTCACTAACGCTACAGAGCGACTTATGAAGAACTGACACATTTCTTTCTTTAACTGCTGGAAATTCACTTAATTTAACGTTTAAATTATGCAAGATGTTCAGAAGTTTAGAGATGCGCACATGTTTATTTTTATTCCTTTTCTCTTTTGTTTTTTTAGTTGGCTATGACTTTAGGCCTGCACTTTTCACAGGTCTCTGACACATTGAGTAGATAACAGACGTCTTAATGACTTCAGGTGTGTCCTTCCGTGGTCAGCCTAGATGAAGGATGTTTGCTACTTCCACTCGCCAGTGATTCAATTGTTTTCAGTTTGTTTACCAGTCCCAGTATTGTGTTCCGTTCGCGAGGATTGCGAACACAGAATTCTGTCTGGTATGCCCTTCGAGTAGCTATAATTGAATTAGTAATCCGTGCTTCACAAGGAAGAGCCGTTGACAATATGTATTCCATTTTCAATGACTAGAAGAAAGTGTTGAAAGCAGCCGCCACCCAATGGGGAGCTTTCACTTTTCGCCCTTTAAATAAGGCTAATGAAATTGTGAGGGGGAAGAAAAAGAAAAAAAAAAAAAAAAAAAAACTAGTGTTAATCAATTTAAAGGAATCTCTTATGTAATCGATACTCTACGTTGAGTTACTATTATTTTTTATATATCGTTATGAATATTCTGATTTCACTGACATCGAATTTGACTCCTTATAATTCATCGATAATGGTGGATATTCACTTATGACACAAGGAAGACTGTCACGTAGTCTCCCTTTCATCATTGCCAAGAATGAGGATCATACAAAGGATATGTGATGCATACACAGGATTTTCTCTACCAAGGACAAACTCACACAATCTTTTATGGTTACAATATCCATATAAAAGTGATGCTTCGTTACTCAAAATAACCTGGTGCTTTGGAATAATTTCAAATTAAGCAAGAAAAATGATTAATTACAACATGCGGAAACGTATTCAAATGTATATTCGTGGTAAGAAGCTCTTGCGGATATAGTTGATGCCATAAATAACAGTTTATTTTACATAAATGGTGTACTTTAACAAAAACTATATCTGTTGTCTGTGTCTCATAGTTTAACAGTGATATAAAATTCGTTCCAAATGAACATTTATGGCCTACTCGCAGAGACTTCAAGAAATACCAGGTGGAAGGGAAGTCATTACATTAATTTAAACCAGTGGTAGATCTCGGTATTTGGAACACGTTTTGTATCTTACGTTTTTGTCTCTGACCATTTCTTACGGAGATATTGTAGTTTTGTCGAGAACAAGCTAGCAACCCTGCAGATTGTGTGGGTGTCACTTTCACTAGGTCAGCACATAAACAAACTCATATCCTGCCCTGTGCTTCCATGTTTACTGTGCGAGTGTAGGCCAATCACACGCGTTAGCTTTCAAAATATTAAACGAAAGCGAAAGTGCCCAACCTGTTTACATTCACAAACTAGGTCACCTCCCTAACTAACCTCACTGCAAAGTTGTCGACTTACCTCACGTCTGAGAGAGCAGCTTGGGGTACGCCTTCATGTCTTCTAAGTGATTAATTATTTCGAAGCCCTGAGTGATGACCCATAATTACTACCGAAGCTACGTCAGAAATAAGTCACTCTACGCATCCTACAGATAATAAACTGTTACCTTCGTACATTATTGTGGAATTACGCATCCAATTTGGATCAAAAACTATTTATTTCTTCGAAATCGTTTGATCAAAGAACAAAATACCATTCGACTTTTTTGTTTCTAATGCTTCTATGGAGCACATAGTAGAAGGAATGTAATGACTTCCCTTCCACTCTGTATATTTTATTTGTCATGTAGATATATTAGGCGGCGCTGTGGCCGAGCGGTTAGACCATTCACCAAGGCGGTCCGGGTTCAATCCCAGGGACCGTATGGTGGACGAAGCGGCGTCTGGGCGGGTTTTCTCCGGGTTCTCCGTTTTCCCCCACCACTCATTCCACCAATTGCTCCATCATCACCTTTCACATCATCGATTTCTTCTGCATTCCATATCATCCTCTTCCTCACTATCATACCTGGTGCTGGGCTGACCACTCGCTTCCAGATCTTCACTCTGTCTGGTCCATAGATCCCTCTGCTCCCCGACAGGCGTCTGACCCTAGGCACTGACTTGTAAGTCCTAGGTAAGTCCTACATAAGGGGAAGGTAATCAAGTAAAGAAAGAAAAAAAAAATGTAAATGTATTAAATTTATACTACTTTAATATAACTGTTAGGACATTTCGACAAATTGTCCTTATAGAGGATCTTGTGGGGAGAGGATTTTATTAAAAATCTTTTTATTGTATCTTTGTAAGATATTTAACTTTAATAACAAGTTTGATGTTTATCCAAAATTTGGTTTTAAGTTATGCTATTGTCTCTCTCTCTCATGCACCACAGACGTTTTATAAAGTGGGGGTTTTCTTCAGGGAACCTCAAAACTTGCATTTCCAGCGAAATCTCCACATTACATTTTATGGCGGAATGCAATACTAGGCACGTGAAATAAATGGTTTCATTTACAAAGGGATCGAAAGTTCTATTGTCATTTATTTTTCGTTATTTTCCACAAAACACAAATACACTTTCAATTCACTTTCAATGTATAGAAAATTGTGTCATCGTCGTCATCATCATCACTATCGTCATTCAAGGTTTGGACCCATGGATCGTTCCGTCTCCATCAACCAATATCATTTCTCCATCTTTTCCTCGGTCTTCCTATGTCTCCTTTACCAAATGGAACATAGTGACTATCCTAGGGAATCTGTCCTTGCTCATCCTCTGTACATGTCTCCAGTTTTCTTTATTTTGTTTAATGCTTTCTATTACGTTAAATATGTTCGATTCTTTTCTGATTTCATTTGTTTTATAATCTAGCAGAGCGCATCCACCCTCTGATCTTAAAAATCTTATTTCTGCTGATTCAAATTTTGTTGTCTGTTTTCTGTTTGATGCCCATTTTCACTTGCATATATTAGTACAGGGACTGCCATTGTCTTATAAAAGGTAATTTGCGTTTGTCTTCTAGTTTTCGTTCTAAGGGTTCTCTTTATCGTGCCGCACATGAAATTGAATTTATTTCATTTTTTCTCAACATCTTTCTCTTATTGATATAGCAGTTAATTCTGATTCAAAGGAGTTAAATGTTACCATCTGTTGTATAGTTTTCTTGTTTATTACGATCTTGCTTCCAACATGCTGTTTTCCTTTAAATGTTTTTTTGCACATGTTTTTAAATTACACAGTGTCCATTGCTTGTCCATTAATATTAAAATGCTTTCTAAAACTAGGTAAGTGTGTAAATATATTTAAGATTGAAATGCGTCCCTACAATGTGATTAAGTTTTGAAGCATCATAAAGCATATTCTTTGCTTTTTTTAATTTCTAGTACAGAAAATTTCGAAATTATGCTGTACTGGCATCATATTAGACGCATTTAGGTAAAATAATTTTGAGAACTTTGCAGCACTGATATGATCATTAGCTTTGCTTTCTTAAAACTTTTGTCGTTGGTCAGACCTTATTGAATTACTTTGTTCAGTAAATAAACTGCTGATATATCAATTATATGAGGCTTCTGGTCAAAGGCTGGGATATGAAGAATGCTTCATCAGCACTGTCAATGTACTCCCCATAACTCGTGCATTCTGCTAACCTAACAGCCTTCGTAACTGACATGTACCTTTGTCTTGATGTTTAAATGTATTTAAACAGTTTATTGTAAACCATTAAACATACAATTTTTCTTGTCTCGTATGAGTTACTATGCTATTCATCCAATTGTGATGAAGCTTGGGTAAGTTGATGTGCATTTCCTCGCGAAGGTTTCTGAGTTGGTCAAATCATTTTACAATAAGTAGAACGCGACTACTTTCAACAAATTAGTGTATATGTATACACAAACGTTGACCCAGCACCGTGAAAATTGGCACATCTAAGTTGTATTAAAATTATTTTGTTGTTTAACGACGCTGTCAATTGCCAGGATCACATCTAAGTGTTTTGGATGTAGAAGGTTTCATCTATTTTACTACGAACGTATTACATTCATATGGTTTTCTCTACTTGCTTTTGCGTAACACATTCACATGTCCTTTTCTACTAGTCCTTCAACATAAACTCATACCATTTTCTATGACTGAAATAAAATGCAACGTATTACATTCACATGGTTTTCTCAACCCATTTTTCTTTCTCGAAACACAATTATATGTCTTTCTCCACTCCTTCTTGTACCAATTATGTATACAATTTTCTGCTTGTAATAGAAATGCGACCGCCTCTGTAGCGCGCTTGCCTCTGGCGCGGAGGACCCGGGTTCCATCCACGGTACCAGCATGGGGATTTTATCCCCTCTGGGAGGTCTGGCACCGGGTGTACTCAGCCTCGTTAGTCCCGGGGGGACCAATTGAAGAGCTACTTGATGAAAAAGTAGCGGCCCCAGGTCGTGAAGACCGCATAACTGGCCGGGAGGGATCGGGACGCTGACCACGTACCACCCTCCAGTACTGCACCCCACCAATGACGACTGTAGTGGGCCGAGGTGGGGTCGCAGCGGCTGGGCGGTAAGGCTTGGATTTTCATGGGCTGTAGTATCGGGGATTAATAGAGATGCAACGCATTACATTCACATAGTTTTTTTTACTCACTTTTCTTTTACGTAACACATTCAGATGTCCTACACTCGCCCTTCAACCTACAATTCCTACAAATTTCTGTGACTGAAAGAAAATGCAACGTATTACTTCACAAGGTTTTCTCTAGTCACTTTTCGTTTTCGAAATACAATCACATATCTTTCTTTACATCCTGTTCTACAAATAATTCATACAATTTTCTATATGTTTGTAATAGAAATGCATCTTATTACATTCACGTGCTGTTCTCTATTCGTTTTTATTCCTATGGCATTTGTGGTTGTTAAACAATACTTTTGCATAGTGTCTTCCTAGTGTTTTTATTTATTGGTTTAGTTTGCTTTTTATTCTTTATAGTATCCTAAGAATTTTAAGTAACTCTTTAAGTGTATTAATAGTGTTTAAATATCTCCAAAGGAACACAAGGCTATTGGGCAAGTGCGATCTAAGTCTACAAGTTGTAGGAATAAATCGTCAATCCACGCACAATGCTAGGTATTTCAGCTAGTAATTAGAATACATTAAAATATGTATTTCTTACCTTCTATCATATTCGTGAATATTGAAATGTACCCAGCAGCTTCCTGAAACACAAAAAGGAGATTTACGTTTTTAGCAAACCAGCTTTTAGTCCTGTCAAGGAAAAAATAATAGAAGTTCATGAAAAATTACAGAGAGGAACAGTATAGGTAAGATGGAAGGTAAAACGGAAGAAAGAAAACACATGTATTTTCACTAGAAACTACAAGACCGGAAGATTTGAACTGTGGACAAGATGTTTGTGAATGAGTATGAAAATTAAGATATTTAGAAACGCTGGGTATAAAAAAGAGATGACAGAACTTCTCAAAGCAACCAGCGAAAGAAAGTGGAAGTCGAGGTCTTCAATCAGAGAAGAAATGATATATGACATACAGATGCCCTTGCATATAAAGTCTATTCTTATTATTCTATTATATGGCTAACACACTTGATTTTGAGCCCTGGGATCAGAAGACTTGTGTTTTGCCAAAAAACAATTAAATATCGTTGTTCATCTGGCTTTTCTGAATCTGGCACTTAAAACTTCATCTGATCCTTCTTTAGATATAATAGATTAATACCAAACTTGGTAGATATTCAAATTCAGTATCTTTCAAGGATGTAACACAAAGCTGTTCAAGAAGAAGCTCCCTCCACGAACCATCCTTTACGTGGAACATTTTTTGAAAGTACTGATTTTCTCAAAAATGGCTGTAACGATCTTTTGAAGTCCTTTTCATTGTGAATTACTTTTCTTGGCTATGAAAAGAGAACGAAATTTCAAAGTCATTACACAGTGACTCGCTCCTAAAAGATTTGACTATCGCTTCTTAAGGCCTACTGTGTTCCTCTAATCCCATGATTAGATTAGGTTAGACTGGATTGCGTTCAGCAAGTTCACAAGTAGCCATGGAGGACGGTGAACCTTGAACATGTCAATAAACACACAGAATAGCATATAAAAAACACATTTATGGGCACAAAAAGCCAAACAAAAAAGAAGAAGAAAAAAAAAACAAGGTAAGGGAGAAACTTCCTTGTAATTATAATACTTACATTATGTATAGTACCTGGGTAACCGAGCTTCGCTCGGCGGTTTTCGCCTGTTTTTGTAATTTTTTTTTTTTTTTTTTTTTTTTGTTATACGTTGCATTTATATTTCAATCATAGAAAATTATACGAATTGTATGTTGAAGGGCAAACAGGGGATATATGAATGTGCTACGTAAAAGAAAATCGAGTAGAAAGCAATTGAAAGTAATATATTTTGTAGTAAAACTGTTATCATAAAAACTTTCTTCAAGGAAAAATACATATACGTGCCAAATTTCGCGGCGATATGATATGATATGAATTGTTTAAAGAAAAGTGAGTAGAAAAAGATGTGAATGTGTTACCTAAAAGTAAGTAGAGAAACCACTGTGAACGTAATATGCGCATTTCTATTTCAAACATACAGAAAATTGTATGACATTTGTAGAAGAGAAAGAGATGTGAATGTGTTACCTAAAATTGAGAGGGGAAAAGAGGATGGATGTAATAGTATTTCCATTTCAAACATACAGAACATGGTATGACTTATTTTAAAAGCGAGGATAAAAACATTTTTTTTGTGTAAAATCACGTTTTTTATGGAAAATTGTTTATAGAAGAGTGAGTAGAGAAAGAGATGTGAAAGATGTGAATGTGTTACCTAAAAGTGAGAAGAGAAAAAAGTATGAATATAATATGTAGCATTTCTGTTTCAAACATACAGAAAATTGTATTATACATAGAATTAAAATAAGCATAGTAAACCAATCTGAGTGTGTCTATAGAACCCATTGTAGGCAGCTAAAGGGAAATATACAATAAAACATCTTCTGCATACGTTTCCTCAATTAACATGAAGTAGATAGAAGAATAAACGTTTGTAAGAATAATTTGTCCAAGGGTGAGCAGAGAAAGTCATATGGAAACAAAACACAGATTTTTATGATTATTACCACCCCTTAAATTGATATTAGATCTTATTTTTTTTTTTTTTTTTTTTTGTCTTGTATGATAAATAGGGAAGCCAACAAGAACAACAAGGGAGCTCCTCATAAGAAACTGCAACAAAAAGGTGCTCTGTGCATGTATTTGTACAATAGCTACAAGTACTATAAGACTCTTCAGATTGCTTCGGCCTTTTTCTCCAGTAAATCATCTGCTAATGATGCTAACGAGAAAGACAGGCTATGGCGCGAATCGGAGTTATGTAGTAATAGTACATGGTTAACATTGTATACCATCATGATAAAACTGTATCTTTTACATCAATTCAACGAGCAATTCTTCTGGTTTAGAATATGGACTTATTAGGCGATTGTGGTTTTTATTTCATTGGGCTATGATTGCACTGCAGTTTGCGCCGTAGTCTGTTTTTCTCGTTAGACATGTTTGAAGCAAGTTTATCACTGTTGCCTCTGGCAGAGGACTAGTGAAAGACGAATGAAAGGGGTGCATGTTACAGTTTTGAAGTCACCTTAAAGAAATGGGACCCGTAGTTTAGCTTTCCATTATTTACATCCGCGTTCATCTCGCAAATTCGTAATTTCAGCGTATATACTGATAGATGAAGCGCGGAACCGTGTGCGGTGACATGCGATACAGGTTAGTTGGACACGGAGAGTGAATGACGTAGCCGGTACCGCGCAGCATCCATATATACTTGCGCATCAGTAGACACCTGCAGCTGTGTACATGCGTCAGTAGCAACAGTAGAATCTATGTGCAGTAAACTTATGGCTTATCTCACAATCTTCCGTCCTGTACCGATAGGTAACAAATATTTGGAGATTTTGTATCGTAGTGTCTCGGACTTAATGGCACAACAGAAAAGTGTGTTCATACTCTTTATGAAAGTAGAGGAAAACTGGCCTACACAGACTAAATTAAGAAAACGGCATCCTAAAGCAAAATGAAAATGTTTTAATTAAAAATCTAATGTGTTGCACTCACATGACTTCCTCTACTCTTGTACTAACCACTCTTACAATCTTTTATCCCTCCATCTTCCTCGTGTTAGTTGAGACAAACATTTGCAGAAATTATCTTATTGCTTATTTCCTTGTAGGTACAAGGGGAATATGGGAATACAGTAGGCTTTGAGTGATAGTGAAATCTTTTAAAGCTTTCAACTTCTGTTCTCTTTGCACAGTTAACATATAAAAATGAGTAACGATGTTCCATTTGACAGAAGCTCTCCAAAACTCACACAAATAACAAGGAATATCTCCGAAATGGTTCACTCTACAAAAAAATTCAGACATAAATTGTGTGTTTTATCAAGATCTACATTTTTTGTGTAGTAAGATTTGGTCTATCTCTTACGGTTTACGAGTTATGCAAAAATCATCTAGAGTAAATAGGACTTCATGGACTATAGCCAGAAAATTCAAGATATACATGTTATTTGTCATAAAAATATCTCAAACATATGACATTTTAATCAAAATCGTTAGAGCTATTTTCAAGAAAATCAAAGTTTTCGAAAAATGTTCCATGTAAGGGGTAGTTTAGGGTGGAGCAATTTTCTTCAAAATATTCGTGTCGCATCCTTAAAATACAGTGAAATTAAATACCAACTTTGGTTTGTAACCGACTTTTTGTTTTTAAGTTATGCTGTCCACAGGCTGACAGACAGACAGACAGACAGACAGACAGACAGACAGACAGACAGACACACACACACTTCTTTTGGATTCAGGGGGCCTCAAAACGTTTATTTTCGTTAAAATCTCGACATCGAATCTTTTGGTGGAATACAATACTTCCTCTACTATACTATACATAGTAAAGAAAGTAAGAATAGAAAACAGTTGGAAAAAGGATACATGAAAATTAAGAAGCTACATAGATGTTGTGTTACTAAGGTTACTGGTTTTCAATAATTACATTCCATGTACACTGCACAGAGAGAGGGGAGGGGGAGACAATGGTAATAAGAGAATAAGAGGGAGGAAAGTTTTGGGAAGAAGTGGAGAGGGGATAGAAAAAGAACGAAGAGGAAAGGAAGAGAGAAAAGCACAATATTTGATGCAATAACTCGAGCGATGCTGGAGTGGCTTTATTTACGTTTGCAATAACGTGCACACCTGCGTTAAGATAGCGTTTACATAAGACCCATATGCCGTAATGTAAATTCAGTGACATCTGACCTGTAATGTTTTCAGCACGCCACTGAACCCCCGGCACGACTGTTTACCCACTCATTATCGGTCTTGCAATTAGCGAAACCGGCCTCGTGTTTATTCGCAATTAAAAGTGAGCAAACGAGATGGAGCGAGGGTTGGTTTGTTTTTCATTCATTGTTCTAGTTGTGCAAACACTAGGAAAAACTTTCCTGTGTAATCCGGGTCACGCTCTACTCTGGCGTGCAGTTGCCGAAGAAAACATTACTTAATATACGTGAGTGCTTGGACAGATGAAGGAGGGGCCATACGGAACTTGCACCCTTTAAGGAAGACCATACTGAAAATGTTACTCTCTGAAATATTACATGTTCTGAAACCTTAAATCTCATATCTGTGTTTGTATTCGTCTTATCACGCAAGGTAAACATAGAACATTTGGTACTATTTAATTCACAACTTGGACTCACCGTTTTCTTTTCTAAAATAGTTAATAATATTTAAATAACAAAAGTCCAAGCTTTTCAGGTACCAATGCTAAATCCGCTGGCAGGCCTTTTAGCTCAGTCAATGACCTCTTAGCTCGCTGCGCGAGAGGTCTCAGGTTCGACTTCCGGCTGGGGGATGAGAATTTTTCTCCAGCCAAAATTATCCCATATCAGGGCTGATACTCATGGTCTTACAATGACTATTTCACTCATACCTCTTGGTCGTGGTATTGTTGCTTTAGTTATATCACCTCCTCCTTGCGGTTCCACCGACCTAAACATTTTCTTGCGTCACAAAACATCTGAAGTATCCATGCGTAGTAAAATAAATTAAGAAATGTCACGCAGCAAACACAGCAGTCGTACCTTTTAACAACTGTAATTTTAAATATAGCAGACCTAGCTTTAATGAATAGCCTACTAAATTGGTTCATTTATGTTCATCATATGTCTAATTTCTCAATTCCCTGGATTAAACGCTAAAATTACTACTGGATTAGCTGTAGTGTCAACTGTGAAAATAAATCTTAATTAAAATGTATGAATTTTATACTAAGTTGTACTTTTAAATCACTATTAACATTACATGCAGTGTTGCCATACTTGTTGGAACGAAAGAATTAGACGTGAACCGGATAAACAAGGAGAAAAAAAGTAGAATTTCGAATGGCACTACAACAGGAACGAACCATGGCCCTCTTTCGTCCTTATATATGAGAGTGTGAAATTTGTGGGTAATATTAGTTATTTAGAGCTTATTTATCACCTCTAAGTGTTGAACAAAGACATTTTTTCGTCTTTCGGCGTCCCCCACTACCCGGCACAGATTCCCATCTGCCCCCCCCCCCCAACCCACTTGGATCAATCACTGCACTGGAACGAACATTAGGAAGTCCATGGAATCTAGCACACCTTTTATAAGTAGCTGTGGTCAGTAGCGATAGTGACTTACTTGTGAATCAGACAGTGTTGCCAACAGTGAATTGGGATTTCCCCCTAATTAGCTTATTCAAAACCACCAGAAAGCATAAGATTTATTTTGAGAAGTTTCGTTTATCATACGTATATTACTTAGAACCTAGAACAGTATTATGAAATATGTCTCCGCGAACTCGCCTCATGTTCATGCACATTAGGATCATAATTGCCTGCCTTTAGCTTACAAATCTGAGCACGGAACACAAAGGTGATATCACATGTTTATTGTTTGGAATATGAGCTTTGCTGCCTCAGCTTCTGAGATGGGCCTATCTCTCGAACAGCCATGGGGAATAACAAACCAAGTACAGCCCAACCAGTTCGTCGTGCCACTCCCCCACTCCTGAACCATAGATGCGCACTTGCCCACTTGCATAATAGGATAGGTGGGGATCAGTATACCACTTGCTCTGACTGTAATGACTACACAATAATTGTATACAACACGTAAATATGCGCTGTTTGTGTATGTGACTGACATTACTCGCACATATGGAGTGTCAGGACGATCTGGACAAACTTAAGTGAAAGACGTTTATAGTTACTGATGTGTAACTCATTCCATTCCATAAATAAGCAAAACAATACGGGAAAGAAGCCGAAAGACCGTCTGTTGCAAATCAAACTTTTTAGGTGTTAAACATTTAAGAGCTGCTAGAGTAATTTGCTGTATGTTGAATGAATGAAATAATTTTGAATAACCTTTCCGTAAAAATAGTTTTAAGGTCCACCGTAATTCCCACTAGTACACTAGATGCAAAATTCGCCCACTAGATAGGTGCTCAACAACACCAGATTTAGAAGGAATACCACTAACTTGGCAACATTGAAATCACAAGACTGATAATGTGATGGGAAGAGGCATCACGCAGTAGTTTAATCTTACCTTGTGTTTGTCATGAGAGGCTGAGATAAAGGGACTTCAACGTAGTAATGAACATGACTGCACTCTTCATCAATTAGGAAATTATTAATTACCTTTAAAACGATAAAATTAAGTCGATTTTAATTATTAGTTAATTTATGACAACAAATCTACTGCTGGTGTTTTCAAACACACAAGCTGTATGTGGGCAATTACCATCTAAAGGTTACTTAAGCTCGGGACATAAAGTACTCGACTTGGGGTATTTATTTCTGATGTGAGATTCACTTGTGGTCTACCGGGAAAGCACGAATCGGCTGGGGAATTTAATGTCATATTGGCAAGTTGGTCATGGTAGCTTAGTAGTTAAAGCAGCTGCTTGCTAAGCGGAAGAATTGTGGTTCAAATCCCGGCTATGGTCTTGAATTTTTCAGTCTTGATTCCACCTCTTTAAGTAGATTTTCCACTATTTTTGCATTTTTGTAACTAACCGAAAGTAGAAAAGTAGATGTGCAAAGAATAAGGGGATCCTTCCAAAAAAGTAGATCTGGCAATACTGATTACATGTATTAAATAAATAAATTAATTGTTATTTCGCGAAAAACTGTGTAAACAAATACCCTTCGAGGTTTTCATATTTGAGACAATTTTTCTCACAGTTCGCGCTTGCAAAATTATCGTCATATGAAGCCCTCTCGTGGACTACTGTAGAAAAGTGTATGCTTATCGGGTAGAAAAATGAAGGTCGCTCAAGGTATCCCGCGAGTCGCCGAGGCCTATTCCATATCCTCCCCAAAGCTTGGAAGTGAGAATGTATGAGAGATTGAATCTATTGAACCCAAAGAAAAATCACCGTATACCAGTTAACACCATGTTGGCGATAGGTAATAGGTAGGGCCCGAATTCCTAGTTTTTTAACTATTTTATTCTTTGATAGTTAACTACAGTAGTTTAATTTAATTATCTATTTCATGATCATTGAAGCCAAATGCTCAAATCTTATAAAACCTAAAAATGGCTAAATGAGGCTTTAAAACTTAAAAGAGGCTAAATCTCCTATTTATTTTAAAATGAAAAAAAAAAAAATCATCTATCAAAACTATTTTGAAATGGTAAAACGAAATCGTTATGAAATTATGAATGGACTTTGATTGTTACACCTTTGCTACTTCATTTCACTTAGGTAAGCTTATGAGGAGTAGTGACAACAATGCCAGAGGCAACTGACTTGTATTTAGCTTTGTGGGACCAAGCTCCGTAATGTTGCAAGCAAGGGATGCGGGGATTGTTGTCGAGGGGAAAGGTGTCGTTAGGAGAATCCGCCATAAACTCAAGCCAACCAGTTTAAAAACAGTATGTTGTGTTCAGTCGACTACCACGTATTGTTAATGTACACAATTACTACATCATTAGAAGTTAATTTTCGTTAGATTAAGCAGGTAATTTAAGGAGCCAGTGTCATGCTTAAAGTCAGCTCATCTCGAAGTTGGTTGATTCATCAGTGGATAGATAACGGTCCGAATTTCACAAAGTAATATTTTGCCAAATCTGCCAAAAGCAGGTAAGAATTAAACATACCTGTTCTACTGCGTATAGCGTAAAACTATATTTTTATCTACGTACTTCCAGGTGCCCTCTGATAAAAATCGCAGTTTGTATAATGCGTATAGCGTGTCTCCAATAAACTGTAATTTTATTTACGTTTTTCCAGGTGCCCTGTGACCAAAAATCGCATTTTGGGCAGCACAAAGGATCTGCAGGAATATCAGCAACATTGCTATAAAAAAGAGGACAAGTAATTTTCCATCGCACCAGCCACTAATTTCTAGTTTTCCTGACTGTCCAGCGGAGGATCATTTTAATATAAGTTTATGTGAAGCTAACATACGATAGAATGTACTACAGAATCCTGTATTCAAGAAATTTCTTGAGGACATCAGTCGTCGCAAGATACCAGACGAATCAACTGTAAGAAAAATATTATTTGCAAAAACTGTACCAGAAAACTATCGAAGACATCAGAGGCGATATTGATAGTTGCAGACGTTGTGGTAGTTAAATTAGAGTGCACAGAACCTGGTGAACCTCATCTTACGCTGTGCAAGATGCTGGAAAAAGCAAACCATGGCACCATAGCTTGCGCTGTCCGAGATGAGCTTCGCATTCTGTGGCCAGCAGGAAAACAGGATAACTTTCTACTTTTTGTGAGTGACAGTGCGACATACATGCTTAAAGCTGGTGAAGCATTGAAGAGTTTCTATCCTGACATGCTGCATGTCACGTGTATAGCCCATGGCTTACACCGATTGGCGGAGGAGGTTAGGAATAGTGTTCCAGGAGTGAACAGCATTGTTTCTTCTGTAATGAAACTGTTTTTAAGAACTCCTAGCCGCATTATCGCTTTCAAGGAAATGTTACCTGGAACTCCTCTTCCACCCGAACCCATCATCACTCGTGGGGGTCATGGCTGAAGGTAGCAATCTATTACGCCAATCACTTTGAAGACATAAAAAACATAGTAACCTCGTTTGATGCCAATGAGGAGCCTTCATAGAGAAGGCTAAAACAGCTCTCCAGGACAAGAATGCCGTTTCACTCGCCTTCATTAAGGCAAACATTGCTGATCTTCCTGGAGCTATTGGGCGCTTAGAATCTGCATCATTGCCATTAAAGGATACAATTGAAGTTGCCGACTTCATTTTCAGCAAGGAAATACCAGGGTCTGTGGGTATCGAAAGCCACCATAGTTCTACAGCAAAATACTGGGTGTTCAATAATAAAGAATGTATCTGCAATTCTCCAAGGAGAACAAATCACTGACAAGGTGCCATGGGGACCGAGACCAGTTGCCTCAATGAAGTTTGCTCCAATGGCATCTTGCTGGTGGAGTGTACATTTTCGTACTACAAGAATGTTTTAAGGGATAACAGGAAAGGTTTACCCTGCAAAACCTGGAAATGTATTTAGTTGTGCAATATAACAGCAAGTGAAACTGTGTTGTGTGCTTTGTGAATGTTTATTTTCTTTCCAGATTTATTAGAAGTGACAAAGTATACATCATGCGTTAACTGAAACTGTTTTCTTAGTTATTTTTATTTTTAGTTGGTATGAACTGTTGAAAATGTTTTAATTATTATTCCGTGCTATACATTCCGGTAACATTTATAAATAATGTATATAGTATTGTACTAAAGAGGCGTGGGGTCACAGTAAACAGCATAATAAAATTAATAATTAATAAATAATAATATAAAACTATTTCAGAATGTTAAAAAACTAAAAAAAAAAAAAAAAAAAAAAAAAAAAAAAACTTTTTAGCATACAAAAATAACTAAAAAGATGATTTTAAGAACCTAAAAATCCGGGCCCTAGTAATAGGTATATTCCAAAGGAACATTAAAACAAAAGTCCGCCCATCACGTAATGAACTGGAAATAAATTATGCAAGTGAAAAAATAATAACCCGAGTGAGGGAAATAACTTACGATCATCCTAAACATGTAATTTACCTGGAAAATGCTTGGCTATGCAAACACTGTGAGGTATCCGTTTACAAAGACATTAGCGAACGCAAAAATAAAGGTACTAAATATGAGCAATATTTTAAAAATCTAAAGCAGGCATGGGCACAAGTGGAGAGGTAGCGATTGAACGTGCTTCCTCACCCTCAGTCTCTTGCCGGGTGACCAAGGTGTTTTTGATACAAGTGCAGTGGTGGCTTCCTTCCATCCGAGTGCTAGTAATAATTTCTATGCTGTTATTAACTACTTTGTTTATATTAAACATATTATGCATCCAGTAATTATTACAGCCGACTACTGTGGTTAGGCAGATTACATAATCGTTAAGTTTATAATCTTCCTTTATCTTATGCACGTAATATTCGTACGCTGCCTTATGATTAACACATTAAATTGTTTCTCTTTCGCAATAAATGAAGCAGTGAACTTCCATTGCCGTTTAGCCTTAAAAATATTTTAAAGCTATTTGATGAACATAATAAATCGTTTGGTTTTAAACTCAATTTTGTGTTCAAACATTAAAACATGAAATACAATAGCTTACATTATATAAACTAATAAACTAATTAGAAACTAAGCCCCTAAAAATGGAATCATATCGTCTCTTTTATATGTTTACAAATACGAGTATTCAGAAAGCATCCTTTGAAATTGTAAATAAATACCAGTAATTAATGATGAAGGCCATGGAGTATACAATGGCCGAAACCTCACACGGCTGATCATCCGTGAAGCCTTAATTAATAACGCGCGCCGTGAAAGCTTTGAATCCTACAAATGCCAGTAAGATCACCAAAGTTTGCTTTATGCTTCTGATCGTAGTAACGTTTATTATTTTAATGCTTTATATTTGCAAATTGAAATCCGCATATTAAACAGCAACTTTCCTGTTTCTGTTACAAAAAAGTTCTTCCTTTACAAGAAACAGACTCCCGACGAAACTATACTCGCCACTGAATGAGGCGTTTAGGAGCTGAACAGCAGTGAAGGGGAGGGATGGCCGATGGAGTGAGGCAAAACGCTATTCAGTAGAGTGGCCCTTTTGAGCCGATTTTGTCAACCCTGATCTAAAGAGTTATATTCATGTGATTGTCTCTAACCACTTTCATTTATTGTTACATCTCTAGTACACAGTAACGTACAGAAATTTACACCTACACGAGGTGGTTAAGGCACAAATTCGTGAGTGGGAGGGCCACGGTTCAAATTCCGCCAAGACCGTCTTCCCTAACTGAGGCTTTTTCCAGGTTTTTGTCAGTCCTCGTGTTGCCAAATGCCGGAGGGTGGAGGTTTGAAGCCTAAACTTAGACCTGGAACGTTTCCTTGCCAAATTTCCTTTCCCAAATATCATTTCATTGCATGTATCACCTGTGCCCACCGTCTGTGGTACCGTGGGTAATAAGAAGGGGATGCTACAAAAGTTTCTATAGAGACTATAAATAGTCGCAGATGCATGTTGGAATATCGACGGAGGACAGCGGCCACCAGACGCCGCCCAGCGCCGAGAACAGCACTTACCATGCGTAGTCATCCACGCCATCTGTCCGACACTACCTACACTATATGCCTGCACCACCTGAAAGATAAGGAAATGGACTGAAACTGATGGAACGGAAACCGTGGCATGAAATAATGCACCCCAGCATTCGCCTAAGTGACATGGGGAAACCACGGAAAAACCTATATCAGAGTGCGCGGCCACGGGGATCGAACCCGCGACCTCCCGAATGCAAGCCACAGACGTTACCGCCTGAGCTATCCCGCTCGGTACTCTCATGGTTAACATGCGGCGCCTCAAAGCCGGGTGAGAAGATCAAGGCATTCAGTGCCACGTAAAGCAACGTTGTCACGTTTTCTTCAAGTAAGCGTTCGCACTCCACGCGTGGAGATTTACTTATTGGAAGACCAACGTCGCGAGAACACTCACAGAATGAGAGAGAAAACAGGGGAGATGTTGCAACGCTGTGTTTCACTCTACATAGAGTTAACAACTGTCTGTTATTTGTGTTTTTTTATTTCATTGGCTGAAGCACGTTCAATGGTGCTATGGGAAACATCAGCGACTTCAGAGAAGAAACAATGCATGCGGTTTGTGTTACCTGAGAGGCTGCTGATGATCAAGGATAAATCGCATGTTAGCCATTAGAGTAATAAAAATAGCAGATAATACTACATAGAGCGTTTCTGCAGTATAAGATACTGCATCACCAGGTATATGCACAGCACTTGGTGAACAGTGAACTTTCCTTGGCGCTTTAAAATTACATTACAAGGGTTTGGAGGCAACATTAGAAATAACTCGAGGCTCAACAATTTATGAATTATTTTTATTTTAGTTTTCAGAAACCTTGTAAAGTGAAAGATATAGGGCACCCTGGTTTAGTCTATCTCACTAATCTGAAAAAGCTGTCTAGTCAATTTCATTAAAAGTTAAGTGCAATATGCGGAGACAAAAGAAGGGATATACTGCTTTGGGCATACGCTAACCAGGGATTCATGATGAGTGTAACAAATATGTCCAATACAGTTGTTGTGAATGAAGAACTGTTTCGCCAAAAAACAAATATTTGAAGCCATCTAGGTTCTTGACGAATGGATATATATATATATATATATATATACCTAATGTTAATTTAATGTTAACGTCACGTTGCCAAATCTTTCTTAGAAATTAAATTTTGCATGATATTTTAACACTAACATTGCGACTATGGCATTGTATTGCATATTTTAGTCTGATTCTGCCCTCGCATAATAAATAATGGGCTTATGTTTTTTATTTTATGATCAAATATTTTGTTTAAAATCCTATTAAAGTTGGAATGGCTGATCACTATCTACATTTTGTTTATAACACCACTGAAGTATATTTTGCGGCTTATTAGCAGTTAGTTAACAGTGAGACAAGCAGCTGTTTTAGAGAGCACGTGGTAAAACGTAATTGTTTCAAAACTGCTCCTTGTAGTACAAACCTTAGTCAATTACTTTGAACATTTCACTAAACAGTCTAAAATGATTAATATAATTTTTCGCTTGAACTGTAAGGTAAGTAAACATGGCTTAGAAACCATAGAGTGAGTGAGTGAGTGAGTGAGTGAGTGAGTGAGTGAGTGAGTGAGTGAGTGAGTGAGTGAGTGAGTGAGTGAGTGAGTGAGTGAGTGAGTGAGTGAGTGAGTGAGTGAGTGAGTGAGTGAGTGAGTGAGTGAGTGAGTGAGTGAGTGAGTGAGTGAGTGAGTGAGTGAGTGAGTGAGTGAGTGAGTGAGTGAGTGAGTGAGTGAGTGAGTGAGTGAGTGAGTGAGTGAGTGAGTGAGTGAGTGAGTGAGTGAGTGAGTGAGTGAGTGAGTGAGTGAGTGAGTGAGTGAGTGAGAGGGAAATGTGGAGAGAACAAAAAATAACATTTTCTGTCAGTTAATCGCGAACGAAGCTGTGGGTTTAGCTAGTTTGCGATATAAAATGCCATCTTTTTTATCACTTTCTTATGGGTAAAATTAATTTTTTTCTCTCCTGTAGAGGAATATATAGAAAGGTGTGATGACCGTAAGAAGCTGAAACCAAATGGATTGTCAGCGTGTTTTGATCCAACATCGCTACATTGTTTTAGCCATCTTTGCGGTCAGTCAACCATTTCGAGGAAGTAGTTGCCGCCGGACTCGCTGGCTCAGCAGATTCGATGCCAAGTTCCAATGCAATGTCACGGCTGAAGGGCACCTTGTTGATTCACATAAACTATATCGCTTACCTTTCACAACTTCAAATTATTTCACAGCCCATCCAAGGGAATGTTGCTGCTTTTTAATGTTAAATTATAATTATTCTCGTTTTACTTTCCCTGTTACGTATAGTAAGTAGCAAAAGTATTGTTTTCTACCCAAAATACCTATACCGAGATTTCACCAAAAATATGTTTTCAGACCCCTGAATCCAAAAAAAAAAAAAAAAAAAAAAAAAAAAAAGTTTAGAAAAAAGTCGCGCGCGCGGGTGTGTGTGTGTGTGTGTGTGTGTGTGTGTGTGTGTGTGTGTGTGTGTGTGTGTGTGTGTGCGTGTGTGTGTGAACAGCATAACTCAAAAACGAAAAGTCAGTCAAATACCAAACTTCCAAGAATGCAACACGAAGATTTTCAAGGAAATCTCCGAACCGTACCCTTTACATTGAAAATGTTTCGAAAATTTTACTTTTCTCGAAAACGTTTCTAACGCTTGTGATTAAATGACATATGTTTAAAATATTTTTATGACAAATCAAATATATATTTTGAATTTTCTGGCTATGCATCTGTAGTGCTATTTACTCTGGACGACTTTTGAATAACTCGTAAACCGTAAGAGGTAATCAAAATCTTACTATACAAAAATGTAGATCTCACTAAAACACAATTTATATCTAAATACATTTTTTGTAGAGTGAACCATTTCGGAGATATTCCTTGTTATTTGCGTCAGTTTCAGTAAACAAACTTTCATCAAGTGCAACCTCGTTGTTCATTTTTTATATGTTAACCGCGCAAAGAGAACGGAATCTCAAAGCTTCAAAAGATTTGACTATCACTCAAAGCCTACTGTATTCTAATATTCCCCTTGCATCTACAGGGAAATAAACAATAAGATAATTTCTACAAATGCTTATCTCAACTAACACGAAGAAGATATAGGTATAAGAGTTTGCAAAAATGGTTAGTACAAGAGTAGAGAAAGTCATGTGAGTGCAACACATATTTTTAAGTTATGCTGTTCACTTGTGTGATTGTTCAAAACCGAAGATTGATAGTAAAGAAATATTAATTTATTCTGGTATGTTGCAACCTTGGAAGATGAACTTAAATATCAAGTTATTTATCCGAGTGAAACTATTTTCTCTGTCTGTCTGTCTGTCTGTCTGTCTGTCTGTCTGTCTGTCTGTCTCTCTCTCTCTCTTCCTCCTCAAGCATACACAATTTTAATTTTCTGGGAAATAGTCTCTTTATTCTGAACCACTTTTGTATAATTAATAGTAAACCGTAAATATATATACAAAATCTTACTACACAAAACAATTAGGTAGGTCTCGTTAAAACACAGAATTTATGTAAAATAAAAATTTCTGTGATGTAAGCATTTTCGAGATATTCTTTGTTATTGGTTGAATTTTCAGACTTTTGATACCGCAAATCATTTTTATTTTTCGCTTTCTTTTTCGTTGGCATGTAAAGAGAATTGAATTTCAAAGCCAGCACATAGCGGTAGAGTCTGAAAAGATAGGGGCAGTCGCTTTAATTAACCTACAACGAAATAAGTAAATGGGTAATGAAGATTATCTGTATTAAGAAGTATATAGCTTCTATAACGGAAGTGACCAGAGAGAATCATGTGAGTGCAGCACATCACCTTTTTAAAAATGGTATTCTTGGGATGCAAATCTAGTTTTATTACAGAACTTTGAAAACCGTATCTTTCCATCTCTACTTACTCCTCGAATTCTTGTTATTTCATTGTTGTTTTAGGAATTCCATTTTCTGACATTCGTTCCAAATGATTTAACAAATGTATCTCATTTAACGTGTGAATTTATTAGATACACATTCAATATTTAAGTCTTCTTTAATAGTTTCATTTGAAATTGCCTTGTGTCTTACTTGCCTTTACTATCTTAAATATGTCGTTTCTGCAGATTCAATTCTTTTCAAGCTCCTTTTATCCACAGTTCATGTTTCGCGACCATATAATAAAACAACGCCATCACATTATTATATTTACTTATGTTCACAAGAACTATTTCAGTAGGTGTTTGTGTAAAAATTTAGGAACTAGTTACGTAAAATGATGGTGGTACTAGTAGGCAGAAGAATAAAGTTGTTTGCTTAACCCTCCCTTAGTCGCTAGGGGCCTGGGATACCCCTACGTTTATTTAAATATTCTAGTTTTCGAACGAACGCACCTATGCAATCGCCTGACTAGGACATCTAGTATTACACCTTACCTGACTCTTTCATGGAGTGACAACCTTATATGTTTATTTCTTTAGCTCCAAAGAGCACTAATTGACCGTTACGTGTCGCAGAGGTTAACCAAATCGGCGCGGCTGTTCTCATTACATATATTACTGACATACGTTTTTCCTCGTTAGTTGTGCTATATTGCTTTGCCGTTGCAAGTATTATGTTAATATTTCTCATAAACATGACATGTGATTTATCAAATTCCAAGGATTTGGAAGACGTGCATCAATTACCTAGTGATGATGATTTACACGTGTATTGTAAATATTGCAAGAATTGGATGATTTCAGCTATGAAGATAAACTGAAAACAAGATCTTTAAATTCAGGAACTGATCATAAAGAAGAAGATGAAAGCAACTTGTCATAATAACACGTATTTTGTAGGTAACAGCACATGCTTGTCAAATATATTGTTACTGTTATTATTATTATTATTATTATTATTATTATTATTATTATTATTATTATTATTATTATTATTATTATTATTATTATTATTATTATTATTATTATTATTATTATTATTATTATTATTATTGACAATACATTTCAAATTACACTTTAAATACCTGAACATCGTAATTTGTCTTTCCATGTAGTGCAGTACAAATTATATGTAGTATATTGTGTTCTCATACTACATTTTATTTATCTTTGATCAATCTAGTGAGATAATGTTGATAAAAACCATGTATATTTAACCTAAATGAAGCTAAACATGGGAGCGAATTAAGAAAATAAATGCAGCATATAAGCAGAAAACTAGCGAGGGCCTACTAGGTCCCGCACGACTAACAATGTTCTACCAGGGCACGCACCTAGCGGAGGGTTAAGAAACACGTTCAAAATTCTCTCAGCTTGATGTCCGTATATGTATGTAAGATTGAGAAAGTAACTCATGCAATTTGATGCAATGCTGACGACTGCAGGGAGAGCGACTCACGAAGTTCACATTGTAGGCTGAGACGCCGTATGATGTCATGCAGATATACTACCCTTATAACCAAGGTCACCACACGAACAGCATGTGCACAAGCTTGCTCAGGTATGGGTTTACTTGTCATATAATCTGCCTTTGTTTTCTCAACTTTAATTCTAGATGTTCCTGCTTCTCTTAGCATGTATCTTCACCTAATCTTAGCTATGTCGTTGATATGAAGACCATTTTCTTCTTGGAGCTGCCTTTCTCTTTAGAGGACTTAGTCATGGAAAAAAGTATTCATACAGTAGAATAACTTTATTTATTAGAACCAAAGATCAAAACCAAAGATGTTAAAGAAATTGAAGCTATTAATAGCGAAGCAACAAGATTCTAAAGTAAGAACAAATTAGAAACTAAAAACTTCACTTATCTTAGCAATGTTGCAAGTTTTTGGTGCAAAGCTTGGTGTATAGCTTTGAGAATGAGTTGGTGACAACTCAAAACTATAGTCAGCTTTGCACCAAGAACTTGCAACATTACTAAGATAAGTGAAGTTTTTAGTTTCTAATTTGTTCTTACTTTAGAACCAAAGATGTTATTTGATAAACTAACAGTATGGGGTTTCCTGTCGATTTATTACACCGTTCTGCATGGATTTCGCTTTTTTGAAATTAATGAGTTTCTGAAACACATTTTCACACTGACTGCAAAACGAAATCCATTTTCGCGTACCACGTCAGAATTTTTTGCAATACAACATTTTACTTTTACAATGTTAATACTTTCTAGGCATTTATATTCGATGTATAACTTCCGTTACTCTTTTGCATGGAAAGTACCACGTTTTAGTAGTCTGTGATGTAACATCTTGCCATTCTTGTTCTAGATATTGTTTCACAGCTATCTTACTTCGTATTTCATGTTTTCTGGCCATTCTTTCAATTGTACTACAAAGATGTTCAATTGGATTAAGATCTGTGCTGGGAGTTTGAGAACGTGGAGAGTATGGCAACACGAACTATTCTCGTTGTATGCTTAGGGTAATATCTTGATGATGGTAGTAATCTCAACCTAAATACAATCTATCATCTTTTTTTGCAGATTCTCCTTTGTGATATTTAAATACTGAACATACATCTCCATACCATAACTGCTCCACCACCGTTGGAGGTTTGGGTTCAAGCTCAGTATTTGGTCTTCTGCACACCAAAATACTGCCGTCATTTACAAGAATGTCAAATTTACTTTCATCTGTGAACAATACCTCATAAATCTGTGTTCTTGCGTATGTGGCTCGAGCAAATTCAAGTGTTAATTTCTGGTTCTTCTTGCTGATGTATGGTTTACTTCTAGGTGTGGCAGCTCCATAACCTGTACTACTTAGAAAATAGCACATAGCCCTTGGTGTGGTTTCCTTCCTGAACTGATCATTAACATACACAGACAATACAGAAGCTGTCAATTTAGCATCTTTTTTGACCATCCTTATTAAGGTGTTGTTTTCTGTTTGCATTAGCTTCTGTGGTCAACCTTTGTTTCACCGTTAATATTTTTTTCCTCCCTACATCGTGTTATTATGGTGTGCACAGTTACCTGACTTCTTCTAATAATATCAGCAGTTTCTGAAAATGATTTTCTCTTTTGATATTGGGAAATAACTTTGCCTTTCCACTACTGTGATTTTTTTTACCTTTGCGGCCCATTTTTCTGTTGCGCGACATTCACCACATATCATAACCAACACGAAAGAGGTACTGCTTACCTTCTCCATCCGAGAGAAACAGGTTAACACAACTACTCATATGTCAAAAGTGCACAGCAATTATCAGAGGGCACGGAATGCTGAGATCATCCGCCACAGATTTGCTTTATTAGATAGCTCAATATGCAAATTCCAGTAGATGGAATATTGTAAATCAATAATGAAATGAAATGATTAGAAAAACACGAATTAGTGCAGGCGTATGGTCCGTAACCAAAGACAACTTATAAACGCATGTTATAATGCTCTGTTAAGTTCTAAATCCATAAACTTCCCAATTAAAGCGTAATTTCAATTAGGAATAACGAGATTACTTTAAATATTGTAACAGAACATATCACTCCGAACATACATTATAAAATGAATTTATTTATTATGTAATGAAAGACATGTAGTATTCCTATGGAATGAAACATGCCGTTAAAAAAGGCACACCACATACATTTTTTTGATTCAGGGAGTCTCAAAACATGTAATATTTGGAACTTTAGGGTGGAACACGGTACCTTCTTCTTCACCTAGCTGTAAGTACGTACAAATGTGATCGCATTGAATTACAATGAAGGAATATTTTTATTTTAAAGTTTGTAAATAAAACAAAAATTAAAGCCCCACCGCAATAGCCCACAAAAGTCCAAGCCTTGCCCCATGGCCACTGCATTCCCCACCTCTGCCCTCTACAGGTGTCATGAGTGTGGTGCAGGCCGAGTGCATCCCGTGCCAGACCTCACAACACGGAAAAATCCCCACGCCGCTACCGGGAATCGAACCCGAGTCCTTCGCGCCAGAGGCAGGAGCACTACCACTGCGCTACGGAGGCAGTCTTTTGTGAATAAAAAAGGTTTAAATGTACCTTTTTCTGTATTTTCAACTTACATATTATAATAATTGCAATTTCACGTAACTTGTACAAAGTTAAATCGCACATAAGCTGTTCTTAAAACGTTGGTTCAAGTACAGCCGTGTTCAAAATTAATTATTATGCTTTTAAAAGTTTAGCATGTCGCTACTATGATTACGCGTATGATAATTTGTTTTAGTCAGGTTATTTAAGCAAACTGTTCCAGAAAATTATCCCTTTTCTGCGTTAGCAGTTTTCCGGTTTAGAGTGTAATTTTACACAAGAAAGAGCTCCGTTCCGAGATTTATTTTCCATTTGTCCAGGATTCCGTTATATAGGAGGTCCGGTTTAGGCCGTTTTACTGTATTTAGTAACAATATTTTATTTATTGCTTCACATAAATCGTTGCTGTAAATGTTCTTGTGTTACACTCTATTGGCATCAACTAATTAAACTACTGATGTCAGTAGATTTACTGCCATCTAAAGAACTCTGCGAGACGAAATTTCGGCACACCGGTGGCGTCGATATGATCCTGGCAATTTTTTTCATTATAATGTTTAACTACACGCGGCACCGCAGGCGGTGACACTGATAATACATGAAATGAAGATAGAGCACCGGTGGAATGAGACGGCGGGGGAAACCGAAGAACCCAGAGGAAGCCTGCCCCTGCGTCGCTTCGTCCACCACAAATCCCACATGCGGTCGCCTGGGATCTAATCCGGGATGCTTTGTTGAGAGCCGAATGGTCTAACCCAGCGATGCCCAACTTTTGCAAAAGAGGGGAGGTTGGGTTTAACTCTTTCCACTATACGCGTACTGTGCTTATCTTTAATCCCTAGCATTGTACTGAAGTGGCAGTTTGGTTACATGTATGTTGCATTTGTTTTATGAAAGCACTGTCAAATCTGTTCATCTGTTCTGGATAATGACTGTCCCTTCTATTGAAGGAGTGGAATGGGGTATAGCCACTCATTACGTAAGCGTCTCCAAACGGACAAGGTTGGACATCCCTGGTCTGACCACTCTTACACGGGACGGCCTATCTTGGCAATGTTGATAGAGTCGTTAACAAACTAAATATTTATTTAATTAAATTGTGATTGTGTGTTAGATATGGCAACGGTTGTGGAAGTACTTTTAGTTCATCACTCCTGAAGCAATAGCAGATTTGTACTTTGTTGTCAACAAGTGTTGATTGTTTTATCAAAACGTTATACAATTTTACACAAAACGTCTACCAATTAAAAATGTATGGCTACTACATTCACCGATGTAATGCTGAACTTTCTTCTCAATAGTTGACTGCAATTAGACATAAATAAACAATCCACCACTATTCATCAAAACGTTTTCCTGATGTTAGGGAATCCTCTTTCGAAGACAAATGCTGAACTCTTTAACAAATATCACCCATTACAATATAAAATATGGCTGGATCCCCAATGTAAACAATGTCCAAATATTATCCATTATCTGTAGGTCCCTGGATGAAATAAATATAACAATGGAAAATAAATTAAAGAGCTTAAGTTGGTTTAAAAAAATCTGATATGCTACCCTCACACGACTTTCTCTACTCACGATTGTAAAACCTGTTCTTACCAACTGCTTTTTCTTCTATCTAATTCGTGTTAATCCAGATAGATATTTGTAGAAATTGTTTTTTACACATTTCCAATGGGAATAGGGGAATACAATAGGTTTATGCGATAACGAATGTATTTCAAGAGCTGGTCGTTATGCGATGGGTTTGAAATTCCGTTCTGTTTTCATGACCACGAAGAAAAAATACGAATAATGACTTCCCATTTGAGGAAAGTACAAGTACTGGAATATGCAAACAAATAGCAAATAATATCTCCGAAATGGTTCAATCCATAAAAATTGTATTTAACATAAATCCTTTAACTATATCTACATATTTTGTGCAATACGATTTTGTCTATCCCTTACGGTTTACTAGTTATGCACAAGTCATCCAGAATTAAGAGGACTTCTGAGGACATTCCCAGAAAATTCAGGATACACATTTCGTTTGGCCTAAAAATACCTTAAACATATGACACTTTGACCAAAATCATTAGAGCCATTTTTGAGAAAATCAAAATTTAGGACTGTTCCAAGTAGTAAAGAGTAGTTTGGGGTGAGGAATTTTCTTGAAAATCTTCGTGTTCATTCTTGGAAGATGCTGAACTTAAGTAGTAAGTTTAGTATTTAACCGACTTTTGGTTTTTGAGTTACACTGTTCACGTGCACACAGACACACAAACATTTTCTAAAAATGACTTTCTGCTTCTTTTTTGAAATCAGGGAGTATAAAACAGATATTTTCGGTGAAATCCTGGCTTAGAATTTTTGATGAAACACAATACTTCCCATAGTTATTATACGTAGTAGAGCAAATAAAAATCTGACTATCAACCTACCCTACAACGAAATGTGTTAATTGAAAGTTTATTTGGACAAAAAAATAGGTAGAATAATCTTTTCTAAGAATCCTTGTAGAAGATTGAGAAGAGAAATTCATGTGACTGCAGCACATCTGAATTGTAGATTATAACATGCTTTAGTAAATGGAAGTTCATTAGCTATTGAAATTTTTGTGATGAGATGGATTTCATCAGAAGCTTGTCGCAGAAGCAGGCTCGTACCTGGAATTTAAAACAGTTTCATTTTATGGTTTCAATGGTAGCTATCCAGATTATTTGATGTGCATCTATTAGCAAACGTATCTACGTAGTATCTATGCCCATCTGGAGCGATAGGCAGCCCCGCCAGTATCCCAGTCAACCAGCCAGCCAGCCGTCCTGCACCACGCGAGCTATGCTGGAAGCGCTGACCTCAGCACAATCCCGTCGCTTCGCTTCGATTTTCCCTCAGCTACCACTGGGTTACTGCCGGCAGAACACAACTGGCCCGTCGCACACTCTGTCCCAGCCCCGTCGCACACTGAATTGTTTAAGCACCTCACCAACATTACACATGAGGGCTTTTGTTAACAACAGACACAACTAAATTATGACGTTATCATTTGTTCATAATTTTCTATTTTACCTCTAAAATGTGTACGAATCTATTAATTCCTTTAGAGCAGGGTTTAACCCTGGCAATACCAACGGGGTTCGTCCACCTTAAATTCTATCTTTTAATTTTTTGATTAAAGGCATCAGTTAACGGTTGTCAGTCACTGTTCCTATCATTGAGCTGCGTAATTGTTTCAAAGTTTTCATTGTTGGTCTTTTTCAGAAACAATGAAATGTGAAGGTAGTCATAAACCTCCCCCGATGGCATAATGTGAGCCACGTCAGAAAGTAAAAAATAAGTAGTTAAACAATATGAAATATTAGCTTTATAAACATGACACGATATAGGTAATACTGAATACCTAACTTTAAAGGAAATTCGTTTTAAAAATTACTGGGAGATTTTGTTACCAGCGGTCGTCATAAAGTAGTGTAAGTTCTGTAATAAGGGTTGGCATTGCTAGGGTTAAGTTACGGTTGCCTTTGTAGCTTTTTGATTTGTGTATTTTTGCCACATTGTTTTATTTTGTAACTTAAACTCTACTTTTGAGGTGCAAAGCTTATTCAGATGCAGATATTCCATCTGGAAATGCTCTATTTTGCTAATTACCTGAGGTCTGCACTAAATGGGATTTAAATTTGTAGATGAGCCTCTAGTAGCAAATTTTACTTTCTCTACTACCCATATTTAGCAAGGGAAGTATTGTATTCCATCCAAAAATGTGATACCGAGATTTCACCGAAAATACATGTTTTGAGCGTCCCTGAATCCAAAACAAGCTTTCTTAGAAATAGATGTGTGTGTGTGTGTGTGTGTGTGTGTGTGTGTGTGTGTGTGTGTGTGTGTGTGTCTGTGTGCATGCGCGTGTGAGCAGCATAACTCAAAAACGAGAAGTCCGTTAAAAATCAAATTTATAACTCAAAAGCGAGAAGTGCGTTAAAAATCCAACTTATTACCAGCATCTTCCAAGAATGCGACACGATTTTAAAAATAATCTCTCCTCAAACTACCCTTTACATGAACATTTACCCTTATGTATTATTTTCTCAAAAATAACTCCATCGATTTTGATTAAAATACGCCATGTATAAGACATTTTCATGACAAATAAAACGTATGTCTTGAATTTTCTGGGCTCGTATTCTGGATGACTTTAGCATAACTGGTAAACCGTAAGAGACAGACAAAATTTTAACTCACTAAAAGAGTAGATCTGGTTAAAGCACATAACTTATGTCAAAAGCAATTTGTTGTGTAAATAACTATTTTCGAGATAGCCATTTTTCTTTGTTATTTGTTATTGCATTTTGCAATTCTTACACTTTTCTCAAACAGGAAATCGTTATTCGTTTTTCTTATATCGTGGTCATGCAAAGAGAATGGAATTCAAAGCTATCACATAGCGACCAGGTCTTAAAAGATTTACCCATCGCCAAAGCCTACTGTATTCTGCTATTTCCATTGCACCTACAATGAAATACGTAAAAATATTTCTAAAATGTTTTATCTCCATTGACATGTAGATAGAAAACTAGGCCATCTCTTAGGGCGGGTAGCGGGAGATGAGTTCTACTCCCGGTACCCACATGAGGATTTTCTCTCACTGGGAGACCTGGTGTAGGATGCACTCAGCCTCGTTAGGCCCCTGAGAGGCCAATTGAAGAGCTTCTGGACTGAAAAGTTACGGCCTCTGATTGCGAAGACCACATATACCTGTGCGCTGACCATATCCCACCCTCAAATGCTGCATCCCCCTCATGACGTGCTGAGGGGGAGCTCAGTGGGTGGTCGGTGGGCCCTTACCCGAAAAGAGCTGTAATATATAATCTGGTAGGATTTCTTTTTTAATTTCATCAGTTTAATCGAATTTTGTTTCATGCCTAAAAAATCCTAAAACTGTCTTTTTATTTGGTTTCATTAGCGTTGTTTTAAGACAACTTTAATCACGTATCTGGCATTTTTAAAGCCCTAAGTGTGGCATTAGAACCTTCTATTTTTTTTTCTGATTAGTCTACTTTTCACCCCAAGGATTGAGCATGTGGCCCGTTCCAGTTTCACTATCTTGTAAGTTTCACCATTTCCCGAGTGAGTCGGTGCGCTGACCTCTGCCACCTCCATCCTGCACTGCTCCGTTGCTTTGGCTGCGGCTGGAGGACGCAGCAGTCGGGCGATAAGGATACCCTGTGCATAGGGGAGACACCCTAGAACTATTACCTATTACTAACCATCATTTCCATGGTCGTCCCATGTTTGTTTTTCGTTTGGTATAATTCTTACTAAGGCACTACGTCCAGATATTCACGTTTTGGAATGTTCATAATATTTTGCTTTTTTATCATTTCAGCTATATCGTAAATATCCAGTCTTTCTTGGCTTTATTCTTTACAGGTCTGTTTTAGAGCACTTGCCTTGCTTAGAAATTTCATTTCCGCATATTTTGTGTTTGTATTTTCCTTGTGTTTAATGTGGACAACCAGAATAGAAATGCTTTGACGTTTAAGCAATCACAGATACAATGCCTTGATAGATTTGCAATTTAAACTTTATCATTATCGTTTTACCATCTCCACGAGCAATATTTTTAATGTCGGCAGGGATTTGTTATAATTTCGACTTCCATTTGTTCAACTATTGGCTGACATTTATATTGCCGAACAGAAATTCTTAACCGATTTTATACGAGTATTTATAACCGTTTTATTATATGTATTAACATGTACTTACTATTTGATTTCTATATTTTTCTTCCTGAAACAGTCCAGAATCACAAGGTAATCAATCCGCGACTTGTTTGCATAAACTATGACTGGAACTGCTATTGATCTATGGATTTCTTTCGGCTCTTGTCTCTTAGTGTTCTGTTAATTCTTCCAATGTTGCTGGACATTTATTTCTTCTATGTCTATCCCTCTCTTATTGATGTGACCGGAAATGAGCCATCACCTTTATTTTCTTTCTGATTATAGCTCTTGACTACCTTTTTCTTAATTGCTCTACTACTAGGTAGAGGAAGTATTGTATTCCACCCCCAAAAAATTCTGTTGTGTTGCACTCACATGACTTTCTCTACTCGTGTACTAACCATTCTTAGAAACTCTTATTCCTATATCTTCTTCGTGTTAGTTGAGATAAACATTTACATAAGTTATCTTATTGCTTATTTCCTTGTAGGTGCAACGGGAATATTAGAGTACAGCAGGCTTTGAGCGATATCAAATCTTTTAAAGCTTTGAGATGCCGTTCTCTTAGCAAGCTTAACATATACAAAAATGAACGATGTTCCATTTCACGAAAGTTGTTTTCCGAAATTGACACAAATAACAAGGAATATTTCCGAAATGGTTCACTCTACAAAAAAAAATTTATTTAGACATAAATTGTGTTTTAGCGAGATCTACCTTTTTGTATAGTAAGATTTGGTCTATCTCTTATGGTTTACGAGTTATTCAAAAGTCATCCAGAGTAAACAGGACTACATGGGCTATAGCCAGAAAATTAAAAATATGAATTTAATTTGTCATAAAAATATCTTAAACATATGACAATTTTAATCAAAATCGTCAGAGCTATTTTCAAGAAAATGAAAATTTTCCATGAAAGGGTAGTTTAGGATGGGGCTATTTTCTTCAAAATCTTCGTGTCGCATCCTTGAAAGACAAACTTAAATACTAACTTTGTTTTTAAGCGACTTTTCGTTTTTGAGTTATGCTGTCCACAGACTGACACACAGACATGCACGCACACACACACATACACACATGTACCTTATTCTAAAAATGCGTTTTTTGGATTCAAGGGGCCTCAAAACATATATTTCCGGTGAAACCTTGGCATCGAAATTTTGAGTGGTATACAATACTTCCCCATCAATACTATACGTAGTACAGAAAGTAATTTTATTATATGTCGAAATTTCACCGGAAATATATGTTTTGAGGTCCCATGAATCCAAAAAAGCATTTTTAGGAAAAGGTTTGTGTGTGTGTGTGTGTGTGTGTGTGTGTGTGTGTGTGTGTGTGTGTGTGTGTGTGTGTGTATCTGTCTGTCTGTCTGCTGTCAGTCTGTGGACAGCATAACTCAAAAACGAAAACTCGGCTAAAACCAAACTGGGTATTTAAGTTTAATGTCCTTCAAGGATACAACACGAAGATTTTGAAGAAAATAGCCCCACCTTAAACTCCCCTTTGCATTGTAAATTTTTCGAAAATTTTTATTTTCTTAAAAATGGCTCGAAGGATTTGGATTAAATGACATGTCTAAAATATTTTTATAAAAAATGAAATATCTATCTTAATTTTTCTGGCTATGACCCACGTTACTCTGGATGACTTTTGCACAACTAGCAAACCATAAGAGATAGACCAAATCTTACTATACAAAAAAATGTAAATCTTACTAAAGCACACAATTTATGTCCCAATAAAATGTTTGTAGAGTGAACCATTTCGCAGGTTTCCTTGTTATTTGTGTGAGCTTTGGAGAACTTATACTTCTGTCAAATGGAACATTGTTACTCATTTTGTATACGTTGACCGTGGAAAGAGAACGGAATTTGAAAACTTTAAAATATTTGACTATCGCACAAAGTCTACTGTATTCTCATATTCCCCTTGTACCTACAAGAAGATAAACAATAATATAATTTCTGCAAACGTTTATCTCAACTAACACGAAGAAGATAGAGGAATAAGGGTCTGTGGTTAGTACAAGAGTAAAGAAAGTCGTGTGAGTGCAACACTTCAGATTTTTCTACTTTATCATTCCCTGCAGACATATTCTATGCAAGATTATGATGGACTACATCCTTGACTTCTTTTATTCTAATACGAGTGTTTCTGCTATTTTAGCTACTTAATACAAAACTTATAATCATTTGGATGAAATGCAAGTAGGATTTACTCGTCATTAAGTACTTCATTGTTGTCAACACTTTTTCGCAGTTTTCAAAATGAGTGTTCCAGATTAACTTCATATCTTCTTTTCCTATTTTTTTTTTCGTTGTTTAATTTTTCTGATATTAGAAGTATGTTGACAGCAGGATTGTCCTTTACGGATGTTGTTTAGTCCTTTAACTTTATGCCTTGTTATTGCATAGATTTTAGGTATATACTATACAATTGAGGGGAACACTTCGGACATGCAGTCTACTTAGAGGAGTGAAAGAAATGAAGGAGCCATAAGAGGTTACAGTCAGACGGGCCACAGAGACGTGCAGAAGTCCGTAGCAGTTCCAGGCTCGAAGACCCATCCCAATACTGGAACAAGGGAGTGCGATGAACGACCCGTCGACCAAGCAGCCCTCTATTGTTCACGGAAAATATTCTTGAAGCATATGTCCGTGCAATCTGTCCACCCGTACGCTATAGAAGTACACTTGAAGGACACTGAAATAAATTAAATTGATGGAAAGGAAATTGTGGTCGATAAGAAAGCACCCCAGCCAGGGAAAATCACGAAAAATTCAAGATTAGAGAGGGCAGTCGACGGGATTGGAACCGGAGACCTCCCGAATACGAACCTCACGTTAGGTGGAGCTACTTCGCTCGGTTGCATAAATGCTACTTTTGATTCTTTCCAGTTGAGTATTATATAAATTTCCCCGTCTTTTATTAAAGAGGAACTTAGGTTACTCATCCAACCCCATGCAGGTTTTATAACCTCTGCTTGCGCGTTCACATAAAGAAGCAATTAAATGTTATTTTTTCCCTTTCCCTTTTTGCTGACCTTACTCAAAAAAACCTTTGAGAATGTGTTCATATGTATATGGAACGGAAGTTCATATCGGTTCTTAAGCGGTAAACACAATATAACCTGCTTTTTTACATCTACACTAAAAAGAGAAAATTTATATGTATGTGTGTGTATGTAGGATAATCTCAAACCCTTCAACCGCTTTTGGAAATTCTTCACCAATAAAAAGTTATAAAACACCTCCTAATTTATATTCACAAACTGCTAAAGGACTAAAATGGTTTACAAAAGCCTATGTAGAGCTGGCGCAACTGAGGCTTGCCAATCGGCAGGATGTGCAGAAGACTAGTTTTATAAACGTATCGCAATGCACCGTTACACCTTTTGTAGGGCGACAGTATCCCTATTACGGGCTTCAGTATCTAACAACCTCTCGAGGTGTGCATATCACAGTGAATGAATGGATAGAGATTAGATAGGGGATTGGCTGTTACTATGCGGGGAGTGGAAACGGCATGTAGTCTTCAATCGAGAGAGATAATCCGACTTTATCCGAGTAGTACCGAAGTTTTGCGCAGCTATCGTTGTCAAGCTTTCGTTGCGTTACCTCTACTAGAATACCAATACATTGGAGTTATAAAAGAATGTGCTTGCGGAGAACACTCTGAATTTCAATTGAGACTACCATGAAACAGAAAATAGTTGTTCCTCCATAGACAAAGCATGTAATATGAGTCAAGTGCCGCCTATATTTCATTGCAAACAATATGTTTATTGTCATGATTTAGCAATTAAGAAAATAAAATACGTTAAATGTGTGTCGTACGTTGTTTTATACCACTGTGACGCATGCTGCCGCTCAAAGGGAAGCTCAGTGTAGCTACCTCACAACACTGCTTATAAACTCGTGGCCGATCACAATGGAATGATCAGAACAAAGGTCCGGTTGCACGCAGTTCCAGAACACCTTCACGTGCTTGTTTACTAGAAGTTACGAGAAAAAGGTGTATTTGCAGAAAAATCGGTACGACTATGTAAGCGAGTCAGCCAGCAGTATTGAAGCCAGTGTTGAGAGAAGCCAGTTTTAGTGAGTGTATCGTCGGAGCTAGATGTCTGTGATACAGAGAGAGAGAGAGCAATAGTACTGCGAGCAGTATTTGTGTCAAGGTTATGACAGGACAGAACAGCTATGAGTTACAAGGTCATGATTGTAAATTGTGCTGCGGTAAAACCAAAAAAAAAAAAAATGTGTTTTGTGATTCAGCTTTAGAGAAGGGAAATAAATTGTGACTAAAAGTAGCCGGATTTGTCATTTGTCATAATATTTTGAATTGTACATTTTACAAATAAAATAGAATCATTTCGCTTGTGACTGAAACAGTATTCGAAAAACTATTGTTATTCCTTACGTAGCGAAATATAGAAGTTTCCATGATGCCTTTAGCACCAAGTACTGTTTTTCAGCGTGTTAACACTCCGATAGGCAGTGATTTCTAAACAAATCTTTACCGCACCGAATTTCAATGTGTCAACTTGCACTTACGTAAAAAAAAGGTTATTGGTGTATTTTAAACATACAATATCTGAATGCGCAAAATCAATTTTGCATAGTGTTACCGATATACTAGTCGAAATGCTGTTTTCCCTCTATCTTAGGTTCGTTATGAACAGACTTTGGTAAAAGCCTATTTTGTTCCTGATGGTGTACAGAAAATAAAAGTTGTGTATATACTCGTACTAATTATGGAAACATATGTTTGAAAATGGTGGTCCTATACATCCACATTTACCGAATTTCACATTAAAACCCATTTTTACCTAATTTTACATTTTCAGTTTCTTCATTTGGTAATATGGAATTGCTGTGTAAGCCTGTGTGTTGACAACAATCACAGTGAACAATGCATAATATGAAGGACATTAAGCGCATTGTTTCGAAACGGGGGAGGATGCAGTGAACATTACTTCCGCTAAAGAACTTCTGCAGGTTGTCCATGATATCGCATCATATTATGTATTTCTGGTCCCAAATAGACTCTTCAGGCAAGCTGGTCTACAGGCAACTGGGATTGATAGAAGAGGTGAGAAAAAAATCAACTTGGTTCGTAGTTATGTTGGCGAAAAAGTTTTTCAAAAACTCAAATCAGTGGTTCAAACAAACCTAGGTCTGAGTTGCCGACATCTTGTCTGGAAGCATCTGAACATGAATGTGTGTCTAATACCAACATTTAAATATGCTCCGGTGACACCAGTTACTGTGGAACACCTATAAGATTGTGTTATCTGACAAGCGATGCGGTTTCTCAATGGAAAACTTAGAAAAGGAGTTATTTGCTTACCGTGACATGTACAATCAAGACATTGTCAAATGTTTCGCCTCATCTGTAATGGGAAATAAAATAATGCCATTTTTGTTCACCTATTTTTTATCCTATTTTGATTTGTGATAGAAACTATTTTAGGTCCGAGGTATAGTTATGAATTATTAAAGTTCCACGAAGCCCAAGACTTGGCCTTTTTCTAATGCCTGATCTCGAATGACTTTTCATAATCTATTCATCTTCCCGTTGCTTGTTCTCGTTTCCGGGCAAATGTGCACAGAGTTTAACCTGTTTTCAATGAATAAACAAAGTTCGCCTTTGCGCGTTACTGGTTGCATATGAAGTAAGGAATTTCTCATATTGGAATGTAGCTGGTCACCAGTGCTGGGCAACTAAACCCCGTCTCCAGTAGGTCTGAGAGCCTCCATACCGGAAATGTGGCCATATCAAGATAATCTGTCACCAGCGTTTTGAACACGGTCCATTGACTGGCTTCCTCGCGGTCAACTGAGCGGCAATTAGTGATACGACAGGGTGAGCCTTAAGCTTGCTCACTACAACTTCCACTAAGGAATTGCACTTCAGCGATGCATGTTAATGGGCTAGGATTTTCCATAGTAACGTTTTACACATTAGATTATGAATTTTAATTACGGCGTAGCTACGCGGGCTAAAGGTTCAATTAGGATTATCTTAAACGCCATCTAAATTAATATTGTAAAAGGAGAGAAGTGTGTGTCTCTGTGTGTGTGTGTGTGTGTGTGTGTGTGTGTGTGTGTGTGTGTGTGTGTGTGTGTGTGTGTGTGCGCGCGCGCATTTGTAAATAACTAGAAAATTACTTCAATACCTGAATACGAACATACTAAAGTTATAAAAGAACATGCTTGCGAAGTCCTTGACTTTTAGTTGAGAATGCCAAGCAGTAGAACCGAGTGAAATGGCTCCACCATAGCGCATAGGACTTGCATTCGAGAGGTGCCGGTTCGATTCCTGGTGGCAGCCCACTTGACCAAGGGTTTTAGCGTGTTTTTCCCTGGTCGGCAAGGCAAATGCTGGGATGGTGTTCTCTACCACGACTCTCCTTTCTCCCATTTCTTCTTCCCCTTCCATGCCTCAGGACGACTCCGGGGCTGTGTGTCAATTGACGACGGAAGATGGCGCACAATCTTGTGAGTTGGAACATCTCGGCCCCGCCAGAGGATGGTCTTCCGAGCCTCTAACGTGGAGCCAAGCTTTCCCCAGTTCCCTCTGGAGGAAAGCCTCTGAGCCACCTTCCAGTGTGTTGGGCAGGTCACCTTTGAGCGTCCCTGAGCCGGGTGGTCAAGCCAGTAAGTGTTAGGAAATCCTGCTTGTTTCTGTCACCTGCGCTGGCTGCTCCTGCGGTTTCTTTATTTCATCTGTTCCTCTAGGGGGTTTATACACGAAAGTACCAATCGCACGGTCGAGGTGCTAGGTGCCCCGTGCGTATACCTAATCTCATCTTATCTCATGCATGGAGTAGAAAATAGTTGTTACTCCATATAGAGTAATAACAACAATATAATACTACTACTACTACTACTACTACTACTAATAATAATAATAATAATAACAATAATAATAATAACAACAATAATAATAATAACAACAACAACAATAACAACAATAACAATAATAATAACAACAATAACAATAATAACAACAATAACAACAACAATAACAATAACAACAATAATAATAATAATGATAATGATAATGATAATGATAATGATAATGATAATGATAACGATAACGATAACGATAACGATAACGATAACGATAACGATAACGATAACGATAATGATAATAATAATAATAATAATAATAATAATAATAATAATAATAATAATAATAATAATAATAATAATAATAATAATAATAATAATAATAATAATAATAATAATAATAATAATAATAATAATAATAATAATAATAATAATAATAATAATAATAATAATAATAATAATAATAATAATAATAATAATAATAATAATAATAATAATAATAATAATAATAATAATAATAATAATAATAATAATAATAATAATAATAATAATAATAATAATAATAAATCATCCCTATAAGGCAACAGCCTCTCCTAAGAGGAGGGTAGCTCTGTATGTTTTTACATTTGAGCCATGAATGTGGAATCTGTTGTCATTCTTGTTAGAGCGAAAGAAGTAGACGCGAACCGAAGAAAAAAGCAGAATTTCGAATCATTGCAACAGGTACGAACCATGGCCCTCTTTCGTCCGTATATATGAGAACGCGAAACTTATAATATTATTTATAGCTTAATTAACACAGTTTAAGTGTTCAACAAAGACATTTTTTCGTCTTTCGCCCCCCTCCTTCTACCCGGCGCAGATTGCCACCTACCTCCCCTCTTAGATCAGTCGCTGCATTGGGACGAGCATTATGATGCTTAAAGTTCAACATTAAAACGTAAATATAGCCCTGAAAACAAAATAATTTGTTCTTAAACACACCAATGGAAGCTCATAGCATCCAGCACACCAAAGTAGGTTCCTCTAGTCCTCTTTTACCAACAGAAGCAATGTTAATGTCTATGCCACATGACTTGCAATATGCAAACGTATGTCCTTTTTTACTTTTCAATAACCACCCTTTTAAACTACTGGATTGTTCCCATTCGGATTTGTAAGTTTGTGAGTATTAGCCTTTTTTTTCTGGTCCCTCATTCATGGTCACTAAGTACTTCACATAAATTTAGCACAACGAAAACCGTAGTGTGTGCACTGTGAAATGCTCGTTACTACGGCAATATTTATAATAAACTGAGGTGGGGTGAGAAGCTACGGAAGGGTTGAAGCTCTTAGTAGCGATAGCCACTCATTTGTAAATCATAGAAACGATAAGGTGATGGGCAGCCCCTTTCGTTTCTTGAGGCGTAGAGGCATTACGGGTAATCTTACCTTGTGTTTCTCATGAGAGGCTGAGAGAAAAGGACTTCACCGTAATAATGAACATGACTGCACTATTTATCAAGTAGGAAATTATAATATGCCTTTAAAAAGGATAAAATTATGTAGATTTTCCTGTATTTTTAAAAACGAAGAAGATTTTGCATTTTTGTAACATATACAGACAAGTCTCTTTTTCCTTGACACTCGGTCACGCTGATTGTCTTAGCAGATGTTCGTGGATTGCGGTTCATTGCCGTCCTGGTCCAAGTGCTGGCGTTCCTTTTCATTTCGTCCGTCCATCTCGTCCTCGGTCTTCCCGGCCTCCTCTTGCGTCCCACATCGTCGCTATGTTTATTCAGCGATTTACTCCACACAATATGCAAGACAAATTCCGGAGACATGTCATTCCAAACAATATCCTATATGTAGATCAGCAAGTCAAACCTTATCACTTTGGAAATGCTTACGTAATTAGCTGCTGCTTCCCCGCCTCCGGCCTTCAGTCGGAGGGTGCGTTAGCTAGTGCCTGTGACGTGTAAATATACAAGCAGACAGTCAGTATCCAGTGACGGAAACAAACAGGCGATTCCATGGCAGTTTCTAAGTCATACCTTGAACTTTCTGGGAATGTCCTCAGAAGACCTCTTCATTCTGGATGATTTTTGTATAAATGGTAAACAGTAAGAGACAGACAAGAGCTTACTAAATAAAAAAATCTGATGTGTTGCACTCACATGACTTTCTCTACTCTTGTACTAACCATTCTTACAAACTCTTATTCCTATATCTTCTTCGTGTTGAGATAAACATTTGTACAAATTATCTTATTGCTTATTTCCTTGAAGGTGCAAGGGGAATGTACAGTACGCCTTGTGCGATAGTCAAATGTTTTAAAGCTTTGAGATTCTGTTGTCTTTGCACACTTAACATGTAAAAAATGAACAGCGATGATCCATTTCACGAAAGTTCTAAGTTTTCCGACACTCACACACATAACAAGGAATATCTCCGAAATGGTTCCCCTACAAGAAAATTTATTGAGACATAAATTGTGTATTTTAGCAAGATCTATATTTTTTGTATAGTATGATTTGGTCTATCTCTAACGGTTTACCAGTTATGCAAAAGTCGTCCAGAGTACATATGACTACAGGGGCTATAGCCAGAAAATTCAAGATATACATTTCATTTGTCATAAAAATATCTCAAACATATGGCATTTTAATAAAAATCATTAGAGCCATTTTCAAGAAAATCAAAATTTTCGAAAAAATTTGCATGTAAAGGGTAGTTTAGGGTGGGGCTATTTTCTTCAAAATCTTCGTGTCGCATCCTTGAAATACATTAAACTTAAATACCAACTTTGGTTTTTAACCGACTTTTCGTTTTTGAGTTATGCTGTCCACAGACTGAGACTGACAGACACACGGACCTTTTTTTAAAAATGCTTTTTTTTTGGATTCAGGGGGCCTCAAAACATGTATTTCCGGTGAAATCTTGACATCGAATTTTGGGTGGAATACAATACTTCCCCTACTTACCAGTAGAGAAAGTAAAAAAAGAGAATATAATCTGTTTATAATGCTGCGACATGCATCCGCTACCAATGCCGAAGTATTTTAATGGCGACTATGAAGAAGGTTTTACTTAATTTCCTTTGTACTTATAATGTACTCACCTCCATTAGCTGGGCGTGCTAAATAATAATACTAATTATGTAAAGAAAAAATTGCTAACATGAACCGAAATTTTTTAATTATTAATTGAGAGAATTATTTTTCTTGATAGTCGCCGACTATGTGTTTTTTCCCAAAGAGGTTAACTTGGTGCTCATGGAGTGCGAATATTCATCGCTGTTCCGTTGTACCTATATTTTAGGGCTTCTGTATCGTGTAAAAATGTGCATTTTTTATGTTATTAAATAAATGCGGGACGAAAGAGAAGCTACAGAGGTTTAAAACGTCAACTATTGTAATTATCTAGTAACATGTTACCTGACCGTTATGGCCGACTAATGTTCACCGTCAAAGGGTAGTTATACATTATGCGGAATTTGGAAGACTGTCAGTTGGGAAGTCAGACGTCCCAACGATTTAAATCTCTTTACTATGTACTTCCAGTAAAGTACAGGAGGTACTGTATTCCTTCCAAAAATTCGATGTCGAGATTTCATTGGAAGTACATGTTTTCAAACTACCTAAATCCTACCCCAAAGTATTTTTACAAAAGATGCGCGCCCCTGTGCGTTTGTCCCTCTATGAATATTTTAATTCAAAAACGAAAAGGCGGTTGAAAACGAAACTTGGTATTTTAAGTTAAGCTTCTTCCAAGGAGCGAAAATTTCTCCAATCCAGGCTACTCTTTTCATGAAAACATTTTCGAACGTTTTGATTTTTCAGAAATGGCAGGAATAATTTAAATTAAAATATGATATGTTTAAAATATTTTATGATAAATGCAAAGTATATCTTGAATTTTCTGGGAATAGTCTCTAAAGTACTTTTCATTCTGCATAACTTTTACACAAGTGGTACACTGTAAAAGATAGATAAAATGTTATGATTGTGAGTAGCAACACTCAAAGTGGTGTCAAGTTCATTAAAACTTGCGCCGACATTAAAATACTGTGACGTTAGGCTCGGTGCACAACGGGGTACGAATTGTGCCGGGTTGCTTCGTGCCGCATGCCGTGCCGGCGAGCGGGCAAAGACGTTCAAGGCCGGGCGCCTCGCGGGACTGCTGTGCATACGAGACTGTTAACAATCGAGACGGCAGAAACAAAAGTGGTGTAGAGAACGTTCGCGAGTCGTTCCGGTGAATGTATGTGTAGAAACCGAGAAAGGCTCGTGTCGTCATCCCCAGTATATAAGGAAGCCAGAGTAAGTGAGTTTTAGAGTTGAGTTACGTACATGAGTCGGCCAGTGTGTCAGTGAGTGTGAGATAGGTGTGCGTGTGTGTCGTCGTTTGGTACGTCGTAAGAAGATTCAGCAAGCGTCGCGAGTGATTGTAACGTCGTAATTAGGGTATAAGAGACATATTAAGTGAACAAAGACATTGAAAGGACTGAACAAGGTTATGAGAAGAACAATTTATTGTGAGTTGTGATAACCCGAGAGACTGGAGACTGTGTTAACGACGAGAAGAAAACTGTATTTGTGGTAAAACTTTAGAGGACAATAAAGTCATAGAAACCAAGTGGATTTTGTCGTCTTTGTTACAATACTTAAATATATCATTGGTTTGTAACTGGACTGGAAGGAACGCTTTAAGATGCATGTTCATTCTATCCTCAGCTGGGGGTCTACCTACTGATTGTGAACTCACACAATACATTCTTATAAATTAAAAATTAGTGTACTACGATGAAGTACTATTTATGTAGTCATCGAAGGATGATGATATATATTTTTGGGGCTTTCAACTACTTTGTTATCAGCGCCCTTATAAGAATGGATCATGGCAAAAGCCACAGATAAAGTTCAATATAAAATAAACACCCTAGTACAAGGACAAATATAGGTAAATATGCCAAACTAATGAGGCAAAAGCCAGAACTAAGAAAAAATCATAAAAAGGTTCTAAAGATCTGAAATCCCGATATCTATACTTCGCAATTCCGCGTGTGACTAACTGACATTTACACTACATTTTCTTCTTAAAATGTCTGTCTAATGGTCAATATAGGTATAAACATGTTATTTTAACGACATATGATGACAGAGAATACATTGGCGGTTGTGATAGGGAATATAAAGACCTTAAAAAGTGAAATAATTATTTAATAATGAGCATTAAACTTTTCGTGGCTGACATTTTTGTCAACTGTAGGTCAGTCACGAATATAGTATAATATTATACTCATGTGTACCATTGACACAAACTTCAAAACTCTTTCGACCGCTTGTTTATCGTCCGCCAGGACCTCTGCAAGGCTGACCGGCAGTTGCAGAGAGTCCCGTGACAAAGTTTGTCACACAGCAGATACAGAGGAGCAGCGACCAATAGGCAACCGAGTCAAGACATTCTCTTCGCGACTAGAGACACGAGAAGAGGTTACCTGGTTTATCGGAATTTCCTACATTACTCTAAGCTTATTTCCGCGGAGAGCTGACCACTTTTCGTGCCAGCACAGCATCATTCTCCACACTTCAAGCCTGAAATCTTCAGAAGTAATACTACACGAGAGATGGTACTGCTGTGGTTGCCGCCTTTGCTGCCAAATCGGACATTTCATTGCCCGGTAAACCAACGTGACGAGGAATCCACGCAAGAATCGTGTGAAACATGGAGGACATTCTGGATACGCTGTACAATAGGATGGTAGTGGCAGAGCTCACGAAGATTCTGAATGCACTAAGGCAACCACTCAAAATTAAGCAATCGCCCAATTTGTAACGGCGCACATATAAAACGGCTTGGAATATGGCAAACCGAATGCGTGTGGATCGGTTCCATAAATCGAAGGTTCGTTATTATCAGTGTAAGACGGTTTTGATTTAGCTATTCAATGTGGGGAATGGAATATTGAGCACTGTTGTCACTTTAATCTACTGTATTTTTCTTGCACCTGCAACGAATGTGTAACTATGTAATCAAAGTTTACCCCGATTCACTGTGTGCAGTTTTCACAATCTAGGTGGACAAAAATCAATTTATGACTTCTTTAGAAGACAAATCTGAGTCACATAATTTGTTTAGGACTGCATTACGAATGTAGCAAGGTATGCAGTTTATCGTTGAGACAGAAATGAGTTATTAGAACAGGGTAAACATAGTGTTATCTCTTACCAGCCTCGTCCTTTATTGCAGTATAAGCAAAGTGCGCGTTCGCCGACCATCTAGGCGGCCCGGGTTCGATCCCAGGGACCCGCATGTGGTATTCGTGGTGGACGAAGCGGCGTCAGGGCGGGTTTTCTCCGGGTTCTCCGGTTTCCCCCGCCATCTCATTCCACCGGTGCTCCATCTTCATTCCATGTATCATCAGTGTCACCGCCTGCGGTGCCGTAGTAGTAAAAGCGGGCGTTAAACACTACAAATAAAAATTGCGCGTTGTATTAAGGCGACACTTAACGCGTGCAGGTTTTTGCTTTTTAGCATGGGAACTGTTCTATCAGGTATGTTCTATTCAATAACATACCCATTTATTGTTTCTTTCCATCGATTTCCGCTTGACAGTTGCTAAAATTATATGATGCATATAAATACATTTTGTATTTTTCAAAATGTAAGTAGAGTTTTCGTATAGAAGAACACACGGGGTCACCAAGATATTTTAACAATATTTTAAGTGATTATTTCTGCAATGAATCATTTGTTAGCTACACATACTGGCGTACTTATTCATGCCCACGCTAACTCGGCCACGAATTTTCAATGTCTGGTTGCATAACAGCAAAGAGGCTCATAATGAAGGAATGATTAATCATACTGGTGCTTTAGCCCTGGAAAATTGTCCACATGGCATCAAAATTGATATTAAAAGTACAATAAAATTAAAGACTTTTAGCCAAGTGTTCAATCGCCGTTGGTCAAAATGTGATAGACATTGCAGTAGATTCTTATAAAGAATATTGAGCTTACATTTCCTGAAGCAATATAAGTAGCACTTCAGCCGCTGGTAAAGGTCGACCAAGGAAGTCATTCACTGACAGTAATGCTAAAAGCAAAAAGAGGAACGTCCAGGAATTGTTGTGGAAGTCCCGAAGAGCGGTGTAGCACACTGCCTGGTAGTGGTACAAGTAATGATGGAAACACAGTACGGAAATTCTTCCCAAACGCCAATCACAGGAATAATTAATTCAGAAATTTGTTATTTTAGAAACAGTAGCAGGTGGTTATGAAATAAATTTACAAAGCTTTTCAATATACACATCTGATACCAAGAAACTGCACCCATGATGTAACGTGCCACCCACAGTACACACATATTCAGAGCACAGAATACTGCTTGCTTCCTATTGGACAGAGCGGACAGCCCCCCCCCCCCCCATTTCACAGTTCCTTAAGGATACCCATCTGTGAAATTTTGAAAATCTACAGTTATCATTGGATTGATTTGAAATTTTAACACAACAATCACTGTGTAGTAAGGAGTAACTGTGTTAAATTTCACACATTTAGTCATATTAGTTGCTGACATATTAATATGTTGTTATATATTTTTTAATATTTGTATAAATGGTTTCCCATGATGCAATTTTTATTTGAAAAACTTAATAATTTTCAGTTATGTCCTGTAATAGAATGTTAGCAAACTGATGAGATAATTTCTTAATCTTGTTATTAGTTTGGATAAAAATAAATTTTAAAGTTTAAAATCATTATTTTTTTTAATTTAAATTTCGAAATGTAAACTTTAATATTTAATTACTCAGCAGTTATTCACGTTATGGAAAAATTATCTCATCATTTCTTTTCAACGTTATTTCTAAGTAGGTACACCAAATTTCATGCATAAATACTGAAAATTGCATCGTGTGGAGCATTTTAAAGAGCCACCAGTGCTAAAAATAAAAACATGGAAAAACTAAATTTGAAGTCATAGCAAGGATAATGGAATTGTATGGATTTAAATGGACATGACCACTTACAAGCAATCAATTAGACGGCCATGTGACATAGATAAAAAGGCCGTAAGGCTATAAAAAGCATATCAAAATAAAGCAGACGATTTATACTATTTGATAAAACAAAAATCCATTTTTGGCAATTTTTGAAATGTTTAGCCTTTTTACACAGATGGGTGTCCTTAACTGTATCAACAATTCGAGTCACAAATTCGAACTCCCGTTCCAGCGACACAGGCGACAGTGATTAGCTATGTATATGTAATATTACTCTAAATATAGTGGGATTTAATACGAAAATTATCTGTTTGTAAGTATATCTTGCATGAGAAAATCAGGTTCGCAGGTATAAACAACACAGTCCTGTTTTTAGAAAATCTAGATAGTCGTAAGGAATAAATAATAAAATAAATGTTTCATACTAATTTAACTTCAAAAGCAATAAGGAATTATTTAAAACATAGAATAACTCAGAATCACGTTGTTCGTATTTTTATCCACCTAGAATGTACAAATTGCACATTGTGCGATTAACAAGAAGTAGATAGACGAATAAGAATACCTTGTAGAAGAGCGAGTAGAGAGAGTCATGTGAATGTAATACATCAGTAAGTTTTTACTCTCATTTTTATTTGACTTCTTGTGCTCTTGCGTTCACTTTTTATCTCTTGTGGTACTTTTTTTAACCTCGAAGCTAGGTGATCCTGCCTGACAAATGAGTGTCTGCTCTTTCTCCCCCCACCCCTTCTTTACACGCAGTTCCCAACAAGTGGTTCCTTCCAGTTCATCTCTTCTCCGTTCCATTGTCTCACCCTCGGATCCCCCAACACGCGTTTCATTAAATCACTGCGAATGCAAGGATTTACTCCCCAAAAACCTTCTACAAACAATTTGCGTAAACTTCGTGATATTTAGGCATTTTAAATTGTTCTTCAGATTACTGCCAGTTAAATTAATATATTTTCTATTCGTCTGTACTGTCTGCTCCTTTTATGATCACCTGTATTAAAATTTAGATCACTGTATTCCAAATAGGACTAAGTAATTCTGCTATTTGTTTGACATTTTTAAAATGTTTCCAACAAGGTTTTTTGAATATAGAGTGAGATCCAGTCTCATAATATTTTCGAAGTACCCCATGAAAACTGAAAAGCGACATTAACGAAGAGTCTTTGGTACCTATGTGCCGTGCTATTTTAATGATATTTGTAAACATATTACTAAAATAATCCGATGAGACATATTCTAATCACCGTCTCTTCCACTGACAAAGAGATATGGATATGCATATTATAGCATTCGTATAAAACTTATTGGCGATGCACTTTTGCTTAGGAACGATTGTAAACGAACAAAGGGGTCCCCGGTTACAGTAGCGGAAACAGCATTCAAATATTTAATTCCGGTAACCAGCTCTTGCGATTGAAATAATAGAAGTGAGATTAAAAAATGTTCAAGCATGTCCGTTGCATGGCGCACTCACTTAAGAAGGGTAGAAAACAGCAACATAGAATATCATATTTAGTCCAGAATAATATCCCCTTTTTAACGGAATTATAGCTGAAACATTGGGAGAGTCTTACAAACGAGTATTTTGCAAAATACAAATACAAAATGTATTATTGAAGTATGAATTTAATACCTATGGTTTATTAAACGCAATTGTGGTTACTCGCATGCTGCTTTGCTATTTCGCGCCCTTTCATTTGCAGCATTTCATAGCATTTCAACAGCACTCTCTTCTGTTTCACACACATCCACTGCAACATGGCGTCCTTTCTTAGGACCACAAAAATATCGACTTCCTTTTTTCGCTGCTTTAAGTTTATCTCTCTGACTTCTCCAATAACGAATCATGTTTGGTTGTACCAAATACTCACGACCCGCTGCTCGTACACCGCTTTTTTCAGCGAATTCCAGAACAATTAGTTTAAAGCCTATTGTGAAGGTTTTTCGTGGAGTCATATTACGCTAACACAGACAAATACAAGAGAAACTCACTCCAATAACCAAATCTTGTTTTGCAGGTAAGAAGAAAGCAGGTAGAAGGATTAAAGCTACTAATGAATGAAGGTCAATGTCTAATTTTCCGCTCCTTTCTTCGCAAACAAATGAAAACTACGATTTATCTTGGCCAACAATCTGTATGTACAGTAATAAAGAGTGTGAAGGTTTTTATTTTCCTAGAAATTACAGCCTGTCACAAATTATCGTTCGCATACACATATTTTCATCCGCAAAATTTGCCAGGTCTTACAATCGAAGGGGTTTTATTTTCGAGTAAATATGGTACTTATAAAAAGGTAAACTCCAGCAAAAGTGCTATTTGACACTAAACATAAGGTTTTACGAGATCTACAGTTTTCTAATGATTCAGAATTTAAAAAATTCAGTGTGGATGAAGACGTCAATTTTCTTTTTCTTTTTTTTTTTTTTTCTTTTCTTTTTTTTTTTTCCCCCTTTTTGAATTAACGTCCTCCAACATTGTGTCATATCGGACAAATGAATGAAATGAAATGGGTGAAATGATGCTCAAATGAGCCCGAGGTCAATGGAGCCTCTTGAACGTGAGGCAGACACGCTATCCATCACGCTACCGAGGCGGGTGATGAAGACGTCAAGACTCGTATGACACTCAAGGTATGCCTACGTTTTATTGGTCATGCACTTGTGATTTAAATTACAATTCTTAAATAACTTTTTCACCATTTAAGCACGTTTCAAAAAGACTTCAAAACAATTCAAGTAATTTTTTCTTCCGTACTTAATTCTGTCTGTACTCTTCTTTCACCACACGCAGTTCCATTTCTCAAACTAGCAATTGCTATTTCTACTGTCTCAATGCCAAATTGTGTATTGTATGTGTATTCTTTTCATTTCTTCTATTATATCAATCATTTTATTTCGTATCTCTCGAATATTCCACGTTCCAATAAGAGTGGCACGTTTCCGTAGCTTCTGTCGTCTTCGCTTACATTCGTCCGCATTTTTTCTTTAGGCTTTTTAGCATTGTTGTTTTTTATGATGCACAGGTAGCTGTGCTTGATGCATCAACCTGGAGGACCAGGTGATAGTTGATCTAGGCTATCTTCATCTACCCCTTATCAAACCAATGACAAGGCAGCAGTATCTGGATACTATCAGCCGAGCCAGCTGAACCCAGGCCTTTTAACAAGGTTATTACCCATCCTTCTTACCCTTTTTAAACCTGGCTTGGGACAGACTTAGGTAGATTCAGGAATGGGAGTACCAATTGGAGATGGATCAGCAGACACAATATATACACTGTTATTTGCGGACGACCAGGTAGTAATTGCGCAAGAGTGTGAACATATGGAGTTAATGCTTAGAAAGTTACTAGAAGAATATGATAAATGGGGGCTTAAATATACGAGAAAAATTGTTTTATATGAGACGTGGAAGATTTAATTCTGGAAGATCGGAAAGGTTGTATTAGAGGATGTGAAGAATGTATTTGGGGATAAAAATAGACAAAGAAGATAAACAGGAAAATTACATTAAGAACAGAATCAATAAAGGTAAAATATAACATCAATGCTGAATAGTATCCTGTAGAACAGACATACAAGTAGGAAGAATAAATTGCAAAATATATAAAACAACAGTGAAAACGACTTTCACATATGGAGCTGAAACATGGAAATTTAACACAACTTTAGCATAAAAACTTATATTGAAAATGAATTTCCTAGACGGTCAGCAAGATGTTAAACATTGGGAAAAATAAGAAATAATGTTATAAAAGACTCAATATTCGACTGTGTAATATATAAACAGCTGAGTTGGTACGGGCATGTTAGAAGAATTAATGAAGAGGATTACCGAGAAAGAATTTGGAATGGAGTCCACCTGGAAGAAGAAGAAAAGGAAGACTTCGAAACTCATGGATATGGGAAATAAGAACTGGAATGAGAGCAAGAGAACTGGAAGAAATAGAATGGATGGATAGGGATGAGTGCAGAACGAAGACTCTTTAGATACAGAAAGATGTGAAAACATTGAAACTCTGTATATAAATAAAAGTATTTTTTTTAAAGAAAATCAGAATAAACGAACAATTTTCCACATAAAGGAGCAGTTTGTACTTTTCTTGGAAAGTATCCCTGACTCACTCCTTCCTGTGTTACTTCACTTTATCTGTCTCATAAACAGTTAACTCTGACGATACTATCACTCGACACTCATTAACTGCTTTGCTATCTTCCTTTCGACGCGACCGTACACACGCAGTTGACATACAAACTAAAAACTGACTGCTACGACGACTCATGTCTGTAGTAGTACTGCTACTGTTGGTTGCCTCCCGTCCTTATATAGTGAGGATGACGTAACACGCACCTTTCTTGAACTTCACCTCTTCTTGAGCTTCTACAAATACGCCGGCGCCAGGCACTTCTCGAATAATCTAGAAAATCCTTTGTAGTGCAGCGCTCATTGTTAGGTGTTCATAAACAGTCTCGCGAGGCAGCCTGACCTTGAGCACCTTTGATGCGCGCCTCGACTGGTATTTGGTGAGGTAGCTTGACCTCGACCGTCCTTTGTTGTGCGTCGCGAGATCGGAGTCACAATGTTTAATTGCGAAACGCTACCAAAAGGTAATAAAGCTTCTTAACTCTGATTCAAAGAGACAAGTTCATTATAGATCTCACATCAATCCGTTACCACGACCCTTTGATGATCAAGTAGTCTCACAGCTAAAAGCACCACAGCTAGTTTGAGCCATTTCAAGAAATCTCTACGAGCTGCGTTTCTACAAGGGATCATATAAGAAGAAAGAGAAGAAAGATAATATTTTACTGATAAATAACATCAATATGTTCTAAACCCGCTACGTCACCCAGCGTTGACGCGCAGCATGTTGAAGCAACTATTTATTGTGCTTCACGTTGGTGTAACCTTTGAAGCAGGATTAGTAGATGCAACGATTGTGATGGCGAATTACATAGTATTTTGTCGGCAACACGTTGATAATACTGCTTGAAGCAACAATGCTTCACGCCAACTAATAATGCTTCAAAGTCCCTTTGATTCAGTCCTTTGCCGCCGATAAAGCTATGAGGTTTCTCTCCCCGGGTATGCGTGGGTTTTGTTTTTAAAGAATGACATCAATTCTGGCGATATCGCCTTTTAATAAAAGTTTCAATCTTTTCGCGGTTACCACTGACAACTTGTCGAGCAGTGTACGTCTAATACTAAATAATTACCAGCTAAGCAAAACTGTACACACCTAAAATATGTTTTACTATGATAACTTTGTATGTCCGTAGGTTTCCACGTACTTGGACGCTCCAAAAAGTTTACGTCTGTTCATTTGGACAGACAAGTGAAGAGCGACCGTTTGCTGACTGAGGTGATGCTACATTAAAAACAATTTAAAAAATGAAACTATTAAATTGGCAATGCTACCCCATTTTTGCGTTCGCTTTCTCCATGCATATTTTCTATTGAAAAACATTACTCTAATTATTATTAAATTCTTTTTAAATGATTAATTTTATGAATCTATAATTTCGGTATCAATGTTAACCATTAGAGTACCAAAACGATAAATGTATTTCTACAAATATTTATCCCAGTTAAGGCGAAGAAGATAGAAAATTAAGCTTTGATTTGAATGGTTCGTAAAAATACTATAAAAAGGTAGTGAGTAGAAAAAGTCATGTGTATGCAACGCATAGAATGTGCTAAGTATTCTGTATTCCAGGTAATTTCTTTCAGCACAAAAAATGTGAAACAGTCGATGAACTAATTCTATTTTTACTTTCTCTACTACGTTTAATAAAGTAGAGGAAATATTGTATTCCACCCAAAAATTCGATGTCGAAATTTCACAGGAAATATATGTTTTGAAGCCCCCTGAATAAAACAAAGCATTTTTAGAAAAAGGCCTGTGTGTGTGTGTGTGTGTGTGTGTGTGTGTGTGTGTGTGTGTGTGTGTGTGTGTGTGTGTCTGTCTGTCTGTCTGTCTGTCTCTGTGGACAACATAACTCAAAAACGAAAAGTTGGTTAAAAACTAAATTGGTATTTAAGCTTAATGTCTTTCAAGCATGCGACACGAAGATTTTGAAGAAAATTTCTCCGCCTTAAACTACCCTTTACATGGACAATTTTTCGAAAATTTTAATTTTCTTGAAAATGGCTCCAACGATTTTGATTAAAATGCCATATTTTGAGATATTTGTATGACAAATCAAATGTATATCTTGAATTTGCTGGATATAGCCCATGAAGTTCTATTTAATCTGGATGACTTTTGCATAACTGGTAAACCGTAAGAGTTAGACCAAAACTTACTATACAAAAAATGTAGATGTTGCTAAAACACAATTTATGTGAAAATAAATTTTTTGTAGAGTGAACGAACTATTTCGGAGATTTTGTTCGTTGTTTGTGTAAGTTTTGGAGAAATGGAACACCGCTATTCATTTTTTTATAAGTTAACCGTGCATTTGAAAGCTTTGAGCTTTGACTTTCGCACAAAGCCTACTGTATTCCCATATTCCCTTTCCACATGCAAGGAAATAAGCAATAAGATAATTTTTGCAAATGTTTATCTCAACTAACACTAAGAAGATAGAAGAATAAGAGAGTGTAGGAATGGTTAGTACAAGAGTAGAGAAAGTCATGTGAGTGGAACACATCAGATTTTTCATTGCGACATTAATCTCTTGATTTAGGCAATACTGTAAGAACATTATTATCAAGTATGCGTAAGCAAATATAGATCGATGATCCGCGTCCGAATGAGACAGTATAGTAAATGAATATCTAACTTTAAGGCTGGAGCATGACGTGTTGACTCCTGGCCAATCCCTCACTCGCTCAGTAAGACTGGAAGAAACGTTTGTACACAGTCCTTATCCTCATTCCGTGAACTAACACGGGAATCTCTCGAAATCCGCGAGTAATTGCCATGTCTTCCAGATGTTGATACGGCCCATTGTCCCCGAGCTGGATATCCTCGTTATTAAAAACTGTCGTCCGTACTGAGTAAATAGCAGACTTGGAGACAGATTTGTTGCGAGACAATCGCTTACACTATGCAACAGTGGCGTAAGAACATGTAGAAGTTAACAGGAATAACCTCGTGGAGTGTCATATGAGCTTGGAGGCGTGATGCATTTGGTTGCCATATTGACAATTGATAATTTTTAGAAAATCACACAAGGATTAGTTTTAAAAAATCGAATGTGTTGCACTCATATAACTTTCTCTGCTCTTGTACTAGCTATTCTTACAAATTCTTATTACTCTATCTTCATGTTAGTCGCGATAACATTTAAAGAAATTATCTTATTGCTAATTGCCTTATAGATGCAAGGAGAATACAGTAGGCTTTGAGCGATAGTCAAATCTTTTAAAGCTGGTCGCTATATGAAGGCTTTGGAATTCCGTACCATTTACACGGTGAAGAAATAAAAAAGTGAATAATGACCTTCCATTTCAGAATATTATAAATTTATAATTATTGCAAATCTCATATAAATAACAAGGAGTATCTCCGAAATGATTTACTCCACAAAAAATGTTCTAGGACATAAATTGTGTTAAACTGTATGTTTTAGTGAGATCTACCTTTTTTACAGATGGTAAGATTTGGTCTATCTCTTGCGGTTTACTAGTTATGCAAAAGTCTTCTAGAGTAGACAGGACAACATGGACTCTAACCTGAAGATTAAAAATATACATTTCATTTGCCATAAAACTATCTTAAACATATCGCATTTTAAACAAAATTGTTACAGCCATTTTTGAGAAAATAAAGTTTCGAAAAATTATTCATGTAAAGGATAGTTTAGGATATAGGAATTTTCATCAAAATTTTCGTGATACATCCTTGAAAAATATGAAACTTAAATACCAACTTTGGTTTTGAACTGACTTTTCGTTTTTGAGTTGAAACACACACACACAAACACACACACACACACACACACACACACACACACACACACACGTACACATACACACACACGAACCTTTTCCTAAAGCCTTTTTTTTTATTCAGGGGGCCTCAAAACATGTTTCCTGTGAAATTTCGACATCAAATTTTTGAGTGGAATGCAATATTTCCCCTACTTACTATGCCTAAGTAGTAGAGAAAGTATAAAGTTAAATGATTTTATTGCTTTTTCAAAATACTTTCGTTTATTGTTAATAGATTTTTGCAGTCGACGAAACCCGTCCTTAAGGGCAATGAGGCCACTTTTCCTGAGGTACTTCAGAAAACGGATTTTTATAATGATCCAGTGCTTCGCCTGATGACGAAAAAAGGATCCCGCGCATTTTATTTTCAATTTTTAGAGACATGGCAGGGAACTTTCTCTCTGTAAATCCTCGTCCTCCGGATCGGGAGATGTCTCCGATAAGGAATAAGAGCCGCCATCAGGAGTTTCATCTATAGCTATTAGGACCCTGCCCTCTGTTGTCTCCTCCGATCCGACCAGGCTTAGTATCCTTTCCCTCTGTGGGAGGTTCCACAGGTCGAGGTGCTAGGTCGCCCCTCCTGATTGGTCATAGTTATAGAGCAGCGATGTCCAACCTTGGCTCTTATTTTCGAATGAAAATCACCCTGTCGCTAAATCCTTTATTTTATGCGTGAATCATTCAGCCGTCACTCACCCAAGTAACCAAACATTAGAGACGTTTGCGATTAGTTTTTCTTCCACACATTAGCTGTGTGTAGCACAAGGTAGGAAAGGGTAGAATGAGACTTAAAAATTCAATGGTGACAGCATTTATTGTAAATTATGAAATAATGTTATCTATAACGTTCGTGCGTACCTGGGCTCCTCTGTGTTGTGATCATGTGACAAACTGACTCCCTCCTACTTGCTATAGTCCGAACTCCGCAACTTTTCGTTCTGTGTATGAAGGTTCGTTACCTAGAGATAACATACCTTAATGGTAACTTACGATATACATCACATTAATTGATTTTTTTTTTTCGTGGCTTCACCTTGTCACTTAGGCCAATGCTGGGATCTTAATTTCATGTCACGGGTTCCTTTCCATGATTTACCTTCATTCCATTTCCTTATCTTTCAGGTGTGCTTTCAGACACGTGGTGTATGACAGTGACGGACAGATAGCGCGGATGCTTGTACATTGTACCTGCTGCTCTCGGTCCTAGGTGGCATTGGGCGGTCGCTGTCCTCTCGTGGGTGGAGACAGCTTTGCGTCACCGGACCCACAGAATAGTGTCCACTCGGCTGGGCCTGAAGCCAGGATGAAGAGATCTCGGCACTTGCTAGGGACTTCAGCATCTCCCTGTGGTTCCCTCACTTGATGCCTTCCTCCTGGGGCTGTGTGCGAGGTGTCCCCCACCGTAAGTACCCATTTTATATAGTTTTTATTATATTAACGTTGTTAATAGTGAATAATACAACTTCACAATCCAGTTCCTCGCTTACAAATATGTTCCTTTCAATTGTTTTAATTTATATGTATGTTTGCACTCATTATCTTCTAATTTCTTTTAACCCCTACGGTTTACGTTGTTCATTTGTTCATGGAGTCATGTGAACCCACTTAAATGTTATTTACTTGTTAGGTATTTACTATTGTGTTATTGTCATAAATGACAGCATAGCTTTTATCTGGTCGTTCAAAATAAATATTTAAGAAAATGCTTCCGCTGGAATGCTGATGTCAAATTTTAGGATACAATGCCATGTTTCCTGTAGCCGCCACATTACAGCGGTTAAGAATTAAATTCTCTGAATCTCATCATCTTTTACTTTTTTAAGTTGAACGAAAATCAATTGCATAACTTTCATCTACAATTAAAATATCGTTATTCAAATGACAAAGCAATCAACAATGACCCACGAACTAAGAGAGCAAACCATTAATTCTGTTTCAAAGAAGTGTTTACTGGCGTGTTTGTGATTGCTTATTAGTTCCTCTAACAACCTAGGCGAGGCGCTGGGGTGGTCTTGCCACATAACTTGCTACGAGTTATGATGCCATAACAGCAATCTGAGATATACGGAGAAATGCACTAAGTGTCAGTGCATTCATGATGCGAACAGTGTTTTTTGAGTGCATTTCAGTGATTTTTGGCTCTGAATAGTGAACTTATGGGTGATTCTAGAACTGGTATTACACCAAGCGTACTTAATCAAGTTCATTCTGTGATAAGTTAGAGTTAATTAAGAAAAGGACACATTGCAAAAAGTTAAGGACGAAGAACAAAGTAAAGAACTTCCTGCATACATTTATGACTCTATGACAACTTGCGGAGGGGGACTTTGCAGTTCGCCTGAAAGGCTTAGATTCTAAGGGCAGCCGGAAGTTTGCCACGAGAATCCCTCGGGTTCGTACCCCCAAGGGGGCGCGGGACTCGGAAACTGGCTTCCCTCCCCCCTCGGGCTTGTACCATTCGCCTGGTGACCCGGTGAAACCTCCGAAAAAATCCACGAGTTAGGAAGGCTCGCGGGGATCGAACCTGTAACTTCTCGAATCCATCCCGCCCGGTGTGCATAAATTTAACTAAACTTTGTAGAAAAATAGTCTGCTTATGAACCTTTGTATAAAGCTCTTCTGGTGGCCATGCATGTTTCTAGGAAAGGTTAAATCTCCTCGGAACAGTGAAGATTAGGATAATTCGTTTTCACATTACAGCTTTTGCAAAATGTTTACAATACGCTATTTCCTTTTCGTCTTTTGTTACCAGTGGGGCTTCAAAGCATGCCTGGCAACTTGCACTAAACTTCGATATACATATATACTGTCGGAGTTCAATGCGGTGTTTAACTCGCTGGATGAAGAAAGTAAATATACGAAAAGTTTGCAAATACTGGTACAACTTGAATATCTGCTGGATGACTTCAGTTGTGAGAAACACTGCTTGTACTCACGTGACAAGTGACTGTCGACGTGACGCCGTATACTGGTGATCAATTGCTACAGCATGTCTACATGGGAACAAAAACCTTCCCATTGTTCGCTTTGGCAAACCTGATTTAAATGTTCACTAGCACTTCTAGTTGATTGTAATTCCACTATAGTGTTTATTAAAACAAGAAGATACGTGATGTTACCAGAAACAATTGGATAACGAACATCTAGAGGTGTAGTCGAGTCAGAATGCAGAAGAGGTACTATTACAAAACAATACAGAATACTTCAGTTCATTACAATTATGATATGTACAACCCGAATGATAGATAAAATGCTTTTTATTTGGTGGTATTAAATCAAAAGTTATGTAGATCTTCTGAGGTGTTTGGACCACTTTTTATTTTGCCTATTTTACCTTTTTAAAGCTACCTGTCTGTTTGAATTATAAATGCTAATTTTTGCATTTTTTCTATCATTTCTACAATTTGCCTATCATATTCAGGAAATTTGAGATTATAAACTCCATTTATAAATATTTTTACTATCTATCACGTATACAATGGATATAGATTAAACGCAAAAAGTGCATATTTAGGTTACCTCAATAAATGAATAAATAAATAAATAAATAAATAAATAAATGAATGAATGAATGAATGAATGAATGAATGAATGAATGAATGAATGAATGAATGAATGAATGAATAAATAAATAAATAAATAAATAAATAAATAAATGAGTGACTGAGTGAGTGACTGAGTGAGTGAATGAGTGAATGAATGAGTCAGTCAGGTCAGTCAGGTCAGGTCAGGTCTGGTCAGGTCAGGTCAGGTCAGGTCAGGTCAGGTCAGGTCTGGTCAGGTCAGGTCAGGTCAGGTCAGGTCAGTCAGTCAGTCAGGTCAGGTCAGGTCTGGTCAGGTCTGGTCAGGTCAGGTCAGGTCAGGTCTGGTCAGGTCAGTCAGGTCAGTCAGTCAGGTCAGGTCAGGTCTGGTCAGGTCAGTCAGTCAGGTCAGGTCAGGTCTGGTCAGGTCAGGTCAGGTCAGGTCAGGTCAGGTCAGGTCAGTCAGTCAGTCAGTCAATAAATACATAAATACACACATACACACAAACAAACAAACAAACAAATATGTAAATAAATGAATATGAAACAGGAGCTAACGAAGAAAGAGCAAAGCTGTTACTATCACAAAAACTGACAGAGAGATAACACCATTGAAAATTAATTTATTGTAGACATTTCGTTACGTTTTTGTACATTTAGTTTTTTGTCAAATTATAATAAAAAATATTAGACTTTGTATAAATGTTTTGAATTTTCAGGAAATAGCCTTTGAAGTCCTTATTCTGATTAGCATTTGTATAATTAACAAGCTATAAAATATGTAACAGATTTTACTACACGTAAAACATAAAAAGTGAATCTCATTAAAGCACACAGTTTATGTAAAATCGAATTTTTTGTGGCGTTAACGATTTTCAACAGATTATTTATTATTGGTTTAAAGTTTCAAATGCTTTGTACTTTTCTCAACAGCACTTGCTATTCATTTCTTCATTTTCCTCTACTTTTAGTGTTTTTGCAAACAGAACAGAATTATCTGCGTTAACAAGAAGTAGATAGAGAAATAAACTTTTGTAAGAATAGTTTGTAGAAGAGGGAGAAGAGAAAGTGATATGAGTGCAGCATATAAGAGTTTTATTACTGTTTCATTTATACTTGTAGTCGTCTTTACCTACGTGGTTACACCATATGCAATATATTAAAATTTAACTACAGCTACAAACAAAATAAAAATAATGGATTTTAAACGGAAGAATCTGGTGGGATCTAAGATATTAATAAATGGAAACATTTTAGAATAGCAACGCCTAGGGTCAGGTGCCTGTTGGAGAGCACAGACGGAAGACCTGGAAGTGGGTGGTCATACAAGCACCATATATGAGAGTGAGAAAGAGGATGATATGAAATGCTGGCGAACTCGATGGTTGGAAAGGTGATGATGGAGCAGTTGGTGAATGAGTGGTAGGGGAAGCCGGATAACCCGGAGATAACCCGCGCAGACGCCGCTTCGTCCACCATGAATACCACATGCAGGTCCCTGGGATCGAACCCAGGCCACCTTGGTGAACGGTCTAATCACTCAGTCATAGCGCCGTCCTAACATCTAATCCTTGAAAAAAAATAAAAATAAAAATAATAATAACAATAACAATAACAACAACAATAATAATAATAATAATAATAATAATAATAATAATAATAATAATAATAATAATAATAATAATAAAAATAAAATAATAAAACAATAATAAAATAATAAAATAATAATAAAATAATAATAAAATAATAATAATAAAATAATAATAATAACAATAATAACAATAATAATAATTATAATAATAATTATAATAACAATAATAACAATAACAATAATAACAATAACAATAATAACAATAACAATAATAACAATAACAATAATAACAATAACAATAATAACAATAACAATAATAACAATAATAACAATAACAATAATAACAATAACAATAATAACAATAACAATAACAATAATAACAATAACAATAACAATAACAATAACAATAATAACAATAACAATAATAACAATAACAATAACAATAACAATAATAATAATAATAATAATAATAATAATAATAATAATAATAATAATAATAATAATAATAATAATAATAATAATAATAATAATAATAATAATAATAATAATAATAATAATAATAATGTGTTTAACTATGTTCTACTCTCCGTTCACTTCGCATAGTAAGAGGATTGATTCTAATTGAAGAGAATCCCCTCAGCCAGGAGTCGAACTTGGGGACTCTGGCATGAGAGCACACAGAGTTAATCAATGGAACGTTACTCGTGCCTTTGTTCTTCTGCTTCTTCTCTTCCAATTTAGGCTCTTCGTACGAAGGACTAAGGCTGGTTCACAACCATCGGTAACGGAAACGATAACCAGAACGAGAAACTTGAAATACATAGTCAAAAGCAGTTATAGCGACATCGCTCTTAACTATGTATTGGCTATAACGGTGAAATCTAGAGGTCCCGTCTAAATCCCATAAAAATCCTATATTTAAAAAATCGCTTATTACGACGTCGCATGTAGCGACTTATCGTATACAACGACATATTTTTATTACCTTTTCGGAGAAATATATAGGATATAACGTCCAAGGTTCATTTTTGTTTGCCACATATTGCAATGTACATGTGGCGAATGACCTTGCTAGGATTACGCGAGTGACATCGTGCAAATTGACGGTGGGAGGTAACATATCTGTTACTTTCCTGGAATTATACAAGACACTCTTGATGATGCGAGCGGCATTGTACTTAAACACCCAGTTCTGTAATTTCCACTACTCGGAAATCGGAGGGATGCTAACCTGATACCCCAATGGTCTTGTAAGTGCAAAAGTGAGCCCGACCACAAAGCACTGCGCAACTTCCAGCAATTCGACGCGTCTAAAAATACCTCTGTTACAACTGGAACTATCGTTCTTGGCCCCTGGCCTTGACTGGAAGTCTTGTGGGGTGTAGGCGAACTCATAGCTTGTTTTCTGTTTCATCAATTCATATAGTAATTCTGCGAATGAAATCATGCACAGGGGAGGGGGAAGGTAGTGATGTTGCCTGCATCTGAGACAGTCCTTGGTGGTCCTTGCTAATTCACAGGTGCTTTTTTGTGCAGCGTGCAGTTACAGACATAGTAAGAGTTTTGCGATAAGAAGTGACTATACTGAATTTACGAGACACTGATCATGGCACAAATCAATTAGGGCCCAAAACATTACGCAGTCAGGGTAGCGAAATTGATTCAAATGTATGGGATAGATACATGAAGAAACAAGGTAAAAGCAAAGAACTGTTGACATCAGAAGAGTTTTTCAAAAAACTTCAAAAAGTTTAAAAAGTTCAAAAATGCGTATCAGATGCTACAGGTGCGTCAGAAAGAACAGTAAAAAGAATTGTTCAAGAACGCAAACAACGCGAAAATCAGAATACATCTTTTGGAGTTCTAGGCAGGGAAAGAGAGAGAGAGAGAGAGAAGAAAAAAGAAATCTGATTGCTCACTTCCTTGTAGGTACAAGGGGAATATGAGAATACAGTAAGCTTTGAGCGATAATCAAATCTTTTAAAACTTTGAAATTCCGTTCTCTTTGCACGGCTAACACATAAGAAATGAATAACGATGTTATACTTGACAGAAGTGTAAGTTCTCCAAAGTTCACACAAATAACAAGGCATATCTCCAAAATGGTTCAAAAAAGTTTATTTAGACATAAATTGTATATTTTAGCAAGCTCTACATTTTTCTATAGTAAGATTTTGCCTATCTCTTACGGTTTACAAGTTATACAAAATTAATCCAGTGTAAATACGACTACAGGGCTATAGTCAGAAAATTCAAGATATACATTTCATTTGTCATAAAAAATCTTAAACATATGGCATTTTAATCAAAATCGTCAGTCATTTTCAAGAAAATCAACATTTTTGAAACCTTTTCCATATAAAGAATAGGTTAGGTTGAAGGAATTTTCTTCAAAATCTTCGTGTCGCACCCTTGAAAGACATTATACTTAAATATCAACTTTGTTTTTAACCAACCTTTTGTTTGAGTAATGCTGTTCATAGACTGACAAATACCCAGACACACACGAAACTTTTTCTTAAAAGGTTTTTTTTTTTTTGGGGGGGGGGTTCAGGGGGCCTCAAAACATATTTCAGGTGAAATCTCTACATCGAATTTCTGGGTGGAATGCTATACTTCCACTCCTTTACTATACGTAGCAGAGAAAGCAAAAAAACGTTCCTAAACAAGTAACGGATCTTCTTGACTTCAATAAATGTGTCGTTAGAAAAACGATTCAAAATGTTTATGCTCAGGAAAAATGTGCTCCTACAATAGCTAAATTACTTAGAATTTCAAGAGAAGGCATTAAATTTCAGGGCAGGAAGTCATCCTTAAACAGAATAGTGAGAGAAGTGGGTTTTAAATGAAGAAAGATCAAATTTATAATTTCTGCAGTGATGCATGTATTAATTCGAACATATTTGCACAGCTAATTAAGCTAGGTACATTGTGTAAACATTTTTTCTGCATGGTCTGTACTATTTTACGTAGAAGAACGTTATCTGAGTAGCATATGAAGCTGACGCACTAATTTGCTTGCTTTCTTCTGTCACCTGGCTTGGTAAGCAAGCTCGCTTTCAAGCTTTACATTTACTTCCTCTAGGGGCCAGGAATGGTGAATTCAGCTGGACAGCTTATTCTCATTTTAAAAAAGCGAACACCCGGTTTACGTAGTAGAGAAAGTAAACATGATTTTTTTTTTGATTCAGGGGGCCTCAAAACATATATTTTCGGTGAAATCTCGATATAAAAATTTTGGGGTGGATACTTCCCCTACTTATACGTATATAGCAGAGAAAGTAAGAAGGGAAATGTCCAAGAAAAAACAATGTCTGAAAGGGGAATGTCGTACTGTGTGTTTGCTACACTGCATTAGCAACAGTGTTCCTTTGTTTTACTGCCAACATATCACAATGTCGGCGCCAGTGTATTATAATTTACCATTAGTGATGGGCAGAACCGAATATTTTCATGAATCGAACATTATGTACTGGAATACTCTTAAGAGTTGAAACTTTCATTCGAATACTATAATTACTCACTAATGCCGTTGCAGTATTCACTAATCGAAATCATTTTCATTCGAATGTAAGTTCTTATGTATCTTCAATCAAGTAACGTTCTTCAGTTGTCATCATGGAGAGCTCATGAGCAGCGATAACACTATCTACCTCTTTCAGATGTATTACCAATTTCATGGGTAAAGTTCAGTGATTTCAACACCTCAAGCAGTTCTCAGTTCAGTTATAAGAGAATATTAACTCACAAGAGGTCTGGAAAATGAATATATGCAGTAGAATTCCTCCTTGTTGCTCTTTCTTTTTGTACATCAGTTATCCAAAACATATTTTGATGAGAACGATGAAAAGCTGTCATGCTGTCATGTTGTTTTGCAATGGACTCGTCATATGTAGCTATATGCGGATAGTACGTTCGTAAACCTTTAGCGACGTTCATTCAGAAGTATTCTAAAGTCAGCTCTTGCAGGTGATTCAGGACCTCAGGGCATTAGAGTGAACGAAATGTGCTAATGAGGCCAAAGCCTGCAATATAAGGAGAACTGGAACAAAGCCTAACTTCAAGGTTCAAGCTGTGTCTCCTTGAACACAAGCAGACGTATTGCTCCAGTTTCCTTACAATTATATAACAATCTTTTTCCACTTCCAAAGTCTCTTCCTCATTTTGTCTTTCCTGTTATGTTTGGGCTGAACCCCAGAAGTCCATTTCCAGTACATTCAGCCTATTGGAATGTTTTTTATTTAAAGTCCATATTTCTGGTCCATAGAAACCTAGTCGCTGTAGTATAATTTTAAATACAGTCTTCTTTTTGGTGCAATTAATGAAGCTTCTAGTCCATAATGCTGACTCTAGCATTCCTATAACTACTTTCTTCCACCAAGCGGGATGGCTCAGGTGGTAACGTCTGTGGCCCGTATTAGGGAGGTCTGGGTTCGACTTCTGCGGCCGACCTTCCTCACCTTGGGTTTTTCCCGGGTCACAAACGCGAATGCTGGGAAGGATATTGGCCTTACATCCTCCATTTCATTTCCTTTCATTTCATTATCTCAATCAGGTCTTTCCAGGTTGTAAGAGTCATCGGGATCACCGGTGGGCTGCGTTATGGTGGTGCTTGCGCTCTGATAATACGGTGCTCGACTGAGGAGAAGCGCCGTGGTCGGCCGGCCGCCCTTCCAGGAGGACTGATTGATCAACCGGACCTGGCTGGTGGCGGGCTCTCTCTGGCGTCCTAGAACTCCGTCGGGCCGAAGAACTTGCCTGCACCTGTTAGGGAACCACTGTAATTGTGGTTCCGCCCGTGATGTATTCTAGCCGCCTGTAGGGTACTTTCATATCATCCTTTCTCTCGGAGTCTGATGAACAATAACCCATCGGGTGACGTGCTGGAATACCTGCCGTGACAGACAGACAGACAGACAGGCTACTCTTCCTAGTGCTAATTTTTATTGATATCCATCTTGGATGTACCGTCCTTTTTTAGGATTAAGCCTGAGTAGCGAAAACTACTAATATTTAATTTAATAAGTTTCACGTATTTTTTATAAATTATGCCACTTTTTAAATTTTAGCGTAATTTTACAGGTCACTTTTAGATCGTCAAAGTCCGAACTGTGGTCATGACTGTGCTAGTCCTACCATTTATCAGTACAAAGGTCCATTTTGCATTAATATGAATATGGGATATTGCTGTATGGCACGAAACAGTATTTCACTATTATTATTATTATTATTATTATTATTATTATTATTATTATTATTATTATTATTATTCTTATTATTCTTATTATTCTTATTATTCTTATTATTCTTATTATTCTTATTATTCTTATTATTCTTATTATTCTTATTATTCTTATTATTCTTATTATTCTTATTATTCTTATTATTCTTATTATTCTTATTATTCTTATTATTCTTATTATTATTATTATTATTATTATTATTATTATTATTATTATTATTATTATTATTATTATTATTATTATTATTATTATTATTATTATTATTATTATTATTATTATTATTATTATTATTATTATTATTGTTATTATTATTATTATTATTATTATGGTTGTTGTTTTTGTTGTTTTTATCATCATCATTATCAACATCTTTAGGTTCTTAGGTTTAATGACCTTAAACCGGTTAGGTCCTTTCGGAGGATAAATGAAATGGGCGAAATGATGCTCAAATGAGCCCGGGGTCCATAGAGCTTAAAGTTACCCGACGATAAGGGAAAAACCACATAAAAATGGTATCCAGGCAACTCACCAAGCGAGATTCTAACTCCAGACCACTTGAGTGTGAGGCAGACATATTACCCCACAACACATAAGTGGGCTTTCGGTTTGGATAAAACTCTTTTGCAAAGGTGGTAATAAGATAACAGAAAAGAGTTAAACAGATGTACTAAGGAGAGCGAAGAGAAGTAGAAGAAGAAAAGAACAAGAGATACCAAGTCCTCTATAAAACTTAAATGGCATGATATGACGTCTAAATAGCTGCTGCGCCATTCGGGTCCTTTTTATGTAAACAGTGGATTTTATTACCAATGTTATCGTTATCTCTAAACCAATTTAAAAGACCTACATATATAACGCGTTATTAGAACTTTGGGTGTAAACAATGAATACATAATTAGAATCGGCATGTCAGCGAAAGAATAATCCTATGTTCACTCCAATAATCCTATGCGCGTGTATCGAGACTATACCACATGATAAATAATAAAAATCGCTGTCGCGAAACATTTTTGTGGTCGCTTCCTGCTATTCAAGAATACAGAAAAGTGGCATCGTCATGACAACAGTAGGCGACGCGCTGACGTCACTTCCTGTGCAGTGGAGAGAACGCGTGTCCTTTGCTTGTTTATTCACCTCCACGTCATATTTCTTTTCATTCTTATATTTCCATGCTCTCCTTTCAGTAACTAATGATTTATTTCGCCTCAAGGGTGCCTTTCAGTTATGATTTATTTTAAAGCAAGGTTCTGTGTGTCTATAGGAATAATAATATGTTAATTATTCTTTGTATTTATGTGTTAAATTCTCTCTGGTAACAAGGAGAGCAATTGATTTTGTTTATTGGATTGGAAGGAAAACAAGAGAAGTTAAGAAAGACAAAAATCTTACACAATATATTGATTCCAATTCTTTAATTTGCTGAAGAAAGTGATTGCACGAAAACTGGTAACCCCGACGTGATATGAACACGCAACCTTCTGATAATAAGCCTTAAACAAATCAATTTTAGAAAATATCTTCTTGTTGTAGAGGATGCACTGAAGTCTTCTATTCATGGTATAGGGTATCTGTCATTTAGTCTGCGAAAATCATCGCAAGGGCGGGGTGAACCATCTTTTTTATTTCAAAATGAAGTGGACACGCATATTTTGATAGTCTAATTATTCCATGATTAAGTACAAATTGGGATTCTTCTTATGCCAATTGATACTAGAAGAATCTTCTTGTTCTTCTTTACCTGATTATCCTCCCCTTATGTAGGGGAGTCTAGCCAGTGCTTAGGGTCAGACGTCTGCCGGGGAGCAGAGGAACTTATGGACCGGACAGAGTGAAGACTTGGAAGCGGGAGGTCAGCCAAGCACCAGGTATGATAGTGAGGAACAGGATGATATGAAATGCAGGCGAAATCCATGATTGGAAAGGTGATAATGGAGCAATTGGTGGAATGAATGGCAGGGGAAACCGGAGAACACGGAGAAAATCCGCCTGCGCGGGTCCATGGGATTGAACCCGGGCTTCCTAGGTGGTAGGCGAACGCTCTAACCACTCGGCCACTGTGCCGTCAGTATTAGAACAACTCCGTTCGTTACTAAATGTTGACAGAAATATTGAGAGACGTTTGTTTAATTTGCAGAAAGAAGTTTCGACAGAAAAGAGATTCTCTTTTGAATCATGTTCTCAGTGTTATCAAACATTTATTTCAGAAAATGATAGATGAAAACTGCGAAGGGCAATTCTGTTTAAATTGCGTCATATTTTAACAAATTTTACAATATTCATTGGGTTACATACCCTAGTCTGATAGTCACGCTACGCCACTGATTGAAAAAACACAACAATTGGAGAGATCATGTAGAGAGAATGGAGGACTAACTTACAACTAAAGTGATTCTCAAGTACAAATCAAAAGGCACACGAGATGTGAACGGCCGAGGTAATATATACGAGTAGGTGTATTGTTTCATTAATTTTTTAGATTTTTCGACACAATATGCAATATGAGCTTCAAAGTGTCATTTTTGGAGATTTTCTCTTGATATTCACACGAAAGAATGTGAAACATCGGCAGAAGCTCTGATTCCCTAACCCCTTTCCTCCCCACCTGACAGTCTTCGACATTTCTCGAAATGGTATATAGGCTATACGTATTATTGTACTACTCTAATGGTTAACATGCGCTTTGCTTTTGATTATCAGAAGTCCCTCAGGAACACACACCGTATTCATTGTTTGCTCTCGGAAGTCGCTGATGTTTCATATAGCACCAATGAGCGTGTCACTTCAGCCAATGAATTAAAAGAAATCACAAATGACAGTTATTATTGTGCTACTCTAATGGTTAACATGCGGCGGATTAAAGAAGAATACTAACAGATTAAGAGAGTAAAGCAGGGGAGTTGTTGCAATGCTGTGTTTCAGTCCACAGGTTAGAACACGAGTCACCGTCCCACCGCAACCCACCACACACTGTCGCCTGATCTTCAACCCTGAAATGGACGGGAATATAAATGACGGGAATAGAAAATGATAGACGGTAAATTCGTGGTAGAAGGGCGAGGGCCCCTGCATTCGCCTAAGTGACATGGGAGAAACCACAATAAACAGCAAGTTAGGGTCCGCGACCTCGCCACAAATGTTTCCTCCTGAACCACCCCTCTCTTGTTGTCAAGCAGTAAGCAGGTATGCGTTTTTTCTCCTGGTCATGCAAAGGTCACGACATTTCAAGGGTTGACTATCTCTTTGGCATCTTCTTATGCCCATAATGCAAGTGTAAAAGTGTAACGAAAGTTTATCTCGGTTATCAAGAAGATAGAAGGTACAAGGTTTTCTAAGGCAAGCTTATAGAAAAGTTATTGGACAAAGTCATGTAATGTGACTTGTTGTGATATCAATGTAACTGAGGGGGACACCTCGCATATCGCGACCCGAGATGGATCTGTTGTGCGCTACCACCCCGCCGGAGGAAGAGATGCGACGAAGGGTGACCACAGGCCGAAAGAGAACGGGGACAGAGCCGAGTGGCAGAGACGTGTGGAGCCACCGTAGCTCCTTACCGTGACGATGAAGCGACCCTAGCCACCTGGCTACCGGTACGCAGCTGTTTTCAATCGGGGCAAGGGAAGAAGGTTTACAGAGCGCACGCAACCACACCATCTGTCCGCATCCGCGCTGACAACCAGGCCTGAGGGATGACAAGGGAAATGAACTGAGGGAGGGAAGGAAAGGAAACCGTGGATTAGAAACCGTCCCAGCTTTGGCCAAGAGGCAAAGAAAAACCATGGAAAAAAGGTCTCTAGTTAAAGTGGTCGGCTGCGGGGATCGAACGAACGATCTTCCGAATGCGAGTTTCACACGTTATCACGGCACAACCCGCTCGGTTAAGTCGTGTGAATTCAATACATAATAACGGGCCCTCAGTAACTTCCTCACCGTGCCAGTGTCTATCTCTCGAGGTAAACGTTGATATTCTTGTTTATTTACATTACCTTTCATGAATTACTTACGTGAATCTATAAGTTTTTTTTATTCGCGGAACGTTATATAATCGTACGTTCGTGGCATCCACTGCTGCCACCGGAATTCCCGTCTCTAGGGGATTCTTGGTTACACGAGAGCTGCGGAGCGACTTCTCGATAACCCTTATTTTTCTATGCGTTAAGCTAAGGCATTTTCTGTTAGGGGGGGGGGGGGAGGGAGAGAGAGCAGTATATGCAGAGAGATCGCAGTGAAAGTAAAGTCGTACATTTTTGGAACGCGGCAATATGGAAGAGCATGATTATGATCCAAATGAGAGGAAAACTCGAAAGAGGTCAACTGTGAACAGTGAAGGCAACTAGGAATCTGATAAATGATGTGGTGAGGGGTCGGACGTATTCATTCAACTACGAAAGTATAAACGGATGGGGAGTCATTTACGATCCTATTGATTTTCTGTATTGGCACAGTTGTTCATTCAACAGTCTGACGAGATTTCGTTTTAGGAGAGGTTCTCGAAACAGGGGTTGCCATATTTGAATACATTTAATAACTATTTTTGAAGCAACATTTTTATATATACAGAATGGAAGTGAAGTGATCCGTCAGACTTTAACAGCGAATTTCTCATGTTGCGAATAACAAGAAAGTCTCATAGCAAAATGTTGAAAAGTGTATAGTTTTCTAGAAAAAAATAATTTATCATCGCCTGGCTGAATTATTATTGATTGAAGGTTCTTGATTTATGGCTATATTCATAGAAAATTGAATAAACGACAATTTTTTCCTTTGGCGTATTTCAATATATTCGGCGGTTTTTGTGTAAATTAAATTTAAAAGAACCCACAATTTGTTTCCCTTTGTTGCACATCAGCCACATTCATTGACGCTACGCTCCTGCATATAGTCATTGTTAGAGCTTGTGCAATAGGCGCTAAAATTGTCAAAAGTAAATAGATCTTTTCATTGCCATTTTTGAATGGCCGTTAATTGTTTTTACTGCGCATAGATATTTCAGATGTTCAGAAACGTAAGAAAGTGTTTAGGTTGGCGGAACCGCAAGAAGGAGGTGATACAAACAAAGCAATAATAGCACGACAATAAAGTAATAGTCTGACATGAGTGGAATAGTCTTACAAATTTGACTATCACGAGTGGCATTTACTAAGACTACGAATTAAAGGATGATATAGCCTATAAAATGTTATTTAAGTTTAACCACTTAAGAGAAAAATGTAATATTCTCATATTTATGCTCTAATCCTTTTTGAAGTTGGGAACGTCAAGAGTAGGAACATCTGCTCTCAATTTCTAATTTCGTTCAATACAAAACTTGTCAAACTGATTCCAAACTTATTTCCTGTTGTATTGTGTGTTCTAAAGTTTCCTTCTTATTTCACGTATTTCAGCATTATATAGTTCAGCGAAGCGAAAGTCAGCTACTTTTCACATTTGAATAGCGACTCTATTGCGCCAAATTACGTAAGCTGTTGCGCAGCTCTAGGACAGTACAGCTAGATTTTCTAACCTGATCAACAACACCAGAAAAGCACAGTAGGTGATAATGAAGTCTGGTAATGTTTTTGCAAATGAAGGCTGTCATTGACTGAAATTTGTAATTGTTATGCACATGATTGGTTGATTTCAATCAAAACACGTAAGACTGGAGTAGTCTAAAATATTTCCTCTTCCAGAGGGAATCTCCCGAGGTGCCTTGTACAGGTCACTTGCCCACTTGCTGTGTTATGGGGCCAGTCAACATTTATGTACAAGTAAATTTCCACAAACAAGGCTCGAACTCGCGGCCTTTAAGTTGCTGCTAAGATGGGTAAAGTTTGTTTTTCATTGCTACAATAACATACGACATAATGGTCGGCTAATTGTTGAGAAGAGGTAAGGTAGCATTATCGGATCACACGCTACCCCCTCGCCAGGACAGTGAAAGTAAGACTGTTAGGGTGAGCGGGAAAGAGATGGACGGCCAAGTGGTAAAAGGTCAAGCCTCTAAGAGGATTGGCGTGCTAATGGGCTTACTCAAAGGGTTTCACAACGGTCTGCCTTCTTTTCACGCGGCAAGGTTCGAGTCCTAGTAAACACGTCGCAACCTGCAACCTGTAGGCTAAACACCCATTACCTACGTGTTGGTAAACTGCTGTGCAAATAATTCACTGGAAACAAAAGCTTTCAGGAACATGAGTCATTATGTATTAGTTTCGAATTATAAGGGCCTTAAGGATGTGTATTTGACTAGACTTCAGAAGTTTAGCCATGAAAAAGGATGTTTTAGGTGCCAAAAAATGGGCCACAACATCGTTAAATTAGGCACTTATGCTATATTTACAACTCTTACAAGCATATCATTTTATTTTTAATTAACTGGAATACCCGGCGTTGCCCATGGTTTGACGATTTATCGTTACTTTCGGACTTGCTTGCACTTGCCCAATAGCCCTGTGTTTCTTTGGAGACATTTAAAAAAATCTGATGTGTTGCATTCACATGAGTTTCTCTACTCTTGTACTAACCATTCTCACAAACGTTTATTCCTATATCTTCTTCGTGCTACTTGAGATAAACATTTGCAGAAATTATCTTATTGCTATTTTCTTGTAGGTGCAAGAGGAATATGGGAATACAATAGACTTTGAGCGAGTCAAATCTTTTAAAGCTTTGAGATCCCGTTATCTTTGCACGGTTAACATATTAAAAAAATTAGCAACGATGTTGCATTTGACGAAAGTTTGTTTTCCGAAACTGAGACAAATAACAAGGAATATCTCCGAAATGGTTCACTCAACAAAAAAATTAATTAGACAAATTGTGTGCTTTAGCGACATCTACATTCTTTTGTATAGTAAGATTTTGTCTATCTCTTACGGTTTACGAGTTATTCAAAAGTCATCCAGAATAAACAGAACTACCAGACTATAGCCAGGAAATTCAAAATATACATTTCATTTGTCATAAAAATATCTTAAATTATTTTAAACAAAATCGTTAGAGCCATTATCAAGAAAATAAAAAAATTTGAAACATTTTGCATGTAAAGGGTAGTTTAGGGTGGAGGAATTTTCTTCAAAATCTTCATGTCGCATTCTTGAAAGACATTAAACTTAAATACCAACTTTTGTTTTTAATCGACCTTTTGTTTTTAAGTTATGCTGTCCACAGACTGACACAGACACACACACACACACACACACACACACACACACACACACACACACACACACACACACACACACACACACACAACCTTTTTCTAAAAATGCTTTTATTTGGATTCAGGAGCCTCAAAACATATTTGCGGTGAAATCTCGACATCGAATGTTTGGGTGGAATACAATACTTCCTCTACTTCACTATACGTAGTAGAGAAAGTAAAAATACTACTCTACACATTTAAACATGTACTTAAAACTCTTGGTATACTATAAGAAATAAAAAATAAACTAAACAAATAAAACACCACGAAGACACTATGCAAAAGCTCTGTTGAACAACCACAAATACCACACGAAGAAAAGCGAGAGGAGAAAACTATGTGAATGTAATATCTTGCATTTCTATTTCGATAATATACAAAAGTGTATGGATTGTTTGTAGAAGAGTGAGAAGAGAAATATATGTGAATATGTTACATAAAAGAAAAGTTAGTAGAAAATACCATGTGAAGGTAATAGGTTGAATTTATATTTCAAATTGTATGTAGAAGTAGAGGTAGAGAAAGAAATGTTATTTCGGAAAAGAAAAGTGAGTAAAGAAAACGGTATGAATGTAATGCGTTGATTTCTATTTAGTGACAGAAAATTGTATGAGTTGTTTTTGAAGAACAAGTAGAAAAGGACATGTGAATGTGTTATGTAAAAGAAAACCGAGTAGAGAAATCAATGTGAATGTAATGCGTTGCATTTGTGTTTCAATCATATAGAATAGGTATTATATGAATTGTATGTTGAGCGAGTAGAGAAGAGCATGTCTTATATAAGAGTAAACAAAACCGTGTGAATGTAATTCGATGCATTTCTATTTCAAACATATAGAAAATCATATGTATTGTGTGTAGAAGTGGAGGTGGAGAAAGAAATGTGGTTGTGTTTCGTAAAAGAAAAGCGAGTAGGGAAAACCATGTGAATGTAATACATTGCATAGTAATATGGATAGCATATAAAGCTTGAAAAAAGATTTAAATTTGTCAATCCTCATCGCATTCAGATAATTGGTATAGTAGTTAATAAGGGGCAGAATCCCTATACATATATAAGGAACAAGAATATTGCGTACATTTACCTACTGCAAATTTTTCGACAGCTAGATTGTTTTTCCTGCTAAAATAATTTTAAAGTTTCAAAAATGACCACATTTTGCAACTTTTTTTGCACTTACGTACAGAATTTTGCTACACATATCTACCTTGACAGTTTAGGTTTTGGCTAAACAACGAAAGGAAAACCTGGCGCACTACACCTTGTTTAACTCTACTGTGGCTAACGGGGCTAGGTAAATTGAGTCCATAATTATTGTTTACAATTCTCTAAGTGGTAAGTTGAGTCCCAATCTTTTTGATCCATGCGGCAAATTGAGTCCGCTATGGGTGACTATACCGATCGCAACGCAGCGCTATGGCGTCAGGCTCATGTCATGATGCACCAATGTAAAGTCAATAGACATACAGTAAGCATATATACCTTCTAGTGCTGTGAACAGATAGTGAATGGGCCAGTATCGAAGTGATGATTAGTGAGAAAAATAAAGAGTAGATGGTAAAGTTTACTAAGCACATACTGAGATTTGACTTTGTGAAAGGTGTTTCTTTTAAATTTTTACCTGTATGACAAAACTATTACAAGTTACTCGTACGAACGATTTTAACATGACAACATTTTTAACCGTACCTGCTTGATAAATGGTTGTGCAGTCCCAAGTCTGCAAAAAGTGGGAGAGGAAATTTTGTCATAATTACGGGTAGAGGGACTCAATTTCCCTACCCTGAAAGTTTAGGAGAGTCAATTTACCTACCCTGAAAGTTTGGGAGAGTCAATTTAACTCCCATGAATTTTTAAAACGGACTCAATTTACCTTGTAATATTCAAAACGCACTCAATTTACCATCCCCGGCGGCTAACACCCCCTAACAGGAAGGGATGGGGCGCTGGAACCAGAGGTTGCAGACAGACAAGCCCAAAGATGCGCCTCTCTACTGGACCTGCCTAGAGAGGGCAATAAACGATCCGTCAACCAAGAAGCCCTGTAGTATCCATGGGAAGTACTCCTTCCTTTGAGGAAGCATTCGCGCCATCTGTCTGGCACCGCCATAAGCTACGAAATCTAGAAACACACGCAATGATGGCAAGAAAAACTTGATAGATAAGAAGCCACCTCAGCATTCAATACTGACCAAGAAGAAGCAGAAACATCCAAGGTCAGAATGGGAGGCTTGCATGTTACCGCGGAGCCACTAGCTTGGTTACCTAGACAGTTAATTGACCAAACCAAAGACTTTTCAGCAGTCAATTTATCAAGAAGTTTTTGGAAAGCTAAAATCTGAATTCGTTTTAAAAGTGAGGATTAGAAAAGCAATTATTGGAACTATTCCCTTCTTAAATGCATCTAACTTCTAATGCCTTAAAATTTTGTAGTTAAAATTTCAACCGAAGCATGTTGAAATAAGGTGTTAATAATTCGCCAGTCAGGAAATAATTAAGGAAGCTTTCAAAAACTTATCTTCGACATTGTCTCTCTTAATATTGTTAGGCAATGCAGCTGAACGCAACATAGGGGAAAAGAAAGGTGTGGTCCTTGATCCTACTGTTATATGCTACTAGAAGAACAAATATAATCTAAAATATCTGATGTGTTGCACTCACATGACTTTCTCTACTCTTGTACTAACCATTCTTACAAACTCTTATACCTCTATCTTCTTCGTGTTAGTTGAGATAAACATTGTACAAATTATCTTATTGCTTATTTCCTTGTAGGTACAAGGGTCATATTAGAATACGGTAGGCTGTGAGCGATAGTCATATCTTTTAGCTTTGAGATCCCTTTCTTTTTGCACGCTTAACATATAAAAAAAAATAAACAACGATGTTCCATTTCACGAAAGTTTCAAGTTTTCCGAATCTGACACAAATAACAAGGAATATCTCCAAAATGGTTCACTCTACAAAGTGTTGTAGTTGAGAAATTCCCTACCGACCAGGTAAAAGCACGAAAGCCATTACTTCACAGTTGACGTTCGACGCGACTGGAATCCTGGAACTCCCAGATGCCAGTCACGTTACCGCGCAGCCAATTCTCTCAGTATGTTGTGCATTTTCTTTGTTCTTACTGCCCGTAGTAGCTCATTAGAAAGTTCTTGTTGGTTTTCTGAAAAACAGCTGGTGCTATGTGTTAATTTTTTAGTTTAGCCACGAGCTGGATCATCGTTGCTAAGCGAAAATCATGTGAAAGGCCGCATATTGGTCAAAAGCGGAACGATAAAAACTGATGCTTGCAATTTTTCGTAAAAATTTGCTAGCGAGATAATCTCAAGGCCAGCGGACCAAGAAACTGGACTTTGAGGGCAGAAAATACTTTCGAAAGGTTAACACGCGTTGTTTTCACTCGTAGACAAAAACAACTGACACTAAAAAGAGGAAGCAGAGAGAAAGAGTTTTCTAATGGAAACCGAAAGACAACACATTATTTACGCAACTAAAGAAGAAAGTGATCCAGCTGTTCTCAACCGAGCCTTAAACTAAGTTAGGATTAGTAAGAAAATAGTACTGTATTTAGTCCTAGTATGTTTAAAATATAGCAAGATAGAAGAGATAACCGAAAATCCGCTGTTTTGTTCCTATCTGAGAAATGGGTCCGAACACGTTTGACAATTAATTATTATTATTATTATTATTATTATTATTATTATTATTATTATTATTATTATTATTATTATTATTATTATTATTATTATTATTATTATTATTATTATTATTATTATAACCGGGCGCGATGGCTCAGGCGGTAACAACTGTGGCCCGCATTCGGGAGGTCGCGGGTTCGATCCTCGTGGCCGACCTTCCTGATCTATAGGATTTTTCTGAGGTTTCCCCGGGTCGCCAGGTGAACGCTGGGAAGGATTTCCATATCCCGAATTTCCTGTCCCTCTATAATCATTTCATTTCATGGTTCATCCCGTTCGGTTTCTCTCAGGTTTGGAAGCGTCTGCGAGCTTCGCGGCAGCAGCACGGCAGGGGGGACAAATGCACTCTCGAAATTTCGTCCCTCGGATTGGAAGGCGAGCCTACTGATTTCCGGGGTCCCTCGGAATGGTACAAGTCCAAGGGAGAGAGGGGAGCCGGTTTTCGAGTCCCGCGCCATCCTTTGGAAGTACGAACCCGAAGGGGTGGGAGAGGAACTGGGCTGAGCCAGCCTCTACCGGGGTGCTTCTAACTGGGAAAATGTAGGGAACCTGCCTTTTGCTCTGTCGTGGCAACATTCCAGCCACTCTTCGGATTCACTCGGGGGTGCCCGTCAGAGGCATAGGCACAAAAGATCACCTTTCGGTCGAGGTACCAAGCCTTGTGAAAAAATCCACGGTCAGTGGCTGACCAAATGACAATCGAAACCGGGTCATTGCGCATGCCAGGTTCACACGGAACCACGATAGCCCCATCTCGGTCAGTTTGCGTTAAGGGTACTTGGTGATGAATTAAAGAAGAAGAAGAAGAAGAAGAAGAAGAAGAAGAAGGAGGAGGAGGAGGAGGAGAAGAAGAAGAAGAAGAAGAAGAAGAAGAAGAAGAAGAAGAAGAAGAAGAACACTTCAGTAGAGTTTTTTGTAATAATATGTACCACGAGAGAGCGTTAGATGACCTTAATTTTGTGAGCGCGATGCGTGGGAAAAATTATCCCAAATATGAGAACCTTAATTGGTATTTGTTTAAAGTATTGCGTGAAATAATTAATAGCTTACGTTAGTAGACTATTCATTAAATGTACGTCGGCTTCATTTAAAATTACAGTTGTTAGAGGTACAATTTTCAAAAGTAAATGCAGGCGGCTGTTGTGATTGCTATTTTCACTGCGTACGTATACTTCAGATGTTCAGAAACGAGGTTGGCGGAACGGCAAGGAGGAGGTGATATAAGGAAAGCGATAACACCACGACCAAGAACTGATAATTTGGCACGAGTAAGCAGTAAAGCCACGAGTGATTGTCAATTTATCTAGACAATTTGGTCATCACGAGATGCATTTACTAAAACTATTTCACGGATTAAAGGATGGTGTAGCCCATAAAATTTTATTTAAATGTTGTATTGTAATTATTAACATCTTAAAAGAATTATGCAGCATGCATTTACACATAGGCGTCGATTGGTCCATTGATGCTCCAGTTTAGTTAAGATGTTGGTAATATCAGCAGTTGGAGTATCTGCTGTTAATTTATAGATAATTTCGCTCAATACAAAAATAAGGAAAACGATTCCAAACATATTTCCTGTTGTATTATGTGTTCTGAGCTTTCCCTCTTCGAATTGTTTCATCTATTTCAGCACTGAAGCGAGAGTCAGTCATATTTGACATTTGAATAGCGGCTCTATTGCGTCAAATTACGTCAGCTGTTGCGCATCTGCTAGCGCAGTGCAGCTAAATTCTCTTACCTGATCATAACATAAGAAAAGCAGCGGAGGTGATAATGAAATGGGATAATTTTTTCCGCGAGTGAAGGCTGTCATTGGTTGAAATTTGAAATTGTAATTCACATGATTGATTGATTTTATAAAAGTCACGTATGCGTGGAATAGCCATTGAAAAGGTCTTCAAAACTATTGAATCAGAATATTGCTTCATTTAACCGTCCTGGAGTAGCATCCCAAATAAGGCGTTTAAGCGGACATGAGGTTACGCTAATAGCATGTGAAATATTAAAGCTTTAATTTCTGAAAATTCCTTTTTTTTTTGTTTCACTTACCTATATGGTGTCTTTAACATTAAAGATCATATGGGCGGTTTTTTGTCTCTAGGAGAAATTCCTCAACAGCAATAATGTTCACTCGCTTAGCTGTGGTTTTAAACTTTGGCTTTCTATTCCTTTGGATTACACACACACACACACACATACACACACACACACACACACACACTCACTCACACTCACACACACACGCACGCACGCACAAGCACACACACAAATTCACACTTCCATTCATATTCTAGGAAGAATGGGCAATAATCGTAGCTAAAGAAAAATTACCTTCTAACTGGTAATCGAACCTGAACCCCTTGACAGCATGACTGAGCATGGGGCCAGCCTCTTGTTCTCTTACATTTTTGCCACTTTAAAATTTTGCAGATTTGTTCGCATTCTCTAGTATTTGTATGCATATTTTTTTTTAAGATTGATCGGTTCTACAGCGGCTTTTTTACTTTTTCTACTGCTAAGTAGAGGAAGTATTGTACTCCACCCAAAAATTCGATGTCGAGATTTCACCGGAAATATGTGGTTTGAGGCCCCCTGAATCCAAAAGAAAGCATCTTTAGAAAAAGGTCCGCGCGCACGTGTGTATCTGTCTGTCAGTCTGTGGACAGCATAACTCATAAACGAAAAGTTGTTTAAAAACCAAAGTTGGTATTTAAGTTTCATGTCTTTCAAGGATGCGACACGACGATTTTGAAGAAAATTCCCCCATCCTATACTGCCCTTTACGTGGAAATTTTTTCCAAAATTTTGATTTTCATGAAAATGGCTAATGATTTTGATAAAAATATGTTTCAGATATTTTTATGACAAATGAAATGTATACCTTGAATTTTCTGGCTATAGCCCATGTAGTCCTAACTACTCTGGATGACTTTTGCATAACTGGTAAACTGTAAGAGATAGACCAAATCTTACTATAAAAAAAATGTAGATCTTGCTAAAACAGACAATTTATGACTAAATATTTTGTTTTGTAGACTGAACGATTTCAGAGATATTCCTTGTTATTTGTGTGAGTTTTGGAGAGCTTACATTTGTGTCAAATGGATCATCGTTATTCATTTTTTTATGTTAACGTTACAAAGAGAACGGAATTTGAAAGTTTTAAAGATTTGACTATCGCTCAAAGTCTGCTGTATTCCCATATTCTCCTTCTATTTACAATAAGATAATTTCTGCAAATGTCTATCTCAACTAAGACGAAGAAAATAGGAATAAGTTTGTAAGAATGGTTAGTACAAGAGTAGAGAAAGTCATGTGAGTGCGACACATCAGGTTTTTGGATATGGAAGTATAGTTTTGGATGTAGGATTTTATTATTTTAACGCAGAAGAACTCAAGGTGTCTTCAAGCCCTGAAGAGATAAACTTAGCTGATAGTCAAGACGCCCACTTATACCTATAGACTGTTCTTACAAACGCTTATTCCTATACCTAATTAACGTTAATCGAGATATACGTTTACCTTTATCATCTAAAGACCATATCGATCGCTTTTTACCTTTGGAACAATTGCTCAATAGCAATGCTGTTCATTCGCTTGCAGTGGTGTTAATCTTTGGGTAGTTTTACTTTTGGTTATTATGTTAAATTCACATATACTTTCATACTTCCACACTCTAAAGAGGTTGGGGAATAATTCTAACTAAACAAAAATTTCCATCCCGCATAAGAAATTGAAGTCGGGACCTCCGTACAAGAAAGTTAGTATCAGTGGCGTAGCGTGATGTGTGAACTTGGGTATGCACTTTGAACTCGTGTTGTGGGCACGCTTAGGTGAAATTGCTAAATTCTACAATTATTGTTAGCGTATTTTGTTCAAATTCATATCAGACATAATACATGTAAGGAATAATGTACATACAAATTTTCATTGCAACATCTTTAACACGTTTAAATTTATTTTATTTGTTAATTTTTTTTAGCTATTTTCAGCGCCGTACCTGAAATGATCCACACGATGGAGATTTCAAAATTCTGATATTTTGAAATATTATTCTGTTAGTACTCTCAAAAGAATGTTTGGAACAGAAAATTTTGTAATGCCCCTTGGTTAATTCAATAACATTTATTAACTTTTAAAAAATATTTTTTCACAATTTTTCTAATTTTCATAGTAGTTATAATTCACCTACTGCTAAATATTAAAATTGCAGAGAAATCACTCCCATTATTTATTTCAGCATTCTCAATTTATTGACTACAAGCATTCGGATTCCATACTCGGAGCAGTAGGCTTCCAGGAAATGCAGCGTTCTCTCTACAACGTGTTTTCCTCGTAGTGAACCACACGGAAGCACATGAACAATGTACATACCCTGCCTTCGGTTTCCTGGCGTATTTCTCTCTTACACGTTCACACCAATTACTGCTCAAAATTCTGCTTGTTACACCTTGATAGGTGCAGAAGTTACAATATGAAGTTAACCTTCCTTGCCAAACAAAATATGTACTGAAAAACTTAGATGTAAACCTCATTAACATTAACAAGTGAGATGCACTTCTTTTGTCACATCCAGTGCGCGCGCACATCGTTTGAGGTGACGCCTAAAGCGAGCGGAACCACCAGCCGCTCTGTTTTAATGCTTGGCGTGATACGCTAACAATATTAGTTCACAGCAGATTGTTGTTCGAAACACACTCCTCAACAAGAATAATGCCAATTGGATTAATATATAGATAACAGGAAAAGCTAACTAAGGAAAACTGGCACGGTATGCAACACATCGCCCACATCCATTGACGCCACCCACTAGCATGCTAACCACCAGCGTAACAGAGGCATTTCATAAATATTTGCAGAAATTATCTTATTACTACTTTTCTTGTAGGTGGAAGAGGATATAGAAATACAAAATTCTTTAAGGAATAGTCAAATGTTTTAAATCCTGGTCGCCATATGATGCCCTTGAAATTCGGTTCTCTTTGCATGGCTAGGAGATTGAATAGCGACTTCCTATTTGAGAAAAGTGTAAAGTATTGGGAAATTGATAAATAGAAGGAATAGGTATCTTCGAAATGGTTGACTCCCCAAAAAGTATGCGATATGAATTGTCTGTTTTAACGATAGCTACGTTTTTATGTAATAAGATTATGTCTATTTCTTACGGTTTACCTACCAGTAGGTATTGCAAATGTCAACCTGAATAATGAGGACTCGAGGACATACCCAGAAAATTCAAAATAACTCTTCTTCTTCTCCTTCTTCTTCTTCTCCTCCTTCTTCTTCTTCTCCTCCTTCTTCTTCTTCTCCTCCTTCTTCTTCTTCTCCTCCTTCTTCTTCTCCTCCTTCTTCTTCTCCTCCTTCTTCTTCTTCTTCTCCTCCTTCTTCTTCTTCTCCTCCTTCTTCTTCTCCTCCTCCTTCTTCTTCTCCTCCTCCTTCTTCTCCTCCTCCTCCTTCTTCTCCTCCTTCTTCTTCTTCTCCTCCTTCTTCTTCTCCTCCTCCTTCTTCTTCTCCTCCTCCTTCTTCTTCTCCTCCTCCTTCTTCTTCTCCTCCTCCTTCTTCTTCTCCTCCTCCTTCTTCTTCTTCTCCTCCTTCTTCTTCTTCTCCTCCTTCTTCTTCTCCTCCTCCTTCTTCTTCTCCTCCTTCTTCTTCTTCTTCTCCTCCTTCTTCTTCTTCTCCTTCTTCTTCTTCTTCTCCTCCTTCTTCTTCTCCTCCTTCTTCTTCTCCTCCTTCTTCTTCTCCTCCTTCTTCTTCTCCTCCTTCTCCTCCTCCTTCTCCTCCTTCTCCTCCTCCTCCTTCTCCTCCTCCTCCTTCTCCTCCTCCTCCTTCTCCTCCTCCTCCTTCTCCTCCTTCTCCTCCTTCTTCTCCTCCTTCTTCTCCTCCTTCTTCTCCTCCTTCTTCTCCTCCTTCTTCTCCTCCTTCTCCTCCTTCTCCTCCTTCTTCTCCTCCTCCTTCTCCTCCTCCTTCTCCTCCTCCTTCTCCTCCTCCTTCTTCTCCTCCTTCTCCTCCTTCTTCTCCTTCTTCTCCTCCTTCTTCTCCTCCTTCTCCTCCTTCTCCTCCTTCTTCTTCTCCTTCTTCTTCTCCTTCTTCTTCTTCTTCTTCTTCTTCTTCTTCTTCTCCTCCTTCTTCTCCATCTCCATCTCCTTCTCCTACTCCTCCTTCTCCTCCTCCTTCTCCTTCTCCTCCTTCTTCTCCTCCTCCTCCTCCTTTCTCTTATGGATTAGACTTCAGATATTTGCGATTGCACAGCATTTCATTTGTCATGAAAATATCTTAAACATACCTATAGTATTTTAATAAAAATTGTTAAAGGAAGTGTTAATAAAATCAAAACTTTTGAAAAATGTTCCATATGAAGGATAGTTTGGAGTGGCGGATTTTCCTGAAAATCTTCGTGTCGCGTTCTTGCAAGATGCTGAACTTAAACAAAAAGTTTGTTATGCTGTTCACACGCGCGCACACACACACACACACACACACATACACACACACACACAGACACACACACACCCATACACACCTTTTTCTTAAAAATATTTTTTTTAAATTCAGAGGACCTCAAAACGTGTATGTCTAGTGAAATCTCGGTATCGAGATACAATATTAAAATGTGCATTGCAATATTTACAAAGACTTTCACAAAATAGTAATTTTTTCTGAACTTTCTCCTCCAGCTTGCGAACAGCTGTATTATCTCGCCACTGTCTGATAAACATACAATCCAACCTAAAAATAAAAGGTTTTGTTTCATCCATAGTGCCGTAATTTAATGTTTCGATATATATTTAGATATCTAGGGCATTCGTAGTCTTTGTTAACCTTCATGCTTTGAACCTTTCGTGCAGTGTCACTGTCGTTTGTGGCTTCGAGTTTCTGTGCAAGTCTTATTACAACACGTTTTCTTGATTGCTGACATTTGACCACGAAACGCCACAGTGACCAACACCAACAGTAAAACCAATCCGTATGCAAACAATTAACGCTTGTTATAACGGTGAAATATTTCTTGGAATACAGGGTAGGTATGACGATTAACTCTGTATTGGAATTTAGGGTTGGGATAAAATAATATTGCCATTTGTAACAGCAACGTTCCTAGAGTGAATTGTTTCCTTCGTTCTTTCTTACCTTTTCCCTCGTCCGTATCGGTTAAGCAGGGTTTTATGCATGTGACTTTCTTTTGAAATTAATGTATTTAACATTTTATAATTATTTCTAAAAAAAGTTTTAATGATATACTTTAGCTATGTAGAATTAGTTTCTGATTGTAACGAAATATGTTAAATAATATGCAAAATTTGAAAGTTTATTTTGGTACCTCTGTCAATGTGCCGTTAGTGTGGATCTGGCCACCCGATGTCTCCTCTCATCTCGTCCTTCCTCCCGGGGGTGCCTCTTGAGGACATAGTTACAATAATCCTGGCTTCAGTGCCGAACCCCTCCGTATCTCTCCTATTCATATTCCTCTTACATGAGATCGATTTTTTATTTTTTATAATCGTTTTCTGGGAATGTTTAGGAGATACACGTGACCATGAAAATTGCGTACTATAATTATTTTGAATCGATGTGTGATAAGGATTTAAATTAAATTGTTTTAAATTTGCAAAAAAAGGAAAAAACGGCAATTTCGGTGGTGCGTACCCAACCATTCTTCCTTCGCTTCCTCTTTCTCTGTCTTTCTCACTTCCCTTATCTTTCTGCCCCTCTCACTTTTCACTCTTGCAATTTCCAATTTAAAGTAAATAGTTTAACTAAAAACTAGTAAATTGGTGAAGTGCTGATGAACAGTTACTATTAACATATGATCTCAAACATTAAAAGCGGAGATAAATGCCTTGCGGGGAAGGTTGAACTTCGTAATGTTCTGTACATTTGCATGCAAAAATAGTTCAAGTTTATCAAACAAGCGCTCGAAATTCCCATGTGATCCTCAGCATTCCTTAAAATATTTGAACAAAAAAACAACATCAAATCTACCATTAAAGCTAAATAAAACTTAGTGAATTTCATGGATTTACATGACATTCTAATACGCAATTTAACGGAAGAGCCCCCTCACACATGTTGTCTTCCATGCTAACCTTTTCTCGAGGTCGCGGGTTCAAATCCGGCGGAGGACGATGTACATATATTTCGGGCGTAAAAATCCTTAGTATGGCTTCCTTCGGAAGGGAGTAAAGCCGGTGGTCCCTATCTAAGGTACATAAAAGAACCTCAAGCCTGATAGGAGCTCATGAGTTAATTTAAGCGGTCTTCAACACCCAATATAGGGTCACACCTTAGCCGAGTGGTTAGACCATTCGCTTCTCACCAAAGCGGCCCGGGTGCGATCCCAGGCAACCACATGTGGGATTTGTGGTGGAGGAAGCGGCGCTTGAACGGGTTTCCTCCGGGTTCTCCGGTTTCCCCCGCCAGCTTATTCTACCGGTGCTCCATCTTTATTCCATACATCATGCGTGTCACCGCCTGCGGTGCCGTATGTAGTAAAAGCGTATGTTAAACGCTACAAAAAAAAAATATATATATAGAGTGCGACGTGAGAGTCGTAGTAACTCAATTACATTTTTCTCTTCACATGTAGATAGGCTTACAAAATGAACACTTCAAATTAATTAACTAATGAAGCAATATTATATCAGTTATGTTAGTATTTTTCAAATGAAGTGTGCTAGATGATGTTTTTCCCCTACATGTCCAATACGCACAGAGTACAAGTCATGAAAGGTTGCGAACGCTCCTGAAATGCTAGGAATATTTATTTCTCTCTCTTTTATTTTCTCAAAACAATTCTTATGGTTTTCTTCTTCTTCTTCTTCTTCTTTGTATAGGTATCCTGTTCATTTTCCCTTCTATTCCTCGGATGTTGTCAATCCATCTCCTAGCGGATCTTCCTCTTGTATTTTTCCCATCTAAAGTTCTGCCTCCTTTGGCTCTATTTACTAGACGGTTGTTTCCCATCCTGTTAATGTCTTCTTTTCAATACTTCCATTGCTCATTAATAAATGTTCTTAGGTATATCCTGAATTTGGCAAGTTTATCTGATTTCTGTATTGTGTACTTTATCTGATAAAACTCTTCCTTGAATTGTTCTTAATATTTTCAATTCGCATGCACTTAATATTTGTTTTTATTTGATTGTATCTGTTCTAGTTTCTGCTGCTTAAGCTAAGATTGGTATAATCGGACTTTACTCTCTACTGCCATATACTTATTTCGCCAAATTATGTCTTTTATGCATTCAAATATCTACGCTACATTATCGACCTCGATTTAAATTTTTGGTACTTGTTATTTAAATACTTAAAAAATTAAATTCTGAAACCTGTTCAATAATTTCTGTTTCAATAAAGCCTCGGAACAGAGAAGGATTATGGTTTGATTAAGGACTATAATATGTTAAAGAAATTTACAGGACAAATAAAATGTAGTAGATGTACCTATCTTGAGTTTTTTTGGAAGTGAAGTCCTCTCGTTCGGAAGGAAGTTTTGTATAATCCTATAGGTATAACTTGTATCTACTCTATACGTTAAGCGAGACACAAAAACATCCCTTTTTGCAATACGTGATACGTAAGTTAATCATTGCGAACACATATTTGGTAGTGTAAGCTAAATTTACAATTCATTTATCCATTACCATGGCAACAAGGCTAAAATTCGTCTTTAATACTTACGGTAAGAGGAGGAAATGACGTAACTAATACCCACTTATGGTACCAGTAGGAAATGACGGCACTCCCAACAGCATACTAAAATCTGATGTGTTGCACTCACATGACTTTCTCTACTCTTGTACTAACCAGTCAAACTCTTATTCCTATATCTTCTTCATGCTAGTTGAGATAAACATTTGTACAAATTACCTTGTTTATTTCCTTGTAGGTGCAACGGGATTATTAGAATACAGTATCGCTTTCATCGATAGCCAAATGTTTTACAGCTTTGCGATCCCGTTCTCTTTGCACGCTTAACATTAAAAAAAAAAAAAAAAAAAAAAAAAAAAAAAAAAAAAAAAAAAAAGGATGTTCCACTTCACGAAGGTTTTCAGTTTTCCGAAACTGACACAAATATCTTACGGTTTACGAGTTATTCAAAAGTCATCCAGAGTAAACAGGACTACATAGGATATACCCAGAAAATTCAAAATATACATTTCATTTGTCATACAAATATCTTAAGCATATGGCATTTTAATCAAAATCGTTAGAGCCATTTTCAAGAAAATCAAAATTTTCGAAAAATCTTCCATGTAAAGGATAGTTTAGGGTTGGGCTATTTTCTTCAAAATGTTCGTGTCGCATCCTTGAATGACATTAAACCTAAATACCAACTTTGGTTTTTAACCAACTTTTCGTTTTTGAGTTATGCTGTCCATAGACACACAGACACAAACGCACCTTTTTCTAAAAATGCTTTTTTTTTTTTTTTTTTTTTTTTTTTTTTTTTTTTTTTTATTCAGGCGTCCTCAAAACATATTTTCGGTGAAATCTCGACATCGGATTTTTGCGTGGAATACAATACTTCCCCTACTTACCAGTACAGAAAGTAAAAATGTAATCAGGCTACTTCTGTACAGGTTTATCTTGATCAAAGTGAAGTAGATAAATACCTAAGCTTCATAAGAATAGATTGCATGTGCACTAATAAACGATAGAAGGCAGAGAAAGTCATGTGAATGTAACATATCCGATATTTCCACAGCAATCACATAGCGACCAACTTTGAAAAGATTTGACTATCACTTTAGCTTACTGAGAGATATTTATATCGAAATGTACGTATAAATGAAGGTTTATCTGTATTAGGTAGAAGAATAAGCCTTTGCATAAATAATGAAAGAGTGAGGAGAGAAGGTCACATTTGTTTATCGTCTTTAACATCTTAAGTAATATCGGCGTCTTTGCCTTGGAATTATTGCTCACGGCAATCTGGGAAGGGACTGTCGCCTTTAAGCATGCTTAAAACCAATCGGTCTGGGCCGGGTTTGAACCTGCGACCTTGCGACCAGTAGGCCAGCGCCTAACCAACTGAGCCACCTGGACCGACATGGTGGATAATGATGTTAACTTGTTTATTGTTTGTGTTAGGTAATCGTTAGGTTTTTTGGTATTGTCTTTAAGTTTACACACATCCAGACGCCCTGTCATATTTTCAGGCTCTAGGGATGATAGGGAATAATCCTGGGTGAAGAAAGGTTCTCAAAAACGGGACCTCTGGATTTAGAGTCTACTATGCTAACCAGTAGATCACAGAGGCAGTCACTTACGAATTTGTTTTCTATTAAAATTGCAGTGAATGCCAGAATTTTTATGTTGATTATTCCACATGATACCTGAGTTGGTTGAAATCAACCAATCATGTGGATAAGCATTTCAAATTTGAACCAATTACAGCGAAACATTTATTACATTTCATTATCACCTCCTCTGCTTTTCTTATGTTATGAGCAGGTTAGAGAATCTAGCTGCGCTGTGCTAACAGATGCGCAACAACTGACGTAATTTGACGCAATAGAGCCGCTATTGAAATGTCAAATATGGCTGACTCTCTCTCCGGCGAAGTAGCTAATGCTGAAATAGGTGAAATAATTCGAGGAGGGAAACCTCAGAACATTGAATATAACAGGAAATAATACAGACAAATTTTGTATTGAACGAAACTATAAATCAGCAGCAGATACTCCAACTACTAACATTACCATCTTAAAAAAATTGGAGCATCTATATAAGAATCTTGCAGGCCGTGCCAATGGACGCTGATCTGCTACATGTTTCTTTTAAGAATTTAGTAACTATAATTGAGGATTTAAATAACAGTTCATAGGCTATACCACTCTTTAATTCGTGAAATAGTCGCAGTAAATACAACTCGTGATGGTGAAATTCTCTATATAAATTCTCTGGTTACTTCGTGACTCGAGAACTTATCGATAATTTGACAATCACTCGTGGTATTACTTATGATAAGTTATGTCTGAGCTTAGAGATAAGATAGCGTAGAGTTACCAACTTCGTCATTTGGAATTCATGAATGGTGAAGGAGCTTGTTCCAATTATCAGGAATTACTTAGTAGCAAATAGTCTTGGTGTACGTTTTAAGCAACAGATAAGAGTGACTGAACGCCAGCAGTGTAAAACGAGTATAACTTAGTGCGACGTGAATGCTTAACGTTGAAAAAATTGCTCTTAAACACACTACTTAATGATGTTTAGAACTAACAAGGCGTATTTTTATAAATTTAGGTGCATTCCATTTAATTGGAAAGTACGTTGAGCTAATCACATATATAAGATTGCTCGGCTCGGTAGCGTGATCGTTAGCGTGTCTGCCTCACGCCCAAGAGGTCGCGAGTTCGGATCTCGCTTTAGGGTAAGTTATCCGGGTAAGGTTTTTTTTTTCTTTCTTTTTTTTTTTTTTTTCTTTTTTTTTCTCGAGGTTTTCCCTTATCCTGAGAAGGCGAATGCCGGGTAACTAAAGCTCCATGGACCTCGGGCTCATTTGAGCATCCTTTCACCCGTTTCATTCATTGACCGTCTGGTATAACATTACGTTAGAGGACGTTAATTAAAAAAAAATCTGATGTGTTGCACTCACATGACTTTCTCTGCTCTTGTACTAACCATTCTTACAAACTCTTATTCTTATATCTTCTTCGTGTTAGTTAAAATAAACATTTGTACAAATTATCTTATTGCTTATTTCCTTGTAGGTGCAAGGGGAATATTAGAATACAGTAGGCTTTGTGCGATAGTCAAATCTTTTAAAGCTTTGAGATTCCGTTCTCTTTGTACATGTAACATATAAAAAAATGAACAACGATGACCCATTTCACGAAAATTCCAAGTTATAGCCAGAAAATTCAAGATATACATTTCATTTGTCATAAAAATATCTCAAACATATGACATTTTAATCAAAATCGTTAGAGCCATTTTCAAGAAAATCAAAATTTTCGAAAAATTTTCCATGTAAAGGGTAGTTTAGGGTGGGGCTATTTTCTTCAAAATCTTCGTGTCACATCCTTGAACGACATTAAACTTAAATACCAACTTTGGTTTTTAACCGACTTTTCGTTTTTGAGCTATGCTGTCCACAGACTGACAGACTGACAGACTGACAGACACACAGACACACAGACACACACACGGACCTTTTTCTAAACATGCTTTTTTTTATTCAGGGGGCCTCAAAACATGTATTTCCGGTGAAATCTCGACTTCGAATTTTTGGGTGGAATACAATACGTCCCCTACTTACCAGTAGAGAAAGTAACAAGAATACAGGACATTCCTAGCAATATAAAGATGGTCACGACTAAGCGATTGAGAATACAGAAGGCACAGGAAAGCAAAAGACTGTGTGTTTATAACGGAACAACATTTGTATGCGATATCTATTTAATAGACATTTTATTGGAGGTGTCTTCGTATTCATCAGTTTCGTCCAAATATTGTCGGGAGTCTCTGTATTATGTGAATGACTGAAGCTTTTGTGTTATTAAAAAGACTATGGGATCAAAGAGAAGACACAACGGTTTAAAGTTTAATTTACTGTGATTATGAATTGACTCACTCGTTCAGCTAATTGTTACAGTTTAAATATGCTTACGTGTAAGCTAGGGAGCAGTTTTCTAGAATTAGTTGAGTTATTGTGAGAAGGTTGACCAAATATAAATACAATATCTGTAGATGTTTTATATCCGTTTTCCTGAATAGATATCACGAGATTTTCCGGCCGTTATTAGGTTATGAACAGGCTTTACAAAGTTAAAGAGGTAAACAATGGAATAGCCAATTAGAATGCAACAAAGGAGTAGCAGTTCAGAATTGCAAGTTCATTGTGTTTTGAAAATTAAAACTATTTGATTCCAATGATAGGCAAAACAAAAGAATTTCAAGTAAAACGCAAGAGAAATGCACATTTTGTGCTCCACTATTCAACAGTAAGAGGAACTGCGCGTATATTGAACAGAAAGCTTGCCTCCGGAAAGTTTAGTTGGAGGGCGTGACGATTTTGAAGGAAGAGGCGGAGGGCAGAGGGAGGAGAGACAGATATCAACAGTAACAGAAAGATCATCTGTTGCTAAGAACGGCGGTGAAGCATGATGGAATTTGAACTCTGGACTCTCTTTATAGAACCCTAAGCTCAGTTGGGAAGCGCAAATTAGTAGTAAAATTAACGTTTTCGTATTTCGAAAACGGTGAATTGTCACGGCGCAGAGCAGCGCAGCGGAGATGGCGAGGGTGGTTCACGCAGCAGCGTGGAGGGGAATGGATATGGGAGGAGCTTTGCTAGAGAGCGCCAATGAATGAGGAACTGGCCGCGTTTGCACCGCCCCCTCGCGACGCTCTTAAACCCGCAGAGCCGGCGCATCAAGATGCCGTAGTGAACTGCAAGCAGAAGCGATGTGACGTGCGCTGGAGTAACACTAGTGTTTATCATTTGTGTGTTGTTTTGTGTTTCTGCTATGGAGGCGGAGGATCACCAACTTGCCGATGACTACGTCCAGGAATTTGTCCTGGACCATCTGGAGGATGCCACACCAAGCGTAAAGCGAGAGTCAACTCCAACCGACGTTTCTTGCGCGACGACGGCGGCAGAGGCGAGTCCTCCAAGACCGCAACGTCTTCAGTCATTGCCGGTGCTACAGACCTTGCCGAGTTTGCATCATCACCACCACCATCACCACGGGCACCAGGTTGGGCCTCAATCTCCACAGGCCACGCACCATCTCCTCACGCCACCGGGTCAAAACGGTGACCCCGACCCCGGTGTGTATCCAATGCAACCCACGCAGACTCTTCAGCATCTACAACCTCATGGCGTGCTCATGAGGAGTAGCAGCAGTAATCTTGTCACCCTAGTACCTGCAAGTAACAACAGTCACCCGGGGACACCAGGAACTCCACCCGACACGCCTCCCGTATCCAGTTCACCGCCGCCACACCCCTATGCGACAGGTTTGGTGCAGTCTGCGTTACCCCCTCAGCAACCGCACCCTGAGCAGTTGTTGCAAACTTCACAGATGCCTCAGCCGATGAAAGGTTACCCGGACATGGAAATGATGTGGTCAATTACGTCTTTACGGTACCAGGAGCCTCTGGACCTTAGAGGGAATGCCGATCATCCCGGGGAGTGCTTTTTTTCCAACAATGGACAACAGCAAGCACTACATTCCTCGGTGATTGCTACAGGAGGCGTTGGCTGTCGGGGACCGGGAGTTGGTGGTGGCAAAATGCTACATCATCACCATCACCACCACCACGAATTCATGGCGGATGATGTTGGAGGACCGGTGAGCCCAAGGACGCCAGGCATGGGACGACCCTTGAGCTGTGGTAGTAGCAGTGTTATGTCTCCCATGAGCACTAGTGGGCATCATGGGTTGTCATTTGGCCCCGGTAGCGGTAACGGAGGCGGAGGCGGGGGTGGCGGCGATGATATTCTCAATGACGATGCGCTGATGTCCCTCTCGGTGCGGGAGCTCAACAAAAGGCTTCATGGTTACCCTCGAGAAGAAGTGGTGCGCCTCAAACAAAAGAGGAGGACTCTGAAGAACCGTGGCTACGCGCAAAACTGCCGGAGCAAGCGTCTTCAACAACGGCACGAACTTGAGGTGACCAACAGAACCCTTCAGGCAGAGTTACACCGTTTAAAGTTGCAGCTGACGCGTGTTGCCCAGGAACGCGACGACTACAAGCAACGTCTGGACCTGTTGCGGGCCGGTGGTGGCTCGGACGGCGTTCACAGTTCCGTTAGCAGTTCCGGGCATAGCAATCCCAGTTCTCCGGAGTTCTACCTGTGACCGCGGGTCCGACCACAGCACTCATGTTGGAGCTGAACCAGCTTCAATACTTCATCGATGATTCTTCTCCTTCCCAAGCGCGTGCTGGTGTGAAAAGTTTCCCGAAGTGCTCAATGTACTCCCTGACTGTCGAAGCTATTCATCACGAAACAGTCGCGTTGGGTGCCGTGTAGTGCTAAAGCCGAGTCTCGAACTCATGTGGAACACTGTGCAATCATGGACGCAAATCCGGCGAAAACTGGAACTGTAATCTGGATGGAGGAAGAACGCTGTGGCGGAATATAAATAGTTTACACGGCCAAGTGACGTGTCCAGATCGCCGCTACATCAAAAGTGCCTCAAGCGGGGATCGAAGCGAGGACTGAACCCAATCCCTAGAGCGTAAAGTGACTGACGATGGTGAGATTGACTTAGTGTATAAACAATGTCACTCAGATCTTTTACTATTAAAAGACAATTAACTTTTTACCGGCAAAGTAAATAATCGTAACTATAATATCGAGTAGGTACATTACAGTATACCAATAATTTTGTCCTTTTTATCTCAGAAGTCATTAGTTCAGAACCCTGTGTAACTTTTATTACTACTATTAGACGCATATTTCAGTTCATTTGTTATTTGCTCAGCTAGGTCGAAGTGCCGAATAACTGCATGCAATTTTGAAGTTGCTAGTCGTAAATATTACCATCAGGCAAAATGAACTGTGGCTGGAGCTATTGCACCGCCCCTACAAGATTGTAGTGAACTAGTGAACTGTGTGTCACAAGGGCGTAAACATTTCTCTCTCTTATCTATCCTTTCCTCTTGTTATTTTCTTCAGGGATGTTGAAGGGTTTCATTGTAGTTTATCGTTAAAGATATAGCAAGTTATTATTGTTTTTAAGGGTTTAACATTGTTATGTATACGATATGGGATTTTGTTTTGATATGACAGTTTTTCATTTTTTATTATTGTTGTCGAGAGGAGAGATGTATCTAATCATATTACATCCTTGTAACACTTATTTTGTTTTGACAGAAAACAATATTGTTTTGTGCATATCGCATGGTTACGTACAAAAGTCCTTTTCAGATATCGGTTGTTCCTCTCTACAAAGACTTGACCGATGTCCGATTCTCTATTCGGCAGTTTTAACGAAATAGTGAAGAACTATATTTGATGTTCTAATAATAAGTTTTTAATAAAACCAAAATTTTATTTATTCTAACTGTTGTTTCTCAATACTTGTTACCTAAAGTCAAGTGCTCCTACAAATATTACGATAAGTGATGTCACTGTTAGTAAAGTTTTAATAATACTTATAAAGGTGCTCTGTGGAATGACGTATTGGAGTAAAACCTTGGCAGCAGATGGGGTGCATGCGCAACCTGACCTAATCATTTAGGTACAAATAACGAACCACCTTCAACGTGGCAAATTCTCATAAGAGAGGAGATTTAGGGCACCATCTTAAGGAAGTTTATCAAACACTCCCACTTAAGATATGTTGCAACATGTGTAATATCCGCTTTGACGTCACTTCGACCCTGAAGATTGAGTGTTTTACGGCCATGGTGGGAGGTGTCCACCGTACTTCCACAACAATTGTGTAATCATCGTACCCCCTTGTTATGTGGAGAAATGTATCATTTTAGGAACAAACGAAATACAGATTAGCGAGACCTTCTAATGTCCTACAAGTAAGCATAGCATATTGAATTTAAAAAGCTAGCACCACCGGAGTTTTAGGGGGCACACATTAAAAGTCAAAACATTAAGATACCATGTCGAATTTGTAACTAATTTTCTCAATATTATGTAGGTATATACTTTTAAACAGTTTCCAGCACAGTTTCTGTAATGTTTAAAATTAGTGCATGAAACTTCACTTAGATTTGGTTTGGAGTTGGCATTGTGGGAAAAAAAAAAATAAAAAAAAAAAAAAATTTAAGAAAATTAAAAACATCGAGGGGAAAAAAATCCAACGTAAGTTTATTTTAACCTTCGATTTCGTTTTTATTTAATAAAATACTCTTTAAAGAAAACATTCAAACTCTTGTGAAGCTATTTGAAGTAAATATAATGGCGGAAATATCGAATATTTCCTAATTTCGGGAAGTGTTTTCTGTCATATTCAAGAACAGTTTAAAGTGCAAATTTCATTATTTTACTGAGATTAAACGGGTAAACTTGACTATACACTATTTGAAATCTTATGTACCGTTAATTTTGCTTGAAAGTATATTTGTTAATATGCCCTCTATAGTAGCATATATTATTTAGTTACTGAAGATAGCTTAAAAATACACAAGTAAATAAAACCAATCTTCCCAATGTATATTATTTAGGCAAGAATGATGCAACGGAAAATAATGTGAATACTTTTAGCAAATACTAATTTCGTACTTATCCAATTTAGCTAGGTTTTCGCACGTATTTGCTTAAATATTCTTATTTGGTCAGTGACTGATTTAAAAATGGTGTAAAACATTTGAGCATAGCTGAACGCTATGAGTAATATATAGTTAAGACATTAGATTAATATGAATGTTCAGACATTTATTTAGTATTTGCATTTGTGTCTTTGAACTGCGTGAGTATTTTGGAAATGTGTTATTTGCCAGTAAACAATGGTTATAATATATTTTAGGCCAAATGTAATTTTAAATCTCGAAAAATGAACCCGTTTATTCACACTAGTAATAAGGAATTTCTTTAATTTGGTCAGTTTTTCTCATTCAACTATACATTCAAAATTACTTTTAGTGTTTAGTAAACACGAATCTGTAAATGCTTCTCTGCAAAAATTGCATATGTAAACCCATATATACTCCTAGTTTAAACACCTCAGCACCAAAAGATAAAATGTAAAAAGGCTTTGTTACAATACTTGGAAACTGGCGCATCATATTCCTGCACTTTGTACCTGCGACCGCAAACAGTGCAAAGTGTACCTACACATCAACATGGTGTAATGCTGAGGAATTGCAGCTGGCAGGTGTTTCAATAATTTAGTATACCTACCTACGAAACAAAGCAACCAACCACCAGCCTTTGCAACTGGGAACGATTCAGTGGAAACTCCTAGCGCAATTACTGCCACTCCGCCATCAACGTGGAGAAATCATTGTATCACTATTTCATCGGTCTTTATCATTTGCATCACTTAGTTAAAGCTCATTTAATTACGGTATGCAGAATTTGATTCTTCTATCGTTAGTTATGACTTATTTGTTGGTTAGAGATACTTGGGATTATTTAATGCGAAACAGGATAGCGGGGCTGCAAATTTTTTAAGTGCAACTCTTCACTGATTTGTGTGTGTCCTTTTTTTTTCTTTTGGGGGGGGGGGGGTGAGTGAAGCATGGGCCTTTCTGACTGCGGATCAATATATTTCAAATCATTTAAAGCTATCAAAAATCAAATTTAATCAAGATAGTGTCCAAAAAGTTAAAGAACTAGTGAAAAATAAAACTACTTCGGTCGCTCTGAATCACGATACATACTCATTTTATTTTTCATGTGCTGCTACTATTGTTGTTTGTTATTATTATTATTATCAATATGATTATCATTATTATTATCATCAATATGATTATCATTATCATCAATATGATTATCATTATTATCAATATGATTATCATTATTAATTATTATTATTATTAATTATTATTATTATTATTATTATTATTATTATTATTATTATTATTATTATTACTATTATTATTATTATTATTATTATTATTATTATTATTATTATTATCTTACTATCATTATTAGCCATCCGAATCCTCAGACTTTCGATTTATACCAGTTCATAACGATTGATGCATATGTTAAAGTTAGAAACCAATAGGTATTTCTTTTTAAATATTCTTTTAATTCAGCTATAATAAAAAAATAAGTTAACCTCTAAAGCGAAATAAGTGTAAAATTATTGCATAGCTGTGTGATGTTAAGGATGGTAATGAGAAAAGGTTTAATTTGATTAATAATTATATGGTTTTCAACTCTATCGTAATCGATTAGTTTGAAAAAATTGAGTTACCATTTTAACAAAAGAACAAAAGTTACTTGTCAATTTTGAAGAGACCGAAAATAATTTTAGTGCGCTGGTTATAGATGATGGCTTATAGGCATTTGAATAATTTAATTTTTAATGTGGTACCGTAAACAATATTTTTAAAAGTGTTTGTGGTTAAGTAGGCACTGTATGATGTTTAGTTTTTATAGAATACCTAGAATTCTAAAACATTTCAATAGGCATGAAACAGCGAAAATACAAATATTCCTTTTTGTAAATAGTAATTGCCACTTTAAAAGAGATACCATATTTGCGGAAAAAGTATGTGAAAGCGACAGCGTTTATTGTCGATCATGATTTTATTTTCGGATTTACTTATAAATAAATAAAAAACAACTCAATATACGCCAATCAGAATATCACGCTCCTTTTGGTGGAACGCATGGGACTACTGAAATACGTAAACTCGGAATGGTTAATTTCACAAACGCTTTTTGTTCTACGGAAATGGTGTGTTTTAACAAGCTGCCTTTTAATGTGATGCTTTTAGTCTTGCAGTTTCCCTGTTACCAAAATTTAGTAAGAATTAACATTTCTGAGGAAAGAAATATGATGAATAATAAAGTAATAGGACAATTTTCTGATCTGTTCGCTTGCTTTCTTCAAAGAGTGCGTTATTGTGGTACAGGATACAGATTTAACCGAATTGTTTTTGTTTGTGACCACTATGTTGGTATTTCGCTGTATTGCGTGTAATTTAAACGAATGCAATTGTTATCCTATCTTAACATAATCGGCACAGTAACTTAAATAGAACCGATGATCTATTTAAACATTTAAATTAGCCTTAACAGAACTTTAAATTAAGGAGTGTTAATTTCTGTTCTATTTAACTCCTGGAGAATTATTTCAAATTAAAATATTGGATAAACATGAATAACAAAACCTTGAATGCTCATGTCCGTGTTCTAGCTTAAAAATAACATTATTCACTTTTCAAGCCTGTTCTAAATAATGCAGACTGAAAATTTTGCTTTTCAGCTACAAAATTTCTAAAATTGTTTCTAAGGTATTTTTTTTCGACAGAAATTTTACTTACCATTGCATGATGTTTTGTTGAATACAACATTATGAAAGTACAACACACAGTGATAGGTATGTACTAAGTCTTTTTTCTACAGTTAATTGCCACGAATGCGGTGACGCAGACTATGGATGACCACTGTGAAGTAGATGGAACTTTTAAACCTGCTTCTGGAGGAAAGTCAGCAGAAACTTTGCTCACTGTAGCTAACATGCTGAAAACGTAGCACATCTGAGCGTATCTCCATAAGATGTCTACGTCATCATTACCCATTAAAGTCATTCTCGAAACGTAAGCACAGCAATATGCAGGCGAAGGATCTTTTAAAGGCAGTTTCAATTTAGTAAAGTTGCGCAAAAAGTTGAAATGTAAAGCTCGCATATTGAACATGACCTAACCTGGAGGTTAGACGTGACAAAATGAAAGTTGCTTACCATGACTATTGACCGGCACTTATTCTAATGCGCGGCCATTGGCGATGTACTCCACATCGCACTGCAGCTTCTCTTATTAAACTATCGTTCATTTTAAAGTTTGATTTCACACTTAAAAACAATTATTTCGTTTGTACACACAGCACCTTTAAATTCTATCGTCGTATTGGGTGCTTTAGCTTGAGAAACAATTAATAATCCTTTAGAACTAGGGTTTAACGTCACATTTGATCAGTTTTCGCAGTGAAACGCCCTTGCATTCCCCATTCTTTGAAGGATAGGAAACGATTCTCATTAAAGAACTGTCCCGCCCCGGCCAGGGATCGAACTCAGGATTCCTTGGTTGAAAAATCAGAATGCTGACCAATCGATCAGAAGGTAGTCTGGGTTTAATAGCTTCTATTTTCCACTTGATTTTCTGAAGAGAGAATAACTGAAGGGAAAGCATCAAAATTGGCCTGCCTCTGTGATCGCGTGGTTAGCGTTGAGCTTCTCAACCTTAAGGTCAGGCGTTCGAATCCCAGGTGGGCTTCCGAGACTTGTCTCTAACCGGAAGTATGAATATCAGTGTTTGATAGTAAAAATTAATAAACCAACGTTAACAAAGCTACAGTTTAGTCAGGAAAAACATAAGTTGTCTCTCAAACCAAAGTCTCAGATATGAACACAGAAGTTAAAGGGGGCTAAACAATTGAAAACTGCATATAATTTCTTAGAGCAATGTGATTATTCCAGGCCTCAGTAGCAGAATAATTGATTCGATTTATTCATGTGTTAGTGAAGCTTAGTAAGACTGAAAATAATAAAATCTTACAGTTAACCATCTGTGAAATTTCTAAAATCAGTGATTTCAGTTCGATTCATTTGAAATTTTAATACAGTTAGGGTTCACACCAAATTTTATGCATATTTTAAGTTAGTTTCAGAGATTTTAATTTGTTTATTATTTCTTTTACTGTTTTGAACACTTGCTCCACACGATACAATTATTTTTTAAAATAATATTTTTATAATTAAAATCTTTAATAATATCTTATGAAGTCTAGAGGTGTTAATAATTTTTCATTTAGTTTGGGAGAAAATAAATATTAAGTATGAGAAAGAGGTGGAATCAAGACTGAAAAATTCAATGTCATAGCCGGGATTTGAACCACGAATCTTCCGCATTGAGCGGCTGCTTTAGCCACTAAGCTACCATGGCCAACTTGCCAGTACAACGTTAAATTCCCCAGTTGACTCATACTTTCCCGGTTACACCACAAGGGAATGTCACATCAGAGATAAATACCCCAAGAGCGACTTACAATTGTAAGTACTTTATGTCCCGGATTTAAGTAACCTTTACATGGTAATTATTATTTATTTATGCCAACAAGCTTCCTGCTGGTGCTTTTAAACACACAAGCCGTGTGTGGGCAATGTTTAAGAGGTGGAATCAGGACTGAAAAATTCATTGCCATAGCCGGGATTTGAACCACGGATCTTCCGCATCGAGCGGCTGCTTTAACCACTAATCTACCATGGCCAACTTGCCAGTACATTAAATTCCCCAGCTGACTCGTACCAGCAATAAACTTGTTGGCATAAATAAATTAATTATGAGACCAATTATTTTGCTTACAAATTTAACACGAAAATAATAATTCTGACAAAAATATCTACATCTTATCGCTTCTGTATCCTGTTACTTATAAGGAGGTAGGTATACAAAATTTCATTTAATACATGGTGGGGAGTAATTGGAAAGTAAGAACGTGTCGATAAATTGAAAACCCTAGAAAAGAAACTTCAAAACTTAAAACGATAAAATAACTGTTTCTGAGCTTGATGTCTAAAAGGAACTTTGTTCCTATAGAGATCCTTCCGTCTTTTTCTGCTCCTCTGCAGCTAGTGTGGTATTTCAAGATTCCTGAGGCCTCTGGAGTGGTTTGTTCCTTAATTTAAAGCTGGCAAAACATATCTTTTTACTACAATTTTATGGATAGCTAGGCTTAAGGCAGACATTTAAATCACTGTTTTATTATATCGTACAGCTATAAAAGCTACACAGAATCAAGCAGGTTTGTTGTGTTTAATAACATTAAAATCCACAGTTATGAATTGTGATTTTTTCGCAGATGGTATGTTTAAGTGCAGTAGGTTATGTTATGTTACGTTAAAGGTAAACAGCTTAATTATGTACCTACTACGTGTTAGTCACTTACGTCATCAGGTTAGTCGTAATTCCACCAGGGGTTGGCAAGCTTTTCATAACGGGGGCCACATTGAATCTCGGGCAAAGCAACTTGAGTGTATCATAGAAAAATTAATTCAAACAACGAGGCTGAAGCGGGTTTTATAAATTAATTTTATAAAATGTAGTAATGTTTTACTTCACCTTTTGTGCTAATGGTGGCCCGCGTTGTGGCGCAATTTATAGTAGCTTTCATGAATGCCTAGGCCTAGTCATCTAGCTGTATAACCCCTTCCTATTTAATCTCCAGATGATGGCAATAACGTATAGATGTGAAGTTTATATAAATTTCGTCTCCTGAATCACTCGTAACGAGTTTTATTTCTTCTTATACACACGCAAATATCAAGACACGATATCACAATTTTTCTTTATAATCTCTTTATCTGCCATTGTGTTATATAGATAATTAAATAGCTTGCTATACTTTCCACGAAATTATCCTTTATCATTTTTCAAATCGTTGCTATTTTTATATAAATAGATAATTGCAGAACTTTGGACAAAATTATCTTGTTTAATGCTTTTAAATCGTTGCTATTTATAACAAGTTACTGATTGCAGTATTTTCGACAAAAAAGGTTCATTAAACTCATAAATTGTTATTGTTTATGGAACATCTGAAGCACAACCTCTCAACGCCTCTGTTTTGCAATTCATTATGGGGCTTAGAAAAGAAGCTGCCTCAAGGCGCACAATACACATTAGTTTACAAATACAGAATTTTATTGAATTAAGATCAAATAATTAAGAAATAATCACTTTTTATTCACAATCTTATGACAATGTAACTCACTGGCAATATAGATACCAACGTCTGTTACATAAAATACTTTTACGTTAATAACGGCTCATATTCAATAAGAAGAATAAAACTTGACCTTTCTGTGCTATAATTGAATACATTTGTGGCTCTAATCAAAATCAAAACGGACTCCAAATGTTCATCACTGACAGCAGACCCGTATTTTGATTTGATATATTTCAGTTTTGAAAATGTATTTTCAAACGTACAATTTCTTTCTTTACTTAAAGCACATAGTACAGAAAGTAAAAATACTTAGGTGTGATGTGGTACGCAACAAACAGTCTATAGCTTGTACGTTCGGTGGGAAGAGGAAATAAACAGTTACGGAACAAGTGGGCGCAACTTCGGTAAAGGAAACATCCACAGTCCCGAGCTGCATTTGTTAGTGAGGCTGACGCCTGAAAATTTAACATACCAAATTCTGCTCAAACCGGAACCCCTATTCCACCGGAAACCTGCACAAACGGAAAACAAAAACCTTGGAAGTTAACTATTTCTTATTGAATAATACACTAAACTGCTTAACGCGGAAACGGAATACTTTTTTGGAACAGTTTGCTTCAATAACCGGCTACAACGGATTATGAACTAAATTTTTGAAGTGACAGACATCAACTTTTCCCGCCACTGAACTTGCACCGGTTTTAAGAACTGTTTATGTGAGATTTAATTAGGCAGAAGTTATGTGGGGACAGAAAAACTATCAACTTATATCAAATAGAAAATGGTCTGAACAGCATAACTCAAAGGAAAAGTCGGTTAAATTTTATACCTACTTGATATTTACATTTACTATTTTCAAAGGATGTGACACGAAAATTTTCAAGAACACAAGTTATCCTTTATATGGGTAAAGTTTCGAAAATTTTGATTTTCTCAAAACGGCTGTAACGATTTTTATTAAATTACCACATTTACCACATTTTTGTACTTTGTTTTATTAAAATGCAACCATTTGTAAGACAAAAATCACTCAAAATAGGAAAACCAAAAAAAGCAGATTTCACTGTATTGTGAACATGGCAGCTTTACATTCCTAGTATCGCCTTGCCTGTCAATTCCTGTACGGTCGCTAGCACTGATGACGTTATGCACTATGAACAAAACATTGGCGACCAGGGTTGCCAATTTGGTGCTTTTGCAACCAGATCTGGTGCTTTTTAAATGCACGTGGCGCCAGATTTATGTAATTAGCGCCGTGGCGAAAATCTGGTGTATTTTCTCACATAACGAGCGCTTAATCGGTACTTTTGAAAATAAAATATATTAAATAAATAATTATTGTAATTGTTACGGCAAGCAAAGGAAAACAATGGCTAAGCAGTTTTATAGAAACCCTTAATGGCCGTCCCCCATGAGTATTGGTTATAAACTTGTAAATAAAGGTTGTTTCACGGCTGGATGCTTCAGCAAAATAGCTGTAATAAAAGCAAAGCAGCGAAATAGGCTAAAAGAGAGAACCCTACATTCCAGTTAGGCAATAACGTTTAGATTTATAAATACAGGAAAATGCTCCTACGACTGCGACTTACCCAAGGACATAGGTGCAAACAATTCGGAGCTACAGTTCCCAGGAATCACCAATGTGAGCACAATGCTGTTTTTGTGGCAGATTCTGACGAAGAGGTTGACTTTTGAAGCGAGTACCGATAACTATAAGTATCTTAGATAATATTCGTTATGGTTCGTGCCATGTAACGTGGTACAATAACCTCCAGAACCATTTTAATTGTTTCAACGTTTTGGTTTCAAACTTCATGGCCTTTTTATATTACTAGATTTCTTACTTTGTCAAAACCCTTAATTTGGTGGGAGAGATATCTAATTTTTACTGTGCTTATTAGTTTTAGTGCTTTTGAAGACAGGATTCGGTGCATTTTCATTCCGGAGTTGGTAACTGGTGGATATATCTTATGTCTGGCCGAACAATAATAAAGCCATACATGTGCTCGAATTCGCGTACGTCCCGACTTGCAGCCTGGACTGACAAAATCTCGCCTGGCGAAATATAATTTATTTTAGGAACAGATTAAAAATATGTATAGCAGAATTTATGCTGAATTTATTTCGTTTCTAAATAGAGTATGTAATATTACAATTAATCGACAATTTAATCAATCGGGGGGGAAAAAAAGCATATACCTAGTGCGGGAAGTCTTAAGGGTGTATCATACTAAAATTGCTAATTTTAACAAATTTGTACCAATTTAGTTGACATTTGCATAATAGATTGAACATAATTGCAATATAATAATAATAATAATAATAATAATAATAATAATAATAATAATAATAATAATAATAATAATAATAATAATAATAATAATAATAATAATAATAATAATAATAATAAATGCATATAACTTCAAAAATTAAAATCGAGTCATATGCATTTGTTCCGTGAGATAAAATTTTGAAAACTAAGAGATATACTATTAACAAATCATTTGTCGTCTTTTGAGCACGACTGTTAAATTCTGAATAGTTAGTTTTTCTCAAATATAGTTCTTTACAGTCAACGTTGACATTGTGTAAAATTAACATTTTTTTAGCAGACATAAAGCAACACAAGCTTTTAAAATCTATGCGTCTGTACTTATTAAAGCCCTAAAGCTTGATACACCCACCTAAAGAATGTTTCATTTGAACTCTTCATTCACCTCCAAAGCGTACATAACGAAAGCTTCAAAGAAATTGAAGAAAATTGCATCCTGAGGAATATTTAAGTTTGTAAAAATGTAAGAAAACAAATTCATCAGAAAGTTAAATTTTAAAATAGTACGCGCTATTTATACCTGGTATACTACTACGCACGCTCTTTTAAACGTTGCGTTTGGACATCTTAAATGAATGACTACACAGTTTAAATCACCATGTGTCCTGCATTGTTGCTGATCGATTTTAAATAAAAAAAAGCAAACAAAAAAAAAAAAAAAAAAAGTGTCCTGATTCCATTGCGTTGAGCCATTTTTACTTTCTCTACTATGTATAGGTACTATATAGGCGAAGTATTGTATTGCATCCAAAAATTCGATATGGACGTTTCACCGGAAATATGCCTCGAGGCCCCATGAAACCCGCGCGCACGTTTGTGTGTGTGTGTGTGTGTGTGTGTGTGTGTGTGTGTGTGTGTGTGTGTGTGTGTGTTTCAGCCTGTGGACAAAACGGAAAAACAAAATAGGTGAAAAATCAAAGTTGGTATTTAAGTTTAATATTTTTGAAGGATACGAGACGAAGATTTTAAAGAAAATTCCTCCACTCTAAAGTATCCTTCCCATGTAAAATTCTTCAACAATTTTGATTTTCTTGAAAATAACTAACGATTTTGATTCAAATGCCATATGTTTAAGATACTGTTATGACAAATGAAATGCATTGGCTGGCCCCGTAGCGCAGTTGGTAGAGGACCTGCCTGCTGAGTAAGGGGTCTCGGGTTCGATTCCCGGCAGTGGGGTAGGAATTTTTCTCCAGCCAAGACAATTCCTCATCCTTCCCTGAGTCTCAGCGTGTGAATGTGTAAAGACCGAAAAACCCAGTGTTAAACGAGTAACATCATCTGCAAATAGGCAAGGCCGCCGATATGGCCTCTGCAGCTAAAGGTGGTAATAAATCGAACAACTTAAAAAAAAAACGAGATGCATATTTTGAATTTTCTGGCTATAGCCTATGTAGTTCTGTTTACTCTTCCTGACTTTACCATAACTGGTAAACCGCAAAAGATAGACCAAATCTTACTGTACAAAAAATGTAGATCTCATTAAAACACACAATTTATATCAAATGATGTTTTTTGTGAAGTGAACCATTTCGGAGATCTTCCTTGTTATTTGTCAGAATTTTGCGATACTTACAGACGTTCTCAAATGAGAGGTCATTATTCATGTTTTATCTCTTGGTCATACAAGGAGAAGGAATTTCAAAGTCATCATATAGCGTCAACTCTTAAAACATTCGTCCATGGCTTAAATCCTACTGTATTCCCCTTGCACCTACAAGAAAATTAGCAACAAGACGATTTGTACAAATGTTTATCTCGATTAAAATGAAATAGATGGAGGAATGCGTTTGTGAGAATTGTTTGTCCAAGATTGGAGAAGGTCATGTGGGTGCAACACATTAGATTTTTTTTTTCTATGAACATTTTTAAAAGGCGATGTTTTTTAGGAAAATTGTAATGCAAATTGAATAGCAAGTATTCTTTAGTCCCATTTCGACATAGTGTCAACTATAGTTTTTACAGTAAATACAGTAATGCCAGGCTTAGGTAAGTTTATAATAAAGCACAATTCGTACACCACTTTACCTGTGCAGATGAGGTTGGTCGGTTAAATTTTTACTGCGTACTCTCGTTTCAGGCGACTACAAGCGCAAGGTAACTGACACTGCTAAACATGATCCGCTTCTAAGAATTGTAGTTAGTAAATTGCTTAAGCTAAAAATCTGATGTGTTGCACTCACACCACTTTCTCTACTCTTATACGAAACATTCACACAAACTCTTATTCCTCTATCTTATTCGTGTTAGTTGAGATAAACATTTGCAGAAATTATCTTATTGCTTATTTCCTTGTAGGTACAAGGGAATATGAGAATACAGTAAGTTTTAAGCTATAGTCAAATCTAAAAGGTTTGAGATTTCGTTCTCTTTGTACGGTTAACATAAAAAATGAATTACGATGTTGCATTTCATCAAAGTTTTTAAAATATTTCCAAACTGACACAAATAACATGGAATATATCCGAAATGGTTCACTCTGCAAAATAAATTATTTGGACATAAATTGTATGTTTTAGCGAGATTACATTTTTTGTATAGTAAGGCTTGGTCTATCTCTTACGGTTTACCAGTTATTCAAAAGGCATCCAGAGTGAACAGGATTTCATGATCTATAGCCAGAAAATGCAAAGTATACATTTCGTTTGTCACAAAGTATCTCATACTTGTATCATTTTAATTAAAATCGTAAGATCCATTTTCAAGAAAATCAAAATTTTCAGTGTAAAGGTTAGCCTGGGGTGGAGTATTTTCGTCAAAATCTTCGTGTCGCATCCTTGAAAGACATCAAACTTAAATATGAACCCTGATTTTTAACCGACGTTTCGTTTTTGAGTTGTGATGTGCACAGACACACACACACACGGACTTTTTTTTTTTCTAAAACTGCTTTTTTTTTATTCAGGGGGCCTCAAAACATATATTTCCGGTGAAATTTCGTCATCGAATTTTTGGGTGGAATACAATACTTCCTCTACTACACGTGATAGAGAAAGTAAAAACAGACAGTCTAATATTCATACAAATATTCAGATATGAACTCATAAAAAACAAAAGAATGGACCCTTAACTGTACTTCAGTTAAGAGCTATCTTGAAGCTAAGGTGGGAAAAGTTGGAAAATATATAAAGGTATAAGTATAATGAAGGGGGACACCTTGCTCGCTGTAACCTACATAGACCTATTGTGGGTAGCCCTCAGGAGGGAAGGATGAAGTGAAGGAACAACAGGAGGCTACAGAGCACAGAAGACAGGCGTAGAGACGCGCGGAAGTCCCTTGCAGTCCCAGGTTCGAAGACCTGTCGCACCGCTGGAGCTGTCGAGAGTGGAAGAACATCCTCTAGTGTTCAAGGTGAGTACTCTTTCCTTTAAGCAAGCTTCTGCGCCATCTATCCGGCTCCGCCAATCGCCACGAAACCTAGAAGTAGATCTGAAAAATGAGAAGGAACCTGAAAGGGAAGTGTATGGAAAGGATTAAAGATTAGTTAATCATTAACCTCTTTTTGTGTCATAAGCCTTTTTGCATCCTTTGTAAGTTAGTATTTTAAATTTTTCGTTGGAACAATGCTTATGTGCCATGTAGGTCACCATGTCCATACTAATTCAGTAAATCAATACATGAAATCAAGGTAATTGTAGTAGACGAGGCATTCCAGGAAAGTGTAACCCGAGTTTTGTAAACTTCATAGATAACGTTGCCAACTAACCTCCAATGGTATTCCCGCTATGTTTGCTCGCTAATATGTTAATTTCAGTTACAAATTGGACGATTCACAAGCGTTATCTCGGAAGTAAAGAAAAGAGGAGTGTAAAAGTAGATAAATCCCCGCCAAGGAGTGTTGTGACATCTGCTATGATATGTGGTTGCAGAACAAAAGAGTTCAGACTGACAGTTCCGTGTGTAAAAGGATGATTGAAACAAACAAACCTAAAGAGGTTACTAAAGCGGACGCATTTTGGGTTTCATTGGGCCACACTGTCGTTTGCTTATCTCCATACACGTGTGATCTCAATCCCATAGAACTAGCTTGGGTCAAGGTAACACAAGCAGAGAAATGTAATAGGTGACTTTTCCTTACGGGAATTGCACGATATAACGTTCGAGGATATATCACTTGCAAGCGAAAGAGGCTGGCAGACTTTTTGAAAACGTATAAAAGAGAAAATGATCAGAAGGAGAAAGACGGAGTAGTTGAAAATATCGCTTATGTTTTATAAGTTAAATGTATATTATTCTCCTTTACCCTAAATACGAAATTAGGACGTCCTAAAAACTGCGTCTCTCAATTTCCTTGCACTTTCTCCTGAATGACTAATGCATCAGCAGAGTTTTATGTCTGTGCAAGTACTGAGCAAGGTCAGGCGATAAACGCGATATAAACACTGTCATTATAGATGCACGTGCTTTCGTCGTTCTGAGAGACAGGCAACTTTAAAGAATTCTCCTACCTTAGTGTTGCTAAGAATTTACCTTCATTTCATTTGTGTTAGCCCATCATTTATATATTTGATTCATGCGGTTGCAAAAATGCAATTATAGCTATTCTCTGGGAATAGGTATATGAAGTTAAATGATGTCAGTGCACTTGAGATACGGGACAAATGGAACAAGACCTAGATTGCGTGCCTTATAGTGTCACACTGCATTGCGACTGACGTCACCGTTGTAACGTCTATCCAGTCCAGATATTCCAACAAGGACATGATGACGCAGGGAGAATATTACCTGCGTAACAACCTGATACATACAAGCTTCTATGGCTTTATGACGTCCAAGCATACGCGTATGTGTTATGGAACATAGGCTCTTATTATTTATACGCATGTAGGATAAATTCCAGTTAACTTTTTACTTTCTCTACTACGTATAGTAAGTAGGGAAAGAATTGTATTCCACCTAAAAATTCGATGTGAGATTTCACAGGAAATATATGTTTTGAGGCACCCTGAATTAAAAATAAGCATGTTTAGAAAAAGGTCTCTCTCTCTCTCTCTCTCTCTCTCTCTCTCTCTCTGTGTGTGTGTGTGTGTGTGCGTGCGTGTGTGCGTGTGTGTGTGTGTATGTGTGTGTATGTGTGTGTTTGCATGCCCCATTCCATATGAATACTACATGCTTGCATTTATTTATTTACATACAATTTACATTTTATATACATGTACATATTGTTGGTGATGTTCTATTTGAACATTTACATTTTATTTACCTCTAATTTTTTATCTACCTTAGTCTAATTGAATACTTCTCTATTGTGATATTTACAGCTTTCTTTTTTACTTGATGTTTGTTGTTTAATGCTATTTTATTTTGTTTGACTTTATTTCTTTAACCTAATGCTATTTTACAAATCATAAATCTGGTACTTATCATATAGTGAAAGGCAAATATAATTATACTTGTAACAGCAGTAGAGTATTAAAATGTGTTTGGACAATGATACTGATTTCAATTTTGGTAGGGAGTAGAAATTATATATATTTGGACTTAAGTAATTCTATTTCTGTGAATTTTATAGCATTAATGAAATTAACGAAAGGTTGTATGAATTTGTTTCCAAGTTCTTCTTTGTTTATGGGCCAAGTAGCACCTTTACTTTGTATTTTCCTAATCATGTCGTTTATCTGGTTGTTTAGTATAAAATGTAAATTGTGTGTGTGTGTGTGTGTGTGCGCGCGTGCGTGCGTGCGTGCGTGTGTGCGTGCGTGCGTGCGTGTGTGTGAGAGAGAGAGAGAGAACAGCATAACTTAAACACGAAAATTTGATTAAAAACCAAAGTTTGTATTTAAGTTTAATGTCTTTCAAGGATGCTACACAAAGATTTTGAAGAAAATTGTTCCACCCTAAACTACCCTTTGCATGGAAAATTTTTCCAAAATGGCTTTCTCGAAAATGGCTCTAACGATTTTGATTAAAATGCCATATGTTTAAGATATTTTTATGAGAAATGAAAAGTATATTTTGAATTTTCTAGCTAGAACCTACGTAGTCCCATTTACTCTTGATGACTTTTCAGTAACTCGTAAACCGTAAGAGATAGACTAAATCTTACTGTGTACAAAAATGTAGATCTTGCTGAAAAACACAATTTATGCTCAAATGAATTTTGAGATATTCGTTTTTTGTGTGAGTTTTGTAATACTTAAAATTTCGTCACTTGAAACATCGTTATTCAGTTTTTGTATCTTAGCCGTGCAAAGAGAACACAATCTCAAAGCTTTAAAAGATTTGACTATCTCACAAAGCCTACTGTATTCCTACATTCCACTTGTACCTACAAGGAAATAGGTAATAAGAGAGTTTCTGCAAATGTTTATGTTGAATAACAGAAGAAGACGACAGAGGAATACGAGGTTGTAAGAATGGTTTGTACAAGAGTACGGAAATGTATGTGAGTGCAACACATCATATTTTTTATTATACCGCTCACACATACACACATGTCTCTAAAATGCTTGTTTTGCAGTCTGATATTCCAAAACACGTGTTTTCAGTGAAGTCTAAGTATCGAATTTTTCGGTGGAATACGATACTTCTGTGCTATTGCCTATTAGGCACATATATAAGTAAACCAGTATTGAAAAATTCAAATCAACAGCACGAATATTTCGGAAATGACTGTCACCCGTGGTTTGACGATTTCTCCCTGAAAATTCGGACTTCAGTTGCACTTGCCCAATAGTCTTGTGTTTCTTTGGGGACATTTAAAAATATTACTTATCACACTTAAACAAATATTTAATTAAAAGTCTTAGGATACTATAAAAAATAAAACTGAACTAAATAAATATAAGCACTCGAAAGAGCCGAAGCAGGCCAACTTGGCTTACCTTGCTACTGCTGCTGCAGATGATGATGACGACGAAGACACTATGCAAAAGCACTGCGAACAACCACAAATACAAGCGTGTGAATGTAATATATTGCATTTCTATTTCAACAATAAAGAAAAGTGTATGAATTGTTTGTAGAAGAGTGAGAAGAGAAATACATGTGAATGCGTTACGTAATGGAAAAGTGAGTAGAGAAAACCGTGTTGCAATAGCTTACATTTCTATTTCAATCATAAAAAATTGCATTACGTTCAACGTGTGTTGAACAGCGAGAATGTAATGTAATACGTTGCATAGTAAAATGGATAGAATAAAAACGTTTCTCTATGTAAATAACATCTATATTTGCCAATTTTCATCGCATTCGGATGTATGGTATAGGAAACCATAAGGGGCAAACAAACATTAGGTATATATAGCTCTGTGAATATTTTAAGCCTCATGCTAACATCTTGTGTAAATATCTTGAGCTTCACTCATGGCAATAAAGTTATAAGACATAAAACTGTAATCAATAATAAAATTATCCAACAAGTAAACACATTTAATTATTTAGGATATAATATTACACACATAGGAAAAGGAGATTTAGACACAAAATAAAACATCTCGTATATAAAGAAATTTGGTCCACTATAAGAAGACATTTAAAAATACAAGAAAGGAGACAGGGGTATTAAGTTTTATAAAATGATGCGAATACCAAGGTTGTTTAAAGGTTTGAAACTAAACCTTCTGCCAAAAAGCGGTAGAAGCAGCTGAAATGCGATTCCTAAAAGCTGTCGGTATATACTACAATGGAGAGAAACAGAAGCACAAAAATCAAGGAAGATTCAAATATTTGTAGATTAAAGAACATTTTATAAAATAGAAAGAACTGGAAACAACGGATGCACTTAGAAGTTGATTTTTTTCAGGTAAGGGAAACCCCGGAAGAAATCTTATTCAGATAATTCACCTTAGCCAAGATTTGAACCTGGCCCCGTTTGAATGTAAGGCAGACACGCTACCCCCACCCCACAGAGCGGGGAAAAAAAATTCGCAGTCGGTAGGACTCGAACCTACGCTCCCAGAGGGAATCTGATTTCTAGTCAGACGCCTTAACCACTCGGCCACGACTGCTCTCTGTTATTACTCCTCTTGTTTTGTTATAGGTAAAGAAAATACAATGTAATTGTCCTCTAGTTATGACTTTTAAAATAATAGAACCATTTGTTTAGAGAATTAAAATTTCGTAAAACTTCCACTGAAAGGGTAGTTTGCGATGGGAAGATTGCCTTGAAAATGTTCGTGTCAAATCTTTGGAATCTTTAAATTCAAACTTTCATTCGATTAAGGGACCTCAAAACATGTAATTATAGGTTGTAGAGAAAGCAAAAGCTATTTCCACATCAAGAGACCATGGCGATATGGAACGCTTGGAAAATGGTGTTGGTGTGGATGTGAACATTTGTGCTCAAGGATGGGCTTTTCTTAAGTAGGCACTATTTATCTTTTAGCAGCTTTTATTAAATTCCACTTAGATAATTTAATACTCTCTCTAATCAAATCACATTACCTCTTCGGGGTTCTTGGTGGTTCAGAATATACAGGATGAAAGGGAAGTCATTACATTCTTTCTAATATGTGCTTCATAGAAGCGCTACAAACAAAAACGTGTAATGGCATTTTGTTCTTTGATCAGCCAACCTCAAAAAAATAAAAAGTTGTTTATCCAAGTTGGATGCGTAATTCCACGAGGACGTGCAAAGATAACAATTTGTTACTTGTAAGATGCGTAGAGTAACTTATTTCCGACATAACTTCGGTAGTAATTATGGGACATCACATAGGGCTTCGAAATAATTAATCACTTAAAAGACTGGAATGAATACTCTGAGCTATTTCAGAGATAACGTAACTCGACAACGTTGCGTTGAGGTTGGTCAGGGAATTGACCTGGTTTGTGGATGTAAACAGCTTTCGCTTTCGATAATATTTTGGAAGCTAACGCTTGTGATTGGCCTACACTGCCACAGTAACCACGGACGGACAAGGCAGGGTATAAGTTTGTTTTCAAAATGCGCCGTTACGCTGTTTGTTTATATTCGGAGCTAGGGAAAGTGACCACCCACACAATCTGCAGTGTTGCCAGGTTGTTTTCGATAAAACTAAAATATCTCCATAGAAAATGGTCAGAGACAAAAACGTAAATTACAAAATTTGTTCCAAATACCGAGATCTACCACTGGTTTAAATTAATGTAATGACTTCCCTTCCATCTGGTACACTTACATTTGCAATGAAATTAATGAGGATACAATGTTAATACTATTAAAAATCAGATGTGTTGCACTCACATGACTTTCTCTACTCTTGTACTAACCATTCATACAAACTCTGTCCTCTTATCCTATTCGTGTTAGTTGAGATAAGCATTTCCAGAAATTATTTTATTGCTTATTTCCTTGCAGGTGCAAGGGGAATATAGGAATACAGTAGACTTTGGACGATAGTCAAATCCTTTGAAGCTTTGAGATTCCATTCTCTTTGCGCGGTTAACATAAAATGAGCAACGATGTTGCATTTGGCAAAAGTTTAAGTTTTTCGAAACTAAGACAAATAACAAGGTATATCTCCGAAAGGTTCACACAGACACACTAAAAAAAAGTGTGTTTTAGCGAGATCTACATTTTTTTAATAGTAAGATTTTGTCTATCTCTTACGGTTTACGAGTTGTTCAAAGGTCATCCAGGATTACATAGGCTAGCCAGGAAATTGAAAATATACGTTTCATTTATCATAAAAATATCTTAAACATATGTCATTTCAATCAAAATTGTTAGAGCCATTTTCAAAAAAATAAAAATGTTCGAAAACATTTTCCATGTAAAGGGTAGTTTAGGGTGAAGCTATATTCTTCAAAATCTTTATGTCGCGTCCTTAAAAGACAAACTTAAATACCAACTTTGGTTTTCAACCGACTTTTCGTTTTTGAGTTATGCTGTCTACAGACTGACTCAGACACGGACTCGCGCGCGCATACACACACACACACACACACACACACACACACACACACACACACACACACACACACACACACAGAGACCTTTTTCTAAAAATGCTTTTTTTTTATTCTGGGGGCCTCAAAACATATATTTCCGGTGAAATCTCGACATCGAATTATTGGGTGGAATACAGTACTTCCTCTACTTCAGCTTTTCCCAAATGAGATCTATGGCATAGGTTGCGATGGGAACTATTTTTCCGCCGAACAAGAACATGACCGTTTCTAATGGTAGTCTAGACATTATCTTGGTGTCAGCTGCTGGTCGGGATTATACGTGTATTCTGAATGATGTGGCAGTGGTTTGCAGAGTCTGTCCTAGATATTTGAAGTTGTTACTGTCATGAGAGGTTTGTGAACTTATTTTTTGAGCCCCATAAATGCGTCGTAGCTCAGCGAAGAGTAGGTGTAGGCACATTCGACCACTGCTCCGACACATGAGACATACCCCTCTGCGGAAGCAATAGGCACATGGAATTCTAGACTAAAGGAAAAAAATAAGGAAGCTGTCAATTGATAGGATCATATCAATGCCATCGGTGTGTCGGAATTTCGTCCTACAAAATTCTCTAAAGATGCCAATAAATCTTTTGACGTGGTGCTATCGCTTAAAGCACCCCTAAAAGCTATCGGTATGGGAGGATTTTAACTCGCTACCTGGGGATTAGAGGGCCAGCGCCTTATCAAGTGAACCACCCAGAACTTTGTTATCTGTTGGACACAATTAATATACTGTGTTTGGAATCACCACTCTCATTTGTATTTGCGAGTATGTATACATATAGAACAGAGACCATCAATAAACTCAGCCGTATGTTGAAAATATCGACTTCTGTAAACCGTACTGCAACACGACGTGGGACTTAGAAATATTCTGCTCTCCTAATGCGCTCAATTCTTTTATCATGACTGTACCTACAGCGAAACGTGTTATGTGTTATGCAAAGATTTATCTCGATTGTCACTAAGTGGATATAAAAAAAAAGCTTTTCATAAGGTAGAAGTTATATATAAATAAACGATAATGGATAGAGAGAATCATATGAGTGTAAGCCATAAGAATTGTTGGTTAATTATTTAATTACATACTAATACATAGCAGATCGGCTAAGGCTCTCTGAACAGTACAGAGATGTCGGTCGAGGACCGAGTTAGCACCGGTTAAAAAGACCGATAAATTATTTCCATATTTTGATCCTGAATTATGAGTCTAGGAAGTTAATTACAACTGCTTTAGAAAAATCTGTCCTAAATTACATAAATTTGCTGGTTTTCGTTGAGACACATTAACCTTACCTAACCAAGCGAGATAGCTCCGTGGTAACGTGTGGGGCTGGCCTTCAGGAGGATCGGGGTTCTTCGAGGTTGTCCCTGGTCGTTAGTCAATGCTGGGATAGTATTTCATCTACAAGGACTTGCTTTCCATCGTTCCTCTTCCATTTCGTTTTCTTCTAAAGTTTCAAGGTTTGTAGGTTACGTGATGTTTAAAGCGGAGGGTACTCCCGTGGACAGCAGAGGACTTTTTGTTCATCACCATTTCAAGGCAGCTCCAACAGTGGGACTGGACTTCGAACCTGGAACTGTTAAAGACTTTCCTGTCTTTCTGCAGCCGGTTCATTCCTTCCTCCAAACAATAATAGCTTCAGTGAATCTATGCAATTCTAACTCCTCCTTCTAGCCCGCCTCTCTGGTGTGGTGGTAGCATGTCTGCCTTGCATTCAAGAGTTCTTGAGTTCGAATCTCGGTTAGGGTGACTTACCGAGGGAAAGTATTTCACTAATTTCATTCATCGTCCAATATGACATGTTGCGTTGGAGAAAGTTAATTTAATACAAATTTTAATACAAAGACCCTTCCTACGCGTAACGTAACTCTATGGCGAGTTTACAGAGTAAAATCTAGGCGAACGGTGCGAAATTTTGTATTAGCTGTACATTGATGGATAAGCGGTTTCGAAGACTAATGGATCACTCTCTATACACGGATGTTACGGGTATAACTGCATATATTTGTATTGTTAATTCAATACAATGTAACTAAGAATACTACATTAATATTTAATTCATTTACAAACTAATAATTTCAGATAATAAGAGCAATATGTTTTCAGGTAGCTTAGTAGCTCCAAGCACACATAACACACATAGACATAGGTGTTTCATTTCCCCTGAAAGCGCAGGGCAGGGCAGGTTGTCGTGAGGAGTAAAGCAGAGCGGGTGGACAGTCCTTGCAGTAACGGACATCGCGGTCACTCGAACAAAACTAATAATAAAAATTGGAGGAACCAGTCACAGTTCGTATATACCCAAATACTCATCACCTGTGTTATCTACAACTTACACTTCCATAGAGAAAGAAATGAGAGACGTAGTTTAAGAAAAGCTTCGGTAGTGCGCCAAGTGATAGTTTCTCCAATTGTTAGGGACTTCTCTGTGTCTCGGCTGCGTTCTCTGTCAGGCCTGCGGTTTCCCTTCGCTTCATCCCTTCCCCATGGGGGTGGTAGCTCGCAATATATCCATATCGCGTCGCGGAGAGTTAAGTCATCCCCTCTACGTTCCTTCAATCACTATCAGGTTCATAAATTATATATTTGTGGGAAAACTGTTATACCTACCAAGAGTAAAAAATCTGATTTGTTACACTCACATGACTTTCTCTACTCTTTTACTAACCATTCTTACAAACTCTTATTCCTATATCTTCTTCGTGTTAGTTAAGATAAACATTCTACAAATTATCTTATCGTTTATTTCCTTGTAGGTGCAACGGGAACTATAGCGCGTCTCACCCTTAAAAGACAGTACACGTTAAATGGAGCGCAGTGTTGCAACATGTACTAGTTGCGAATCTTTCTCCGCGAGCGACTCGAGGTGGCCTGAGTCCTGTACTTAGTCCTTCAATTGCTGCTTGACGAGACGGGCACTTTTAACTTTGGTATCCCTCCACGCCTTTGTCACTGTATGACCTAAATTTACAAATGACTCGTCTGTATAAACAATTGATTTCCCCTGGTCCCTAAACCTTTTACGTCTTTTAGATATTTATGTCGCCATCTGATGATATCGATATCGTCTCTTTCTATTAATATGCACTTGTTACCCTTTCTTTCATATTCGGACCCCAAATCAGAGTGGCCCTTGAGAAATTTGGTAGGGTCTCATCACTGTTGAACTGTGACAAAATTATATTCAGCGTGGGTGGAATATTTGCAAACAGTAAAGAATGAACAATTCGCTGCACTCCACCTTGCACTATTCAATCATATTGCGTTAACCTAGCGTTTTGTGTAGTCCCGCCCTTTTTGCTTTCTTTTTCGATGGCGTTCTTAGAGGTCCTTTCATTAGTTCCTTTTTAATCATACACACTACTGCTTCTGAACACCCGATAGCCTTAGCTGTTTCTTTTACCGCCTTACTTACACGCATTTTACTTAAAAAATAATCTAACACATTCATAATTATTTGGCGTTCCTTACTTCTTTATTTACCAACATATCGTCCCTTCCTAGCTTCACCCTCCATAACTACAAATATTTACAAAAATATTAAACAAATAATGCAATAACAGCTCACAGTTACACACACGGCTTCTTTCGAACTAATGTTAGTGCTGCTCCTTATACTATCTTCTGTGTCAGGCCTGACGCTGAATAGATGAATACCTTTTGTTTGCCTTACTGGATGAAAGAAAGAGGTTACTGCCTTTTGGTTTATTTTAAAAACTTTCTCCAACCTTCCTCAACATTTGTTCTCGCTGGTTCCCTGATGTAAACTCAATAACAAAAAAGTTTCACACTGCGTAACTTTTGCAGTGCACAGATATAAAATTTTCCGAAAACATTTAATTTAAAAAATTATAACACTTAACTGGGTAAACATAGAGAATTCAAAGTAGGCAGGTAGTAGCACTATAGTTTACTCTACCTAAGAAAAAAATATAGATGCATTCTAGCAGTTAGTTTGTTAGTTAGTGCGTGATGAGTGTAGAAACAGCAAATATCGGACTTCTATTGAAAAAAACGTTTTCTGAAGAAATTTGGACCTATAGAAATGTATAATGACTCTGAAAAGGATATAACCTGATAGAGAAAAAAATTCTGCATAGGATAATGTGTTCAAACCTGAAATTTATAACAAATGAATATTTATACCATGCTATTAGGAATCTGGCAACAGAGCGAGGGTAGAAAAGGACGCGGCTAATGGCAACTTGTATGCGCTAGATAGAGACAGAGATGTCCCATTTAACTCCATACTGTCTTCTAAGAGTGAAACGCTATATAGAATACAGTAGGCTTTTTGTGATAGTCAAATGTTTTAAAGGTTTGAGATTTTGTTGATATTGCACACTTAACATATAAAAAAAGAACAACGATGATCCATTTCATGGAAGTTCTAAGTTTTCCGAAACTCTCACACATAACAAGAATATCTCCGAAATGGTTCACCCTACAAGAAAATTTATTTGGGTATAAATTGTGTATTTTAGCAAGATCTACATTTTTTGTATAGTACGATTTGGTCTATCTCTAACGGTTTACCAGTTATGCAAAAGTCGTCCAGAGTAAATACAATTACAGGGGCTATAGCCAGAAAATTCAAGATATACATTTCATTTGTTATAAAAATATCTCAAACATATGAGATTTTAATCAAAATCGTTAGAGCCATTTTCAAGAAAAGCAAAATTTTCGAAAAATGTTCCATGTAAAGGGTAGTTTAGGGTGGGGCTATTTTCTTCAAAATCTTCATGTCGCATCCTTGAAAGACATTAAACTTAAATACCAACTATGGTTTTTAACCAACTTTTCGTTTTTGAGTTATGCTGCGCACAGGCTGACAGACACACAGACAGACACAAGACACACACGGACCTTTTTCTAAAAATGCTTTTTTTGGATTCAGGGGGTCTCAAAACATATGTTTCCGGTGAAATCTCGACATCGAATTTTTGGGTGGAATACAATACTTCCCCTATTTACCAGTAGAGAAAGTAAAAAAACAACTAACACAATGAAGTGGATAAATACGAATGCACCAATTATACAATTATTTGCACTTATGTCCCAAACATCTCGTATTTCCCTCTACAATCATGCTCGGGGTCCTATCCTCTCCCTCTATTTGATAAATCTGAAGCGTGTGTGGTCTCTACATTGCGTAAGCCTTGAACATGCGTAACACAACAAGTGAAACGTTCCGCACCGTCGACAACTGGGAACAAAGAAGGTAATAAGGCGACATAACGAAAGCCTATGGCCGAAGATTTATGATCAACTCCGATCCCCAGTCTCTAAACATGGCATACGGCTTGCAATTTATTATTTGAAACGCTAGCGTTTTGGTTAGCACTTTTATTTGTTAAATGTTCTTATGAAGCACAACCAGCGCCCCAGTTAACATAGTTTATCATTGCAACATTTTGTTGACTCTATGGCAGTCCTGGATTCAGTTTCTATAAAGACAGAAATATGGGCTATTGTGCCACGGGCCACTTACAGGACTTTCTCTACTCATACAAATGCTTATTTAGCTTTAAAATGTGATTCTCTCAGACAAATGACAAGAAATATCTTCAAAATGTTTCGCTCCAAAAAAAGAGTGTATTCCACATAGTGTGTTTTAACAAGATTTACCTTTTTTGTGTATTAAGACTTTCTCTATCTCTTACGGTTTATCAAAATCTTATGCAAAAGTTATTCACACTGCAGAGGGCTTCTGAGGACATGCTCAGAAAACTCAACATATGTTTTTCATTTGTCACAAAAATATATTAAAAATGTGGTATTTTAATCAAAATCGCTAGAGCCATTTTTGAACAAATCAACAACTTCGAAAAATGTTCCACAGTCCACGTAGCCTGGAGTGGGAGGATTTTCTTAAAAACCTTCGTGTCGCACCCTTGAAACATGTTGAATTTAAATGTTTTTTGTTATGCTGTTCACACGCACGCACACACACACACACACGCAAGCACACACACACGCAAGCACGCACGCACGCACGCACACACACGCGCGCGCGCGCGCGCGAACGTTTGGTATAAGTGCCTTTGTTTTGAATTACATCACGCCAGATTCTTCTTTTTTACTGATTTTATAAAGAAATATGCATTGATAATTTGCGTTTAAGTATTTAGCTATAAATTAAGACTTCGTCTCTGGTGTAGTGTCAGCACGTTAGGTTCGATTCACAGCTGAAGGGTAGCAATTAAACTGTAAAGTGTATTGTTAAGTGGCTACCATTGTTAAAAGTTCAGATGTGGCACACTTTTAGTTGTGATAAACATAAATATTATCTGATTTATTTTTTTATTATTTCTGCTTATGCATTTTAAATAAACGTCTGTTTTTATCTATGAAAACGAACAAAAAGTTAATGCAATCTTAAAGGTTGTCTAGTGATTTAAATTTAGAGTAAGCGCATTTGTCCATAGATATTAAATGCTGTTTTCCTGCAGTATTAGTGGATCGTGGGAGGTATTAATGCACGACCCCAATTACCGTCCTGTAGCAGGTATAAGAAGTTCACTTGAAACTTCTCACTATGACCTGTACGTTGCAGCAGAATTTCCTACTTTTTTTTTTTTCAAAACTAGTCATACTTCGAAGATATATTAGTGCAACAATACGAGATTGCTAGAATCATAGTAGGAACCTTTTTTCTGATGTTTGTAAGCGGAAACATGCCAAATATCGAACATCTACTTCATAAGGGAGGGTATAAGGGAACAAAAAGTGTGTGTGTGTGTGTGTGTGTGTGTGTGTGTGTGGTGTGTGTTGTGTGTGTGTGTGTGTGTGTAGTGTTTAACGCCCGCTTTTACTACTACGGCACCACAGGTGGTGACACTGATGATACATGGAATGAAGATGGAGCACCGGTGGAATGAGATGGCGGGGGAAACCGGAGAACCCGGAGAAAACCCGCCCAGACGCCGCTTCGTCCACCACGAATACCACATGCGGGTCCCTGGGATCGAACCCGGGCCACCTAGGTGGTAGGCGAGCGCGCCAACCGCTCGGCCACGGCGCCGCCCAACCCATACGGGGCAAACAAGGAGTCATTCATTGTTATACACTGACATATTTACAACATGGTAAATTTTGATCAGTTATTCAGAGATACTTAGCTTTGGAAGATTTAATTGCAGTAAGAAACTTACAGTGGTTTGAAGAAATACCAAATATCCAGCCTATGGAGTATGGAGTTTACATGGAAAGGAAAAATACACATTACCATATTTTTTAAACGAACTAAATCTTGATTACATTAAAGTGAATGGTCCTATTTTCTTCTTTTTTTAACATTTCAAAATGGTTTGTTGAATGAGAGACTCCTACAGAGCTGATCATCGAATACACACGAACGTAATGTGCACTATAAAAGATTCAATTGTTCTTCTTCGAAATTATATGGTATACGAGGGTAGGTATTAGAATTGCCAACTCTTATTTACTGCATCTATTTACATATTTAAATTATTTCAATTTATAACTTATTTCAAGAAGGACAAATATTATATGCCTTTTATATTGTACTTAATAAACCCATTTTAATGTATTTTTTGTATTAAGAACTTCTTTAATTTTATGTGTTCCTGTGATAAACCTATTTCGGATCAGATTCTTAAATAAATACGTATACGCATTTTTAGGTGCAATAGAAGACTGAACGGTTTTATTGAATAACGACAAACTTAGTTTTTGTTTTAGTTCTATTTAAAACAAGAAATTGGAGTATGTATTACATATCAGGTTACTCTTTTCTGTAAGAGAGTTTTTTCTTATGTGGTAATACATGTTTCAAAAGCATTATTTCCTGGGAAATTCAAATATTAATATACGTTCTTCAATTATTTAACAAAAAATGAAAATTTATAGCCAAATATAAATAACAATTAATGAATGGAGTGCAGTTGTTTGGTGTCCCTACTTAAGAAAGACACGCATGTTTGATATGTTGAAAACGCTCAATGCTTAATACATTGTTAATGATAATATTAGTGAACCGACAGCAGGGGCGAAAATCGCTTGCCAGGCTGAAGGAACTGTGAATGACAGTTCTGTCATGTCATTTCAGACGTGACCTTTAGACCGCAATGACAATGGCGACTCTGAGTGTCATGCAAACATAATTTTCGTTCTGCCTGCCATGAAGACTACTTTTACCACTAGTATTCGCATTCAGACAACAGACTACAGCAAGGGCCACAATTTTGCTATCAACGTGGTTTACGGTGATTAACTATTAGCAAAGCCATGGTCATACAGTGGGTTTATGAAACAAATAAAAATTAACATGTGATCTGTCCAGATTCCAACAGTACTTCATTGCTTCTTCAAAATCGCTCATCATATAATCTATTAACCAAAGAAATACAACATATGTGACTATTTCTGGTGCTGTAGACACTATGGTTATTTGTTGAGCCAAGCCCTGCATTGAAACACAAATAATTGTCTCTGTCTAAAACTACATAAAGTATTATCTTTAAGTTATGATTAAACTACATATAATATATGTATAGTTGTATACACATTCATATTATGATAATGGTAATATTTGTACATGTATATTACTTTCTCTCCTGGTAAGTAGGGGAAGTATTGTATTCTACCTAAAAATTCGATGTCGAGATTTCACCGGAACTATATGTTTTGAGACCCCCTGAATCCCCCCAACCCAAAAAAAAATTTTTAGAAAAAGGTCCGTGTGTTTCAGTGTGTCTGTGTGTCTGTGGACAGCATAACTCAAAAAACGAAAAGTAGGCTAAAAACCAAAGTTGGTATTTAAGTTTAATGTCTTTCAAGGATGCGACACGAAAATTTTGAAGAAAATAGTCCCACCTTAAACTACCCTCTACATGGAACATTTTTGGAAAATTTTGATTTTCTTGAAAATGGCTCTAACGATTTTGATTAAAATGTCATATGTTTAAGATATTTTTATGCCAAATGAAATGTATATCTTGAATTTTCTGGCCATAACCTCTGCAGGCATATTTACTCTGGATGACTTTTGCATAACTGGTAAACTTTTAGAGATAGACCAAATCATACTGTACAAAAAATGTAGATCTTCCTAAAATACACAATTTATGTCTGAATAAATTTTCTTGTAGAGTAAACCATTTAGGAGATATTTCTTGTTATGTGTGTGAGTTTCGGAAAAGTTAAAACTTTCGTGAAATGGAACATCGTTGTTCATTTTTTATATGTTAAGTGTGCAAAGAGAACGGAATCTTAAAGCTTTAAATGATTTGACTATCGCACAAAGCCTACTGTATTCTAATATTCCCCTTGCACCTACAAGGAAATAACCAATAAGATAATTTGTACGAATGTTTATCTTAACAAGAAGATATAGGAATAAGAGTTTGTAAGAATGGTTAGTACAAGAGTAGAGAAAGTCATGTGAGTGCAACACATCGGATTTTTTTAAAATAAGATTTTCGCTAAGACTGTCTGCTACTTCGTTGGGAATCTGGAATTTAGTTTGTTTGGCATGTATGTGTAAAATCTACCGAAAGGTGCAAAGGAATGCAGAAATTAAGGGGCCCATCCCCCTTGACAGAAAACAGAAAACATACCACTAAAGTAACAGCGGTTATCTTATGAGACTTTGGAAGGGAAGAATTAGGAGTGTATTGGAATCTTTTAAATTCTAGCTAGGGCCAATCATTAACAAGGATTTTATGTTTAAATGTTGTGTGTTTTAGAAAAGAAAGGTGCCAAGCCTAAAACACTGTTAGCTGACTTCAAGCTCTTGACTTCAGTGCGTGCAGATGGACGTGTAACGCCGTCGCAGTAGACAGGGTAGATAATATGTGGGTATTTAGTTCAAGAAATGTAGGAAGGCGCACATATATTTGGAGAGTGAATCAAAATAACAGAAAGAACCGCGCATATGCAATGCACAGTTTATGGTGAAACCAGTGTAATAATAACCCAGTGATGTAAGAAAACAACGAACTGCTTTTCGTATTAACATAATACTAAGTTGCAAGCACTGTTATTTATATTTATTTCTTTAATATTAAACATTTCCCTGTCATTCTGTTTCCTCTCTCAGATGTGCTTTCAGATTTCAAGTGGCCCAGTTTCTCTAAGCAAATAGACGTGGACACCAGAGGTCTATCTGGCTGTATGCGTCATTCATCGTTCATATCTTCCAGCCGAAACTGGTAGGTACTTCTGTACATCTCTGTGCATGTAGCCTCCAGTGGTTCTTCCTTTCCTCCTGTAGGGTGGAAGCCATAATAGCTTATGTAGGCCGCTGCCCCTTCATTATATATCCTATATAACACCATAACAAATCAAATAAGTCTCTTGACCTTGACTGCTCTATACCTCAGCTTACGTATTATTTCGGCACTGTTCTTTTCTGAAATCGATTTGCAATGACCTCTGCTGGCATTACGAATTCAATTATCACACGTAAGCATAATATTAAGTGAGTGTTCATTTATCATGTAACGCTTTTGTGGAAGATTGAATCCTTGCAGCACCTTTTCCTTTTTCTGCTTTATTTCTCATTGATGCAATATGTTTGAAAAGCAACACAATAATTAGCGTACTTTTTCCTTCCTTCCCCTATTTACCTAGAGTGAGTAGAGGAATTATAGCAGCCTATCCAAAAATTGAGTACAGAGATTTTACCGCAGATACAAGTTGTTAGGTACCTAAATCTTTCCAAAAGTATTATAATAAATCACATATCCAGTTACTTTCAATGTCATTTTATTTATCTTTAAAACTGAATCACAAAGACACAGCTTTCTATTTTTATCGTTAACACAATCTATAATTTGTTGTGATTTGCAACTGAACACAACACACACTTAAAACTGCTAGCTCAATGTGCAGAATATGCAAAATCTGACTCGCTTACTCGCTTATATAGTCAAGACGAAGAGCCAGAGAATTCTCTGAAAAGCGCACCTTACCTCGAAAAACTGCTCGTAAGCTAGCCGGCAGTCGAACTTTTCTCGAACACTTAGAAATCGCTTTGTTCTGCCACGCTCAGTTACCTTTGCTCTGACCATTCTATTCTCTCGGCCGCGTATTTACAAGCAGTGATGTAAGGTAGCTAACGGCCCATTTTCCTTTGAGACGGCTACCGTACAGTATATTTAAAATGAAGGTCCATGCGTGTGTGTATGTGTGTGAGTGCGTGTGTGCGCGCGCACGCGTGTGTACACATATTAGTACAAAAACAAGAAGTTTGACATGTACTTACTGTCATAGAAACAAGATAGAAGCTTTCGTGAAAAATAAGTTGGTCGTAGAAGATCAAGAATGGCGACCATGATCTCCAGATTTGACATCTCTCAAGTTATACCACTCTAGTGTACTTTGTTTATACTCCACCAGAGAATGTGGGCTAGCAGAAGAGAAGCAAACATTCCAGAAAGTTCGCGAGGCGAGATGTTCTGAAAGCGACTGTGTTACCCTCTAAGCAACAATGGAGTATATTTTGAACATTAACCAACAAAATTTCATTCATTTCAGGATTAAATGAACGTTTTTATCCACCTTATTTAAACTAAAGCCACGGCGCAATAGCACTTTCCGGGCCAAGGCCTATCGCGTGGCCGCTGCGTCTCCCCCACAGACGTCATGAGTAGAGTGCAGCACTGGAGGGTGGGACGTGGTCAACGCCGTGATCCCTCCGGGTCGGTATATGCGGTATTCGCAATCAGGGGCCGCCACTTCTCAATTGGCCTCTCAGGGACATAAAGAGGCTGAATGTATGCTGCACCAGCTCTCCTAGCGGGAGAAAATCTCCAATCTATTCATTCTTTTCTTTTTGTTTTTTCACTTTCAAGTAATTCCAGGTTGTCAATACCACAGGAAGGAGATCAAATGAATGATGTGTACTAGAAAACAGTGCTCTTTCGGCAATAAGCGTAATCTATGGGCGAATAGGGGTAGAGGTTGAAACGAAAATTGCAATAAATCGTGGTTTTAAAGTTTTTCTTCACTTCACGGACTGCCTTTTCTTTTTCACACTTTGTTTAGTTCCTACTCTTTCTAAGGCACTCAACATCTGTACTTTCTGTCGGTTTCTGTTTATAAATAATTTTCTGTAGTCTATCAGAACTAGTAGGTTAGTTTGTGTAATATTTCCCGAACAATGTGATGTGATGTGACGTGTGTATGAACGGAGGGGGGGACACCTCGACCTACCGCCACCCCGACTTAGATCTATTGCAGGCTACTACCCCCCCCCCCCCCAGGAAGCAGCAGGGATGAGGGGAAGTGAGACCGGAGGCTTGTCAGAGAATGGAGCCAGTGAAGCCCAGAGACACACAGAAGTCCCTAACAGAGATATTGACATCTGGCACACGACCGAAGTGTTTCCTCGAGGACCACGAGGCGACCCTTGCGACCAGAGCAGCAACTTTCAGGAGGCGCCAGGGAAGGAAGGTTTCTAGAGCGCAAGCATCTGTAGCATCTGTTCGCATTCGCCAAAACGTAGCGCGCTACCAACCAAACCTGAAAGATAACATGAGAAATGAAGGGAAAGGAATCCGCGAAGAAGAGAATCCACCCCAGCATTCGCCTGGTAACATGAGAAAACCACGGAAAAAAATCCAAGTCAGAGTGGTTGGTCGACGGGGATCGAACCCGCGACCTCCCAAATGAGAGTCACATACTTTGCCGTGGCGCAACCTCGCTCGGTTTCCTGACCATTAGAATAAATGCATTAATTAAAGACATACTCTCGACGAATAATGTTAAAGAAATTTGTTACAACTTGGTGGAGGAAATGAAAAGTTATTTGATGACATCTTACGTCCACGAGTAAGATCATTCAAGATTTCGAATTCTGCAAAGACAGTGTGAGTCAGTGCTGTAAGGAGTAGTGTTGTACTGGTATATGATGAAATCACAGAAGTACCCGGTGATAATACAATTATATCCTGAAAAGCTCGCGAGTTAGGCCGCCGACGAGAAGAAATGTATTTTCAGTGGCTGAGTCCAAGTAGGGAGAGAAACAAGGGAGGGTTGAAAACGTGAGTATAAATAAATTTGTTTTATCATTAACGGTGTCTTTATTTAACATCGGAATACCACGACTTGAAGCACATACATCAATGAATCAGCCCGCATACCTCTGTATCCCTCCCTCTCCTTCCCTCACGACTACCGGTCCTACCACAGTATCTACCATCATTGAGTGAGTGACGCTTAGCTCCTTTCTCATGTGTACATAAAGGTTTTCAATTTATTATTTATGAAATATGGCTTAAATGTTATAAAATGGTTTACATTACAATAAATTCATTAAAACTCTTGGTGCGATTATGCTCTACATCACTACTGTCAGCTAAGGGAGCCCAATATTTAAGTATGAGTAAATGACAATTTAAAGTGTTTATACTTCAAGGTTGTACGAATTATTTGCACAGGTCATCTATTATATTTTAAATACCATGAAAAGGGTATTACGTTTGTGGGTACGGTGTAAGAAGGGTGAACAACAAATATATGCACGTATATGAAAAGATGGTGCCACGGGAAAGTGGGTGTCAGGTAACAAAAATGTATTTATAGGAAACCAAAGAAAACTGAGGAAATGGCTGCCTCACGCCATGTGACAAGGACAAACAAGTAGTTTTAACTTGAAGCCAGGAAGATCGAATGAAACATTTAGGGCTAATGTTAAGGAGAATTTAAAAAATAACGAAGTTTCAGTGAGAAAAGAAAGTGAAAGTGAATAACAAAGGGTTAAGAAAAAAGTGAATAATTGTTGTTGAAGGAATTTTTAACAAATGGTAGGAAACTTAGGAAAGGAAAAAGAGGTAAAGAATAAGAGGTAAAGAATGAACTGAGTGGCTCGAAAATAATAAATAATTTCATGGAAAAGAAAAGCACAAAGAAAGTAGGTGAGAAAAGTGGTTCAAGAGACAAAAGGTAATAATAAAAGGCAAATTGAAGAGGATTACAAAACATTAGCAAACGAAATAAAGAGCAGCACATATCAAAACGTAAATAAATATATGTAAGGAATCATAGAGACTGTCCAACGTCACAGGGACTAGGGCCCAAGTTCAAGAGCAGCCCAACATGTGAATGATTTAGTACTCAAGAAATTCAATTTAATATTTTAAATTTCTCACACATATCTAACTCTTTTATTTTTATTGTTCCTTTAGTGCCCTTAGCTCTCGGAAAAACCCCATTCCTGTTTTCTTTTATCTTTTTCTCTAATAAACTAATATCACAAATACAACAGCTATAGTTTTACAGACTTTCAGTAATATGTTTATTTCCTCAGCATTCAGTGTTTCGCAATTCATATATTTATTTTAATTTAACATTAATTTAATTTCCATATCTAGGTCTTAGGTCAATACAGATATGTGATTTTTTTTTATATTCAATTAAAATACTTAGTGATTTATCTAGACTGAGTTCACCTTACTGATAATTATGGCTTAAGTTTTTATTACGTAGAACTACCGAAATATGCATGCATTTATGTTACAAAAAGTACCATAATATTACTTAAAACCCTAGAAATATGACCCAAAACTTAATGCACTTACCTTTAATAATTACAAATTAAAGAGTTATTCCTACCTCTGTTAACCTTCATTTTCGTACAACTGCACTTGATAACAACATACAGTTCCAGATGGTCACACTTGAAAGATCTTGGGTTGTCAGCGAGTAGAGCCTTACTCTTGGATAAACTACATTTTACATTACGATATAATGGGGGCACACTTGAAATAAGGCAAATCATTAGCAGAAAGTTCTGGTTTATTTTTACCTACTTCTGCTTCTTTGTCACAAAGAATGTCACCAATCTTACACATATGTAGGCTTTCTTCTAAGCACATGAAGTAATTGTCCCCTAAATTTGTCAGCTACTTCGCCCTGTACACTCAATAACTCACAGTTTCCTTCACAATGCTTAATGAACCACAAATTTTCGTGCCCAGTTTTAAGACGAGTGAGGAACTTTAATATTACACAGAAATTTGATTTTGTGTAGGCTGTTTCTTGACGGTGGTTGAAAACACTTGTTACACAGTTTTGAGTGAAGATGAATCACTTTTGTCAAGGTTATTGAAAATCTCTTCAATCTTACACTAGTTTGTGCAATAATAGGTTGCAGCACCAAGCCAAGTGCCCCCACATGTTACAATGGGCTTAGGGGGAAAAGAAACAAGAGGTCGCGAGTTCGAATCTCGCTTAGGGTAAGTTATCCGGGTAAGGTTTTTTTCCGAGGTTTTCCCTACCCAGAGAAGACGAATGTCGGGTAACTTAAAGCTCCATGTACCTCGGGCTCATTTGAGCATCATTTCACCCATTTCATTTCATTCATTCGTCCGATATGACACAATGTTGGAGGACGTTAATTCAAAAGGGGGGGGAGAAAGATTATGAAATTATGTTTACAAAAATACCTAAAGTGTTAAACCCTACATAAAATATGACTAAAAGTATATTCTAATTGGTACATTTGTCCAAAATATTAAATGACCGGACCATCATATTCATCTTTTCCTGATTGTATCTGAAGTCTTTTCACATTCTTTACTTTTATACAGGTGTGAATGAATAACACCGCACGAATTTTACTGGTAATATAGGGTTCATAGACAATCAATTTGAGATAGGAAACCAATGGTCTACGACGTAAAGTTAATAAGTTACACGTATTCAAAGCAATTAGAGATTGTGACCAATAAATCATAAACAGAAACAAATATCTCAATATGATCCACTGGAATCGAAATAGTGCGTATTAGGAACTTAGCAAAGCCTGTCTGCTGTCTCTCTGAAGAAGCATTTCTAAATTGTAGCATTACCAATAGCGCTCAAATTGGAGACTTAACATGTGGCTGCACGTCACTGCAATGGATAACAGTCCTGGCAAGCGACTACGGAACTACCGGGAGCTGGGTGAACTTTTTGTTTCCCTTTCTTTTCCATTTTGATAGCAATGTTGTGTTTATGCTTTAAAACAGCAAACTACCACATCATATGCAATACATAAGTATTGTTTTACTTCTATTAAATAATTTATTTCCTGATTGGTTCTCACTCTCTAATTCTGTGCACCACAATGTACAGGTCCAAACATTTGACTATTCTTCTCTCGAAAGATCGCAAAATCTTTTCATTGTTCATTGTGGTAGACCAAACCCCAGACCCACAGGTTACTACTGGCATTATTATCGTTTTATAATCTTTGAGCTTAGTGTTTCTGGTTATTATACCATCAGAGAAAATCATTTTATTTGCATAATAAGCTCATTTCCTGCCTGTATTCTTCCTCTTATTGTATCGCTCAATTTATTATCAGGATTTAATTAAGGCACCAAAATATGAAACCTGCACTTACTCATTATTTATTTCCTTACCTTTTTCTGCTTGTATCTACCTATTGTATTGCAATGTTAATGTCAATTCAACTTACGCTTATAATAATTCAATTGCATGTAGCTCTTTCAAGTGCTTACCAATTAGTTACTTGTTTCTAAGGTGCTAGTTAGGCTTGAACCATCTCGTTTAAGTGAAAACGAAGTTCTCAGTGTGTACCTACCTACTATTTAGGTCATGCAAGTGTAAATAATAGTCAAACAAACTGAAACAAAAAGTTTAAATAATAGTTAAACGAAAAACTACAATGCGACACAAATGTTTCCTGTAAATCGAATTAAAGTAAGCATGCATTTATGAAAAAAGAGAAAAAGAGAAAAAGAAAGAAAGAGAGACAGAGAAAGAAAGAGAGAGAGAGAGAGAGAGAAAGAAAGAGAGAGAGAACATAAAAAAGTACGCGCTAATGTATACCTATTTGAACGTGTGCTTTTAACACGTGCGTACCTTCGCGTCGTAGCACCATATCCATTACGCTAAATAGACAAGCTACGGAATTCGCCCGCTTGTTCTCTCACCATGCGTTACAGCTGCAGTGGGCATGATCACTGGCGTGCATACCCTCAAAACAATTTTAAGGCACATTCTGTAATTGTAATCATAGACAATAGGTTTCCTATCTCAAATTGATTGCCTATTAACCGTCTATGACCAGTAAAATTCGTGCGGTGTTATTCATTTACACCCTGTATAGGTTTTCATTTTTTCTGAGTCCTTTTTCCTTAAATTTTTTCTTTCTTTCCTTTCTAATGCTTCTATTTCTCCAGCTTTAAAGGAAGACACACTCTGCAGCATATTAATATTTTGGATTGATTATTGTATTATGGTGTTTGATTTTGGTTTTATGTGAGATGTTTTTCTTATCGTAAATAGCCTTAGTTAACTGATCTGTAAATTCCATTTTTCTCAACCTTGTTTTATTTACTTCCTTATCCAATCCATTAATTCGAATTATTTCACCAAGATACTTGAATTTATCAACGTGATTCATTTTTCTATCCTTTATTGCTAATAGTTTTGGTGCTTCTTTGATATTTGTAATAAATTTTGTTTTTTTCAAATATTTCGAGTCCAAATTTCTCTATAGTTTCCTTCAGAAGACTAATCTGACCAATTGCTGTTTCCATATTTTCAGGAATGACTGTAATATCATCGGTGAAGGCTAAGTAATTTATGCATATCCCGTTGTATTTTGATCCTAATCTAATCTGATGGTAGATTCCTTTATCTTCCAGTCTTTTTCCCCATACTTTTATTACCTTTTCTAGGACATAATTGAATAACATTGGGGAGAGCTTATCTCCTTGTCTTACATCCGTATTAATTATCAATTCTTTCTTCTTCTTCTTCTGATCATCATCATCATCATCATCATCATCATCATCATCATCATCATCATCATCATCATCATCATCATCATCATCATCATCATCATCATCATCATTATTATTATTATTATTATTATTATTATTATTATTATTATAATTATTATTAATTATTAATTATTATCATAATTATTGCGAATTAGAAGTATATGAAACTGGAGTGGAGTTCTCCATGTTGGTGTAACAAATAACAAGTATGTTTTAGCGCTCGGTCACGAGGCATTTCGTGGTTTCCGTGTATCGTGTAACACTTTTGTTTGTTGTGCTCAGAAATAGGTCAGGCCATCGTCGACCTCGGTATCGTGTGGTAGGTAACTCCATGCAGCAATAGTGCAAAGAATTGTGTATTTATTCGTATCACATAGCGGTTCAATCATATTTTTGAAACACAACCGATTTTGCTGTTGTAATTCCGTTATTTATTTTGCATTTTCAATTTCTCGTTGTTCGTCTTAAACCTATGAGATAGGTATTGTTATAAATAAATAATGGGAACCCTAAAGTATCGCTCTGTTAAGTCTGTCTACAGTAACTGGAACACTTTTATACGAGTAGATTGGCTAACTACGGATATATATGGCTTAGAAGTCCCAGGTTAAAAAAGTGACATCTACCCATCTTACTGAATTAGAGAACAAATAAATGGTAATGTGTTCCAGGTTTGAAATCCTTTCTTTAAATTATAGCTACATCAAACTTTTTAACGTATGTGATATGAGAGTACATGCTGCGTTTAATAACAATAAAATTGTAAATTCTCAGGTGGTCCGGGTTCGATCCCACGGACCCGCATGTGGTATTCGTGGTGGACGAAGTGGTGTCAGAGCGGGTTTTCACCGGGTGCTCCGGTTTGCCCCGCCACTCATTCCGCCAATTGCTCCATTATCACCTTTCCAATCACCCATTTCGCCTGCATTTCATATCATCCTCTTCCTCACGCTCATACCTGGTGCTTGGCTGACCACCCACTTCCAGGTTTTCACTCTGTCCGGTCCATAGGTTCCTGTGCTCCCCTACAGGCGACTGACCCTAGGCACTGGCTTGTAAGTTCTACATAAGGGGAGGGTAATCAGAAGAAGAAGTAAATTCTCACTCTCGAGTCGTTAAAAAATTGCGATTTTCTTATAAAATAATTAATGGACCCCACCATACATAATATTTAATAAATTATTATTATTATTATTATTATTATTATTATTATTATTATTATTATTATTATTATTATTATTATTATTATTAAATTAAAGGGGTATTATTTAAAGTAAAGCAATAAATAATTGTGACATTAATTGGAAAATTCAGTATCACTAAGTTGTAAAAATAATTTATGTATATTATAGTTGTTTTATAAAATGTTTAATACTTGGGCATAGGAGTACATAAGCAGTTGGCTTCAAGTTATCTACTTTTAACCATTATCGCTAATATGAGCAAAAGCCGAGAGTAACTCGCAGTAAAACCTGGTGCGAGTTACTGTATGAAAACGCGCTGTCCCGTGATGTATTTTTCTGGTGGCCTTCATAAGCAAATGTTTACTCCGACGATTTCTAATATTAGTTAAAACTTCAGGACAAAACTGCTTCTTTTCGAGTATGGTACACACCCATCAAGTATGTTTTTGTACATCTAAAGCTGTATTCAATACTTCTCTAACCAGTGCCTAACCTTTTTCCTCTCAAAAAAGGGTACTTGCCCTAACGGTGGTTGTGATGGAGCCTGCGCCCGCGCCTGTTTAGACATGCGTTAAATGTGCCCTTACTCATGTGGGTTGTTTCCTGCGACCTCTATTTCTAACGTCAGTGAAGTTCAACCTTATTTCCTTCTGGTTTAATGTTTACAAATTCGTATATCGGGTAATACCTATTGATCCTTAATCGATGAATAGTTATTATCCATTAGTTATCTTCTAGTAATTAGTTATTACAATTGAAATTGGAAAATAAGCTTTGAAAATTTAATAACTGCATTACTGCATATTTTGTTATAAAGTAGTTCCATCTGTTAATTAAACAAAGAAACAATGCGTCCTCTAAACTAATAATAGGTACACAGGAAGTACTTCAGTTTTAAATCCAAAGTTACACTTACTCCTATGTGCCCTTTTTATGTAGAACAACCAAAACCCAGAGGACATCGTTCCTAGAATACGTAACAACAGGTACAGTTTGTTCACCAGCTGAAGATCCCTGGCAGGAATGCAGCCAGCCACTACACCAGTAAACAATTCAGGATAAGCAATGATATCGTGAGCAGCAGTTCGCTTTTAATAGCGTTTACGATAATATTGCCAAACTTGAAAGGCGTATTCATGCCAGATTAAAGCAAACAAATCGCTCAAAATAGCACAATTTAAATGTTATTTTCAGTTCATGTAGTATATTTAGCTTATAAAGCGTACAATGTTTTCAACTACTCCATCTTTTTCCTCACTGATCATTTTCTGCCTGTTCTATATTTAAAAAATCTGATGTGTTGCACTCACATGACTTTCTCTACTCTTGCACTAACCATTCTAACAAACTCTTATTCCTATATCTTCTTCGTGTTAGTTAAAATAAACATTTGTACAAATTATTTTATGACCCATTTCATGAAAGTTCCAAGTTTTCCGAAACTCACACACATAACAAGGTATATCTCCGAAATGGTTCACCCTACAAGAAAATTTATTGAGACATAAATTGTGTATTTTAGCAAGATCTACATTTTTTGTATAGTATAATTTGGTCTATCTCTAACGGTTTACCAGTTATGCAAAAGTCGTCCAGAGTAAATACGGCGGCGCCGTGGCCGAGCGGTTAGCGCGCTCGCCTACCACCTAGGCGGCCCGGGTTCGATCCCAGGGACCCGCATGTGGTATTCGTGGTGGACGAAGCGGCGTCAGGGCGGGTTTTCTCCGGGTACTCCGGTTTCCCCCGCCATCTCATTCCACCGGTGCTCCATCTTCATGTATCATCAGTGTCACCGCCTGCGGTGCCGTAGTAGTAAAAGCGGGCGTTAAACACTACAAGAGAGAGAGAGTAAATACGACTACAGGGGCTATAGCCAGAAAATTCAAGATATACATTTCATTTGCCATAAAAATATCTCAAACATATGACATTTTAATCAAAATCGTTAGAGCCATTTTCAAGAAAATAAAAATTTTCGAAAAATTTTCCATGTAAAGGGTAGTTTAGGGTGGGTCTATTTTCTTCAAAATCTTCGTGTCACATCCTTGAACGACATTAAACTTAAATACCAACTTTGGTTTTTAACCGACTTTTCGTTTTTGAGCTATGCTGTCCACAGACTGACAGACTGACAGACACACAGACACACACACGGACCTTTTTCTAAAAATGCTTTTTTTGGATTCAGGGGCCTCAAAACATGTATTTCCGGTGAAATCTCGACTTCGAATTTTTGGGTGGAATACAATACTTTCCCTACTTACCAGTAGAGAAAGTAAAAAAATGAATGCAAATCTGTTTCGGTCTTACGTGATATACCCTCGAGTGTTATATCGTGCAATTCCTGTAGAAATAAGTCAGCTGTTGCATTTCTTTAAGTATCCATTTAACTTGGCGCAAAATAGTTCTATGGGATTGAGGTCACATGTATGGGGGCAAGTAAACGACAGTGTGGTCCAATAAAACCAAAATAACCAATAATAACTTATAACAATTGAGGAAGAATTCTGTCTAACAACTTCCAATTCCCTCCTACAGGCTCAAAGAATGAAGTATTAAAATGTTGGTAGTTAATAGTATAGAAAGGCAATAATACCTTCAGGTTTGATTCAGGCATCCTATAAATATCTATTTTACACATGGAACTGTCACTTTGAACCCCTTTGTTCTACAACCACAATATCATAGCAGATTTCTCCGCACTCCTAGGTGGAGGATTATCTGCTTCTACATTAGTTTTACATTTACTTCCGACATAAAACCAGTGACAAGTGCGATTTTACAACTGAAAGTAAGAGAAATTAGCAGCGAGTAAACAGAGGACGAATAATATTGGAGTAAAGTTGGCAACATGAACAGCAGAACAATGACTACGCGGATGTTTACAAAACTAAGGTTACACTGCTTGGAAAGTCTCTCCCCTGCCCCTCATTCCCCTTAGACCATGAGGTGGTGAACAGACAATACATATAAAGTCACGACATTGCTTTCATATTTTGTACGTCCATTCTATAGTACATATTGTTAAAATGTAATCTTTATCACTCATTTCTTCATAAATGCCATCTAATGGTATATTTTCCATTCCTTGCCCCATTATGTCAAATGTTCTGTGGGGTTTTCTTAGGCCTCACTGAAGTTCTCTTAAGAGTTTGATGTATCATTCAGCCAGAGGGATTGCAACTTTGCACTCCTTTAGCTGAGGTTTCACAATAGCCACAAACCAAATCGCAGTGTCCTTCATTAAGGTTTTACCGATACTACCTCAAAAAGCAGTTTCTTATACGTCTCTATGCTTTTGTTGAAATAATTTACAAGAACTAGAAGTGTACGGACAACCAGTATTTCTGCTTCTCTTCTTAACTTTTTGTTTCCAGTAACTCTTATTTACAAGTTTCTTTTCACCAACTTCAGAGGAGTATTTGAACTAAAGCGCGTTCCACCCTTAAAAGACAGTACACGTTAAATGGAGCGCAGTGTTGCAACATGTACTAGTTGCGAATCTTTCTCCGCGAGCGACTCGAGGTGGCCTGAGTCCTGTACTTAGTCCTTCAATTGCTGCTTGACGAGACGGGCACTTTTAACTTTGGTATCCCTTCACGCCTTTGTTACTGTATGACCTAAATTTACAAATGACTCGTCTATATAAACAATTGATTTCCCCTGGTCCCTAAACCTTTTTATGTTTTTTAGATATTTATGTCGCCATCTGATGATATCGATATCGTCTCTTTCTATTAATATGCACTTGTTACCCCTTCTTTCATATTCGAACCCCGAATCAGAGTGGCCCTTGAGAAATTTGGTAGGGTTTCATCACTGTTGAACTGTGATAAAATTATATTCAGCGTGGGTTGAATATTTGCAAACAGTAAAGAATGAACAATTCGCCGCACTCCACCTTGCACTATTCAATCATATTGCGTTAACCTAGCGTTTTGTGTAGTCCCGCCCTTTTTGCTTTCTTTTTCGATGGCGTTCTTCGAGGTCCCTTCATTAATTCCTTTTTAATCATACACACTACTGCCTCTGAACACCCGATAGCCTTAGCTGTTTCTTTTACTGCCTTACACGCATTTTACTTCAAAAATAATCTAACACATTCATAATTATTTGGCGTTCCTTACTTCTTAATTTACCAACATATCGTCTCTTCCTAGCTTCCCCCTCCATAACTACAAATATTTACAAAAAAATTAAACAAATAACGCAATGACAGCTCACAGTTACACACACGGCTTCTTTCGAACTAATGTTAGTGCTGCTCCTTATACTATCTTCTGTGTCAGGCCTGACGCTGAATAGATGAATACCTTTTGTTTGCCTTACTGGATAAAAGAAAGAGGTTACTGCCTTTTGGTTTATTTTAAAAACTTTCTCCAACGTTCCTCAATATTTGTTCTCGCTGGTTCCCTGATGTAAACTCAATAACAAAAAAGTTTCACACTGCGTAACTTTTGCAGTGCACAGATATAAAATTAACACTTAACTGGGTAAACATAGAGAATTTAAAGTAGGCAGGTAGTAGCTCTATGATTTACTCTACATAAGAAAAAAATATAGATGCATTCTAGCAGTTAGTTTGTTAGTTAGTGCGTGATGAGTATAGAAACAGCAAATATCGGACTTCTATTGAAAAAAAAAAAAAAAAACGTTTTCTGAAGAAATTTGGGCCTATAGAAATGTATAATGACTCTGAAAAGGATATAACCTGATAGAGAAAAAAATTCTGCATAGAATAATATGTTCAAACCTGAAATTTATAACAAATGAATATTTATACCATGCTATTAGTAATCTGGCAACAGCGCTAGGGTAGAAAAGGACGCGGCTAATGGCAACTTGTATGCTCTAGATAGAGACAGAGATGTCCCATTTAACTCCATACTGTCTTCTAAGAGTGGAATGCTATATAGTATCTATTCATTATGAAGACTATTGTAACTGTCTGATATCAATAATCAATGTTATTAATTTGCTGACATGTGATTTCACTGTTTATTAGTTCATCCTTATTTATTTAAAGTATTTTCCTCATTTGAGGACTGCCAAGTAGACACAATATAACCATACAATTAACATCTTTTTTACAAAATGTACGATGAAAATGTGTACCACACTGAAGAATCCATATATCCGCAAGATTGCAGGACACTACGACTGATCTTTTGAAACATTCCTCATAAAAAGAGTATGTGCTGCTATACCTATGCCTCTACTGGAGGTAACTCCTCCATTATTTTCTCAATGTGAATTAAGAGTCAGAGTTAAATTCAATAGGTAAACAAAAGAAGAATTGATTTAAAAACTTAATATACAGTTAAAAACTAGTGATGTGAAAACGCATAAGGCTTTCTGTAACCAATATGTGAAAAAGTCACATATATCCGTTATGTATTATACTATTCAGATAAAAGTGCTCGTACTATCAATATTACGTTATTGAAAATATGTGAAAGGATTTAAAACAAAACTATAAATAGAGCATTCAATAAGAGCATTAAAATATTTAGCAGTACTAGATGCACACAGCATGGAGAAAAAACAAAGGAATCACAAGCTTTCAAGCATATCCATCAGATGACATCATTTGAAAGCGTAAACATCCGTCGTAGCATAATTTCGAAAACGGCCAATGTTACAAAAATGTTTGACGCAAATTATGTATTGTAATGATGCTATAGGAAGCTTTTGCCTGTTTCCTATAGCTTCCTAGATATAATAAATTCAATCTTTACAAAGAGGACAGGCTAACTCTAAAAAGTTCTAGATCTGCGTTTGATTTCTAGTATCAACACCTCAAATACATTATTACTTTCTCTACTGGTAAGTAGGGGAAGTATTGTATTCCACCCAAAAATTTGATGTCGAGATTTCACCGGAAATATATGTTTTGAGGACCCCTGAATTCAAAAAAAGCATTTTTAGAAAAAGGTCCGTGTGTTCGTGTGTGTGTGTGTGTGTGTGTGTGTGTGTGTGTGTGTGTGTGTGTGTGTGTGTGTGTGTGTGTGTGTGTGTGTGTGTGTGTGTGTGTGGACAGCAGAACTCAAAAACGAAAAGTCGGTTAAAAACCAAAGTTGGTATTTAAGTTTGTCATTCAAGGATGCGACACGAAGATTTTGAAGAAAATAGCCCCACCCTAAACTACCCTTTACATGGAACATTTTTTGAAAATTTTGATTTTCTTGAAAATGGCTCTAACGATTTTGATTAAAATGCCATATGTTTGAGATATTTTGATGACAAATGAAATTTATATCTTGAATTTTCTGGCTATAACCCCTGTAGTCGTATTTACTCTGGACGACTTTTGAATAATTCATAAACCGTAAGATATAGATAAATTCTTAATATACAAAAAAACGTAGATCTTGCTAAAATAGACAATTTATGTCTGAATAAATTTTCTTGTAGGGTGAACCATTTCGGAGATATTGCTTTTTATGTGTGTGAGTTTCTGAAAACTTAAAACTTCCGTGAAATGGAACATTGTTGTTCATTTTTTTATATGTTAAGTGTGCAAAGAGAACGGAATCTCAAAGCTTTAAAAGATTTGACCATCGCACAAAGCCTACTGTATTCTAACATTCTCCTTGCACGTCCATGGAGCTTTTAGTTATCCGACATTTGTCTTCTCAGGATAAGGGAAAACCTCGGAAAAAACCTTCCCCAGATAACCTACCCTAAGCGAGATTCGAACTCGCGACCTCTTGAACGTGAGGCAGACACGCTAACCATCACGCTACCGAGGTGGTCACCATAACAAACGATTGTGCATTCCAGCGTTTTAATATTGCCACACCTAAATGAAAGTAAGTACTACAATTACATTAATATTCAAATATGTATTCTATGAGCAATAAAATGTTTGAAAAAATGCATAAATTTTGTTATTTGTATTTTTTTCTTAGGCTGTACTTTAATATAGCACAAGCATTAAACAGATTCATTTGGTTATGTTATGCAACAACACAATATCTAAAGCATGCCAAAATTATGCATTAGTGTATCAAAATGACTCTTGTTTATCATTATAGGGAGGATAATTCCTCAGGCTTTGTAGAGTTAAGGTCTTGTCGAACCTACACGTCATATTGTGAAAAGCCTAAATGTTGATTCTTCTCTTTCTCGTGGCAGTCCAGCGCACTTGGTGTAATAAAAAGTGTCAGTAACTCAGTGAAACTTGACATCTCCAAGCACTTATGACGCCACCCTTTATAGCTGAGCAATAAATTACTCTCGAGCGTAAAACACGTTTCAAAACAAACACAAAATGCGTGGGCGCAAATGAGTTTTGTTGTGAATGTGAAAACAACACGATTAGTTCTGCGGTAGGTCCTAAGTCGTACCAGCCAACTTCCTGTGTGGCTTCTCGGATATTGCTGTGAGCCTACTGCTACTACTATAATCGTAAATCACGCACCACTTTATAATCATACTTCCTTTCTTCCATCTCCCTCCCATGTTTACTTAATTTACTTCATTTCTTAAATGCCATAATTTGTGTTTTTTCTCTCTATTTACATTTCTGGGGTTGCCAATAGCAACGGATAATGAAGTTGCTCAAATTGAAATGGGAAGAGCAGCAAGTGATGTCTGTCACCTTTGACACAGACTCCAATCGCGTTCTGCGATGAATCTCTCACCAGATGCGCCATTACATAAACCTAAAGAGGTTCTTAAAGTGGGCACATTCTTGGTTCTATTGGGCCACACTGTCGACTGCTTGTCCCCATATAGTATGTGTAATCCTAATCCCATAGAACTAGCTTGGGCCAAGGTAAAATCAATACCTAAAGATGCTGCAATTAATATTTACTTTCACTCATTGGTGTTGTAATATTATGCTATTGTGTTCCCTGGCCTAGCTGCAGTTGGTGAGTGTGTAGAATATTTCTAAGTTCTATCCCGGGCGCGGTACGGATGAACTACTTTTATATAAAGTTAGAAATTGGTTTTATTACTCTTTATTGATATTAATAAACACTTGTCAAACAGGAATCTTCACACTTTTCACGTCGCTAAATAATCCGATAAATTATGGCGGATTCGTCGTTATTATACAAATCAATTTACATCTGATCAATTCTTCCGATTATGCAGAACGTTCATAGTGCAGTTCAAACTTCACGAATATCATTTAATTCGACGATAATCACACCTAAGTATACATATTCGTATTTAAAGAAAAAGTCAGTTTCAGACACTTCTTTCCTCCATAGGCCAGGCATAAAACAAATTATTACAGGAGGCTGCCTAGGCTTCCTATGTTATATATTCTAAATTAATCATATATGTATATAAAATCAACAAATTAACAAACCAAATAATTGTTAAATTTAGGAGTGTGACATTTAATTACTGCCAGATGACTCTAAATTGTAACTACATATTTACTGAATTATATCTGCTAATTTCCGACACATCCAGACTTTACGATTTAAAAATAAGTTTTAATAATAACAATGCAAAGCGTACGTTGCCGTGAGTGTCGCAGAAATGCTAAGCGGAAGGTTCCCAGGTATGACCACTATAGTTATTTAACCGAGCGCTGTCTTTAAGCGCTACGGCTGCCAATAATCGATCACAGTAAACACGAAGGAAAATAAATGGATTTTAGAAACACCACTCTTTATCAACTAAAGTTCACCATAATGTTGTCATCTTAGGCTGCTAATACGTATCTGAAACACAAATTTATTCTGTAGCTGCTTAATTCTAAGAATTTCACATCCATTTCTAAATTTTAGAGCAGGATTACTTGCTTTAGTAGCTGCACCTCCCCACATTAAGACTTCTGAATATAACGGAGTTCCAGGTGTCTAATCTTTACGCTAATGTTATACCAACTCTAATTGCCATGATTTTCTTAAGCGCAAAATTTGTTGGTGACCTGATCACAAAATCTAACTCTGGTTTCTTTACAGTATGCATTGATTTTAACATACCGGAATTATTTATTGCAACTATTTATTAATCTACCTTCTGCCTATCATTCCTTAATAAAAATCATGAATCTTACGAGTCAATAATTCCGGTATTACATGGAAAGAATTGATTGTAAAGTGAGCTGTGAAATAGTGGTAGGTATAGCATCCTAAAGTTAGATGAGTATTTATAGGTATTTATAGGTATAAGCTATGTTTAAAATATTAAAAACAAGTCTAAAAAGCACGGGATGAATAAGCGATTTATGAAATAACTTACATAACAATGACTTGGGGAATATTCGAACAAAAAAGAAACAGATTTTTGAAAAAGCGCAAGAAGGGATATAAAGGTGTTCAAATACAAAAGTTGTTTAATCATCTGACAGAGAAGAGATCACTATTATTTGTTTCAGACTAGAACGATCCTGTTGTAAACATATGAGAGGGGAGACAGATGGAACGCTCTCAGCCGTATGGGCGTTAACAGAGGCGATTGCTGTACGATGAAAACTAAAAGGAAACATTCTTGGCCAGCGGTGACAGGATTAAAAAGTTTAATAAGTATTTTTAAAGCAGTTTGAGGAGAACGGATAGTGAAAATCATGTGAATGCAACGCATGGAATTCTCTAAAGTGTCACTATTCAGTTGTTTCTTGCGATGTCATGGAAAGAGTAAAAATCTCAATACAATATACCTATAAACAATTGACTGTCATTTCAGCTTCCTATATCCTCTTTGCACTTGAAACGAAAAAATATTGCAACAATTTCTACCAACTTTCAACTTAATTAATATGAATGGATAGAAACATTAGCTTTTTTAAGGTTAGGTTATAAAGATAATTAAAATAAACGTAAATGATTGGGGAGCCATGTCAATATAACAGATTAGATTTCTTCTAGGAGAAGTTAAATGTTACACAAAATGTATAACTTTCTGAAATTTTTATCACGTGGCTCATTTCATAGAGAATAGACTTTCGTCTTTTGAAAATAATTTTCTTGGAGTGTTTAATTCTAAATTAAACACATTGAACAAATCTGCTACAAAAATACCGTTTAAACTGGTTAAAATTTGTGCAAATTGGCAATTTCAGAAGCGTGGAGTGACACCGTAGTTTGGTAATGAAGCCGGGACACTTGATGTGGCCATATTGACGAGGCACCTGTTGTGAACAATGTAATGACGTCACCAGGTGAGTTACCAATGGGAGGGAGATAGAGGCGGGAGCTTTGTCATCTCAACATGGTGGGTTCCCTCTTGCTCAAACACCTGTTACGACCATACAGATAAAAGTATCTTTTTGGACTGATATTTACTCTATGTTGCAAGAAAGGTAAAGGTCGATAAAGCAAACAGGTGTAGCGGAATATACGCGCAGGAGCACTCATATCTACATCATTCATACGTCGAGAAGACACATTCAGTAGCGATACGAAACCACAGTTGCATATACATAAAGATTGTTGATTGTTCCTTATGGTCTGCTATACTATTCATCCAAATGCAGTGAAAATTGGCAAATCTAAATGTTTTTTCATAGAGAAGGTGTCTTTGCTATCCATTTCACCATGGTATGTAGTATTCACAAGGTTTTCTCTACTACCTTTTCTTTTACGTAACATACATACTCTTCTTTACTCGCCCTTCAACATACAATTAATACAATGTTCAATGATTAAAATAGAAATAGAATATATTACATTGTTTTCTCTACTCACTTTTCTTTTATGAAACACATTTCTTTCTACATACAATTCATGTAATTTTCTATATGTTTGACATAGAAATGCAACCTATTACATTCACGCGGTTTTCTCTTCTCATATTTCTTTTACGTAACACATTCATATGTGTTTCTCTTCTCACTCTTTTCACTTGTTCAACAGTGACTTTGCATAGTGTCTTTTCGGTGTTTTAATTTATACCTATATGTGGTTTATTTTTTATTTCTTATAGTATCCTAAGAGTTTTAATTAAACATTTGTTTAAATGTGTTAAGTAATATTTTTAAATGCCTCCAAAGAAACACAAGGCTATTGGGTATGTACAACCCAAGTCCGCAAAATCAGGTAATAAGTTACAAAATATGTATCAATGGGAAAATGCAACAAGGGCTCCCGCAGCTCTACGCCTAGCTGTATGTTTACACTTAACCAAAACCGAACAAGTCGAATTATTAGACCCAACTGAATCCCTTAGAACAGTGGTGTCAATCGTGGCCCCGAGTGGCAATGCCACAGAGAGAGCAAGTCGCCGTGCCCTGGGCATAGAGGGCAAGTCCGTTAGAAACCAGTTCAGTGCAGTTTTCCGTGTGATGCAGGCAGAGCAATGGCTGCGTCCGAGAGCACAGACATGAGTCATTCGGATTCCCATGTTTCGAATGGGAAAACAATTCCTTTGCAAAGTTGTGTTAGTAGTATTCAGTACCTAATATGCAACCAGTATCTTGCATTAAAATACAACATACAAAGCCATGAAATAGATAAAGTAAATAATACAGCAGTTCAGCTGGATCTGATAAAAGTACAGTGTGAGTGTCGCCTTCATGAGAAATTTGACAATTCATGCTCAAACGCACTGATCAAATTCTACCGGAAACTTCACAATATGCGTTTCCCAAATTTGATTCCCAACGCAGCAAAAAGTATGGCAATGTCTGGCAGCACCTATCTTTGTGAACAGGGTTTCTCTATAACGCAGCGCCTGAAAACTCGCCACAGAAACATACTCTCGGATAGCAATTTGGCATCCAGTCTTAGGATCTGTCTTTGTAAGCCAAATTTTGAAAAGGGTGTGAGTTGAAAAATATGCCAAGTGACTGATCCTACAAATGTGTAACATGTGGTATTTTACTTAGGTTTTCAGTAAGATTGTCTTAAATTCATTATGCAAACGCTTAACACTAAAATACGCATCTTTAAGGACAGTAGTTTTCAAACAACTTTCATGTAGTCCTTTCCTTTAATTTTGGAGAAAATCGCCAACCCCTGTTACTAATAATGTTTCGTGTTATTTCACTTATTTGAAGATAATACAAGTAAATATTCTGTTATTATGTTTAATCAAAATAGCAAAGAATATTCATTTAAGGTATAACAGGATTTGAAAGCTGCTATTTACTTTTTATATAAATATAGATTATATCTAATACAAGTTCGTATTAAAAGCACTATTATTAATACCGTATAATTATTCTCCTATTTATTTATTCATTCATTCAAAATAGATTGACATTTTTACAACTGGAATTGAAAAGTAATAACATCTATCTTTAAGAGGCATGTAAGTGCGTAAGTGGTGTACTTTCCAGTTTGAGAATGCTAACCCAAGGGCTAGGGTAGGTTTAATAGTACCTATAATTCAGCCTAATCATCAGAAAGTTGCAACTATTTTAATCAACTTTAATAACTACGTCAAGTAGTTTTCTATTTACGCGTGAGATGTACTGTTCCCCTTCGCAGATCCAACTTGTATCTGTGCTATTTATCCTTGTAGGCAATTCTGAAGGAAAAAAATTCGTAAGGTGTACCCACTCCAGGAAAGGCTATATTCGTGGACGCGACCAACTTGCATGTAAACAGGTGTCAATTGATAAAGCTTCTAGTGTTGATATGTATTACGTCATGTTTTGCCCTCTACATGCAGCTGTTGCACAGTTTAGCCCCGAAGGGTCTGTGACCTTGACACCACTGCCTTAGAACAAAAGCCCGGCAACTCATGCTGGAAACTGTTTTCCTCAGAAATTTGTAACCACATAATTACATAATATCTGGATAGTACAAACATTCCACAACAATGTAATGCGAGTGTACACAAATAACGGGACACGGTAAACAAACAAAAGCTACCGCCCGCAACATGGAAGGGGATGCGAGTTAATGTACACGTTAACGTAGCAGTGTGGAGCACTTGCTAACTTAACCACAACTTAAACCCACTCCAATACTTAATTAACTGCCGCATTAGTAATGTAATAATACATGCAGTGTTTGGAGGAGAAACTAGCTTCTGTTTGCTGGCTACAAAGTATCACAAAACACACATTTAGAGGATGAAGTTGGTACGTTTCTTACTAAGCGAGATGGCTCTGTGGTAACAAAAGGAGACTCGCATTCGGGAGGTGCCGGGTTCGACACTCCCATTCTGACCTTGGTTTTTCATGGCTTTGCCTGGTCGTTGGGCGAATGCTGGGGAGGTTTCTCATCTACCACGATTTTTTTACCATCATTTCTGTTTCATCCTGTCGCACTTGTGATTCCTTCAAAGAGTAAACAACAATAGCGAAATTCCGTTACGAATAGCACAAAAAAAAAAAGAGCTTTATAGACCTTGCAGTTAAAAACGAAAACGTGGAAAAATGTAGACACTTTATTAATTTTACCTTAAAATAAATAACGATTATTATCTATTAATATAAATATGTAGAAGTTTCTACTACATTAATTAGTCATTTTAAATTTCAAAGGGATATAAAAGATTGTATAGAAGGAGCTACCAAAGAAGCAATAGGTAAAAAGAAAAAAAAAAATAAGAAGGAAAGGGCTAATAATGTGGAAAGAGAAAATTGCAAAGGCAGTTGAGGACAAAAAGAGAGCTTGTCATAGATACTTACAAGTAAATACTGAGGAAGCTAAAGAAGCATATAAGGCAAAACGAAATAAATCTAAAAGTTTGGTGAGGAAGTTAAACGATGCATCTTGGAGTAAATTCATAGAAGATGTGGAACACGACTTACATGGAAGACAGCATATTGTATATAAACTGCTGAAGCATTTAAACCAAAATGAGAAAGATAGAGCACATTTAAGTATAATACCTGAGTCTAAATGGTTGGAGCGTTATAGAGCCTTATGGTGTCATGAAAATACGGAAATAAATCATGAAAATACAGAAGGCAATGTCGCATATGAAGGAGATTTAATCCTAATTGAAGAATTAGAAGAAGCACTCCTAAAAACTAACAATAGGAAAGCAACTGGCCAGGATGGATTGAATGCAGAGTTATTTAAATGTGGAGGGATATTGCTACAGTTTTATAATATGTGCTGGAAGAAACAATGTATCCCAGAAGATTGGCTTACGGCCCAAACCATCTCTATCTTCAAGAGAGGTAAACGCAACGAGTGTAGCACCTATAGAGGATAATGCTACTGGATAATGCCTATAAAATATTTGCAAAAATAATAAACAAAAGATTTCAAAATATAGCTGAATGCTCAGAAGAACAAAATGGATTTAGAAGAGGCAGATCCTGTACCGATAATATCTATCATTAAACAGCTGATTGAAAAACGTACGGAATTTATTAAAGAAACTCATATGGCGTTTATTGGTTTCGAAAAAGCTTTCGATAGATTAAATCAATGCAAAATGGGCCAAATATTGGAAGAAAGAGGATACCCACATCAACTTATAAAAATAATACAATGCTTCTAATTTCAAACAAAAATAAAAGTGAGGACAATGGTAAAATTTTCGCAAATATTCTTACTAATCAGGACGTCAGGTAAGGGTGTACTTTATCACCTACTCTTTTTGGTATTTATATTCACGATCTAGTGAGAAAATGGAAGCAACTGGTGAACGTAGGTTTTAAAATTTCAAACAACTTTTTAAGTATTTTATTTGCGACGATTTGGTTGTCATACAAAATAGCGAGTCAGCCCTGCAAAAATCTATTTTTAAACTTAATTAACTATATGAACAATATAATATGAAAATTTCTTTTTCAAAAACAAAGATGACATTCTTTGGTAAAGAACCCATTAGAACAGAGATAGTTGTAACTAACCGTTGTGTAGAATAGGTGAGCCATTTTAAATATTTGGGAACTGATGTTATGACAAGGAATAGGACGTGGACAATAAAGTATCCAAATTTCAAAGAGTGTGTGGAATAATAAATAGGACATTCAGAGACAAAGTACGTAAAGAAACAAAATCAAAGTTTTACAAAGTTATGGCTGCACCTATACTAGCATATGGAAGTGAGACTTGGACATTAACTAAAAAGCAACAGAGTAAAATACAGGCCTCAGAAATAAAATTCTTAAGAAGTGTGAAGGGATTTACCAAGAGAGACTTAATAACAAATGAAAGTATAAGAGAAGAATTAGGAATTTTTAATATAAATGAGAGGCTAAAAGATTGCAAACAAAAATGGAAGGAACATGCCAAAAGAATGCCAGATATCAGATTTCCTAAACAAATAATGCATTATCATCCTAAAGGTAGGAGATCGGTTGGCAGACCCAGGAAACGATGGCTGCAGTGCTTTGAAGGCGGAACAGGCACTTGACTGCCTATGCCATGAAGTGAAGAAGTTTTAAAGGGAAGTATGCTTTCAAAATATTTCAAAATTGGCTAATCAATTCTTTGTGTTGCCACATGGAAATGCCGATATGCACAGAATATTTCCCATGATGACTGATATTAAGTCTCGAAGAAAGAAAGACAGACAGACAGAGAGACAGACAGAGAGAAAGAGAGAGAAATAAAGCAAGAAAGAGAGCGGGAAAGAGAGGGAGAGTGATGGAAACGTAGAGAGAAAGAAAGGGAGAGAAAGAGAGAGTGGAAAGGGAAGGAAGAGAGGGAGGGTGGGAGGGAGGGAGGAATGATGGAAGGAAAGAAAGGAGGAAGGAAGGGAGGAAGGGAAAAAGAAAGATAGGTAGGAAGGGAGGGAGGAAGGAAGGAAGGGAGGGAGGAAGGAAAGGAGGAAGGAAGGGAGGAAGGAAAAGAGGAGGGAAGCAAGGGAGGAAGGGAAGTGAATACAATGCAAATGAATATCTCGCGCCATATATATATATATATATAATATATAAAGTGTACATGCACTGTCTCGCTGTGTGTGCGATAAGCTCACGTAAACAACTCGGCAGTTTCACATTCTTTCCGATACGATTCATGGTCTTGTTAGGTAGCATGTAGGTCGTAGTGTGCAAGGTGTACCCCTCCGCGATGTATGCTACATACAGTGTCATTCTTGCTCTGGGTGAAAAATAGTGCTCTAAACATCCCGTAGCGCCTCGTCTCGTGCTACCAAGCCAATTCATTGTGCCTGTACCTTTTTCCGAGAAATACAGTTTGTGATTTGGTGATTAACGTGCTAGCGTCCGAATCCAAGAGTTCCTGGATTCCAGTCCCGGCTGGTTTATTCCATATCCTTTCTAAAGAGTGGAAATATGAAAGCGAGCGCATGTGATATCAATGACTATAAAGACAACTTATAGCAACTGAGTCGACAGTCAGTTTTTTCAACTCTACGTGGTAGGTAAAGCGATAGTGAGATTTTTAAAAAGTGGATCGCTATGTGATGGCTTTAAAATTCCATGTTCCTTGCACAACTACAAAAAGATACTAATAGAGATACATTTGAAAAAAGTATATTTGAGAATTCAAACCTATATTAAAGAGTATCTCGCAAACAGTTAACGCAACATTTTTTGTGCTATAAACTAGAACTACATACTTCGTGTAAGGAAGATTTTGTGTTTCCCTTCGGTTTAGCAATATACAAAAATCAGAGAACAAACGTTATACATAATACCGTTGCAAAGAGGAGACATGAGCGTCTGATGAAGCTGCTATCTGTATGTGAAGTAGTGACCGGTAGAGAAAAATGATCGGTCTTGACCGATATTCCTCTCTCGCAGTCTTGCCGGCCATCCAAGTTATTTATAGAAATCGCTATCAGCGCAGCGCCACTTTCAGTCTCTATTCTGGTGAGCGGAAATGCAACAGCTGCCGCACACCTCGCGATTATCTTATGTTTTGAAAATCTTATCCACTAATACAAGCGGCCCACCGTGGCTTCGCACAAGGCGGTTTCGCAAATCTTTGGTCCTATTCTGCTATTACCAGAGACACCCTACCTACACTCGTGTATACTAATATTATTTATAAAAAGAGAAACTTCATTTGTATACATAGGATAACCTCAAAAACGCTCAACCCATTTTTACAATTCTTACATAATATAAAAGCCCAGTTCCTTCTGACATACTTGGGGCTAAAAAGCACCATATTGTTTCACTTCATAAATTATTAAATGGATTGAGTCCTTGTACTTAAATATGAACAAATTGGAGTTATAAAAATCATGCTTGTAAGAAGGCCTTGGCTCTTAGTCACGGAGTAGAAAAAATAGTTCACAGTTGCCGCATTCCACAGACTATAAAAACAAACACCGGTTACACTTGATTGCAAGCACTATACATAGATGGCCATAGTGAAACACTAAAATAATTCCCTCCGTGAGCTGCTGAGGCGTAATTGCGCACGATATTTTAAAGATATAATGGGTTAGACTGGGTGAACATGCTGGCTACTATATTGGTCCATCTGTCTTATCTGTTGCTCTGGGTAGGTGGCATTGAAATGGTGCTTTACGCGAGAGGCCGAATGAGCTGGCGCCCCATCATGTTGCTACATGATAGCCATTCGGTTCTGTAACAGATCTTGTCGGGTAGGGTAGATAGCTCGTGTTGTAAAAAGCAAACATAGGCCATCAATAATTAGGCCATCATAAAAATACGCTCCTATTACCTACGCCGAATACCTATACCAGCCCAAATGTAGAAGCCTCAAATAACGCTAGATGTGAGGAAACTTTATTGTCGATGGATTCCACCTAAACTGGCACCCGGAAAAAAAAGCAAAACAAAACAATGCATTGATTAGTGCAGAAAAACTGGAAAAATCCCAAGCGCCACTTCAAGTTTGGAATACCGTTACTGATGATGAATCTTGGATTCATTGTTATGCTCCTAAAAAGAGTCAGTCGGTTCAATGGATCTTTCGAACAGGGCAGTCTTACGATGAGTCTGACCAATTCGCGGTGCTGATGAGAAAATGGTTACTAGTTTTTCTTTCTTTTTTTTATAGCATTACAAGATTAGACTTATCGTTATTACCGATTGAACGATCTGTTTATCCCAATTTCTTGATAAAGTTCATGAAAACGCCAAAAGGGAAAATAATTTTAGATTATGACAATGCATCGTCGCATAAAAACTAACAACTGAGTAGCTGGATGCCCTAAACGTCAGCGCCTCGGCGCTTCACCGTACGGCTTGTAATTTCTTTTTGTTTACAAAAATTAAAGATTAAATACATAAAATCACTTTTTCGTCGTCAGATGAGGCAGTGGGTTTCTGAAGTGCCTCAGGAAGAGTGGCATCATTGCTTTAAGGATTAGTTTCATCGAAAGAAAAATTGTATGGATGTTAAAGTGAAACAATTTGAAAAACAATGAATTAATTAAAAATGTTTGAAACTAAAAATGTTTATTGTCGCCCTTGTACAAGTGCGGATGCTGAATGATATAATCATTTACATAATCCGTCATTGGTTAATCAAAACCTTGGCGATCCCTTTATAAATGTGACGTCTTATCTACCTATTGTTACTGACTCTAGAAGGGAGTTCGAAACCATTACAAACGTATGCTCTGCTCTGCGGAACCCGCATATTTCTTTTTTCTGTTTATCTTTATCGTTGTGCCGTTGTTTTTCCTGTTATTTACCCCGTTTACTCTGTCACATGCACAGACACGTATACACATACTAACACCCAAGCCCGAGGCGATACTCGAACCCACGACCCTCTGTGTGGCGGAGCTCCAAAGACATACGCTCCTATGATGCGTCATAGCTCGAGGAACAGTAGGTGGAGGCAAATCCACCTTCTCTTGTTTGGTATGAGTTTGGGCATTACTGCCCATGATCATAGTGGCTGGGAATGGAACCCGGGACTCTCCAAATGCAAGCCTCACTCACGCATTACCACGGAGGCATCTCGTTCCGTAACCCAGATAATATCTGCGCATGGTTTCCATGACATCCACTTCTTGGAAGACGTCCTTCGTCTTATTCATAGCGGGGAGTATTTTTCTTCCTGGTTATTGTCACGAACAGCTCTAAAAGAATAAATATCAAACAAAATACAATATATTCCCGGAGGTAAGAAGTGTTGTAATTTCCAGGAGATTATTTCGTATTGAATAATTGTGGAAGAAATGACATGTGATTGGGAAGCAGGATGAAGGTCAGAGCGCCACTTGAGACGCGTCGGGGACGACTGTGAAAAGGTAGGTGCATGACGTAATTAGTCAACAGATATGTTGGGGGGACCGTCTGATGTCGATATGACACGTTGAGCCGTGCCGCTGTGAATGGGACTCGACCAGCCCCGGGCTGGACAGACCACTTTACCTCCACACCTCTTGAATTCATTAACTTCACCAGGCAAGATAAACCTTCACCTCTGTTTACAACTTTCCCTGTTGCAGGGAGCAAGTACTCCTGTTCACACCCAACTCTCTTACTCTTATTATTCTTTACTTTTCTTCCAAGAGGCTCAATATCAACTGTGTCATCAGGATTGAACAGAAACGCAAAACTATACGTGCTCTACAGCAAGAGTTAAAGAGAGAAAATCACAACCCTACATCATCTGTCTGTTCGACCTAGAGCATTGCAGAACCAATCAGCATCGTACATTATAACAAAAAGTGATGTGCCATATCCACCATATTCACATGACCTTCTCTATCCCCTACATTTTATTAGTCGGTGTATGAGAATTTACTTTGCTGTTTCATTTTAATCGAGATAAGCTTTTCCGGAAACAGCTGCATTACGCATTTCATTGAAGATATGCAAAAAATAGTGACAGTCAAATGTTTAACAAGCGGAAGCTATATGCTGCCCTTAAAATGATACACTCTTTTCATGCAATCACGAGAAACAACTGAAAATTGAAAGAACTTAAAAATAATCACTACGTATTGCAGAATTAGAACCATTGAAGCCGAAATTGTGAACGCCATAATTATGGATATAATACTGCATCACATGGCGGAATTAAATTATCAGAAAATGTTAAAATCGTTACATGTATAAAGCTACAGAATCTGGAGTATTGGTTGTGGTTAAGATTGTCAGAAGGGACACGTAATGTTGCTAGCAAGTCATTGGTGGTAAAGTCCAGGTAGTCAGCCTGATACATAGTAATACCGGTTTTCCTGGAAATCGTTCAGTGCCGGCGTTGAGCCGGAAAACAAGGGATGGTGGTTTCTTCGAAACCCTGTTGCTAATTAGGAAGTGAAAGGCATAGAGAGCGTCATGACGCACAGACACTTGCCTGCGAGAACCCTGGGAGAAAGGGTCGTTTGGACTTGCCCTCCAGAATCCGGCGGGTCAGTACACTCGTCACCCATATCTCCGAACGAGCACTTCAGTCACCGGACTTGCATTCCGGTTCCTCGAGTGTGAGGATATATTATATTTAATAGTAACAATCTTCGGTATTAGTAAAGACACAGTCACGACTTAACGTTGTTAATAACGATCGGCAAATCTCACGCAGTCTTATTTTGGTGAGAATAAAAATATTCAAACGAGAGTTCTGGTTTTATTTGCAAACACCCACGCATACCCTGAGGTTAAAATCACATGCCAGAGCAGCCGGAGCAGGAATCACCAGAGAGCAGCATTCCGCGTAGGATAGCGGAAAGGAGGAGCGACGAGACCGCATCACCATTAATGAAGGATATTTCGAAAATGGTTGGAATAAATTGTGGATTTTAAAAATAACTATATATTTGTTTAGCAGTTTTCCTGTATCACTTAATGTTTACCAGTCTTGGGAGATTATATAAATTTTCTTCCGAATAAGGAGGACTTCAAAACCTATTCCCAGAAAATTCAAGATATGCAGTTTATTTTTCATGTAAATACCTATAATATATGGTGTTTTAATAGAAATCGATAGAGCCAATTTTCTGAAAGTAAACAATTTCGTAAAATTATGTTAAGGGTAGTTCAAAACGCAGAAAGTTTTCTCAAAATCTTCGTGTCGCATCTTTGGAAGGCACTGGACCTCGTACCAAGTTTGGTATTTATTCGAAATTTCGTTCTTGAGTTATGGTGTTCAAAACACACACATACGCGTACGCGATTTTTTTTCTAAAAACGCTTTTTGGGATTCGGGGTTCATCAAAAGTATGTTTCCGGCAAAATCTCAATATCGAATTCTCCTCTATTTCCTGCGTCCGTGGGGAAGTAAAAGATATTGTAAAATTCAAACCATTAAAATAATTATAGATCAGAAATGGCTAATAACACAAACGAGTTATTTGAAAAAATTGTGTTTTAAAGAAGCATTTGTCTTACAGTATGTTTTTGTCTCTCTCTTATGTGTACCGCTTATACTACAAAAGTACACAAAATTCCTTCCGAATGAAGAGCACCTTACAGTTCATTCCCACGAAACTCAAGATATGAATATTTTATATTTGGTTTTTATCGGGTATGCTGTTTACGCAAAGAGAGACAGAGAGAGAGAGAGAGAGAGAGAGAGAGAGAGAGAGAGAGAGAGGCAGAAACAAACACACGGACGTTTTCTAAAATTTTCTATTTTATTCAGGGGTCTTAAAACATAGGTATATTTCCGATGAAATCACGCCATCGAATTTTGGGGTGGTATACGATACTTCCTCTTGCGTGTGTTAGAGGAAGTAAAATACACACATTAGCATTTTCTCCTGTATTTCTGTTGTTTTCCTGGTGTTTTTTCCATATTTACTCACTCATATTCACAGGCGTTTACTAACACACAAATATACTCCCTTGCTCGAGCCGGGACTCGCACTCGCGATCCCCTACTCCACCAGTTTAATGAGCGTCGCCGTGTTCCATTTGGCGAAAGTTTATTTTCCAAAACTCACACAAATAACAAGGAATATCTTCGAAATGGTTCACTTTACAAAAATATTATTTGGACGTTAGTTGTGTGTTTTAGCAATATCTACATTTTTAAGTAACACTTGGTCTATCTCTTATGGCTTACCAGTTATCCAGACTAAACAGGACAGCATAGGCTATAGGCAGAAAATTCAAAATATATATTTCGTTTGCCATAAAAATATCTCAAATATGACATTTTAATCAAAATCGTTAGAGAAAATAAAAATTTTCGAAAATTGTCCATGTAAAAGGTAGTTTAGGGTGGAGCAATTTTCTTAAAAATCTTCGTGTCGCATCCTTGAAAGACATTAACGAAAATACCAACTTTGGTTTTTGACCGACTATTCGTTTTTAAGTTATGCTGTCCACAAACTGACACACACACACACACACACACACACACACACACACACACACACACACACACACACACACACACACACACACAACACACACGGATCTTTTTCTAAAAATGCTTTTTTTTTTTTTTTTTTGATTCAGAGTGCCACAAAACATGTTTTCGGTGAAATCCCGACATCGAATTTTTGGGTGGAATACAAATTCAAAATTATACTACATAATATAATCAAATAAAGGACTTCCAAAGCTACTCCCAGAAACTTCAATGCAAATAGTTTAATCATTGGTGTTTCTATCAAAATCTTAGTGTCATGTTTTGGGAAAATAAAGATAGCCAAAGCTTTTTCATGCAAGGTGTAGTTTGGGTTGGGGGATTTTGTTGACGGAGATTTTTCTAAAAACGTAAAAAACTTCAGGAGGCCTGAAAAATGAATTTCCACTAAAATCTGACATGAAATTTTTGGATGGAGCACATTACTTCCTTTGTCTATTACAGATACTGAGCTGGAAGAGAGAGAAAAAAGTGTTCTGCAAATATATTTCGTAAAATTATTTGCGAATGAACTTAAAGCAAAATATATACATCTATTTTTTGTTCTTTAGCTACATAGTTGTTTTAAAATATAATTTGTGCTATCTTCGTAAAATGAAAGCAGGTAATGAGAACGCAATACATTTGTGTTGCAATTTTTAATTAAAGAAGATGCAGAGGTTACCCTCATCGCCCGGCCGCTGCGTCCTCCAGCCGCAGCCAAGGCAACGGAGGAGTGCAGTATAACTTTTCACTTTTTACTTTCTCTACTATGTATAGTAAGTAGAAATATTGTATTCCACCCAAAAATTCGACGAGATTTCACCGGCAATATATGCTTTGAGGCCCCCTGAATAAAAGAAAACATTTTTAGAAAAAGTTCCGCGCACGCGTGCGTGTGTGTGTGTGTGTGTGTGTGTGTGTGTGTGTGTGTGTGTGTGTGTTTGTGTGTGTGTGTGTCTGTGTCAGTCTGTGGACAGCATAACTAAAAAACGAAAAATCGATTAACAACCAAAGTTGGTATTTAAGTTTAATGTCTTTCAAGGATGCGACACGAAGATTTTGAAGAAAATTGCTCCACCCTAAGCTACCATTTACATGAAAAACGTTTCCAATTGATTTTCTTGAAAATGGCTCTAACGATTTTCATTAAAATGCCACATGTTTACGATATTTTTATGACAAATGAAATGTATGTCTTGAATTTTCTGGCCATAACCCATGCAGTCCTATTTATTCTAGATGACTTTTTCATAACTGGTAAACCTTAAGACATAGACCAAATCTTACTACACAAAAATGTAGATCTTGTTAAAACACACAATTTATGCCTAAATAATTTTTTGTAGTGAACCATTTTGGAGATATTTCTTGTTATTTGTGTGAGTTTTGGAGAACTTACTTCTGTCATCATTCATTTTTTGTATGCTAAGCGTGCAAAGAGAACGGAATTTGAAAGCTTTAAAAGATTTGACTATCACTCAAAGTCTACTGTACTCCCATATTCTCCTTGTACCTACAAGAACATAAACATTAAGATAATTTCTGCAAATATGTATCTCAACTAACACGAAGAAGATATAGGCATAAGAGTTTGTAAGAATGGCTAATACGAGAGTAGAGAAAGTCATGTGAGTGCAACACTTCAGATTTTTCTCTATGCTACCTGATGGATCCAATGATAAATACAGCTCCTGTCGTCAAGAAAGAAAAAACAAAGAAAGTGAGAGTGGAGAAAAGAGAAACCACATATAGGTGTTTTACTTGCCGAAAGGGCAGGCAGAACCCTTGAATATACACTTAAAGTGCCTTAATCGTATCTGGTTTGCCTTCAGCGGCTATGTATAGACAACGATATGCTGTCAGTAAGGGTAGGATTGTTTCCCTGTATGAGAGGGTGGCAGTGATATCGCACCAGAGTATCAAGCAAAATAGGTCTCTTCCCCTTCAACCTTCTTTCAACTCACCAGGAAGGGAGGAACATCATTACGTCATGTAGCGGTGTGCTACAGCTTTCGTCAAACGCAGATAGCAACTTTCATTGAAGGTAGTGGATTGCATTCTTTCCGAAGTGTATCTTAGGCAATAAAATACTACATCAATCAATAAAAATGTAAAAGTATAAAATAGTTTATAAATATAATGGAAACTCCAGTAAATATAGGTGTTCAAATACAAAGTAGAGTTTAAGTTAAGTAGCTTTTGTCGGTTTTTGCTACTCGAGGTCGAAGAATGCGACGAACTTTAAAACAGCAAAAAAATGCGACAACAATCTGCCACAGAAACAAACGAAAGAGGCTATAATCACAACCTTTCAACAATCTATCACAGAAACAAACCATATGCCGCTTTCCTTCAAGCCAGTGGAGCTCATTTCTGATCTGGTCTGCGTGGTTCACTCATTCTTACCCACTATACATTGTGTATGTGTGTACATTTTAGGAAGTCGTGGGCAAATTTGTTTTAAGGAAGAAAAGGAAACTAACTCTTAGTACACTTAAACTAAAAATAGACACACAAAAGAGACAAAACCTGATACTATAATAAACATAAAAAATTAACAGTTAGTAGAAAATTGGAAAGTGTTATATAAATGTTGCAAAAAGAGCATTTCGGAGAAACGCGCACCAGAAATCGTTCGACAATCGTTCCCTTGCCGCTGTAAACTTAGCCGTGAAAATTCTGGTCATCATTTCGAGCAGTTCCCTTAAACCTGTTGTAAAGACTTGGATGTTTTATGCTTTCTTTCACCATTTAAACCATCCCTGTTATCAAGCAAGGCATATGAATGTATTAGGCAGAATTAAATATTTAACATGGATTGTAATTAAATGTATCTACTGATGTGTTGAAATAAAAATGCATGAATAAAATCTAGAAGAAAGCTGCATTAATATGTTATACTCAACTGAAAGAAAAACAGGAAAAAGTGCTGAAGGAGACTCGAACTTGATGACGACCTTTTACTCGAAAGCTAATGTTAGCCGCTAGGCCAGAGGGGTACGTTCTACAATGTTCCTTTGTTTCCGTGCCTTGTGATCTGGAATGGTTGATATAACCGAATGGGTACTGACATTTTAGAATACAGAAGTTCAGGCTACGAGCGATACAAACCGGAAGTACCAGGTAGGATGGTGCGAATGAGAGGGGAATAGGTCGCAGCATTGCCAGGTTTAGCCATGAAAGTTTGTTTCAGTTTCTCTTTTTTTTTTAAGTTTTCAACAAATCTATTATCAAACAAAGTGACTAAGTGTACAAACAATTGTATCGTAACACTGAAAACAAATGCTTCGTTTATTTTTACCGTTTTCACTAAACTTTCAATTGGTTTTCGTCTGCTAAAGCACAACGTGGCAACTGCGCACGGAGCACATGGTTGCCACATCTTTATTATGTTATGCTTTGTGTTCGTTTTGTTCAGAACCGATTAATTGGAGGTTACAGTGTGACAAAATGTGTTAATTGATGATTATTTTTTCACATTAGTGTGCTGTATTATTAGCGAAAATGGAAGCGACATCACTAGACTGTTATAATATGAAAGAGTTGGTAAAGCCCGCCACAATCTTGCAACACTACATGCCCAAACACGTGATGCGAAGTACATCCGGTTTGTGTCGCTCATAACCTGAAGCCGTAACTTCGAGACTTGAACAAGCAGGTCATGTCGAGACCGGATGCATATTCTTAATCAGATATCATAAAAACGACGTAATTTTAGTTCAACTTACTACCCTTGGACCTGTTTTTTATGAAGTTGAATGTGCCTATTTTAATGTATAATGTCTATAAATGCCTATTTTCATTTTCTCGACCAGAGCATTTATTAAAAAATTGGATTAAAATGCTTGACATACAGGCAATTTGCATCTCATGGGTTTTTGACATGTCCTACATTACTTAAATTTAATTTTCTCACTATTCTGTGCTACCACTTGCCATTAAATGCCTTGAAGAGAGAAACAAAACACTGCTATATTCACTGCAATTGTGGATAAAATTACTCAGAGAATTCAAGTTGTTCCAGATGATGCATGTCAAAGTGTAAGAGAAAAATAGAAGCGGATTCATCAAGAGAATAGTGACTTTCAACAATTAGAAGAAAATGGGTATGATTATTAGCGATGAAAACAGTTCTTCAGGAGATATTGATTCACAAAGTCTTGCGCTCTTTAAGTACACTCCAATAACATCGGTGAAGTGGAAAGGTCGTTTTCAGTGTTCAAAAATGTACTATCTGATGGAAGGCATAACTTAAAAGTGGGAAATTTGAAAAAAGAATATCTCGTCATATGTAATAAATGAGTGTTTGTTAATGTTTGACAAAACTTATTGTGTATTAAAAGTGATGCATTAACGAAATTTCTAACAGGTAGATACTGTTATACAGCGTTTTGGTTGTGTTAATATTATGTGATTTGTTTGTTAATCTACATGTATCACGTGTGTAAATTTGATTAAATACTGCTGCATGATTTAAATGTTTTACTTCAACTGGTAGGAAGAGAAATCGAAAGTGTTAATTTTTCTTGTGTATTTTCTGTTTTTAAATGTAGCTATAATGATTTTAGCACATAGTTTCACGGTTGTAGTGCCTATTTTTGAATTTTTAACTGCCTATTTTGAGTTTTTTAAGTGCCTAACATCCAGTCTCTAGTCATAAGACTCGTATGTCCTAGTTTAAGAACACCTCCATACTCTTTGAAAATATTTCACTGTAGTTCATTAACACTTGTATATAGGTCAACTCTACACAGGTAGGAGTTCATTAAGGTAATGCATTTGTGTCAATTTTTTTCGTACAGTAGCCTTTGGGGGCGCCGTGGCCGAGCGGTTAGCGCGCTCGCCTACCACCTAGGCGGCCCGGGTTCGATCCCAGGGACCCGCATGTGGTATTCGTGGTGGACGAAGCGTCAGGGCGCGTTTTCTCCGGGTTCTCCGGTTTCCCCCGCCATCTCATTCCACCGGTGCTCCATCTTCATTCCATGTGTCATCAGTGTCACCGCCTGCGATGCCGTAGTAGTAAAAGCGGGCGTTAAAAACAACAGCGTAGCCTTTTACGAAGGGTTTCTTGTTACGAGCTTACAACTTCCCCAGGTGTCACCTACCAGATATGCTTGAAAGTTTGTGACTTGTTTATTTCCACCTTTTTTTCCTTCTCATCGCAAGAGATTGTTTCCATGAGCGAATATCTGAATGTTGTTTCCGCAAGTTGAAACCCTCTTGCTTAATTTGAAAGAATTCATAAATATATCGTGGATAATGCAGCGAGATAGAAGACTACTTTCTGGTGAGGAGTACTTTAAGGTGAAATGAAATTGACACAATGCCGTTTCAAAACGTATCCATATCTTTAAGTGAGGGCAGAAATCTTGAATGAGGTAAGTTTTACCAGTGTGTAGTGGCAGCATTTTAAAGCCAGTAATGTAATCTGTATTTTAGCAGTAGCATTGTAAAACAGGTTATTTTCCAGGGCTCTCGAAAGTCCGAAATGAAATGTGAGATTATTTTCTATCAGTAGGTGGGAACATATGTAAGTATGTCGTACTCTGTGAAACTCTTGGGTGTGTCCATAAAGAGATTGAGGTTTGTTCCAATAAAGTGGCAGAAAAGAAAGATCTTGAACACGTTTATCAGTACCGGGATGAGTAATGTTGCTTGAATTTCGGATTTGTTGGAGCACACATCTTCACATTGTGCAGAAGATTACACTGAGCTTTATTCAGAGGAGGAAGACATCTTGGAATGTTCAACGGAAGAAGGGCAAGAGCGCACAACTGCTTAAACGTTATACCTCATGTTTGCTAACTGAAAATATGTAAAACAAATGTTCAGGAAAATTTGTTTGAATTGTAATACAGTAGAATCCCGAAACAACGCGGCTGTTGGGAGACATAGTTCATGACTCGTTACTTAGGGAAATTCTTAGCAATGCAGTGGCCAAGGTCAACGCTAGGAATGCAGCGGCCGCAGTGGCCAAAGTCTATGCCAGTGGTAGCGCGAAGTATATTCCAGCACCGCTCTTTGAAAAAAATTTTAAACTCAACTTTCAAAAATAGTAAATAAATAAGTAAATAAAAAGTGCAATATATTTTCGGAGGACATACTGTCCCCCGCGTTAAATCCGAATCCGGGGTATTTTGGACCGCGCTATTTCGGGCTTCTACTGTAATAATAATATTACATTCTTTTGTTTTCAACGGGGTGAAAGTGGAGCAGCCTTTTGTTTAAACTTTTCCTGAGGTAGAATGTCTATCGTCTGATATGTTGGCGAATGATATCTTAACTGCTCACGCTCGTTGATTCAGAAATCATTTCTTTTCCAGTATATTCCTTAAGATGCCTTTTAACATGCAATGAAATTTAATAAAATCCACATATAACATTAAGTTTACAAAGTAAATTTCATTATTTTCTCAGCTAATCCTTAACTATAAAAACCCCATCTACATACGATATTCCTTTTTTGAATTAAGAAAGCTGTCTTCCATATAAAGATTATAATACTTGCTTTAGTTAAGTTTAGAGTAAAAAAGCTGAAAATACAGAGAAAGAAAGCAGAGATCAAAACAAACCAGAGAGAAAACAAAAGCTAGGGAAAAAGTCGTTATGAAGGACGGGAGAAATAATAGGCAGTTAACACGCGTCGATAAGTAGCTACAGCTTCTTCCGTAGCAAAGAACGCATGTACGGTGGGAAGTTGACCTCGGGTCACGGCGCACGCCCTTCAAAGGAGCCGCCCACGCGCTCTGCCGATTGGCTCCCACCTACACAACACAACTCTGGTAATTAGCGACGTTCCTGCAGATCTATATGCAGATGTACAGGGCTGCCACCTTTGTAATTCTCATTCTGTTCAATCTGGCTTTCATTCTCCACCTTTGCTTCTCTTATTTCTACAACGCTACTTCGATTATAACCTGTAATCTTCCCTAAACAATGCTACATTTTCGAGTTTCCTTTTTACCTTCTTAGTTTACAGAAGAAAAGGGAAAATTCAAGCAGAAAGAAACGGTTTCAATCATGGCAGATCGGAATACAGGAAGTTGCTTTAAAACGTAAGCATTAAGATAAATATACGCTAACCTTTAAACCAAGGGGTCCCGGGTTCGATTCCCGGCTGACGGATGGACCTTTTTCTTTAGCTAGAATTATTCTCATCCTTACTACAGTATTAATGAAAGAATTCAATTTAATGCAACAGTTTTGATTCAAATATGGAGTTTATTTTATTAAATGCAATTATTTATAAAAACAAGCCTTTAATTATTGTTTAATAATGTGTTACCTCCAGATCTTAGGGAGAAGCGTGGTGTTTCATTAATTGGTGAGCCTTAGCACGAGTCTCGATTGGGATAAAGTGGCTGGATAAAATTTTTCCAGGGTTTTCTCCTTATGCTGAAAAAAGGTATTTGGATCTGTTAATTTTTTTTTCTAAAACAGCTCAATCTCGTGTATGGAATTAATACCCCCTCGTACAGGGTTCGATACAAATTTTTTTTTTTTTCTGGAAAACCCAGTGTTGCGAGCTTCCACAAACATGACGTAGTAACCTGTGAGGTAGGTAAAAAGGCTGACATCTATGTGTGCTTTTTGTCACATCCTTACATTAGAAACGTCATAATATTATCTATCAGTTTTCATGAGCAACTTCATCTCTATAGTCATTTAGCTGTTCGCACTAATCTAGGTTAGTTAATGTTTTCAAATTACACGACAGAACCGAAAAGGAAAAATAATTGTAAAACGTACTTTTGCGAAACTATTTATAAAATCTTGGAAATAAAAATAATTCTCTCGGTTCGGTTTTTTGGTATCTCCACTACTTGTCGATAGTAAATAAAGGAAGTATTGCACTCCATACAGAAATTATATACTGGAATTTAAAGGACAATACACGTTTTGCAGTTCCTTGAATAAAAAGCAGTAGTTTTAGGAAAAAGAATAGCCGTGTGAGAATGTGTGCATATGTGGAAGAGAAAAATTGATGGCTGACAAAATTTAATGGCGAATGGCAGAAGGAGTTGGTCAACACAAAATGACTTGTAGCGCAATGCGGTGCTGTATAGTTAAACACCTATGAAATAACGTTGTAAAGACGGTGATATTAATGTCATTTGCACCTACAAAATTTATTTTCAGAATAGGAAAGAGAATAGTAGTGGTCAGCTTTCAGCCGCCATTAAATTTTGCTTCTGCCAGAGTTTTTATTTATGGATACTTTAACTGCTGTAGTTCTCAGGTCTCAGGTCCCATTATTGGACATGAAAGGCCGCTTAATTTTCCTTAGAGGCCTCTGCTTAAGGCTTGAGGTTCTTTTAAGTGCCCTAAATCTATGAAACGGGACTATCGGCTTTACTTCCCTTCTGAAGGAAGTCGTGCTAAATTATTTTTACGCCCGAAAAAATGCATAGCCTTCCGCCGGGTTTGAATACACGACCTTCGGAACCAGGCTAGTTGAGAGAAAGAGAGAGTGGGGGAGATAGAGAGCATAACTCAAAAGTGTAAAGTCAGTTAAATACTAAACTTGGTATTTCAATTCACGTTCTCCACGTAGACCACACGAAGATTTTTAAGAAACTTCCCCAAATTACGCTTAAGCCGTTGTCCCACGGTCCAACCTTTTTAACCAAACTTTTTGTATCCAATGGAATTACATACAAAAGAAACAGTGTCTCTCACACTGTGATTCATTTTGGTCTAATGCAAATGACACTTCACGTAGCAAGGGTGAGGAATAAGCATGGCGGACGCAAATACTAATTTAGCGATTGCCATATTCAGTATAAGTTTGGGATATATTTCCACGAGCCTCAGTAAGAAGAAAAGATGTATTAGAAGTAAAAGACGTTGGTGGACATATTCATGGTTAGAAAGAGGCAACGGGCCGAGTTATGTTGGGTCTACTACAAAACGAATTGAGGTTAGAGGAAGCGGAAAACTGTCGCAATTTTCTACGAATTGGCAAAGATTTATTTCTCAACCTTTAAATTGTGCCGAAGACAAAATTACACACCAGGACATAAATATGACACAAACGCGAAAGAGATAAGGAACAACTGTAATGGTTTTAATCTTAGTATGATGGACAGAAGATTTGAACTCATTTCATAATATAAAATTTAAACATACTGTTAACTGAATTTCTTATTATTTATGAAATACAGCTACGTAATAATCACCTCAGTAATATACGTTAATGGTCACAAAAATCGTTAATGAATCTTCCAGAAAAAAATAAATATTTTATTAAAATAACCATCTCATTAAAAGTGCCACGGGTCGTGCATACACAACAGCTGACTATATGTTGGCTGCGCAGTCCGCCATATTGTTACGTTACAGACGCTGATTGGCTAGTATCAAGTTGTTGGATGAAAAACTTAGACGCAACTCAATCGTATTCCCTTCAACAGCGAAAGCTGAATACATCACAGTCCTCCAAGATAAGCTTGGATTCTAAATTCAAAATTAAATGAACCTCCATATTTGGACCTTTACACCAGCAGTGCCCAACGGAAGTTGCACAATGATTAAGCAGCCGCTGAGGAGCAAAAACTTGCTGCCTCCTTATAACCTACTACCTCAAACTTCACCCGCCACCCTGCAAAATCCTACATCCCGTCATAAAGTGGTTAAGCCCTAAAAGGGCAGGTACACGTATGACACACCTCGGGCTGATCTCAGCCTGCCAGATAGCGTCGTCGTCGTCAATCGTATTGTATACAAACAGGTTGGATACAAAAAACAGGATAGAAATTGTATGGAACAAAACTGTAAGCAACTCTCGATGTCTCACGATGTACTTTTGTTGTACACATTACTTTGAACCAAAAGGTTGGACCGTGGGACATCAGGAATAGATACATGGAACAAGTTTCGTTATTACTTCTCCAAAATATAGCGCTAATGGTTTTATTTAATACACCACTTATGAATTTGCAAGATGAATAGAATATATATCTTGAATTTTCTGGGAAAAGCCTCGAAGTCTTCTTCATTCTGACTGGCTTTGGCATAAGCCGTAGGGTTTGACAAAATCTTACTACACAAAAAAGTAGATCTCATAAAACCACACAATTTATGTGAAATATATTTCTTGTGACGTTAACCATTTCAGGATTATTCTTTGGTAATGGTTAGAATTTTTAAATATGCTTTTCTGAAGTGGAAAGTGGCTATTTGTGTTTTTGATTATGAAAACAGTGGAATTTCAAAACCATCACACAGCGATTCGCTAGAGGGGCATTCGGAAATGATTTAGAATAATAGTTTTTATACCTTATTTATTAAACACGATTCAATGTTCATAGGTTGTCTCAATGTACTCTTCACCAACGCCAATACACTGCTGCCAACTTCCTAGGAACTTCATTATTGCGTCACGGAACCGTTGTTTGGGGTACGACGCAACGCACTCGTAGACAGCTGCCCGCAATTCCTTATTGTGACCTTTTCACCGCGTCCTTCATATTGTTGAACAAAGACTTTTTTCTCAGGTGTACATGTATAGTAGTGATTCGTCACCACTTCTCCAAAAATATCTGGATTTTCAATCTCCATTTCCGATAGTCGACAACATCCTTCAACTCTACTCTCCTTCGGAGACTATATCGGATTCCCTGGAATGCAATGTGCCCACACATTTTTCGCACCCTTTTTGACTGCTTCCTTCCAGTCCAGTTTCCTGTGACAGTCACCTTCCATCTTGTCCATGAATTTCTCTACTTAACAACAAACAAGTGCTGCTCTTTCACTACTTCACAACTACCATCTAGTGTCTGCGAGAGGACGTGCCCATAGATGGAGCGGTATTTTTTAAACAATACAATGTGAATCATTTCCGAATGATCCTCACGTTTAAAAATATCAGACTGTTGTTTTAGTCTACATCAAAATGAGTAAATGTTTAATGAAAGTTTATCTTGATTAATAAGCTTGGGATAGAATAATAAACATTTGTAAATTTAACTTTTATTCACGGACGCCCTTTAATTACTGTGGTTCTCAGCAGTGTTGCCAGTTTGCGGGATTTTTCCTTTTGCGTATGAATTTTTCAACTCGAAAAGCAATGAGGCAATTCTTTGGAAATTAAGGGATTTTTCAAGTAAAATTTTGAAATTGAACAATTATATTCATTTACTTATGCACTTCTGCCTCTAGCTAAGACAGGTGATTGAAGGTGATTGAACAATATTACACCAAGATTTCCTACATTTGTGGATTTGTAATTTTACTTAATATGAGTTGTATGTTTTCAGGTTGGTTAGTACCTTCAAGTAGGGGTGGTACAGAAAACATGACGCGGAGTGGACAGATGTCACAGTAATGAATGCTGTATCGCAGGCATGGGCACGAGAGAAGAGGTGGCGATTGAACTTGCCCTACCCACCCCATATTCTCTTGCCGAGTGACGAAGGTTGTTTTGATATAACAATCACAGTGGTGGCTTCGTTCCACCTGCGCGATAGTAGTAATTTCTACGCTGTTATTAACTGTTTTGTTTATATTGGACATATTATGGATACAATAATTATTACAGCCGCCTACTGTGGTTAGACAAATTACATAATCTGCAAGTTTATTACCTTCCGTTATCTTATGCACGTTATTCTTAGGCTACCTTATGATTATCATACTTAATTGTTTCTCTTTCGCAATAAATAAAGCAGAAAAGTTTCATTGCTATTTAGCCTTAAAAATATGTTAAAGCTATTTGATCAATATAATAAATTGTTGCTTTTAAACTAAATATTATGTTCAAACTTTGAAACTTGAAATGCATTAGTTTATATTAAATAAACTAATATGAAGTTAAACACCTAAAATGTGGAATCATATCGTACCTTTTATATGTTTACAAATACGAGTACCTTTTGAAATTGTAAATAAATATTTGTAAGATCACCAAAATTTGATTTATGCTTATGATCAAAATGACGTTTGATATTTTGATGCTTTATATTTGCACCACATATCAAACAGCAAATGATCCTGTTTTTGTAACAATTCTCTGTACCACTCTTCCTTAAACAGACGTCTCGACGAAACCATACTCGCCACTGAACGAGCCGCGACGCGTCGGAGCTGAACAGCAGTGAAGGGGAGGGATGGCCGGTGGAGTGAGGCAAGAACGCGTTTCATCGGAGTGGCCCAGTTGAGCCGATTTTGCCCATGTCTGTTGTATCGGAACTGAGTTCGAATGCTTTCTGGAAGGCCAATGACCCCACATTATCTAGGCCAGTAGCTCATGCACTGAGGTATGAACCAAAACGGATAGCCTATCTGATAGGCTTTGTTCATTTCGTGACGTAGTTATGACCATACAAAAACATAATGTAGTAAACATGTGATTAGTTTGTGGGAAAACTGTTAGACGAAGAGAAAGTACAACTAACATACAGAAGAGGATACGTTTTAAGATACCAACTGTCAAATTTTCTAGACTTACATATCTAACAGTGTGTACAAACGGATGCATCCGTCACTTATGTACTACTTCGTTATTTGAAGTAAGTTTTCTGTTCATGTACCTATAGTTTCGTGTTAGATTTTTTTTTTTGGTAATTATTACAAATCCAAAGAGTAACAATACTGTGAGTGAACATTGCTGTTGAGCAATTGTTCCAAAGGTAAAAGGCCGCCGATACGATCTTAGATGTGAAAGGTATCATATAAAGGCAACATTAAAAGAATTATAAGACAACTTTTAACTTCAATCAATAAACAACGTTTTATAAGGTATGGATATAAGTACTTACATGGATATTTTGATGTCATATAAGAACGTGCTTACGAAGAAGGGTTTGACTTTTCATTGAGAATGTCATGGAGTAGATATACCTACTTGTTGTTGCTCCTCAGAAAATACACGTGAAAATGAGACAAACATCAGGAGTATTTCATGGCCACGATTTACCAACTACGAAAGCAAAAGGCACAGCGAAACAAAAGACAATCGGATCTGCTTATAACTGTACTACATGTTTGCTATATTTGTACCAAAACCTATTAAGTGTACTATTTGCTAAGTAATTATATAAAAAGAAAATATTATGCCACAGTATCATCACAAATTGCTCCTGTGGTCATGATCATCAAGATAAACCAGGTTGACCTGTTTCGGCTTAGCAAAGATCATCTTTCCAACAGTGCGCTTTCCCCTGGGTTTGTATTTTGAAACTATTTTGGCATTCGTGCTAGGTATATGTCGGACCAGTTTTGTTTGTATGTAGAGATTTTGCTGTTTAAATTATATATTTTAGTTGGTTTTAAATTATTTCATTACTTATGTGGTGTAAACAGATATATCCAGCAATACTTAAACATTTCATTTCTGCTTTTCCACCATTCTTTTATCATCGGCCAATTTTCGGAACCATATGTCAATATTGGCACGGCCATAACTTCATAAAGCGTCAACATTGTTTCCTTTCGAGATTAATTCTGAAGTTTGCTTTAAGAGTATATTATTGTATCTTTAACTACTATTTTTGGTCTTATTTGATTTTTGCCTAAAAAGGCCAGTATTTTTGTATTTTGTGTTGAAATATTTAAACTGCATTGATTCATTTTTTTTCAACTAATGTGTTGCTAGTTGGAGCATATTTTCACCTCTCGTAAAAATTACTTGATCGTCAGCAAATAGAATTGTGTTTAGTTTATTAGAATTAATAATAAAGTTACTTCTCAGTTGAGATTGTCATTCAACAACTGTTGCATCTATATATGCACAATAATGGAAGAAATTATATACCGTTGTTTATGTAGAATAATTTTGTTCACTAGAACTAAAGATGAAAACCAGAGATGTTATTTGCTAGGCTAACAGTATGGGGTTTCCTAGCATATGTATAAAATGATCAACCAAATTAGTCTTCTACAAACAGTAAATAAAAATGTTGTAACAACTTGCGTCACACAATGGGGAAAAAGTATTCATATATTCCAGGAAAATGACAATTTACATAAACATAATAACAATGCTAGTACTCTGTAGGCATTCTTCTTCTATGTATCACTTTCTTTTAATCTGTGATGGAATGAGCCTGGGTTTTGGTAGTCTCTGAGACTCTGATGTAATATTTTGCCATTGTTGTAGATATTGTTTTAGAGCTGTCTTACGTCGTGATAGAAGTTGTTTATTGGAGCTCTGAGAAACCTTTCTGTATTAATGGCACACCATACATCAATTTTTTCGTCATGAAGGATTACTTCATGAACAATATTAGGTTCTTAGTTACAGAGCCAATTTTTTTCGAGCCAACAGTTGACGCCCGTACATACGTGAATACAATTTTATCCCCCTGCTTTTTTTAGAGAATTAACAGGCAGGGAGAGCGATTTTGCCTATTTTCAATAAGACTGCAACAGCTCATAGGGCCAATGTTTCGATGACAAGGTGTTACACGACAGAACTATTGTTAAGAGATTTGTGGTCACCCGACCTAACCCCCTGCGATTTCCATCTCTGGGATAACTTAAAACATAACATTTACAAAACAAATGCGCACACCCTGGAAGAACCAAAACAAAATATCCGCCAGGAAATCGCCAGCATTTCTCAACGTGAACTACGGCGAGTAATGGATCGCTTCCTAATGAGGTGCCAAAAATGTATGGACAACGACAGTGGCCAGTTTCAGCATCTCTTTTCATAAAGCTTTCCATAAAGCCTTTAAAATTAGTTTTAAAATACTGTATGGTTTCATCCTCGGCTTTCTATGATAGCGGCAGACGGCAACGGGTGCCGAGAAAGCGGACAGGCAAAACACCGCGCAGCCCGTTCGGAGGATTTTTGCTCTTCCGGTATTTCTCACGGTTTACCACTATACAAAAGTCATCTAGAATTAAGAGGACTTCTGAGGATATACCCAGAAAGTTCGAAATATATATATATATATATATATATATATATATATATATATATATATATATATATATATATATATATATATATATATGGTAGTTTAATAAAAATTCTTTGAGCCATTTTTGAGAAAATCAACATTTTCAACTTGTAAAGGGTAGTTTGGGGTAGGGAAATTTTCTTGAAAATATTTGAATCGTTTCCTTGGAATATGCTGATCGAACATTTGGTATCTAACCGAGTTTTTGTTTCTGAGTTATGCCCTTCACACGCACGCACGCAAACACACACACACACACACACACACACACACACACACACACACACACACACACACACACCTGCGCTGAACTTTTTCTACAAATGCGTCTTTTTTAATTTAGGGGATTCCAAAACATGCATTTCCTGTGGAATCTGCCTACCGAATTTTTGGTTGGAATGCAGTACTTCGACATTACGATTTTCGATATTAGGGGGCAGGGGAGCTTGAGCCCTCGATACCCCTGGTGCGTACCCCCTTGGTGTATATCACGATACATAAAATGTAATCATATGTATACCTCAGACTTTTAGCTCCTAAAAATCTTAAATTAGGTACCTAAAATAGGTTCTGAAATTACAAAAATAGGTGAACAAAAATATTTTATTTCCCATTACTAATTAGGCAAAACATTTGACAATGTATTTATTGTACAGGTCGGTAATTAGAGTCACAGTAAACAATTAACTTCTTTTCTAAGATTTGCATTGAGAAACTGCATCGCTTGTCAGATAACACAATCTTATAAGCGCTTCACATCAACTGATGTCACCAGAGTATATTTAAATGTTGGTATTAGATGCAAGCGACCAGCACATTCATGTTCACGTGTTTTGCCAAACAATATTTCAGCAACTGTGTGGAGAAGTGTGGATCCTGATTTTGTTTGAACCACTGATTTGAGTTTTTCAGAAACTTTTTCGCCAACATAACCTTGAACCAGGTTGGTCCTTTCTGTCAATCCCAGTTGCATCTAGACCGGTTTGTCTGAAGATTCTAGACCATTAATAGTGGGGACCACAAATGATTTGATGAATGCGATATCATGGACAATTGTTGGGTCCTGCAGAAGTTCTTTAGCTGAAGTAATGTTCACTGCATTCTCCCCAGCTTCAAAACAATATTCTAATGTCCTCCATGTTATGCATTGTTCACTGTGATTGTTGTCGACGTACGATTGTCATATAGGCTTACACAGTGTTTCCATATTACCAAATGAAAAATATTAAATTAGCTAAAAACAGGTTCTAACGTAAAATTAGGTATGTTTAGGTTGCATAGAACCAGTGTTTTCGGACACACCTTTCCGTAATTAGTATATACACAACTTTTATTTTCTATGCATCACGAGGAACAAAAGAGGTTTTCACCTAAAATTCGAGGCTTTAGAAAAATCACCGGATACATTTCGAAAAACAAATGATCCAATTTGTTGTTTCCCAACACCCCTTCTAAACGACGTCATGTGTCTAAAGTATTGTAGAAAAGTACAAACCCCTTCTTGCCGTGCTCTAGGTAAGGGCGTCTTGCGGAGTATGAAGTGGAGGGGGTGGGGGATGCATCCACTGCGGACGGCGACTGCGGATGAAAGAAATCGATGAAGAAAAAGGAAAGAGAAAATACAAAGACAGGAAGAAGGTCGTGGAAACAAGACTCTCTTTCTCTCCTTTGTAATAATAAAATAAAAGTTTGAAAGGAGGGTGGGGGTAGGCTGGTCAATTGAATGGTAAGATTTATTGGGTTCGCAGCGATTAATCGTGCCGAGAGATAGCGTAAAGATTTAGTGCTGGACCAGAGGGGAGAGGTTGCACCATCCGTCACATGTGTTTGCTTCGGAATGCCAATTGATATCGACAGTTATGCGATATCTGTGCCTTTATGTGCACAGTCCTCTAACTTTCGGTACGCCTTGTTTTTTACAATGCAGCGGCCCATCAACAGCAAGCTTTACTACATCGCCCGTATTTATTAACGGTATTCTTGAATGTTTACGCCCGGACCACCAACAGCGCCTAGTAGACATAAGGTTCCACTCCGCCGCCTCAGAATTTCATCAAAATTAAGTATATTGCCACCAAACCACAGCTGCTGCCAGGTTAGGTAAGGTGCGTTCCATTTTGGGTTTTATTTTCATTGCTCGCGATTCTACAACAGCAATTCTAACATTTGATGTGTAATAATCGTACAACTATAACTTACTTTCTTTATGACGTATAAGTAGGGGAAGTATTGTATTCGGCCAAAAATTTCGATGGTGAGATTTCACCAGAAATATGTTTTGAGGCCCCCTGAATATATATATATATATATAAAACATTTTTAGGAAAATTTCCTTGTGTGTGTCTGTGTTTATCTGTGAACAGCAACCAAAAGTTGCTCAAAAACGAAAAATTGGTTAGATGTCAAAGTTGGTATTTAAATTTAATATCTTCCAAGGATACGACACGAAGATATTCAAGAAAATTCCTCCACACTAAACTATCCTTTACATGGGAAATTTTTCCAAAAATTGATTTTGTCAACAATAACCCTAACTATTTTGAATAAAATGCCATATGTTTAAGATATTTTTATGGCAAATTAAATGTATATTTTGAATTTTCTGGCTATAGCCAATGTACTACTGTTTACTCTTGATGACTTTTGCGTGACTGGTAAATCGTAAAGGCAGACCAAATCTTACTATAAAAAATGTAGATCTCGTTAAATGCATCTTTTGTGGAGTAAACCATTTCGGAGATATTCTTGTTATTTGTGTGAGTTTTGCAATACTTATATTTTTCTCAAATGGATAGTCATTGTTCAGTTTTCTATCTCTTGACTGTGCAAAGAGAATGGAAGTTGAAAGCTTTAAAATATTTAATTATCGTTCAAAGCCTGCTGTATTCCTTTATTCCCCTTGCACCTACAAGAAAATCAGCAAGAAGATAATTTCTGCAAATGTTTATCTCGACTAACATGAAGAAGATATAGAAATAAGGGTTTGTAAGAACAGTTATACAAGAGTGGAGAAAGTCATGTGAGTGCAATACATCAGATTTTTACTATTACAAGATCTATTTTTTTAATCTCCGATAGGGCATAAAATCAGAAGCAATGTGAATAGCAAAATGCTTTTGTTCATCAAATTTCGCTACAACCATACGCTACTTTTTGCAAAATCATCATGAAGATCAACATGTTTGTCGTGCCTATGCACTAGCTTTCCAACACTCTTTGCAAAAACATAGGCCGCCTGTCTCTTGAGCCAGGTATGCACGGTGTCATTAAGATCATTGGAGTGGAAATGCTATCCCGCCCAAACAGTTTTTCATCTGTGCATAAAGATGGTAATCACCCGGTACACCCGGTACTGGGTGTAGGCTGTAGGGAAGGTGCACAAAGACTTCCGTCCCTGAGATCATGATGGTATCATCATCATCATCATCATCATCATCATCATCATCATCATCATCTCCATCATGATTTAGACTTCGGCCATTTCTAAATTTGCTGCACCATGACTTCAATTATAAAGCTTTCACCTCACGTTCTGTGGTGGATTTCCTGTAGAAAATATAACATTACTTAATTTTCAATTGGCCGGGGGGGGGGGGGGGTCCATGGTAATGGACATCTTTAAGTGGCCGTAGCCAAGTTTCAACTGACCATTTCACCTTGGCAGTGACGCTGATAGTGGTCAAAACACAACCATGCCATGCAATCCCCATCTCTTATCTTTACTTGGGCCACCTGTCGTATCGGGGGCTAAAAGAATAGACCTCATAATTTTGCTATTGCTACTTACCTGTAGAGGACGTTTTGTATTCCACCCAAAATTTTGATAATGAGATTTCAATGGAAATATACGTTTAGACTCCCCTATACTATCCTTTATTAGAACATATCTTTAACAAATTATCAAAATTAATGCCACAAGTGATTGTCAATTTATCTAGAGAATTTAACTATCACGAGTTACTAAGACTATGCACGAATTAAAGGATGATATAGCCTACGAAATGTTATTTAAATGCTGTACTCTTATTACTAAGCTCTTAAAAAACATGAAGTATGAATACATACATCAGTGTCCATTGGCACGGCCTACAAGATTCTCATATTGATGCTCCAATTTAAGATTTTTGCAATGTAGAAGTTGAAGCATCTGCCGTTAATTTATAATTTCGTTCAATGCAAAATTTGTCAAACTTATTTCAAACATATTTCCTATCGTATTCTGTTCCGAGGTTTCCCTCTTAGAATTATTTCATCTATTTCAGCATTAAATGTTTCACCAAAGCGAGAGTCAGCCATATTTGACATTTGAATAGTGCTGTGTTGTGTCAAATTAGTCAGCTGTTGCGCATATGTAACACAGTGCAGCTAGATTAACTTGATCACAACATAAGAAAGTCAAAGGAGGTGATAATTAAATCTGATCATTTTTTCGCGAATAAAGGCAGTCATTGTTGAAATTTGAAATTGTTATGCACATGATTGGTTGCTTTCAACCAAGTCAAATACGGGTGGAATAGTCTCTACAAAGGTTATTTTTCTGTATCATGTTAATGGTCATAAATATCTGTAGAAATGATTTTATTGCATACAGGGGGTTAGATTCGGGACACAGGAGGCTAAAACAATAGCCATATGTTTAAAAAGCGGATCGCTATACCTATACTGACTTTGAAATTCTAGACTTTCAGTATGGCATCGCGAGAAATAGATAAATGGTGTCTTAACATTGAAAGGGTGAAAAAAGAAAAAAGAAAAGAAAAATTAATGAACTAAATAAAATGTAGAAAGCTGGAAAACTCAAACTAATAGCACTGCATATCTCGGAGATGGTTTTTGGCAGACAATAAATACAATTGATATATAACTGATGTTCCTTTTTAACGATATACTAGGTGGCCCACTCCAGCCGGCTTTCGGGTTAGTAGATAACCTTTCGAGCGTTAGAAGAGTTGCAGAAATCACGGGGGTAAATTCAGCCAGTGGCGTCCGTGAACTTTGTTCTGCTTGTAACAGAAGCCGGCGGGATGCCGTGTGTAGCGCGTGATAATAGACAAGAATAGTCTTAGAATATTTTTCACTTCGCTTTCAGGACTTCATTTTCCAGGGAATAAACTCATTCCTGTATTGCTGATATTGTCTAACATTACGGATTACACATTGTAAATTTCCGTAACAAAATCCATGCAAACATGAGAGCACGTAATATTTCATTGGCACCTCTTTATTCAAGTTTTCTTTTGTCCTTTATAGTTTATCTTTAACACAATTTATAATGAAGAGGATATGTAGTTAAAATGCAGGATATACATTTTATTTGTCATGTAGATATCAATGAGAATCAAAATCATCAGATCCATTTAAGAAAATCAAAATTAAGGAACGTTTTTTCATGAAAAGTTTAGTTCAGGTGAGGAGATTATATTTAAAAATTTCAAATTTTTGGAAGACACTGAATTTAAATACCAACCGTTATATTTATACAATTTCGATTGTTAGCTTACGATGTTCATACTCACTAACATGGGTAGCTGAAGCATGAATTCGTTAACGGGAAGTCTGTGGTGCAAATCCCACTCCTTGATTGAGATGTTCATAACTGCCAAATGCCGGAAAGGTATCGTAAACTGCCCTAAACCTGACCATACCAAATTTCCTTTTCCGTTTATCACTTTATTCAATCAGTGTCCTCCGCCTGTGGTGCCGCATCCAGCAACAACGAGCGATAAACACTACCAAAGAGAAACACCCTTCTTTGTTTAGGTTGAAGTCTCGATATCCAATTTTTGGATGGAAAACATTTCCTTATCTACTATAAGTAGGAGTCACAGAAAGTAATAAATAATAGAAATCGCCCAACACAAGTATCATTTGGTGTGGGGGAATATTTGCTTCAAATAGTTGGTAATTGCGGTTTCTTCAAATTTCTAGTTTTGAGCTGTGCTGTCTCCCCCCCCCCTCTCTCTCTCTCTCTCATCTAACACACAGAAATCTACGCGAAACCGAAGCTCTATCTGATACTAGAAGAGGAGTAATGACCTCTCCGAGGCTCTTGGGGTCTGAAAAGCCCCCTCCCCCCACTTGCGTGAGGACGGAAGTGGAGACGCAACTTACGCTTGTCAACCCCAGAGGGAAGACTACCGATAACCTCCATGGGGGCGATGGTGAACTAGCACACTGTCTCCCTCTCCAGGTTGGTACCGGAATACATTAAGGTGTCTCACAACCATACTCAATCTACCATGGATTACGTGAACCAATGCCTGGTCGAGTTCAACCCAATCCAAACAAGTTCCTCTCGATAGCGTCTCAGATGTCCGGCCAGGTGTACCTGTGGTAATATCGGAAGCACAGGTTGTCTAAAGCGTCGTAACATTAAGATGCACAATAACATTGACCAGCCCATTTGCATAAGTAAAGAGGTTGTAGTCAGTGATCCACCTGCTGTGAGTGTAGTCTGTTGTATATCTATATGTGACTGCCTGCAAGCTCTTATAACACTTGCTCCCCCACCACTCTCATCACTTCTCATTTCTCCTCTCTTGTGCATACATGGAGCACGATGTATTTTTTTTTTTAATTTGCCTTTATTATCGATCAGCGCTGCAGCGTTATACAGATAAGTGAGAATTACAGGAAAATAAACTGAATACAAAAACACAAAAAAACTTACTAAATAAGAACGTGAATCTGAACAAGAATGAGGTCGACCTCTATAGGCCCCTCATGGACAAGCACATGGTGAGAATGGTGTAGATCTCAATCCTCTTCTGCGGTGCCTGACGGGTTGTCAGGTGGTAGCAGCAGATCTTGCGGCAGACGACTGCGGATGCGGTTTGGAGGCTGCGACCTATGGCCCAAGGAGAACAAAACCGCACCTGGGACCTGGTGAAGACGACCATAGAAGCGATGAGCCTGATGGCGGATGAAGTCCACTATGGAGGAAATTCCAAGTTCACGGTGTAGCTGAGTGTTGCGAACAAACCAGGGAACGTGAAGAGCGAGGCGTAAAACTTTATTCTGAAAGGACTGCATGGCTGCAATTTTACTAGAAGCTGCGCCACCCCACACAGGGCAAGCATACGTGAGAAGAGGACGAAGTAAAGAGTGTAAAGTAAAAGCACTGTAGCACTCTTCAGAGAAGATTTACGGTTAATCAGAGGATATAAAGCTTGGAGAGTCGGGAATAAGCCAAGATGAGTTTACTGTTGATATGAGCCTTTCAAGTAAGTCGGCGGTCAAACAGTAATCCCAGATACTTTACTGTTTCGTCCTTGCGCTTTCAAGGTATGTGGATGTTATCTATCAAAACAGGTGCAGGAGACGCGGGCCGGCGGAGAGTGAAAAGCATCATTTCACATTTGCTGTGGTTGAGGGCGATGCGCCATGATTTTAGCCATAGAGATAAAGAATCCAGGGCAGTTTGAAGATGATTGCCAGCTGTGTGAATATCGATGTCTCTTTGAAAACGCTTTCGTAATTGGCCGCTACTTCTCCACCACCTCTTTCAGTCGGAGGGTGAATCAACTCCTGCTTGTGACGTGTACAAACACAACCAATCAGTATCAAGTAATGGACACTAGCACGCGATTTCATGGCAGTTTCTAACTCATAACTTGAATTGTCTGGGAATGTCCTTTGAAGACCTCTTCATTGTGGATGAGTTTTACGTAAATGGTAAACAGTAAGAGACAGGCGAACTTTTACTAAATAATTAAGTGGAATTCTTTTTTTTTTTTTGAGTGAACCATTCCCGAGACCCAATTTGTGCCAATACTCAATTTTCTCAAATCGGAACATGTAATTCGTTTTTTATCTCTTGACCTTGCAAAGGGAACGGAATTTCAATAGCATCGCATAGCTAGCAGCTCTTAAACCATTTTACTATCGCTTAAAACCTACTGTATTTCCATATTACCCTTGCACTTACAATAAAATCACCTCCTACGTTGATTAAAATATATTTGCGGAGAGAGTTACTCCAAATTGAAGTATATTAAAAGTATGTATTGCAGTATGTTACGCGACGATCACTGGATCTTTTACGGCTATGCGTTTCGACTTTGCGCAAAATATTGATAGACTTCTTAAAGGTCAGCAGTAACAAAGAGGTCACTGATGCACAGGTGTTTATATTGCTTTCGTAAGTCAAACGCAAATTTGCATGTGACCAATCTGCCACTGCAATACAATGCACGTCTGAGTGTCAAAGTCCGTGTATAGTGAATGGAGTTAAATCCAACCTCCGCTCTTACGCAAACGTTGGACATCGCTGATATGAAGTGTCACAGGAGTTTTAAACAAGCTGTACCACGTGTGCAAGGGGTGTACAACGCTTGCACCACGGCTGCTGTAGTGGTCGGAATCTTTCCCCTAAGAAGGTACATACAGATAGCTATATAGTATTAAAGTTCTTTCACCTCGGAAATAACCTCATCAGTTTGGAAATCAGGCCTTCTGCAACTGTCCCTGTGTTTCATTAACTTGAGGTGCACGTGAAGAAGACCGAGCCAATTAACTAACACCGGTCTGAAGAACCCCAACATTTAATCGAAGGCGACGTGTTGGAAGGCGTATGTGGCAAGGCATCCATCATTTGTCGTTAAACGGCTGCAGCAATGTGACAAATGGTGCGGGGAAGGCCTCGAGTGCACATTAATCTCTGCGACTTCCGACTTGCTCTTCTCCGTGTTGTATTTACTGCCCTCTCACCATCGTTTGTTTTATAGCACAGGATTTCGAAATAAAGTTAAAGGCTTCTATGGCCTTTACTTTCATTGCCCATTTCTTCCTTGAAGTGCGTTATTTTTGGTTTGTGGAAAAAGATGCTGCTGCCAACGGCCTTCGGTAATGTTTCGCGCACAAGTTTCCCGGAGTGGAGAAATATATCATAAAGTATTGCTTTATAGCTATTTCTTTCTTTATCTTTCTGTTTCCAGTCCTTTATTTCTTTTGTCTATAATGGATTTCTTTCTCTTCTACCCGGTTTTATGTTTCCTCTTCCTCTTCATTCTTTGCATCATATAATTTATTTGGCACTTCTACAATGGTTTTCAATTTGTTACAAATTTTGGTATCAGAGTCTGTTGTTCGTTTTAAGGAAAGTATTATATCTATCAAATGCACTAGAAATGTACCAACTGATCGGTCTGGGATAGAAAATACATGATCCATTTTTTCTGCTCATTGAATTGAAAACAAGTAGTTTTATTAAATGGTTCTTTCTGTTTATATAAAGTAAGAAGGAAGTTATTACTCTATGCTATGTCGGATTTCATATGCTTAGTTATTAACTTTTATTCTATTTTATTTTATTTTAAAGTGGCGTGCCTCTGCATTTTAAATGGGAATCCCCACAACTTCCATTTCAGGTTTAACTCATTTTTCTCGGAAACGTTTTTTTGTTACTTTCTGATATTCGAAATGTATCTTCTCCCACGAAAATCTAACTAAAGATGTAAAAATTTTTTCCCAGCATAGTTCAGAATATTGGTAATAAAGTGTTCATTTGGAACGTTGATATTACCTATAACTTTTTATTTAAAATATTATTAATATAATAATTCGTTGTTTTTATGATATTTTTATACTTTGCGGTATTAACATTTTTTAGGAAAAGCTTTTCACTATATCAAAATTTCCTTCCTTTAATTTGTTACAAATTTGTTATAAGAGATACAATTTTAAAACATCAACTCTGTTGTTCAACATCTGTATGACATAGATTTTGATTACATCCAATAAAATTGATATAAATTAATATATCAGGAATGTAATTAGATATTGGAATGAAATTTGCTAAATACATTACAGCTGGTAGTAAATACCTGTGTAAAAATTAAGTCTCTAACTTCAATACTTTGGAAAATCACCTTTTTCACTTAGGTGTATCCTTAAGACACACAATTTATTTAAAATAACTTTTTTATGCCATCGGAAATTTTCAAGATATCCATTACCAATGGTTCAAATTGTTCATTGCTTCGTCAATGTTTTAAAATTTCTGTAAATCTTCAGTTTTTTCTCACGATCTCATGGAAACAGTATGGAATTTTAAAAATTCTAGGATTATCTCCGTGGTCAGGTGATTGACTTACTATCTTCCAAATCCACAGGTCCTGGGTTCGATTCCTGCTTGGAGTCTCGAAGTATGAGTGAGAGAGTAAATGCGTATGTATGTGTCTGTGTATGTATGTGTATGTATGTGTGTGTGTGTGTGTGTGTGTGTGTGTGTGTGTGTGTGTGAATTTAATGTAAATATGACACCCTCATGGTTAAATTGGTCCTTAAAGGGCATAGGCACAAAAAGAAGGAAGAGAAATAAATAAAGGAAAAAAAAAAAAGACTGTCTAGCGTCCATTTCTAAAACATTAAATTAAAAATAATGAACCTGAAAGTAACATTCACATACTTTCTCTACTCGCTGTCGCTTATTGCTGTACTAATTATACAAATAATTAGTTTTATAAAAGTTTATTTTCCTGTCTACTTAATGTTACTCCTGATAAACGTTTCCATAAATGGTTTAATTACACATTTCGTTGTAAGTACATTTCATTTTCATAAAATCGCGATAAACGCATATATTTCTTTGTTGGTACAATGGGAATAGGGCGATGCAGTAGGGTTAAGCTATAGTCAAAACCTTTTTCAGCTCGCCGTTATGTGATGGCTTAGATATTCCCCTCTCTTTGCATTTCAAGGACAAAATAACGACTTGACGTTTGAGAAAAGCGTTGGTACTGGAGCGTTCAAACAAATAAATATCCCGAAAATAGTTCACCCCACAAAAAAGGGCCGCACCGTAGCCGAGTGGTTAGACCATTCGCTTCTCACCAAAGCGGACCGGGTTCGACCCCAGGCAACCGTATGAGGGATTTGTAGTGAACGAAGCGGGGCTGGGGCGGGTTTCCTCCGGGTTCTCCGGTTTCCCCCGCCATCTCATTCCATCGGTGCTCCATCTTCACTCCATGTATCATCAGTGTCACCGCATGCGGTGCCGTATGTCGCAAAAGCTGGCGTTAAACACTACAACAACAAACAACTCAACAAAAGCATTTTACATAAATTGTATTTTCACAATATTGACATTTATTGATTAGTAAGATTTTGTCTAACACTTACGTTTACCAGTTACGCAAAGGTCACCCGAATGAAGAGCACTACCTGGGTTATTTATAGAAAATTCAAGATATATATTTCATTTATCATGAACATATCTTAAACATAATTGGTATTTTAATCAAAATCTTAAGAGCCCCTTTTAGTAATCAAAATTTTCGAAAAGTTTTCAATTTAAAGACTAGTTTGGGGTGGAGGGTTTTCTTGAACCTTTTAGTGTCGCATCCTGAACTACATACCAAATTTGGTGGTTAACCGATTTTTTCATTTTTTTCTACTACTTATGGGAAGTACATAGGGAAGTAGGGAAAGTATTACATTCAACCCAAAAATTTCATGTCGAGATTTCATCGGAAATATGTTTTGAGGTCCCCTAAATAAAGAATACACTTATAAAAAAGTCCATGTGTGTGTGTTCTGTCTCTCTCTTCTCTTCTCTCTCTCTCTCTCTCTCTCTCTCTCTCTCTCTGTGTGTGTATGTGTGTGTGTGTGTGTGTGTGTGTGTGTGTGTGTCTGGCCGGGAACAGCATAACTGAAAAACGAAAATTCGGTTAAAAACCGGTTTGTATTTAAGTTTAATATCTTCCAAGGATACAACACGAAGATTTTGAAGAAAATTGCTCTACCCTAAACTACCCTTTACATGGAAAATTTTGATTCTCTCAAAAATGGTGCTAACGATTTTGATTAAAATGCCGTTTTGTGACAAATGAAATGCATATCTTGAATTTTCTGGCTATGTCCACGTGGTCCTGTCTACCTTTGATGACTTTGGTACAACTGGTAAACCGGAAGAGACAGATCAGATATTACTATCTGTACAAAATATGTAGATCTCCTTAAAACACACAATTTATGTCAAATCATCTTTTTTGTGAAGTGAACCTTTTCGGAGATATTCTTTGTTATTTGTCAGAATTTTCCAATACTTACAGACCGTTCTCAAATGGGAAGTCGTTATTCATTTTTTTATCATACAAAGAGAACGGAATTTCAAAGTCATTATATAGCGACCACTCTTTTAAAACTATCGTTTAAAGTCTAGTAAATTCGACTTGCAATAAGATGATTAGCAATAAGACAATTTCTACAAATGTTTATCTCGATTAACATGAAGTAGATTGAGCAGGCATGGGGAAGAGGGTGAGAGGAATGCAATCGAATATTTACCCTCTCCAGTTTTACCCCATCACCAAATGCAGATCAGCCGTCGTTTTCGGTTATGTTTGTTTACGTATACACATGTCTTTACGAACAAGGTAAATTCAAGGCATGCAGTGGCGGAGCCGAGCAGAAATGTGATGTATTTCTTTTGTAATTACGTGGCTGTGATTACGTTACGTACATTTTCTTTTGGCATAGCAAACACAATGCTTTATTTTTATTAGGAATGCCAAAATATTTGTTTCCATTCGACTTTGAAGCATTTATCCTTGTTATGTGACATGATTCCACCACTGACACAATGTGAGGACCCGTTGTCTGAAGTACTGTATGCCCAGAACAAGAAGGCAAGTCTTAGGAATGTGTAGCGTAATCATTTTGTGCTTCCCGCACGGTGTTCATGTCTAGTTTCCGAATATGACAAGGATGCTAGGCTCGTTTAAAATACACAATGCTGTCACATAACTCAGCCATAGCTAGACATATGCACTCTCATACACTCATTTCCTAGTAAACAGGTCCGCTACCGGAGTAGATACACAGTTCAAGCCCCCTCTGCCCTTCATTCCCCTCTAGCCTTCTTGTCGTGGGCATGCAGTGTGTAGCCGAGTAGATAGGGTTAAAAGTACGAACATAGGGGAAATGACACTTTGTGTCACTTTTCCTCATCTATGAGATAGAGGAATAAGTGTTTGTAAGAATCGTTTATGCAAGACAAGAGAAGGTCACGTGAGTGCAACACCACAGAATGTTTATGCCGCTCAGAGATACACAGACACACAGAAATCTTTTTCCGATTTCTTTTTCTTTCTTAATTGTTCAGGAGTCTCAAAACATGAATTTCCGACGAAATCTCGGCATCAAACTTTTGCGTGGAATATAATACGGCGCCGCCAGTTTGTTTACAATATGAATATATGTATTTGTGTGTAATTAATCAGTCATAATTCCTCTCAACCGTGTCAACGATGGATTTCGGGAGGTTGAGAACATCAATCGTGTGAGATTTCAGCATTTGATGCAGTAAGATTTGCAGGTCTTTCTTTGGAAAATAGTGTACCTACATTATGAGATGCTGTGCGTTTGAATGGTTTTGCACAGTTCTCAATGTTCCTATGCTGTAGCTTGAATCAGGCAAGCAACGCTGCCAGGACAGAGGATTGTATTGCAGAGCTCCGGTTAGCTCTCAGGGTCACACATTGTAACCTACTTGTGGTGTACCATGGCAAACCAAACAAAGTGCGAAACCATCAACACACACCAGTTAGGCAACCTGACTCTCGACGACAGCAACACTGGCATAAGTACTACTCTCACTCCCTCACGGAAAAAAACTGAATTCCAATACCAAGAACTTCAATTTTATTATTCCTGCCAAAAGCTGCCATTCCCGGATCGATGAAATGTATTTATCCTGTACCTAAGCTGAAATGCCTAAGTACAATGGCGCTGAAGATAAAGGTCTTGCAGCCTGTGCCTTGCCTAAATAATAATATATTATGCAACGAGACTATAATAGTAGTAATTAAGACGCGAGTATATATTAGAAAACGAGCGAAGCGAGTTTCCTAATTTTCACACGAGCGTCTTAATTACCATTATAGTTAGATTTCATATGATAATTTATGCTCGACCATATACCTAATTTTATAGTTGAAAGGTTGTAAAATGTTGTACGCTCACCAGGGACAATGACATTGCATCAGCTGATATTTGGAGTTCTGCGCAGGCGCTAAACGATCGATTCGTTTTCAGCAGTCACACCTGCATGATGAAAATGATAACCTTGGAATGCTACGTAACATTGAATAAGTTATTTCATGTATGCGTTATTTACTGTACAATTTGTGAAATTAATTTACGGCACTGTGATTAGTGCAATATTCTTGGAAGTTGATCCTGTATTGAGGTTAACTTGTATGTTTTGGTTGCATCCTATATGGACGGAGTAAGTTGCATCTCACTGTCAGTAGTGTCCCACATTTTAGCGTTTTGTAATCTCGCGCTAGTTGCGTTTCGAGAATTAATCGATATTGCGCTTTGCCATTGCTGCATAGGAATTCTCCGATTGGTGGAACACCTGTCCTTTAATGAAAATTGAATTGATTGATTAGGTGAAGACCAGTTCTTTAATGAAAGTTTGAATTTAAGGAGGTCCATTAAAGGATCGCTATAAGACCTGTAATTAATAAATTTGGGTATGGTCGAGCATAAAAAATGTTTATTTCATTCCGAAACCTGACATATATTTAACATTTATGGCCATACTATATTTTCGTAAAAAACTATACATGTACTCGAACACTGGTAGATAACTAAAGATTATGACCACACCAATTTTTTCTACAGTTTTTCTTTGTTTCATACTGCTGAAAAATGTTTCTCAATAATTGATCTCTTTTTACAGACTAAAAATTAAATTTTAATCTTTACGAACATTACAAAGAGAGAAAAATTAAGTGTGGTGTGGTTAACAACAACAACAATAACAATAACAATAACAATAACAATAACAATAACAATAACAATAACAATAACAATAACAATAACAATAACAATAACAACAACAATAACAACAATAACAATAACAATAATAATAATAATAATAATAATAATAATAATAATAATAATAATAATAATAATAATAATAATAATAATAATAATAATAATAATAATAATAATATACTTATTATCATCATTAATTATTATTTTCATTATTATTATTTTCATTATTATTATTATTATTATTATTATTATTATTATTATTATTATTATTATTATTATTATTATTATTATTATTATTATTATTATTATTATTACTATAATGACCATCATCATCATCATCATTATTTGACAACACATTATTACAACCTATCACATAGTCAAGGTACATGATACATTTATTTCATTGCGTCAAAATATTTATTTATATTATATAATTATATAGTGCCTCAGGAATAATTTAACGCAGGCTTTAAATTTAACGCCATTTAATTGTTTGATGAATGTAAAGTATTAATTTAGTTCTGTTCCAATAGAATTCTCATTTCACTCAAAACTGTTTTCTCATGGGATTTCTACACAAATTAGGTTTCAACTCATTACTTGCTGTAATATTAAAGACGTATACGGAACTATTTAGCTGAAAGTCTAGTTATGTTATTCTTTGCATATATCAAGTATTCCAACACATATAACGATACAATTGGTAGATTATGTGTTTTTAAGCAAAGGTTAGCAGCGAGTTTTAATTTCTACTGAGCATATTAACTTCTTAATCTTGAAAAACATTCACAAAGCACTGCTCCATCGGATGGGAATAGGCTATGAAATATTCTCAGAATGTTTATAGCTGGATGGACAGTTTGAGGATTATATATGCATATCGTTGAATATTTTCTGGCACTTCATTGCGAAAATGGGAGCTATTAAATGGGGTGTTGTGGTGTTCGAATCACCAAATTTCCTTTGATTTTTCTGAACTCTGTTATCTTAGAGAACTTCGGCAAAGGTGATGCTACCCTACAACTTTAAGAGCATATTACCCCCCCCCCTTTTTTTTAGTTTCTATTTTTAACTCCTAACTTACAAATCAACATCATTTAACCAATTTGCATAAAACGGAAATTAGCTATTACCCTAAAACACTGAAAAACTATACCTACAATATGTTAAACAAATATGTTCAATGTGGAAACGTGCAATTTTTGACCCATCTGGTCCACATGTTTTATAATGCACTAGAGTACTTTGCAAAGATAGGATCTTACAAAAACAACTATCCAATTCTTTTTTCAATCATTTAGCACACACAAAAGTTTAGCAACTACCGTACTTCCTTATTTTCAACCCCTTATGCACAAACTACAGTGCTCTGGTAATCAGGGTACAGATTTGTGCACCTCAGCTACAGGACTTGGTGAAAATTACAGGATACCTTACAACTTAAAGTTACTAACCTTACAAATATTTATAGTTGTGTACAAATTTACAACTTTGACTAAGCGCGCGCGCGCGTGTGTGTGTGCGTGCGTGCGTGCGCGCGCGCGCGTGTGTGTGAATTAAATATATAAGACTAAAGACTTAAAGCCCACTGTCTAACGAGTAACACCTTGCCGATAGGCAATTTGTTCAACGGACAGGCTGCCGATATGACCATGGGAGCTAATGGCACAATATAATGGAATAATTAAAAAAGAAAGAAAAGAAAAAGACAGCTAAACTTAAATATGTTAACCCACATATTAATGCATACAATTAAGCTCAAACTTTATTAATTTCACTTCGTCCTGAGTAACCCCGCGCTTGTGCATTCAGGAGGTCGTGGGTTCGATTCTCCTGCCGACCTTCCTGATCCATGAGCTTTGGGGCAGGGGGGAGAGGTTCCCCGAATCGCTAAGCGAATGCTGGGAAGAATAATTACAACCCACGAATTTCCTACCCTTCCATTTCACTTCACCTTTCATCCTGGTAGACTGGGGAATGGGGAATGTGTAAGACAGCAGGGGGAGGGGACAGATTGTGCGAGCCGCCACCGAGGAGTTTAAATATGTGGCTGGTAAGGACCCTGCCCTCTGCTGTCGTCATTCTTCACGTCCGACCTCACCCCTTCCTCCCATCAAAAAGATCTTCTATAGGTCGAGGTAGCAATTCTCCCCCTCCATACCTATAGTCATAGAATCAACTCCGAGTTTGGAAGGGTCATTAAATAAACATGTCAATACAACTCTTTATGGGAAGTTTCCGTTTACATCAAGCATATGACAATGATGTATATATGTCGCAACACTCCGAAGTGTAGGCACTTCATGGTCGCATTCTCGTCTTGTGAAATTACTTAAACAATAAACAAAGTCTCCCCCTCCCCCCCCCCCCCCCCAATCCTGCGCTCGAATACGCATCTACAAATGAACAAAATCCTTAATTCTAGTATGGAAATAAACATATTGTACATCACAACTGTATTAATTTCCAAACCTTATAGAACAGATGAGAATAGGTAAGTGATAAAATTATTCACAGATCTGCTATTTACCTATAGGGTACATTAACTAGGGGAAATATCGCTTTCCAACTAAACTTTGAGCGATAGTCAAATCTGTTAAAGCTGGTCGCTATGTGATAGCTTTGAAATTCCGCAGGCTAAGGGAACAAAAGGAATAACGTCCTTCCACTTCAGGAAGGTATTGAGAAATTCAGACAAGGAATGTCTCCGAAATGTTTACTCAAAAAGATGTGCTAGACACAAACATATACGTTTTTCGTGTAGTAAGATTGTCTATTTCGTACGCATTACCTCAAATACAAGAGGCACCCAAACTGCAGAAGGCTTCCAACATTTCCAGAAAATTCAAGATATACATTTAATTTGTCATACAAATATTTTGAATATGTGGCATTTTTATAAGAAATGTTAGCAATTTAAAAAAAATCAAAGTTTTCGAAGAATATTCCAAATAAAGGATAGTGTGGAGTGGAGGGATTTTCTTGGAAATCTTTGTAGGCCATCCTTGGAAGATGCCAAATTTAAATACCAAGTTTGGTATTTAACCGACTTTTTGTTTTTAGTTATGCTGTACACGGCACTTACAGAAACAGAGAGACCTTTGAGGGAGGGGGGGATCCCAAAATATGTATTTCCGGTTAAAATTCGATATCGAATTTTTTGGTGGAATGCATCATTTCCCCTACTTACTGTAGGGGAAGTAAAAAGTTAACTCCTAAAGCTAAATTCGATTAAGTACCAGTACCAAGTTCATCTTCCAAGAGTGTCGCAAGAAAATTTTCTGTAGCAAATCGAGTGATGATGATTCTGTGAGCACGAAGCCCAAGAAACATTATCTCAAATACGAAAACCTGTAGAAGTATTTGTATACAATATTCCGTGAAATAACTAACAAGTTTAAAAGTAAACACTTTATAATAACATTCATATATTTTAATTAAAATGTATTTTCACGGTTGTAGTTGGCACTACATTTAATCCAGTGGGTTGAGAGAACAACAATAACTTTAGTGTGTAATCCAAGGAAATGAGGAGTTAGACATATGGCGAATATAAATGAACCAATTTGCGTTAGCAGGCTATTCATTAAAGATAGGTGCGTAGTATTTAAAATTACAGTTGTCTGACTTTCCCTCTTCAATTAAAATAACAATATCTTCACTAGAACATTCGTCAAAACTTTTGTCTTCCATTTTTGAATGGCCCACTGATTGCTTTTACTGCGCATGGATACTTCAGAAATGTAAGGAAAGGAGGAGGTGATATGCATAATCAACGCGGCTATTCCACTCATACGTAACTTCTCTGAATTTTAATTATCACCTCCTCTGCTTTCTTATGTTATGATCAGGTTAGAGAATCTAGCTGCACTGTGTTAACAGATGCACAACAGCTGACGCAATTTGACGCAAGAGAGCCGCTATTCAAATGTCAAATATGGCTGACTCTCGCTTCGGTGAAATATTTAATGCTGAAAGAGATGAAATAATTCGAAGAGGGAAACCTCAGAACACTGAATACAACAGGAAATATGCTTGGAATCATTTTGACAAATTTTGTATTGAGCGGAATTATAAATTAACATTATATATTTTTAATTCAAGGAAACTTACAAGTTTCAAATCTTGCGCTTGAACTTGGACATGAATCAGTTGATGGAGGACATTGTTTCCTCTGCCTTAAGTAACTAAAGGTAGAGAAAATTAAATGTGCTGGTACCCATTCATGTGAATGGTATTTCACCTGCATTGCAACCACGTAGCCACTGGTTTCGCGTGGTGCCACTAAACGACACGCATGTTGTTGCTATTATTTGCAGCTACGTTTACAAATGACTCACCTTAGTGCGTCATAGTGACGTCATAAACTGGCTGCGTGCTATTCCCAGCTAAAAAGTAAAAGAATCCTGTTACATTCACATGACTTTCACTATCCCCTGACGTTTATTAGTGGGTAAATAAGCTATTCTTATCTACTTCATTCCAATCCAGATTAACCTTTGCAGATACAGCTACATATATCGGACATTTTCTTGCAGATACAGACGAAATCACAAGAACCAATTGTTTAGGAAATAGAAACAATATCTGGCCTTAAACATCCATACTCTTTCTATGGAATTGCGAGAAGCAACGAATGTGTGCAGGACTTAAAAAGAATGAACTAACTTTGAACAATTCGAACCATTAGTAATATAGGCATATGTATCTCGCAAATACTGAAGGTAAATATCAAGTTTAGTACTTAATTGACTTTAGTTTTTGAATAATACTGTCTGTTCACGCTCAAACGCATAGCTTTATACGCAGTGTTTCTAAAGATGCTCTAAATTATATTCAGGGAACCGCAAAACGCGCATTTTGAATGAAATCTCGATGTCACATTTTCTGGATAGAGTGCTGTACTTCCTCTGTTACCATACATAACAGATTAAAAATACCAAAAGTGTTGAAAAATTATGTATATACGAAGTGGCTAAGGGGAAAAAGTATTTTGAAGTAAATGTGCATCATAAGATGTATATTTTTTGTGTAGTAAGTTCTTTGGAGGGTTCAATGTCCTTTAACTAGTTTGGTCATATCGGACGATGAAAGAAATTGGTGAAATGATGCTTAAATGAGCCCTGGGTGCATAGAGTTTGGTATTACCGACCTTCATCTTTCAGGATAAGGGAAACCCCCGAAGAAACCTTATCCGGGTAACTCACACTAACCGAGATTCGAACTCGAGACCTCTTAAATGTAAGGCAGACAAGCTACCTCCACCCTTAGAGGTGAACTAGTACGTTTTTGTTAATATCTTCATGTTTACCTGTTATACAAAATTGTTCACATTTCCTTTCGAATGAAGAAGACTACAGGCTACTCCCAGGAAATTCAAGATGTATATTTTATTTGCCATGTAAAGATATTATATTGTGACATTGCTTCAGACTTCTTTGGGAAGCATACATAATTGAATACTCCTTGGCATGAGGTGACGTTGCCACATATACGCGAAAAGTAACAGTCTAGGTTAGAAAGATTAACTGTGAAAGAACTGTGAAAGTTAATGAAAAGTTGAAGTGTAATTTTCTGTTAAATTGATGCATGTGAGGCCAACTGAGTGTAAAAGTAAATGCAATAAATCAGGAACTAATAAAGTTACAATATTTCAATCAAAATAGTTTGCGTCACTTTTAACGAAATCTAAAATTTCTATAGAAAGGCTAGTTTGGGTTGTGGGGTTTTTGTTGACTATTCCACTCATTGCCAGATTATCACTTTTATATCGCTTTGGTTATATTACCTCCTCCTTTTCTTACATTTCCGAAGTAAAAGCAATCAGTGGGTCATTCAAAGATGGTAGACAAAGGATTTGGCAAATTCTCTAGTGAGAATATTGATACTTTAATTGAAGAGGCAAAGTCAAGCAACTGTAATTTTAAATATAGCACAACTACCTTTAATGAATAGCCTACTGACGCAAATTCGTTCATTTACGTTCATAATATATCTATTCCTCATTCCCATGGATTAAACGCTAAAATTATTGTTACTGTCACAGCCTACTGGAATAGTTGTAGTGCCAACTGTGAAAATAAATCTTAATTAAAACGTGTGAATGTTATTGTAAGTTGTTTACTTTAAAATTACTATTAATATTAAATAGTATTAATTAAATGAACTATTAATTAATTCCGGAATACTCTAAACAAATACCATTCGAAGTTTTCATATTTGGGGTAATTTTTCACGCACTTCGCGGTCTCAAAATTATCGTCATATGAAACCCTCTCGTGCTACTTCTACAGATGTTTATGTCGCATCTCTCACTATCTCTCTTTAATTCTCTCACTCTCTCCCACTCTCTGTCATCTCTCTCCCTCACATACGTATAATGGATTCATTTTCTAAATAAATAGGTACTTTTGTTCAAAGGGCCTCAAAACATGTTTTGACGATGAAATAGGTGGAATACGATACCTTCTCTAACTACTATGTATGAGAGAGAGGAAATAAAAACGTTGACAGTTTTGTCTGAGTGTAATATTTAGGGTGGGAGAAGTTTCTTCAACTGGTTTACTTGATTATAGCACTGTAATTTCCCACGCTTCGAATATAACCGTATTAGGAAGAAAACTTCTTTCTTATTGTGTGTCATCTCAGCTGAAAATGAGATCAATGTGAAAATAATGCTGAAACATTACACCTCTTTAATGTGATACTCTTATGAACACAGATGGGATTGGGTAATCCTCTTTTGTGATTTCTCCGCTCACATGTTAATTGTAAGATGACATTACATATTTGATCTTTGAAATTCGCACGAAATTCTTATAGACATCTCAAAATAATTATGGAGTATTTTACTTCGCGTAGCGATATCACCATTTCACCTTTAATGCACCTTTTGTGATACCCTGAAAAATAAAATATAAAAATATATGTGCATCATTCACTCGATCACTGTTACCTACCTATAAGAAATGTAATTCAATAAACGAAATGTACTAAAAACAATTTTCATACCTAAAACAACAAAACCCATAAGAATACAAACTAAGATTTTTGAAAAATTTCTTTGTACACAAAAACAAGCTGCTGGTTTCTTTCCGCTTTAAAATATGGACTAAACGATTTTAATTCAAATATTTCAGCTTTAAGATATTATCATAACAAATTACATTTTATACTGAATTTTCTGTGTATAGCCCGTGAAATCCTCTTCATTCCAACCGAAATGTCAGTCAAATTAAGGCTTGTTTTCTGTCACTTATTTTGCTTCATATAGCCGTCAGAAATCTCCTTTTCCCTTCCAACAATCAAATTAAATTTACGAGCATGAGAGGTTATTCAGTTAATAAATTGCATCGGTTTGCTTGTCCTATAATTTAATCTTACAAATAAACATAAATTATAGTGTTTAAATGATCTTGACTTAAGAATAAACGTTTGCTTTAATGTAATACAAGGGTCATTCCATAAGTCCTGGCAGCTATGGTATAACGTTCGATAATGTCACAACAAAGGAAATCCACGCTATGCGTTGCACGCGAAGACAATGTCGATCTTATTGTCAACAGAAAATCAGGATAGAGATCATGAATTAATGACACAGGTTGAAATGAAAAACACGCAATGAAACATTGGGTAAATTTACTGTGCATGAATACAAGTGGAAATAACTTCAATCAATTAACATCCATGACATCGTTTCAATGCACCAGCTGTCCTTCAAAATAGTCCCCCCGGCATACACACAGCATTGCCAAAGATGGGGAAGGCTTTGAACGCCATCTTGCAAGGTCGTTGTTCCAATCTGTTGTAGCACGGCGTTGATACCTAGGCGTCCTCGCTCACAGTCGCCATCTATGGGTTGAATTCGCTACGGTTTGCTACGAGGTTTCGAATGTATATACAGGCAGTGCAGTGATGTCAGGTGTTCGAAGGATATCACATCGTTGCCAAGACCTCGTATAACTTGAAAAAAAAAAAATATTCCAAATATAGTTGGCAACACACTTCTTTATAAGATAATAAAACTAGAGAAGAAGAATAAAAAAAAATATATAGTGAAACTCGCCGTTCTTTACGTGTCTCTGTTGATGAACGATGGCGTTTGCGCAGTAGCAAAAATTTTGCGTCGTCATAATTACATCACAGCCCGAAGCCGATCAGCAGTAGTCTGTTTTAGAGTGTGTTTGCTTGAACATGCCGAGTCCAGCTATAGGTAAATTGACTCCACTGTACGGGCACGTTGGGGATCTAACTCTCAAGGAGAATCCAGCGATGAAGATGCGCATAATGTAGTGCATTAACGTTTAACAATAAAATTATGTGTCGTACGCTTTGCGCTACACCACCACGTGCAACCGCTCATTTGTTCCTTGCAATTTTCTGTGCCGCAAATAGTTTATTTACCGCCTTCGGAAACTATAGTTATGTTGTTTATAAAATAATTTATATTCAGTAACATTCTTTGTGATGTTAACCACTACAGAACTGTTTCATTCTCACCAGTTTGAATGTTCCAGTTCTTGAAACATTTTTTTTAAGTATTTAGATACTGTCCATTTGCTTCTCGCGATATCATGCAAAGAATGGGTCTTAGGTTTATTTATTCACTAATTAGAACTCAGTTTTGTCTATGTTACAAAGTTCAAAGCCATCACATAGTATCCCTCTTGTACTACTGAGGACACTTAGGCATGTAGAGATCCAAGCGGAATTAAGACCCCACCTAACACCAGGAAGTGACCTCTCCGTGGCTGTTTCCTTAGGGCAACTCCAAAAAGCCCCCCCCCCCCTCCGCTGCTTACACAGGAACGGCAGTAGAGCTCTCCAGAATGGTACAAGAGAACTTGAAAGTGTCTGACAATCTTCCCTGGGCATCACCGCTCAGACGTACTCTCCCATGGGTTTTGAGAACCACTGCAACCCAATCCAAACAACTCCCTTGCTCTGGTATCCGGCCCGGCGTGCTTCTGGTAACGTCGGAAGTATCATGGGTGCTAGGAGTCTACAGCGCTCTCACCACAGCAGCTGTAGAGGTTGGAACTCCTACCCTACGGGAGTACCTTCAGGAATAGGGTTGTTTTGGTGGCGCTGTTTATTGTTTACGTTCAATTAGCATATACTCACTACATTCAAAGGGATAGTGGCTGCGTTGGCCACAAGTAAACAATGCCTCGACCAACACCTCTTCTCCCTTATGGCTTGCAATCCAATGCCTGTTTCGGTAGTCATTCCTTGTACATTCTTCTTAGATTGTTCGACCAATGAATTCTGTATTCCTTTGTTTTATCTATTGGGAGCACGTTTAATTCATCCCGTGCATCATTCCTATATCTATTCAATCTTGTACATCATTTTACTCTTCTGAGGAACTTCATTTCCAATGACTGTATTCTATTAACATCATTTTTTTCAAGTCCATACTTCACATCCAAATAGAAGAGTCGGTACAGCCATTTTCTTATAGAATTTTATTTGCGTTTCTTTCCTTGTATTCTTCTTTAAGTTCTTGGTAATTGTTCCACACATAGTCTAATCCAACTGTAATCCTGAAATATCAAAACTTTTTTTGAATCTTACACCAAAAATTAGAAATGTAAGATAAGTTAGAGCTAAGAGGTTCAGATGCTATTGGTGGCTGGAGAAAATCAAATGAATGTAATGCTGCAAATTTTTTAACTATACATTAGTTCTTCCCGGGCCCAAATGACCTTGTTGTCGACGGGCCCTTAAATTTAACACTCCACTCCACTCCACATTAGTTCTTCCAAAGGAACGTACTAGACTTATTTGTAAACGTACTTGAATATTTAAATATAGAAAGTGTTAAATCAATCCGATCGCTCCCTCTCATTTTTACGCTGTTTCTCTCTCTAATTCATTCCCACATTTCTTCTCCCCCTCTCTCCCTCTCTCCCTCCCTCCCCTCTTCTCTCCCACCCCTTCTTCTCTCTTACTGCTGCCTCTCCTTCTTACCCTCGTATCTATTCTAAAACAAGGTATACACAGAAGCTGTTTAAAAGAATCCATCAACACAGAAATAGCTTTTTTGGTTATCTATGTGCCGTTGTTGCATTCTTCGAGCGGAGGGTTTAGGAAACCGAGCAGATAAAATCCCTCTGATTGTGTTTGTGACGCCAAGTCCTCCGAAGTCGCACATATACTCTTAGAGAACAAAGAGGGCTTCTCTTGGGACCACTGTAGTGGCGTATAACACAAGCACTATCGCTGAGAGTAACAGCAGTTTATATAACAAGTAATTTGTTGTATCCAATGTCTTTGTCTACCCTCTATCGTTTATTTTTATGTTCAGAAACTATTCTTGCAAAAGTCCTTTTTTATCTGCATTTTATGTCAAGTGCATCAACCTATGAAACTTTCAAACCAGATATGTGTTTCTTAAGCAAACACGTCAGATTTTGCCATATATGTGCCATTGCATGACATTGCCAATTCTCTCTTAGAAATTAAACTTTGTATGGCATTTTGACATTAAATTGTGACCAAATTCATTCGGATTAAGGTAGGAATGCATTCCAGCATTGTTCACACAACGTTTACGTGACAGTGAAATAATAAACCATTTATATCCATTCATCAAGAAGCTAGACGGCTCCAAATGTTTGACATGAATTATTTTGTTTCGGTGGAACGGTTCTATATTGGACATATTTACTACTCGTCAGTCATCATGCAGAATCGCTGGTTAATATATGACCGAAGCAGTGCCTTCCACCCAGTGTATTCGTATATACAGGATGTTTTTAAAAAGTGTCCAATATTGCAACAGGAGTTGGGATTGGTCAGAACTACAATAAATGTTCCTAGAAACATATGTCCGGAAAGAAATACTTATTGAGATGCCATTTTAGAAACATGTGCAATGTTTGACCTTGCAATGCAACGGGGCGACCTTGCTACTAGATCTCCTCGACCAATTCGTCGTCCATTAAATGTTTGGTTTAAGTATTATCGTATGATGCGTACAAAATAGGATGGTGCCCCATCATGCATAAACCACATGCGTCGTCTTTCCACAAGCAGAGCTCATCCAAAAGCACGGGTAATTCATGCGCAGGAATCGATACACAGCATCTGTTAATCTGTTCGGTAAAACGTACGCTTTTGTCACTCACAATTCCTGCCCACACACTGGGATTAAAGGGATCTTGATACTTAAACCATACATTTAATGGGCGATGGATTGGTCGAGGATATCCATTAGTATGGCCTCCGCGTTCTCCGGACCTCAATCCATTGGAATTCTGGCTATGGGGACATTTAAAGACATTGGTGTATGACAAACCCATAAGAAATGTGGATACGTTGCAGATTTTTGTAAAATGACTGATATTTCAACACGTATTTGTTTCCGGACAAATATTTATAGGAATATTTAATCTAGTTTTGACCAATCCCAACTCATATTGCAATATAGGACACCTTTTTTAAACATCCTGTATGTATATAGACAAAAAACAGGTAAGCAGGTAGGTAGCTAGGTAGGTAGATGGATGCATGGCTGGACGGACGGACGGACAGACAGACAGGTAGATAGAGATATATAATAAATAAATATACACTTTATTAGTTACAATTAAAAATGTGACAAAGTGACAAAGTCACTACTTTTTTATCACTTTATTGTCTTCTAAAATTGTATCACAAATACATGGTTTTCTTCTCGTCGTTAACAGTCTACAGCCCAAATAGGGGAGTTTGGGTTTACCACCTTCCACTATGCGCGGACTTTGCCTCTCTTTAACCTCAAGCCGTACATTGTGTTGCAGTGGCGGGTTTGTTACGTCTACGTTGTGTTTGATTTACGAAAGCATTTTCAAATCTTATGCGATAAACATCTCTTCATTAGTGACTTATGTTTAAGAAGTCTATCAATATTTGGCGACAAAGTCGAAGGCTTAGAAAATGCACCAAGTGATCGTCGCGTAACATATTGAGATACAGACTTTTAATATAGTTCAATTTACAGAAACTCTGTTCACAAATATATGCAGAGCTATACTCACTATTATACACGCTATCCTTGCCAATGCTTATTTTTCTATCTACATTTTAATCGACCAAAGCATTTTCAGAAATTATCTTGTTGCTAATTTTCTTCTAGGTGCAAGGGTAATATGGGAATACAGTATGCTTTAAGTATATTGAAATAATTTAAGATCTGATTGCTATGCGATGTCTTTGAAATTCCGGTCTCTTTACAAGACCAAGAGATAACAAAGGGAATAACATATTCTTGTTTGAAAAAAGTATAGATGTTGACAAATTCAAACAAATAAGAAAAATTATCCCGGAAATAGTTTACTCAAAAGAAAAACGAAGTATTTGACATAAATTTTGTGTTTTAACGAGATCCACATTTTTTATTTAGTAAGCTTTTGTCTGTCTCTTACTCATTTCCATTTGTGCAAAAATCAGGTCTTTATGACTTAGAAATGACCTTAGAATCGCCTGTTTGTGTCCGTCAATGGATACTGACTGTTTGTCCCTCCGGCTGAACGAGTGGAATGGGGCTAGTCGCTCATTACGCAAGGTTCTCCAAAGAGAGAAGTTTGGACATCCCTGGTCTACAGTCTTTCGGGATATCACAACTCGCAACTTTTACTTCCGTAACTTTGTTCAGTCCTTTCACGTGTCTTTCTTCACTTTCTTTGTCTCTCATACACTCACTATGACGATGCAATCACCCGACGCCCGTTAGAATGTTCTTACGACGCACGCGACGCGCGCACACACGTACAGCTCTCGCACACGCTGACCGACTCATGCCTGTAACTGTAGTGTGTTTTCTGGATTCTTATATAGAGGGGATAACGTCACACGGACCTTTCGCGAACTCCTTCAAACACGCGGCACTCACGTGGCCAGATCTTTCTCGAAAGTTCTCTAGAAAGCTCTTTTCTTGTAGGTGCTTCCTTGACAGACACGTACACACAAACAGTTGCGCGAGGCAGACTGACCTCGAACGTCTTTGCCCAATCTCTGGTCCGGCATGTGGCGTGAAGCAGACCGGTCCCGATAGTCCTTTATTTTGCGCCGCGCTCAGCGCCAAAATAATACACAAACGGTATTTCAGTGAGATCGAATTAACAAAGCTAAATGTTAATAGGTACACCATGGTACCGCTTGAGCAGTCCTCCTTTTTCTATCTTTTCTGTCTTCTAAAAATGAGTGATTATCAAGTTATCGTTTATCGTTATCGTTAAATTTGACTATCACGAGTTGCATTTATTAAGACTATTTCATGAATTAAAGAGTGATATTGTAATGAAATGTTATTTAAATGCTGTATTGTAATTACTAACTTCTTAAAACAAACAGGTAGCATGAATGCATACATAGGCGTCCATTGACACTGCCTTCAAGCTTCTCAAAGATATTTCTTGTTGTATTCTGTGTTCTGAGGTTTCCCTCTTCGAAATTATTTCATCTATTTCAGTACTAGAAAAGGGAGAGTCAGCCATATTTGACATTTGAAGAGCGGCTCTAGTGCCTCAAATTACGTCAGCTGTTGCGCATCTGTAGCACAGTGCAGCTAGATTCCCTTACCTGATCATAACACAAGAAAAGCAAAGGAGGTGATAATGAAATGTGACAATTTTTTTCGCGAATGAAAGCTGTCATTGGTTGAAATTTGATATTGTTATGCACATGATTGATTCACTTCCACCAACTCATGTATGAGTGGAATAGTCAACGTAGGACCGTGAGAGGGCTGCGCTCACAGAGTACCAGCTCTCCATGCCTGATTTATGTAATATGCACTTGATTTACACCATACACGCTTGACACCCGTCTGAGTGGCTCAGTTGGTTAGACGCTGGCCTACCGATCCTAAGATTGTGGGTTCAAGCCTGTGCACACCGATGGTTCTTCAAAGAGACAGATCCATGTTAGTAGATTTACTGGCATGTAAAACAACTCCTGCGGGACGAAATTCCCGTAACACAGTAACTTTTATCTTGTACATGAGGACAGTATTAGCAATGGCAGAACGGTTTTAAACGAAATAACTCAAACAGAAGCATGTAGTCTTACTAACGAAATGATAACACAAGAAATTGCTTAAGTAATCCGTTTTAAAATTGCTTTAATGACATCTTCATATAATTAAAATGAAAATGATAACTGCATTTAATAGGTATTTCTTGTCTCAACTATAAGCGAATATTTGGTATTTTATTTTCTTACAACGCCGCAATGAACATTATTTTCTATATTCAATATTAACATAAATTATTACAAACCGCGAATGAGATGATAACTTTGATGATAGTAAATAAATAAAAATAAACAAACAAAGGTAGTAGCAATGGTTTAGATTATTAGGTAATGCCCATCTAAACATCATGTAATGCACAATATCATTTTTAAATAAGAATAATTATTTTAAATGTTGGACGCAACCACGTTCACATACGATGAACGATCAATAAATTCCGAGACTTCAGCGCCGAAAAAATAACAATAAGAAGGAATTTAAATTAAATTATTTTCTTTGGTAACGACGCTGTCAATTGCCAGGATCATATGAAAATAAATATATTTTAGGTTATTTCTTATAGAACTTGACATTCTCTGGTCAGATCTTTGTGATATAGTGTTTAAATTCAAATTTTATTTATGAAATAGCCCAGATAAAAATCATTCGACAGTCTTGACATTTCCAGATATTATCTCGCTCCGCTCGAGAATTCATCTGTTAGGTCAGACATATTATACTACTTGTAATAATTAGGGTTGGGATTTTTATGTATCATTAGTTCATTACTTAGCAAAATATGTTCATAAATATGTAGTGAAAATTAGTGAAATATGTAGAATGGGGAAAATATGTAATATTAAATATTTAATTTCAACTATCATTTTCTTAGTTACAATACTCAAATCATATTTATACATTACGGTTTTTAACACAGTGAACAATTATATATTTTTCAATGTTTCTGGGGTAATTGAAAGACGCTTGTCACTGAGAATGTTCTTATAGGCAGAGAAAGATCTTTCCACATCACAAATATAACGGGAAAATTTTAGGAAAGGAATTTTTCCTGGAGAAATGTCCTCGGGTGGATAAACATCATCTGCATCCTTTTTCAATTTACTTAATACACTTGCACCAGTTTCTCCATGCGCAGCACTTAGTTTTTCAATAGCATCTTCCTATGAAAGTATTAGAATCTTGAATAAACAGTCCTGGCGTTTCTAAATGTTTGATGCTTTCTGGAAGTCAGCTGAAGTTGCTCCTGATGTAGGCAAGTGAGGAGACAACTTTGGAGTCGCTAAAGGTAGCCTGGAATTCACAAATAAATGCAGCACTTTCAGGATCAAAAGAATCAACAACAGTGTTTATATCATCTAGATACGCACTATATAAATTAATTGCTTCTATCCGTGTTCCCTATCTCGTTAATACTGGTTCAGGAGACAGAAGTATTTCTTGTAATTGCTGCTTGTAAGAGAGCATTCGTTGTAGAGGTTAAAAAATACTTCTCTTGCTGAAATTACACTATTCACTTGCAGAAATTTACCTTTAATACCTTTGACAACACATTGCAGTTCACAAGCCAAGCAGGTTGTAAAATGGAGCATATTGGGATAAAACACTTTCAGATCAGTTGCAACTTTAAGTATACTCGTATATGTTGCAGCATCCGAATACATCACTAATACCTTCTCGTCTTGCACACCAGTTGGCCATAACTTTTAATCCATCATTGACAAAATTCGCAACAGTTGAGTGATTTGTTAAGTCCAGCTCTTTACGGTAGATCAAACATGGTTTCGAGGCACTGTGAGATTCCAGCTTTTCCAACACAATGCACCCTTATGTTGTTCATTATCTCGTCATAGTAAACTTGAAGATAATTCTTGCGCAGTGTTGACTGTTGAGGAACATATATATGTAGGAATAGAAAATGATAAACCACGTAATCTTATGTTATAATAACACTAAAAATGTGTAATATACTCACAGATATGTAAAAATATGTAAAATGAAATTCAGTTATATTAACCCTAACATAGTGCTTTGTGAACATATCACTTTTCGCAGCATCTAAATAGTAAGGAAAAAATGTGTAATTACATAGAATAGTTTCACAAATAGTTCGAGACAGATGATGCACCATCTGTTGCAGAAACTATTTCTCGAGTATATTTTAAATTGTATTTAATCATCTGTATTTTGAAACTATAAAACCCAGAGGAAGTACATCACTCCTAGACTTCTGTGTGTGTCTGTAAGGTGTTTAAAATACTGTATTGTTATACGTATGTGAGAGGGAGAAATGTGTTAAAACTAAAAATAAGTATTCAGCGTATCGCATTGTGAGTAACTTATTCGTGTAATCATCGTGTTCATGGGATGGGGATAAACACAATCAAATGCCTGAGCTTTTCGTTACTATGCCTACCTGTAAACCAACCGATCTGTAGCCCTGTAGTACAGAAGAAGACCAGGAAAAATGTAATGTTATAATGGGATGGTGAAAAGAGCACTAGCTGTTAGTTAAATCCCTTTTGTGCTCCTGAGCAGCATCCAATCAAAGATGTGATTTGCGGTCCAACGTCCCGTGTGACGGCGCTTCAAGCCAACGAACCGTCGCTAAGCGTCGTGCAGCGTCGCGACGCCTGATGTGCTGATGGAATTATCATCAGCCTAAGGAGGGAGACAGAACCACATCACCTCCAGATCTCTCTAGGGAGGTGTACACGACTAGACGGAGGCATAAGGTCTCACTATTCAGACTAGGGATGAGCTACGTCATCAGTAATAACTATAATCTAGTGGTACCGGTCTAAAAATCTCATGTGCAACACCCAACAGATATGCCTATCCATGATACATTCGCATATCTACGTGTTATGTCAATGTTATAATTGAGTGAGTAAGTGGAGTTTAAGAGCCCGTCGACAGCTAGGTCATTTGGATCCAGTCATTGTTTAAAATCTAAAACACTCACAAACTTACGTGCTTAAAAGATGAAAGCTAAAACAAAATTAAAACGGTAAACAGTTACAGCGCTAAAACAAACGGTAAAACACTACAAATGAGAATTCATATTGCGAAACCCTACAATTAAAAAAGCAAGCATAAAAGAGGAACCCAATTTCGGTGAGGAGCGCGGCAGCTTATCAAAGTGAACCGGGCCTTCGCCTAGAATTGACCACAGAGTAAAACCCAGGCCAAGGGATTGGCGCAACTTAGTATATCGTGGACAATCAATTAGGGCCAAATTTTAATGACGACTATATGACTTTAAGTCTATTAAAGAATTGAATTTTTAATCAATTACGGTTTATAGTTAGTCGTGTAAATAATGGATATTAATGAACAAACTTAAAATAACAAAGATATACTTCAAATATGCCTTCATTCGTTGATCTCGCACATTTCACTTATACTTTATCACTGAATACTGAATTAAAATTCGTCACTAACAACTTTTGTTAAATTTTCAAAATTGAAGGACTGTTTATTGACAAATAATACCTACCGACTTGCACATTGAAAAGCTTGTTTCAACATCAACAGAAGATACTAAGGCGTTCTTAAAGCAACAAATATTGAGGGCTTCCAGGTCTTTTTCATCGAGGGAGTATTTCTTACCTGACAGTAAATCAGCAATCTTGCATTCTATCATATCCCTCTTCTTGTTCGATATATTTTCCATTATATGTAATAAAGACAAGTTTGCCAACTTCACCTTCCACATCACTTAGTTTACTTGCAATTGATTTCACCAATTCTATTTGATTTTCAAAATCATGGAAATAGTTGTGTTTACTTTCGGCATGACCAAATAAAAATATCACCTCAAATATCCCTCTATGCGGCCCAGGCCAGGAATAAAGTAGGCCAGGACCACCGGGGCTTGGTGTTAATGTCCTAAATCGCGAATAAAGGAATTTTCTTATTCTAGGAGGTATGGATTATCAGTGTATTGTGATAAAATACTCTCCACAGAGTATACAATGCACAGGTTGATCTAAATTCATGAAAGGTGCTGAAGTATGGCGCTTGAAACAGGAATAAAATGATTTTGCAGAACTAAAACACTGGATGTTTCCCCAACTATCTTGATTGTTATTCTCAGAGCTTTTTGCTTCCGCGTTGAACCTACGCCCTTTCACAAAATGTTCCAAACCCGAAAAGGCAAACCTTTTGGAGGAATTAAAATGCATTAGAGTTATGTGTACGTATCGTTAAGCTCCAGTTTGACTGCTTTAAGATTATACGTTCGTTCAAAATAGACTCAATGTACTCCCTAACGTAACAACGACCCTTTAACACAGCAATAGTGACATGTTCGTCTAGTGTGCATAGGTATGTGCAGGGATTAAGGTGGCAACACTGTGCCATGTTGTTGGCAAACTGATCCACTTTGTCCATAAAGAGAAGCCATTGTGTAACGCGATTCATTATGACACGATTGTCACTTGTTCCCACACGTTCAGAGAAGGAGGCGCTGTTGATGCAACTTTTCGTATGTTTCCAAGTGAGCAAGCTATAGAAATGTCTGATAAATACCAAACTTTATAGTGAAGTCCACTTCCTTTTAAGGGTACGAAAGCAAGGCTTTCAAGAAATCCCCCCAAACCTGCCTTCCCACCCACCGACCCCTCCCCCTCCCCAACAAAATACCCAATTTTCCCGTCATATGTTTGAGAATTGAACTATAGAACTAAATATTTTATTTTCTGCAGTCTTTGAAGTTATAATTTTGCTTTCCCTACTACATATAGTAAAGTAGAGGAAGTATTTTATTCCACCCAAAAATTCCATGTCGAGGTTTCACCGGAAATATATTTTGAGGCCCCCTGAATCGAAAAAAATTAGAAAGTCTGTGGTGTGTGTGTGAAACCTTAAGCGTACGTCCTAATGATATTTCTAACTTCTACATCTGTAATCAGATAGTAATTTTTAACTGTATGTGATTTGTGTTTTGTGCCATATACCTGCCAAATTTCGGTGAGACACTTTTAGAATAATCTATTTTTAAAAAGTATTTATATTAAAAATCAACAACTGAGAAATCAAGTTATGGCCTCAAAATCAAGCTAATAGCTTTTTCATTCCCAAAGTTCAGTTAGATCTTACTTCTATGGAATTGTGGATGTTTACTAAAGTTTTAATGGTGCAGATATAAATAAAATTAATTTTAAAATGACAATTTTGTTCTGTAACCTGAGGTGAGAAAACGTTTATGAACATATTTTCTTAAATAAAACGAAGGCTATGCTTATTTTCACACCCCTGTGTCTTATAATTTCTTTTATAAAGTTTTATGAATTGTTATAAAATAGTGTAGTAGAAATATGTTGTGAATATGTGTTGCACTCACATGACTTCCTCCACTCTTCTACTAAACATTCTTCCAAATTCTTATTCCTCGTATGTTCGTGTTAGTTGAGATAAGTCTTACAATTTATCTTATTGCGTATTTCCTTGTAGGTGCAAGGGGAATATTAGAATACAGTAGGCTTCGAGCGATACTCAAATCTCTTAAATCTTTGGGACCCCGTTCTCTTTGCACACTTAACTTAAAAAAATGAACAACGATGCTCCATTTCACGAAACTTGTAAGTTTTCCGAAGCTGACACAATTAACAAGGAATATCTCAGAAATGGTTCACTCAAAAAAAAAAAAAAAAAAAAAAAAAAAAAAAAAAAAAAAAGAAAGAAAAAGAAAAGAAATAAAAAAAATATATATATATATACATTCAGACATAAATTGTGTGTTTTAGCGAGATCTACAGTTTTTGTATAGTAAGATTTTGTGTTTCTCTTAGGGATTACGAGTTATTCAAAAGTCATTCAGAGTAAACAAGACTATATAGGCTATAGCAAGAAAATTCAAAATACACATTTCATTTATCATCAAAATATCTCAAACATATGGCATTTTAATCACAATCGTTAGAGTCATTTTCAAGAAAACCAAATTTTCTAAAATTGTCCATGTAAAGGATACTTTTAGGGTGGAACAATGTTCTTCAAAATCTTCGTGTCGCATTCTCGAAAGACATTACAGTCAAAAACAATATTTGGTTTCTAACCGACTTTTCGTTTTTGAGTTACGCTATCAGCAGATTGACACAGACTGACTGACTGACTGACTGACTGACTGACTGACTGACAGACAGACAGACACACACACACACACACACACACACACACACACACACACACACACACACACACACACACACGGACCTTTTTCTAAAAATGCTTCTTTTCTGGTCTCAGGAAGTCCCTAAACATATATTTGCGGTGAAATCTCGACATCGAATTTTTGGGTGGAATACAATACTTCCTCTACTTTATTATACGCATTAGAGAAAGTAAAAGTGAACAACGATGTTACATTTCACGAAAGTTTGTTTTCCAAAACTGACACAAATAACAAGGAGTATCTCCGAAGTGTTTCACTCTACAAAAAAGTTTATTTAGACACAAATTGTGTGTTTTAGCGAGGTCTACATTTTTTGTGGAGTAAGATTTTGTCTCTCTTACGGTTTACCAGTTATGCAAAATTCATGCAGAGTAAACAGGACTACGTTGGCCTATAGACAGAAAATTGAAAATATACATTTCACTTTTCATACAAATGCCTTAAACATATGTCATTTTAATCAAAATCGTTGAAGCCATTTTCAAGAAAATCAACATTTTCGAAGAATGTTCCATACAAAGGGTAGTTTAGGGTGGGGTTATTTTCTCCAAAATCTTCATGTCGCATCCTTGAAAGACATTGAACTTAAATACCAATTTTGGTTTTTAACCAGCTTTTCGTTTTTGAGTTATGCTGTCCACAGACAGACAGACAGACAGACAGACACACAGACACACACACAGACAGACAGACACACAGACAGACACAGACAGACACACACAGACACACACAGACACACACAGACACACAGACAGACACACAGACACACACAGACAGACACACAGACAGACAGACACACAGACACACACAGACAGACACACAGACAGACAGACACACAGTCAGACAGACACACAGACAGACACACAGACACACAGACAGACACACAGACAGACAGACAGACACACAGACACACAGACAGACACACAGACACACAGACACACAGACAGACAGACACACAGACACACACAGACACACACAGACAGACACAGACAGACAGACAGACACACAGACAGACACACAGACACACACAGACAGACACACAGACACACAGACAGACACATAGACAGACAGACACACAGATAGACACACAGACACACAGACAGACACACAGACAGACAGGTAGACAAGTAGACAGGTAGACAGGTAGACAGACAGACAGACAGACAGACAGACAGACAGACAGACAGATAGATACACAAACACACAGACGGACCTTTTTCTAAAAATGATTTTTTTTTATTAAGGGGATCTCAAAACATATATTTCCGGTGAAATTTTGACATCGAATTTTTGGTTGGAATACAATACTTTCCCTGCTTACTAGTAGAGAAAGTAATATGAAGAAGGAAAGGGATAAAACAGTTGAGCGGATAATTTAACTTGGTGTTATGTGGAAACATAATCTAGAATAATTGCAAATAAAATTCTCCATTTGGGTATCCATATTCTATTATTACTATTAATTCAAACGTTCTGTATTGTTAAGCTACAGCCCTAATAAACACGTTATAACGATTTGCAACGTAGTAATAAATATGGATTCTGATCACAAATAAAGAATGAAATGTATTGTTAGTTCAGCATTCGAGAATAGGTCGTACAGGTTCTCCTGTACGGTATGTTTATTGTTAGTCCTGGTCTCCTGGTCACCTTAGCTATCAACATTATGCTCGTCAACAATTTACATAACGAAGGATTTATAACCATTCATTCAGACAATTGCTATAAGCGCCTCGTATTATATATAGTAACTAGTGCCACGCCCACAAAGTAAAACTGGTGTAGGCTTTACCAAGAGAAAATGGTAGCGTTGGAGGCTCGCATTCGGGACGTTCCGGGTTCGATTTCCATCGTTTACCCTCTTCCACCTTGGCTTTTCATTGGGGTTTTCCAGGGCTTCCTATTGAACATGGCTACTTGATTAACGGGTTGTTCATCACTAGGGCTCAGATCTTTAGGTGCTAAAACTTGAGAAATATTTATTTTTTATGTGCTGATAATGCCGAAAATATGTGGCACATCAAATAAAATGAGCTAATATAAATGTACGTGGTGCTCACTAGACATTGTTCCTGGTAAGGGATCACTAAGTACTGTACACCAAGTACTGTATATGACCACATACTTTCTCAAATTTTCATCCCAAAAATTGACGATTGTCGTGACGAAATGTCTTGAATTACGAAAATTATCGCTCCACGTCACATCACAAGTCTAACATAATTATAACGTGGAATGTAATATCAGTAATTTCTTCATATTGCCATACAAAACATATGAAATTTTACACATTCTGTTGAATACACTATTATATTCAAACACTTATTTACATTTTCTTTTTAAGTTTTATCTTGCAGGATGCTATTTCTTCCAATAATGATTAACCAATTGCGACATCTGGTCTATAAAATTTGGCATCAAAGATGTTGGATGTTGACTTGCTAATAACTCTGCTGCTGCATTTATGTAACCTTATGTAAATATGTGAAAATTATCTTAAAGAAGATTTCCTTTATACGATTTTTGGTAGTTTATGTCAATATCCAAAAATATTTATTTACATAAATGAATAACAAAACGTGTCTTTTTATGTGCAATAAAACTTAAAATATTTGCTCCGGTGTAAATATCCAAAACATTAAAAACCGCTTGAAGTTCGTATTAGGACACAAAGTATGTATTTACCTGAAAATCCGAGCCTTCTTCTGTAGGTAGCTCCAGTAATGGAAAGGGTCCTCGCTTGTTTGAGACTTCAGCGCGTCTCTGTGGACTGTCTGCTTGAGGCCTTCATCCGTTCTTCTTGAGGTATAGCAGTCACAATATCACAGTGTGTGAGTTGTCCCTCTTTGTTTACAATATATGGAGAATAGCGCAGCATTTCAGTAAACAGTAAAATAGAGCCACCTTCAGATGGAATATATAATGACATTTGCACCTCTAAATGATTCATAGATTCCACTTACTACTAAAGCAAAATTCGCTTACCTAATGCTAATCTGCTAGATATGAGCAAAAATTTAATTTTTAATGATTTTGAATTTTGCTTTTCGATTTCGACTTCGGAATTTCACTGTTCCATGGAGCGCTTACTTTGAGGTATCTGAGGAGTGAGAATACCGGGTTCCGTAATCGGCACGAACATAGGATTTTTGTATGCCAGGTCTAGAAGAGTGTTCATTGCACATGTTTATTCCTTAAAGCAGACTAGGGGCTGCTTAAGGATGTCCGAGGCGCTGTTACGTCACACGACGGTGTACGTCACACCTAATTGATTGGGAAGGCTCTGCACTATATTTTTAATGATAGTTAAGGAGTAATGTAAAATTGACAGTGTGCTCTTTTGAAGAGGTAAACTAGGAATGAAGAGAGAGTCAGCCATATTTGACATTTGAATAGCGGCTCTCTTGCGTCAAATTACTTCAGCTGTTGCACAGTGCCACTAGATTCTATAACCTGATCATAACATAAGAAAAGCAGAGGAAATGATGGCTGTCATTGGTTGAAATTTGAAGTTGTTTTGCACATGATTGGTTGATTTCAACCAACTCATGTATGAGTGGAATGTCAATGAAATACCCCATCCAAACTACCCTTTACAAGAAAGATGTTTCCTTATTCTTTATTTTCCCGAAGATGAACAACTTTTTACGAAAATGCTACATGTTTAATATATTTATTCGACTAATAAAATATACATCTTGAATCTTATGTGAATAGTCTGAAGTTTTCCTTATTCTAAATTAATTTTTTATAATTTTGAGTAACTGATATACCTAACATGAGAGATAGACAACAAATTAATTACACAAAAATGTGGAGCTAATTGATGTAAAATAGCTTTTTTGTAACATCAGTTGTCTTCGAAACATTTTTTGTTACATCTCTTAAGCTCCCCAGGGCTAATGTCACGCAGCATCTATAAAGCATATTAATGTCAAACTTGCTATTTAAGTTCAGGGTCTTCCAAGGATGGGAATTAAAAAAATTTTTTGGGATATCTCCCACCTCCTAAACTATGCTTTACATGGAAAAAGTTATGGTCATTTTTATTTTTCAAAAAATAGCTCTTAAGGTTTTGCTAAATTAATCAAAATAAGATCTAAAATTAAGACATTCTTTGACAAGTTAAATGTACATCGTGAAAAAAAGAATGATTAATTCTGGAACGCCAGGTTACCTTAACGGCAGAGAACAGCTCCACGAGTACCAAATAACTTGCAGAAGTAGGTATGTCTGTCTGTCTGTCTGTCTGTACAAATGCTTATCTCAACTAACACGAAGATGTAGGAATAAGAGTTTGTAAGAATGGTTAGTACAAGAGTAGAGAAAGTCATGTGAGTGCAACACATCAGGTTTTTAGAAAAAGGTCCGCGTGTGTGGGTTGTGGGTGGTTTGTCTGTGCGTCAGTCTGTGGACAGCATAACTCAAAAACGAAAAGTCGGTTAAAAAAGGAAGTCGGTATATAAGTTTAATGTCCTTTAAGGATGCAACACGAAATTTTTTAAAGAAATTACTTTATCCTAAACTACCCTTTATATGGAAAATTCTGATTTCCTTGAAAATGGCTCTAACGATTTTGATTAAAATGTGTGAGATATTTTTATGCAAAATGAAATGTATATCTTGAATTTCCTGGCCCATGTAGTCCTATTTACTCTGGATGACTTTTGAATAACTGGTAAACCGTAAGAGATAGACAAAATCTTATTATAGAAAAATGCAGATCTCGCTAAAACACACAATTTATGTCTGAATAAATTTTTTTGTAGAGTGAACCATTTCGGCGATATTCCTCGTCATTTGTGTAAGTTTTGGAGAACTTATGCTACTGTCAAATGGAACATCGCTATTCATTTGTACCTTCTCTACTGGTAAGTAGGAGAAGTATTGTATTCCACCCAAAAATTAGATGTCGAGATTTCACCGGAAATATGTTTTGAGACCCCCTGAATCCAAAAAAAGCATTTTTAGAAAAAGGTCCGTGTGTGTGTTTGTGTGTCAGGCTGTGGACAGCATAACTCAAAAACGAAAAGTCGATTAAAAACCAAAGTTGGTATTTAAGTTTAATGTCTTTCAAGGATGCGACACGAAGGTTTTGAAGAAAATAGCCCAACCCTAAACTACCCTTTACATGGAAAATGTTTCGAAAATTTTGATTTTCTTGAAAATGGCTCTAACGATTTTGATTAAAATGTCATATGTTTGAGATATTTTTAAGGCAAATGAAATCTTGAATTTTCTGGCTATAACCCCTGTAGTCGTATTTACTCTGGACGACTTTTGCATAACTGGTAAACCGTTAGAGATAGGCCAAATCATACTATACAAAAAATGTAGATCTTGCTAAAATACACAATTTATGTCTCAATAAATTTTCTTGTAGGGTTAACCATTTCGAAGATATTCCTTGTTATGTGTGTGAGTTTCGGAAAACTTGAAACTTTCGTGAAATGGATCATCGTTGTTCATTTTTTATATGTTAAGTGTGCAAAGAGAAGAGAATCTCAAAGCTTCAAAAGATGTGACTATCGCTCAAAGCCTACTGTATTCTAACTTTCCCCTTGCACCTATAAGGAAATAAGCAATAAGATAATTTCTACAAATGTTTATTTCAACTAAGCCGAAGAAGATATAGGAATAAGGATTTGTACAAATAGTTTGTACAAGAGTAGAGAAAGTCATGTGAGTGCAGCACATCAGATTTTTATATTTATGTACTCGTATTATGTTAACGGTGCAAAGAGAACGGAATTTCAAAGCTTTAAAAGATTTGACTATCGCTCAAAGCCTACTGCATTCACATATTCCCCTTGCACGTGCAAGAAAGCGAGCAATAAGATAATTTCTGCAAATGTTTATCTCAACTAACACGAAGAACATAGAAGAATAAGAGTTGTAAGAATGGTAAGTACAAGTTAGTGAAAGTCTGTGTGTGCAACACAGATTTTTCTACGTTAGTTTCTACCTATCCCTTATGGTTTCCAGTTACATAAACTACAATGGCAATGATGAGCTCAGAAATATGTCATTAGCCATTCCAGTAGATCGAATATATAAACCTTTTAGCAAAATGTTTCGAGGCATTTTTGAAAATAATAAAATGACACGGACATCTGTGCAAGATTATTAATTATCCACCATAGGTACATATTAAGTTGCATAACCTTATTACACATTAGTCTAGTAATTATTAAACAAGTCTATTTCTGTTAACTGAATATATTATAGTCTCCCCTTGCTAGTTGGCGACAGCTGTGCATTTTTGTACATACAGGCTTCTTTGTATTGGTTGAATTTCTTCAAAATCCTGGACGTGCATTTAACAAATGCGGCTAAGTGTGAACTTTGATGTATATTCGGCATTTTTGTTTTTTATGTTCTCTACTAGTAAGTAGAGGAAGTACTGTATTCCACCTAAAAATTCGATATCGAGATTTCACCGGAATGTTTTGAGGCCCCTTGAAGCCAAAAATGCATTTTTATAAAAAGATCCGAGTGTGCGGCGTGTGTGTGTGTGTGTGTGTGTGTGTGTGTGTGTGTGTGTGTGTGTGTGTGTGTGTGTGTGTGTGTGTGTGTGTGTGTGTGTGTGTGTGTGTGTGTGTGTGTGTGTCAGTCTGTGGACATAACTCAAAAACGAACAGTCGGTTAAAAACCAAAGCTGGTGTTTAAGTTTGATGTCTTTCAAGGATGCAACACGAACATTTGGAAGAAAATTACTCCTCCCTAAACTACCCTTTACATGGAAAATTTTGATTTTCTTGAAAATGGCTCACACGATTTTGATTAAAATGACATGTTTAATATATTTTATTATCACAAATGAAATGTATATTTTGAATTTTCTGGCTATAGCCCATTGTATTCCTGTTTACTCTAGATGACTTTTGTGTAACTCGTAAACCGTAAGAGATAGACAAAATCTTACTATACAAAAAATGTACAGCAGATAATGCTAAAACACACACTTTATGTTCGTTAATTTTTTTCTAGAGTGAACCATTTCGGAGATATTCCTTGTTATTCGTGTCAGTTTCGGAAAACAAACTTTCGTCAAATGTAACATTGTTGTTCATTTTTTATATGTTAACCGTGCAAAGAGAACGGAATCTCAAAGCTTTAAAACATTTGACTATCGCTCAAAGCCTACTGTATTGCCAAATTCCCCTTGTATCTACAAGGAATAAGCAATAAGATAATTTCTGCAAATATTTATCTCAAGTAACACGAAGATACAGGAGTAAGAGTTTGGAAGAATGGAATAAGGGTAGAGAAAGTCATGTGAGTGCAACAAATCAGATTTTTTGGTTATGCAGCTTTCACTTTTCTGTAAAATACCTTTTAGGAGGGGTTGAGACGACCTATGAATCTACCTCCTGCGAAATCTCTCAATGTGGAGAATTTTGTTAAATCCTTTATGCCAAATGGGTAGAGAAAACAAGCAGAAGTCCTTCAGCCTCCTACCAAATATTCATAATACCGTCACTGATTTGACAGTAGTATCCTATTGAGGGCAACTGGCAAGAAATAAGGAATGCTCGATGGCACATTAGAAACCAATGATTCAAGTTCAAAAGGATTTTAAATGGGATTAGTTGACATTTTGGGACCACAAGAAGAGATTTGGTGAACAAAAGTTCATCCAAAATGTTAAATTGTTGGTTCTACAACGAAAGAGCACCATTTAGCCCAGTATTCCTTCGTCAAATCATTTATATAATTACTATGTCTTGCAAATGGAAAGATGTAAACGAGAACTTTCCTCAGACAGTCTCGAACTCGTCTGTTACCATGCGGAAGGAAGAGTCGAGCCGAAGCGATTGTAGATGTGATATGCTGTTTATTACCTACTCACTAGGGAAGCGACACGAGAACTCTGGGATTCAAACCCTGCGACTGCTAGCATTGCAGAAACTTGAGGTGCAGGAAGTTTGCATCAGCATATCCTTTTCTGCGAACAACTGCAGTGCAAGCATGAACAGCGTCTACCACGGGCATAATCCTAGCCACGGTAAACATCTACCAGATTCCTTCTGCAGGGATCAAGTCCCTGAACTTGAGATGAATCAATGTTGAAACGAAATAACACAATGCCTTCCTCAGACTGGCGCTTGTAACCTGCTGTGGCTCCTTTCAGTATTGCCAATTTAGCCCTTTATACCGTTATCTATCATTTTTAATTTCTCTACTACATAATTATAGCAAGTAGAGGGAAGTATTGTATTTCACCGGAAATATGTTTTGAGGCCCCCTGAATCCAAAGAGCAGCACTTTTAGAAAAAGGTCCGTGTGTGTGTGTGTGTGTGTGTGTGTGTGTGTGTGTGTGTGTGTGTGTGTGTGTGTGGGTGGGTGTGTCTGTCTGAGTGTCAGTTTGTGGGCAGCATAACTCAAAAACGAAAAGTCGGTTAAAAACCAAAGTTGGTATTTAAGTTTAATGTCTTTCGAGGATGCGACACGATTTCGAAGAAAATTCCTACACCCTAAACTACCCTTTACATGGAAAATTTTTCGAAAATTTTGATTTTCTCGAAAATGACTAACGATTTTGATTAAAATGCCATATGGCCCACTTTACTCTGGATGACTTTTGTATAACTGGTAAGCCGTAAGAGATAGACCTTATCTTCTTCTTTCTTTCCCTGATTACCCTCCCCCTATGTAGGACTTACACCCCCTAGGACTTTCAAGCCAGCCTAGGGTCAACGCCTGTCGGGAAGCAAAGGAACCTATGGACCAGACAGAGTGAAGGCCTGGAAGCAGGTGGTCAGCGAAGCACTAGGTATGATAGTGAGGAAGAGGATGATATGAAATGCAGGCGAAATAGATGATTGGAAGGATGCTAATGGAGCAATTGGTGGGATGCATGGCGGTGGAAACCGGTGTACCCGTAGAAAACCCGACCAGATGCCGCTTCGTCCACTACGAATACCACATGCGGGTCCCGCCTTGATGGTAGGAGGCGGTCTAACCACTCAGTCACGGCGTCGCCATTATACTTCCAGACTCAGGGAAGGATGAGGAATAATCCTGCCCCCTACCGGGAATTGAACCCGCGACCCCTTGCACAGCAGGCAGGTGCTCTACCAACTGCGCTACGGGGCCAGCTTAGACCATCTTACTACACAAAAGTGTAGATCTTGCTAAAACACAATTTATGTCCAAGTTTTTTTTTTTTTTTTTTTTTTTTTTTTTTGGTAGAGTGAATTATTTCGGAGATATGCGCTGTTATTTGTGTCAGTTTTGGAAATCTTACACTTTCGTCATATGGAACATCGTTGTTCATTTTTTATATGTTAACCGTGCAAACATGAATCTCAAAGCTTCAAAAGATTTGACTATCGCTCAAAACCTACTGTATTTCCATATTCCCATTGCACCTACAAGGAAATAAGCAATAAGATAATGTCTGCAAATGTCATATCATTTGATAGACAGACATACCTACTTGTTGAAAACTGTAAGTTATTTGGTACTCGAGGAGCTGTTCTTTGCCGTTAATTCGACGGGCCCTTAAACCCGACACACTCACTCACTCACTCACTTGCCGTTAAGGTAGCCTGGCGTTCCAGACATGACTCATTTTTTTTTTGTCCCCTAGTGTACATAATAGATACAAAAGCTATTGTATTCCACCCAAAAATACGTTATCAAAATTTCACAGAAAGTAAATATTTTTGGGCTCTCTGAATAAAAAAAGACAACTCATTTTTGTGAAAAGGCCCGAGTATATGTGAGCAGCATAACTCAAAAACGAAAAATTGATCAAATGTCTAAATTCAAGTTCAAGGTCTTGCAAGGATACGAGACGAATATTTCCATGAAAATCCACCCCAAAATACCCATATGATGAAAGATTTTTTGAACATTTTTATTTTCCAACCATGGCTCTAAGGTTTTTGATTAAAATACAGCGTGTTTAAGATACTTTCATAATAAATTGGGCATAAACTCCGTAGTCTTCTTCATTCTCAATGACCTTTGCATAACTGGCTAGAGAAAAAATCTTACCACACAAAAAAATGTAGATTCTGTTAAAACACACACTTTATGCCTGATACTTTTTTAAGGAGTTAATCATTTCCGTGATATTTCTTGTTACTTGAATTTTCCGATATTTATACCTTTCTCAAATGTCAAACTGTTATTCAGTTTTTTTCCCTAATCATGCAATGAGAATGGAATTTCAAAGTCATCACATAGCGACCAGCTTTTAGAAGATTTGACTATCATTTAAGCCTACTGTATTTGCATTTTAAATAACTTCAAGGAAATGTATTATAACAATTTCTACAAACTTTAATCTCGATTAACATGAAACAGGTAGAAGAATAAAAAGAATGTCACACTAGTTGGTTAATGTTGTTAATATTGAACAAATTTGGGGTCTGGGTACCCTTAAAGTGTTATATATTTGTTTTCCTTTAATTTTAATTGTTCCATTTATATATCGCCTTTAAGTCCAATGGCCATTCCCTTGGAGCATTTACCTACATGTAAAGGCGTCAACTCGTATACAGTGGGTTTAAGTCTTTATTTGTACATTAAATCTCTCTCTCTCTCTCTCTCACAAACACACACACACAGACATTCACACTCTCCTTTATATTCCCAGACTCTGGGAAGTAGAGAATAATCCTGGCTGGAGAAAAATTCCCACTCCCCAGCCGAGAATCGAACCCGGGATACTTCGCACAGTATACAATGTTTTTTTCTAATGTTCCATTTATCTGCAGTCTTTAATATTGAAGGTCATATAGGTGGCTTTTAAAGTCTTGGAGCAATAGCTCAACAGCAATGGTCTTCACTCGTTTAGCGGTGGTTTTGATCTTTGAATTTCTACCACCTTGGATTATCTTGTTGTTGTTATTCTTTTTCTTCCATAAAGCTTAGGCCTGACGATCGGTTCCCTCCTCAATTAAACAAATAACTCCATCTTTTTCTTGATCTTCCACTTGGCGATATCCTCTAGGTTTATAATTTAATAAAACTTTTGGTATTTGTATCTCTTTCATCCTTAATATGTGTTGATAACAATTATTAATTTTTTCAGTTAGATTATAAGTGTAACTTTCCAAGTTTCTTAATTTATTTGTATTTGTAGAAGGGTATATCCAACTATCGCTCTCAGAAACTTCATCTCTACTGCTTCAATTATTTTCCTATCTGTCTTATTTATAGTCCAGTTTTCACTTTTACATGTTGCCACTGTCATTACTTTATGAATTTAATTTGAGTTTCCTTTGACGTCTTGTTTTTCAATGTTAATTTGTCTTAATTTAATTTTATACTCCGGTCTGCAAGTTTATATATTTAAACCTGGATAATTAAACTTAGAGACTTGTTATACTATTTTTTTATCAATAACTAGCTTTATCTTACATAATTTATCACTTTAAAAGCCTTTGATTTTGTCTATGCTGTTAAAATCTTTCCAGGTTATCAGCAGTTTTCTGTAAACCATCTTCTGTTTCCTCAAAAATAATCTGATCGTCAGGAAATAAAATAGTTTTAAGCTTATATGTATTTTATTTAAGTGCTGGCAATTGAGTTATTATTTACCATGGCCCGGATGTTTATGACTAAAAATGATAGAACTATCGAAGTACTTATGACCAAGAAAAATTTAAAAATATAACCTAAAATTCTTTTTGGGTGCATTTACGATATCTTAAAATGTTTAATGCTATTTAAATTAACATTGTATTGCACATTCAACAATAAATAATATTAATTTTATTGTTGCATTTTGAATTTATTTAATTGCTATTTAAATGACCCATGAGAATTGCATAGTTTTAATCACCATTGGTAAAATCCTGCTTCGCTTATATTTTCCACGAGAAAAAAACCACAAGCAAAAAAATATGACGTCATAAACATCCGGGTCCTGATTATTACATTAAATTCACACACAGATTCACACTCCCATGTATACTTCCAGACTCTAGGGAGGATGGGAAATAATCCACCCTTCCAGCCGGGAATCGAACCCGGGACCCCTTGCTGCTCTGTCTACGGAGCCAGCCTAGTATACAACTGTGTTACATCAGTTTTAACTAAATTTTCAGTGGTAGGTGTACACTCATGACAATGGCCATGGCGGCAGACCCGGAATTGTTTTGTGGGGTCATGAAAAGTGCTGAGCAAAGTGAATTCCATGCAACTTTGCGCTACATTCCAAATAACAAATTGACACTTTTCAAAGGTGCATCCTTTCTCATTAGCTGGCAAGCAACAAACTTATTGAGATATTCTTTACTTCCCTCTCTCTTAAAATTTTATTTTCTCAAAAATTTGTTCAAACTACGAGTATATAGTATGTCCCAAATTTATGTATACACACTTTGGAATGGTATGAGCAGAAATACAATTTTTGTTGTATTCTGTTCCTTAAACTTCCTTAAGCCCGTACGTTCAAAATGTGCAACTTCTGCCGCAACACACTCACAACAATGACGTCGAGCAGAGCGACATACCGTCTGGATTCTTGCTAATAGAATACCATTGATGGCATGTTCAATCGGATCCCTTATTTCCTCTAGTGTCTGATTTTGTGACGTACACCATGTTCTTTAAAGCTCCCCAATTGTAGAAGTCAGAGGCGTTAATCGGGAGAATACACTTCCTGTGCAGTTGTGAAAATTTCTCACAACGATGTGGGGGTGAGGTGGAGCCCCGTCTTGTTGGAAGTAAAGCTCATTTTGAGTCTCAATGAGCTTGTTAAAACGTTGAATCATGATTTCTAACATTTCCAGCTAAGTCTGACCAATGACATTTCTTTAAAGAAGTGGGTCCAATTACTCCTTTGGAAGACAGACCACGCCATTCCGTTACTCCTGGAAGATTTGCAGAAATCTCCTGAAACATCTGTGGGGCTTGCTTAGCCCCGTACACTCAATTATGCAGATTAATTCTCCACTTTCCAATAACACTTCGTCGAATGAAATCTCACCGCCATGTTTGTTGATAAACACATGTAGATTGATGAACGTGTTGCTATACTTTCCCAGTATCCTCTGGATCATACCGACAAAAATTGTATTTCTGTCTCACTTCTTTGCTCAGAAATAACGTTCCAAAATGTTTTATACATTGGATGTCAGAAACAAAATGTGTGTAATGCCTTTCTATAAAAAATCTTATTCTTGTGGAATTTTGTACAACCAAAAATCTGAACAAATTTCGGATAACCTTAAGCTCTATGGACCCCGGGCCCATTTCAGCACCATTTCACTAATTTCATTCATTCATTTATCGTCCGATATGATATATTATAGCGCATCTCGCCCTTAGAAGGTAGTACACGTTAAATGGAGCGCAATGTTGCTACATGTACTATTGTGCTTTTCAAATGGGAAGGAGTTTGTCCTTGAACATCTCCAGGCCGGTAATCAACCGGAAATTTGCTGTGTTGTCATACGGCTTTCCCCTTAAGTGGGGCTTGACGCGTGCCAAGAAATATGAAGAGTCGGGGTAATGAGCTTGCAACGCTGTGCATGTAAACCTATCTTATTTTCTGCAGATCAGAACTCCTCCCATTTGAAAAGCACTATAGTTGCAAATCTTTCTCCGCGCGCGACCCCGAGGTGGCCGGAGTCCTATACTTAGTCCTTCAGTTGCTACTTGACGGACACTTTTAACTTTGGTATCCCTCCACGCCTTTGTCACTATATGGCCTAAATTTACAAATGACTCGTATGTATAAACAAATGATTTCCCCTGGTCCCTAAACCCTTTTATGTATTTTAGATATTTATATCACCATCTAATGATATCGTCTCTTGTTACTCCTTCTTTCATATTCGAACCCCAAATCATGTAAGAACCGACTAAGAGAGGCCTTTGAGAAATTTGGTAGGGTCTCATCACTGTTGACTCGTGACAAAATTATATTAATCGTGGGTGGAACATTTGCAAACAGTAAAGAATGAACAATTCGCCGCACTCCAATTTGCACTATTCCATCATATTGCGTTAACCTAGCGTTTTTTTTATTTTCCCGCCCTTTTTGCTTTCTTTTTCGATGGCGTTCTTAGAGGTTCTTTCATTACTTCCTTTTTAATCCTATACACTATTGCTTCTGAACACCCGATAGCCTTAGCTGTTTATTTTACTGCCTTACTAACACTCATTTTACTTGAAAAATAATCTAACTAATTCATAATTATTTGGCGTTCCTTATATCTTAATTTACCAATATATCGTCTCTTCCTAACTTCCCGCTCCATAACTACAAACGTTTACGGAAAATATTAAATAAATGGCGCAATAACAGCTCACAGATTCCACACAGTTACACACACAACTTCTTTCGAACTAATGCTAGTGCTGCTCCTTATACTATCTTCTGTGTCAGGCCTGGCGCGGGAATACGCTGAATAGATGAATACCTTTTCTTTGCCTTACTCGATGAAGCAAAGAGGCGACAGCCTTTGGTTTATTTTAAAAACTTTCTCCAACTCTCCTCAATATTTGTTCTCGCTTGGTCCCCTATGTAGACTCAATAAGAAAAAAGTTTCACAATGCGTAACTTTTGCAGTACACAGATATAAAAATTTCCGAAAACATTTAATTTAAAAAATTGTAACACTTAAGTGAGTAAACATAGAGAATTCAAGTAGGCAGGTAGTAGCACTATAGTTTACTCTAGCTAAGAAAAAAAAATATAGACGTATTCTAGCAGTTAATTCATTGGTTAGTGCGTGATGAGCATAGAAACAGCAAATATCAGACTTCTATCGAAAAAAAAAACAGTTTTCTGAAGAAATATGGGCCTATAGAAATGTGTTACTCTAAAAAGGATATAAACTTATAGAGAGAAAAATTCTGCGTAGGATAATGTGTTCAAACCTGAAATTTATAACAACTCAATATTTACACCATGTTATTAGGAACCTGGCAACAGTGTGAGGGTAGAAAAGGACGAGGCTAATGGCAACTTGTATGCGCTAGATAGAGACAGATATATCCCATTTAACTCAATGCTGTCATCAAAGTGTGAGACAAGGTATAGATTGGAGGACGTTAAACTAAGGGAAAGTGTGATGTGTTGCATTCACTTAACTTTTTCGTCTCATGTACTATTTTTACAAACGTTTATTCCTCTATGTTCTTCATGTTAGTTCAGATAAACATTTGCAGCAATTACTTTACAATTTTCTGTAGGACCAATTGCAATACAGCAGGCTTTGAACGATAGTAATTTCTATTAAAGCTGGTCGTTATATGAAGGTTTTAAAATTTCGCTCTCTTTGCGCGGCTAAAAGATAAAAAGTGAACTACGACTTTCCATTTGAGAAAAAATCCACAGTGGGATATACCTGTCCAACTTTGATTTTTAACCGACTTTTCGTTTCTGAGTTATGTTGTTCACAGACAGACAGTCAGACAGACAGACAGACAGACACACACACGTTTTTCTAGAAATGCTTTTTTAGCATTCAGGCGTCTCAAAACACATATTTCCGGTGAAATCTCCACATCGAAATTCTGGGTCGAATACAATACTTTACTATATTGTAGAGAAAGTAGAAAGGTCAGAATTATGTAAATGCACCTATTGCTGGCAGCAGGATGTCAAGAAATTGTAAACAGCACTAATAATAACACGATATGTGTAAGTACTCAGGTCCTCATCACCTTTCTGTCTTACCTCGTGCAAGCAACATGGACGTCAGGATTATGGAGTGAGCCCTTGCAGACCAGTCACAATAACATTTCTCCATGTTTGTTCCTTACTCTGGGTTTTTACGATCAGTGCTTGTGAATCACCGTTTGCGATCTTGTTGGGTCAGTTTCATGAAGATAGCACACATGAAGGTCAAGGCAAGATATTACACATCTTCAGTTTCTCAAACTCAGCTAAGTACGAGAACGTACAGTGGATTCAATGAACTTGCCAAAGAAGCGATTTGCGTAACATTTGAAAACAACATATCAGATATTTTCTCACCGAGTTCATTTGTTTATGTATGCTACAACAGAGATGTCGCTCACATATGCAAACATTTGATGCGTTGCATTCAGATGACCTTCTCTACTCATTCATCTATAAACTGTTCTTACAAAAGCTTAATTTTTCCAATGCCTCCGTGCCAGGGCACTATATACATTAAAAATCTGATGACTTTCTCTACTCTTGTACTAATCATTCTTACAAACTCTTATTGCTATATCTCCATGTTAGTTAAAATAAACATTCGTACAAATTATCTTATTGCTTATGTCCTTGTAGGTGCAAGGGAGATATTGGAATACAGAAGGCTTTGTGCGACAGTCAAATCTTTTTGACCTTTGAGACTCCGTTCTCTTTGCACGATTAACATATAAAAAAATGAACAACGTTGTTGCATTTCGCTAAAGTTCAAAGTTTTTCGAAACTCACACACATGACAAGGAATATCTCCGAAATGGTTCACCCTACAAGAAAATTTATCGAGACATAAATTGTGTATTTTACCAAGATCTACATTTTTTTGTAGTGTCGCCCATTGCATTATTGTCGGCACTACCGCAAAGGAGCCGAAGGGAAGAGACAGAGAATGGCCGCATTGTTGGGCGCTTGCCGAAAGAGAGAAAGGGATAGAGACTTCTGGAATTGTCTGCTTTGTATTTGACCGCAATAATAACTGAACTTTCCTGAAGTTTCCAGAACAGTGCCTGGGAGATATAAATAGCGGTAAAGTGTGAGAAGGGACAGTTCTTGTGTTACGAATTCGGAGCCGTGCTGTTGGTGAATCGGTAAAGACTTTCTTGCTGTTGCAACGAGTGTACAAAGTTACTGTTTACGGAAATAAAAGTGTTTCTTTATCTCGACTACGTCTGTCTTCTTTACTTTACACCCACCAAAGTCACAGTATAGTATGATTTGGTCTATCTCTAACGGTTTACCAGTTGTGCAAAAGTCGTCCAGAGTAAATACGACTACAGGGGCTATAGCCAGAAAATTCAAGATATACATTTCATTTTTCATCAAAATATCTCAAACATATGACAGTTTAATCAAAAGTGTTACAGCCATTTTCAAGAAAATCAAAAATTTCGAAAAATTTTCCATGTAAAGGGTAGTTTAGGGTGGGGCTATTTTCTTCAAAATCTTCGTGTAGCATCTTTGAAAGACATTAAACTTAAATACCAACTTTGGTTTCTAACCGAATTTTCGTTTTTGAGTTATGCTGTCCACAGACTGACACACAGACACACACGCGGACCTTTTTCTAAAAATGCTTTTTTTTTTTGGATTCAGGGGGCCTCAAAACATATATTTCCGGTGAAATCTCGACATCGAATTTTTGGGTGGAATACAATACTTCCCCTACTTACCAGTAGAGAAAGTAAAAATGAACAATGATGTTGCATTTGACTAAAGTTCACGTTTTGCGAAATTGACACAAATAAAAAGGAATATCTCAGAAATGGTTGACTCTACAAAACATTTATTTGGACATAGATTGCGTGTTTTAGTGTATACATTTTTGTATATTAAGATTTGGTCTGTTTCTTATGGTTTATGAGTTATTCAAAAGTTATTTAGTGTAGACAGGAATACATAGGCTATAGCTAGAAAATTCAAAATATACATTTCATTAACCATAAAAATATTTTAAACATATGTAATTTTAGTCAAGATCGTTAGAGCAATTTTCAAGAAAATAAAAATTTTCGAAAAATTTTCCATGTAAAGCATAGTTTATGCTGGAGCAATTTTGTTCAAAACAGCTGTTAGTTGTAATGGAAGAAGAGGAAGAAGATGATGAACGATCGTCTTCTTTTCTCGGCATTCCCGCATACTAACATCACCGTACTACAGTTTAGTTATACCTATGTTTTATAAATAACCAGACATTTATAAGACGGCACCTGCAGTCAGTGGCGTACCTAAAGTTTCGGGAGCTCCCCTATAAATGTATGTTGGAGGCCTTACTTACTAATACAGACTAAAACTGGAAATATTAAAATATTACATATTTATTCACATAGAATAGTATGAAAGTGAAATAAACGCACCTAATTACGAACTCTTTTTGGAACAAAGAACCTAGGCAATTGTTAAAATAACACTCCCAGGTTACCAATACTAATGGTTATGTTTCCTAAATAAACAATGTACACTGGCTAAACGCCTAATGCACAAAGGCGGAACAAAATCGTCACCTCTCAATATTCTGGGTAGCAACCGTACTGAATAAAATATCGTTCTTTAATGAATTTCTATATATGATTGTGAATGCTTTTAAGAGCACACAAGTCTGTTTCACACTTTTGAGCAATAAAGGGTAAGAAATACTTACAGATACACTTCCGTTGTCATCAGCAGCGCCCGGATGTTTGTGACGTGTCATAGTTTTTGTTTGTGTGTGTGTGTGTGTGTGTGTGTGTGTGTGTGTGTGTGTGTGTGTGTGTGTGTGTGTGTTTTTCATGGAAAATATAAGCATGGTTTTATCAATGGTGATTAAGTCTCATTGGTCATATAAAGTCATAATTTGCCTTTTTAAGCGTCGTTTGTTGTTTTCTTGTAATTTTTCATATTATAGTCATATTTGCTCTTATATTTTGGTACTTTTGTCATATTTTAATATAATTTCTATTCCAGTTTAGCACATCTGCTTGTTGAAGACGATCTTACAAATCTCCTAATTTTGTCTGTAATAATTAGGTCTTCTTCCCGTAAGTGTTGCGTGCAAATAGAAGATAGCTCCTTTTCGAAAACTTTAAAATCCAAGTAATTTGCTACTGTAATTCTTCTTTCTGATCGCCCTTCAAAATGTGACATTTACATCATTCTTTGCAGAGCTGAGGATTATCTCTGGATTGAGCAATTAAGTAAATCCAAAATGCAACATTACAATTAATATTGATTTATTATTGAGTACGCTATGTTTTTAAAATAGATTTTCAATATGTTGATTTAAACAGCATTAAATTTTTGAAGATTTCGAAAATGCACCTAAAAACATTTTAGGTTATTATCGGTATATTTTCTAATCTTTTTCTGTCGTAAGTGCCTGCGTATTTGTAACATTTTAGGTCATAGGCATCCAGACCCTGGACATCAGTGAACTGCATCTGTTCCCCATTGTGGGGTCCCACGTGGTCGCGGGACAATTATTTACCCCACTTCCTGAGGTTTAAATCTTTGGTTAGTTTTAACTAATCTTCCAGTCAAACAATGTTTATAATACCGGAATTAAAGTGCCTTTTTCGAATTCGAGGGACCTCGGATCATGTTTTCGGTCTAATTTGATATGGAATTTTTGGGCAGAATGGACTAGTGATTACTTGCTAGAAGAGCGGTGGATAAAGTAAGGGTTGATTAAACAGTGTGTAATGGGTTACTGCTTATCATTTGCGAAAAATGTTGCATTTGGAGACGAAGAGAGCAGCTGATTGCAAAGAGTCAAGTGATGTCATACCCTTCTCTCTGTGGCGTGGTGACCCACAGACGATAAGGCGACCTCATCATCGGTAAAAATTAAAAATGCGCCTGCTGCACGTTTATCAAGTGATAAATAACATTGTAGCAATCCCGTCTTGGCAGAGAAACCGTCTATCTCCAGTACAACAATCTGCTGGCAAGAATATGCGTCATTGCGCCTCTGGATTGCCGTTGCAATTTTTCCACTGTATTCAGACTTCAGCGGTTAGCTACAGGTTTATTAATCTCAGTTTCGGTAATCATTTTACAATTGGTACAACGTTCCTTTGTTGTACAATGGTCACACATCTTTGTTAACCAAAATGGTCTACAGAAGTAAGAAAAATCTGTGTTGGAGCCGCAATGCCTATCTCTACTGTTGTACAAATTATTCTTACAAACACTTCTTCTTTCTACTTCATGTCAATCGAGACAAACATTTGCAGAAGTAGTCTTACTGAATACCTATTTCTTTATAGAAACAATGAGGATATGGTCTGATCGCTATGTGATGGCTTTAAAATTATTCCATTCTCTTTGCATAGCTAAACGATTAAAATTAAATAGAGAGACAGAGCAGACAGACAGCCACGCAGACATGCAGACAAACAGACAGACAGACAGACAGACAGACAGACAGACAGACAGGCAAGCAGATAGACAGACAGACAGCCAGACAGACAACTAGGCAGACAGACAGACATAGAGTTATTTCTAGTTGAGAAACGTGTATTTGAAAATTCAAACCAATAACAAGGAATATCTTGGAAATGATTAGCTCCACAAAAAAGACAAATTATGTGTTTCAACGATATCTACATTATTTGTCTAGTAAGATTTTGTTAAGTAGTTATGCAAACATTATTCAGATCATTAATCAAAACCATTAGAGCCATTTTTCAGAAAATAAAAAGTTTTAAACTTTTTCTATGTGATAAGTAGCAGCCGTCCGCACGTGCCGACATTCTTAGATTCAGTCTGGCCCGACCCGAGCCTTATCATGTAATTTTATTTTAAGTAATTACCGTACTGTTATAATTATTATTATTATTATTATTATTATTATTATTATTATTATTATTATTATTATTATTATTATTATTATTATTATTATTATTATTATTATTATTATTATTAGTATTATTATTATTATTATAATTATTATAATTATAATAATTATAATTATTATAATTATAATTGTTATGATTGTTATGATTGTTATGATTGTTATGATTGTTATGATTGTTATGATTGTTATGATTGTTATGATTGTTATGATTATTATGATTATTATGATTGTTATGATTATTATGATTATTATGATTATTATTATTATTATTATTATTATTATTATTATTATTATTATTATTATTATTATTATTATTATTATTATTATTATTATTATTATTATTATTATTATTATTATTATTATTATTATTATTATTATTATTATTATTATTATTATTATTATTATTATTATTATTATTATTATTATTATTATTATTATTATTATTATTATTATTATTATTATTATTATTATTATTATTATTATTATTATTATTATTATTAGAAACGTGTAAGTACAATAATCACATAAAATTCCTAGTAAAAAATACTGGGACAGTTGTGCTATTCTGGGAATTTCGACATTAGTGACCAAAAAATATAAATTATTTTGCACCCGGATCCGGCCCAAGCCCGACAACAATTTTTCCAAACTAGACCCGCACCTGGCCCACGGGCCGGCCCTAGAATCATGGGCTTGGCCCCAGCCCGCGCAAACCTCTAATGGATAGTGTAACGTGGAGGTATAAATGATTTCTTGTCACATCCTTAAAGATGCTGAATTTAATTATCAAAATAACCGACTTATTGTTAAGTTGACACTGTCTCTACTCATTGCCTACGTATCATATCTACTCTACAACTTATCTACCTATCTTAGAGGTCTGCATGGACTCGGGCCAAGCCCTCGGAAGGAAATTAAAGTGAGTTATTACTGGACTAAACACAGTGACATCGTAGGTTATAAATCGCTCCATCCCTAGTGCAATCTCTTCGCGTAGCACTCACCAGATTGGGTTTACCTGCCTTCAGTGGCTCATGGCCGCTATTGCTTGTATTGGCATAATGGTTGGGGTGTAGATAACTTGATGCTAACTGCTTAAGAAGTTCCATGCCTGTTTCTAACTAAACCTGACCCTCAATACAGGGTGATATTCCACTTGCTCCAGGCCAAAGTATTTCTCATATATCAATTTTTAATAATAATTAAGTTTTCATTTGAGAGTAGGACCGCCAAGAAGGCATGTAACATATATATGTTCTTGGCAGAAATGATATTTACAGAACCACACACAACTGCCCTTGAGTGAAGGCTGGTTGTGGTGAAAGAGTTACAACCTTATCAAGGCCTAGCCTTGTCCTTTGTTTACAACTGTGAAAGAAACTGGATTTACTGATATTTCTGTCAATGTGAAGGGCAAATTCACAATGCTCATGAGAGACCATACACAAATGATGTCATTCTAGCTCAATGATGTCCAACCTATGCGAAAGAGGGGAGTGTGGGTTTATGTCTCTCCAACATACGCGGACTTTACCTCTTTTTAACCCCTTGCCGGGCCTTGTGTTGCAGTGGCGGATTGGTGACTCGTACGTTGCGTTTGATTTACGAAAGCACTTTCAAATCCTATGCGATAAACATATGATATAGTTTTAGAGGATCCACCAAGTGATCGTCGCGTAACATATTGTGATACAGAATTTTAATATGCTTCAATTTAGAGAAATTCTGTTCGCAAACATATGCAGAGCTATATTCACTCTTGTACACACCATTCTTGAAAATGGTTATTTCTCTTTCTACTACATTTTTATCAGCATAAGCATTTTCAAAAATTACCTTATTGTGAATATTCATGTAAGTACAAGGGAATATGGGAATACAGTAAGCTTTAAGCGATAGTCAAATCGTTTAAAGCTTTGAGATTTCGTTCTCTTTGCACGGCTAAGATATAAAAATGAATAACAATCTTCTATTTGACGAACGTTTTTTCTCCGAAACTGCTACAAATAACATTGGTTATAACTAAATGGTTCACTCTACAAAAAAATTTAGTTGGACATAAATTGTGTGCTTTAGCGAGATCTATATGTTTTGTATAATAAGATTTTGTCTATCTCTTATGGTTCACGAATTATTCAAAACCCATCCAGACCAAACAGGACTACAGAGGCTATAGCCAGAAAATACATTTCATTTGTCATAAAAATATCTTAAACATGTCATTTTAATCAAAGTCGTTAGAGCCTTTTCAAGAAAATCAAAAGTTTCAAAAAATATTTTCTATGTAAAGGGTAGTTTAGGATGGAGGAATTTTCTTCAAAATCTTCGTGTCGCATCCTTGAAAAACATTAAGCTTAAATACCAACTTTGGTTTTTTATGTAACTGACCTATCGTTTTTGAGCTGTGCTATCCACAGGCTGACACACAGACACACAGACACACACACACACACACACACACACACACACACACACACACACACACACACACACACACACACACACACGGACCATTTTCTAAAAATGCTTCTTTTTGGATTCGGGGAGCCTCAAGCGTATATTTCATGTGAAATCCCGACATCGAATTTTTGGGCATGGGAAAAAGGATGAGGTTGTATGTGAGTGGAAGGTTAAAATGGAGGGGGCACACGTGAAGTAAAACGTTTTGTGTTCTATGTAAATAGTATCCAACGCGTTTCTTATAGTACTCCTTTGCTTGTCTCTTCTCAGAGTTAAAAATGGACTGTAGCTTATTCCGGTCTTGCAGTGATGCAATTGTTACAAAGTCTGATGGTATATTAGCTCGTGTGCCAAGGTCATCTTCTACATTACTCGTGTACAGTGCAAACTGCACATAGGCCGTCACGGAATTTCTGTCCAATAGTGTTCCACCAGGTAACCTATTTATACGAGCATATTTGGGACTCATACCAATGTCTCTGGTAATTTTAGACTTGGACAGTTAGTAATGTTTATGTGTGTAATAATATGAAACCAGAAAATTAATTGTTAAATACAATGCATCTCTCTCTCTCTCTCTCTCTGTCTCTCTTTCTATCTCATTCTGTATGTATGTATCTGTGTATGCTTGATTTTTTTTCCTGCTAAAGTTTTCTTCCCAAACTTTTGTTTCAAGATTATTTGCACATTATTTGGTGTTCAAAGGTTCCCATTGCACTGGTAATAATCTTCAAGTTGCTTTCCTAGGTAAGTTTATGACTTGATTCCTCTTATAATGCATATTACTGATTCCGTTATTTATTTATTTTCCACAGTACCGAAAAGCATCCACAAGCAAAGGGACGAAGTGAAAGAGGCTCAAGTGCCACCCATCCCCCCCCCCCCTCAACTCGTATTCTGCAAGATTTATTTTTCAGTAATTTAAGAGGTTAAAGTATCTACACCTACGTTCAAGAAGAGCATAACTAGTCCAGGCTTTCCTTCTTAGAACTAAGTCGAGAGATATACGTGTAAATGGGTAATTAACGAAATATGACGATCTAGCTAATTTTCATTGATATCGCAGATTTTCAAACACTGTGAGGAGTTCTGAGCGTAATGCAGCTGTCGACTGTAATTACCAATTTATTAATCCTGTGCCACTATGGCGGCTTCAATCCGACTGACGACCTCACGCCAACGTACTGCGGCAAAGGTAGGTGATCATTTAACCCGGTGCCGTCCAAACGTTTTAATGGTTCGAGCCAGTAGCATATTTCGTTTGATCGATAAAAATAAAATTCATAGTGATGCAGAAAAATACTTTAGCACTTCTAATCAAAATTCTAAAATCGATTTTGCTACAAAAATTAAAACATCTACACAACAAGAAGAGTAGAACTTGCTTTTCGAAGATTTTTGACTTTTGGTCGACAAGAACTATTTAGCCTTGAAGATGATTTATTTCTGTTAAGTCCACATTCACATACAAATACCAATGTCCGAGGCGGAATTCCAACCTGTGATCCTCTGCGCAGGCCTACGAGGGCAGATGCTCATAATTAGTTCAGAAACCTCATAATTCACTTCTTCACCCTACACCACAACAATACCACCTTGAATTAATCCCTGCGTTGAGTCGAAATTGTTAACAGTTCGTTTGCTAACATAGCATTCTCATCTTAATAAAATTTATCAAATTCGTAGGCATGCTTTTTGATATCGTTTGAACGTCACATTCTTTCGTTTCGAAAATTAAATGATCAGAAATGTCACACTATTTTATTTCCATGCTCATTTACAATAACTTAATTGATCATGGACTCATTAAACCTTCTAAATTCGCTATCTATTTGTGGTTTTTTGAAAACAAATTTACAGAATCGATACTACACTGAAGCATGGAATATTACTGACTGATAATGGGACAAGCTAAACAAGTTATGATGAAAGTTGGAGGTTTACAAAACTAAATAAGGGATGCGTGTTCTCTGAATGTAGCTATTTATCACATATATCAAAACCCTTATCAAACATGCAGGAATGTCCAAACACTTATTAGACATGCAGGAATGTCAAAACCCTTATTAGATGTGCACAAATGTTCAAACCCTTATTAGATGTGCACAAATGTTCAAACCCTTATTAGATGTGCACAAATGTTCAAACCCTTATTAGATGTGCAGGAATGTTTAAACCCTTATTAGATGTGTACAAATGTTCAAACCCTTATTAGATGTGCACAACTGTTTAAACCCTTATTAGATGTGTACAAATGTTCAAACCCTTATTAGATGTGCACAAATGTTCAAACCCTTATTAGATGTGTACAAATGTTGAAACCCTTATTAGACATGCAGGAATGTCAAAACCCTTATTAGATGTGCACAAATGTTCAAACCCTTATTAGATGTGCACAAATGTTCAAACCCTTATTAGATGTGCACAAATGTTCAAACCCTTATTAGATGTGCAGGAATGTTTAAACCCTTATTAGATGTGTACAAATGTTCAAACCCTTATTAGATGTGTACAAATGTTCAAACCCTTATTAGATGTGTACGAATGTTCAAACCCTTATTAGATGTGCAGGAATGTTTAAACCCTTATTAGATGTGCACAAATGTTCAAACCCTTATTAGATGTGCAGGAATGTTTAAACCCTTATTAGATGTGTACAAATGTTCAAACCCTTATTAGATGTGTACAAATGTTCAAACCCTTATTAGATGTGTACGAATGTTCAAACCCTTATTAGATGTGCAGGAATGTTTAAACCCTTATTAGATGTGCACAAATGTTCAAACCCTTATTAGATGTGTACGAATGTTCAAACCCTTATTAGATGTGCACAAACGTTCAAACCCTTATTAGATGTGTACAAATGTTCAAACCCTTATTAGATGTGCAGGAATGTTTAAACCCTTATTAAATGTGTACGAATGTTCAAACCCTTATTAGATGTGCACAAATGTTCAAACCCTTATTAGATGTGCACAAATGTTCAAACCCTTATTAGATGTGTACAAATGTTCAAACTCTTATTAGATGTGCACAAATGTTCAAACCCTTATTAGATGTGCACAAATGTTCAAACCCTTATTAGATGTGTACAAATGTTCAAACCCTTATTAGATGTGTACGAATGTTCAAACCCTTATTAGATGTGTACAAATGTTCAAACCCTTATTAGATGTGTACAAATGTTCAAACCCTTATTAGATGTGTACAAATGTTTAAACCTATATTAGATGTGTACAAATGTTCAAACCCTTATTAGATGTGTACGAATGTTCAAACCCTTATTAGATGTGTACAAATGTTCAAACCCTTATTAGATGTGTACAAATGTTTAAACCCTTATTAGATGTGTACAAATGTTCAAACCCTTATTAGATGTGTACGAATGTTCAAACTCTTATTAGATGTGTACAAATGTTCAAACCCTTATTAGATGTGTACAAATGTTTAAACCCTTATTAGATGTGTACAAATGTTCAAACCCTTATTAGATGTGCAGGAATGTTTAAACCCTTATTAAATGTGTACAAATGTTCAAACCCTTATTAGATGTGTACAAATGTTTAAACCCTTATTAGATGTGTACGAATGTTCAAACCCTTATTAGATGTGCAGGAATGTTTAAACCCTTATTAGATGTGTACGAATGTTCAAACCCTTATTAGATGTGCACAAATGTTTAAACTCTTATTAGATGTGTACGAATGTTCAAACCCTTATTAGATGTGCACAAATGTTGAAACCCTTATTAGATGTGTACGAATGTTCAAACCCTTATTAGATGTGCAGGAATGTTTAAACCCTTATTAGATGTGTACAAATGTTCAAACCCTTATTAGATGTGTACGAATGTTCAAACCCTTATTAGATGTGCAGGAATGTTTAAACTCTTATTAGATGTGTACAAATGTTCAAACCCTTATTAGATGTGCACAAATGTTTAAACTCTTATTAGATGTGTCCAAATGTTCAAACCCTTATTAGATGTGCACAAATGTTCAAACCCTTATTAGATGTGTACGAATGTTCAAACCCTTATTAGATGTGCAGGAATGTTTAAACCCTTATTAGATGTGTACAAATGTTCAAACCCTTATTAGATGTGTACAAATGTTCAAACCCTTATTAGATGTGTACAAATGTTTAAACCCTTATTAGATGTGTACAAATGTTCAAACCCTTATTAGATGTGCACAAATGTTCAAACCCTTATTAGATGTGCAGGAATGTTTAAACCCTTATTAAATGTGTACAAATGTTCAAACCCTTATTAGATGTGTACAAATGTTTAAACCCTTATTAGATGTGTACAAATGTTCAAACCCTTATTAGATGTGCACAAATGTTCCAACCCTTATTAGATGTGCACAAATGTTCCAACCCTTATTAAATGTGCACAAATGTTCAAACCCTTATTAGATGTGTACAAATGTTTAAACCCTTATTAGATTTGCACAAATGTTCAAACCCTTATTAGATGTGCACAAATGTTTAAACTCTTATTAGATGTGTACGAATGTTCAAACCCTTATTAGATGTGCACAAATGTTCAAACCCTTATTAGATGTGCACAAATGTTTAAACTCTTATTAGATGTGTACGAATGTTCAAACCCTTATTAGATTTGCACAAATGTTTAAACTCTTATTAGATGTGTACGAATGTTCAAACCCTTATTAGATTTGCACAAATGTTTAAACTCTTATTAGATGTGTACGAATGTTCAAACCCTTATTAGATGTGCAGGAATGTTCAAACCCTTATTAGATGTGCACAAATGTTCAAACCCTTATTAGATGTGTACGAATGTTCAAACCCTTATTAGATGTGCACAAATGTTCAAACCCTTATTAGATGTGCACAAATGTTCAAACCCTTATTAGATGTGTACAAATGTTCAAACCCTTATTAGATGTGCACAAATGTTTAAACTCTTATTAGATGTGTACGAATGTTCAAACCCTTATTAGATGTGTACAAATGTTCAAACCCTTATTAGATGTGCACAAATGTTCAAACCCTTATTAGATGTGCACAAATGTTCAAACCCTTATTAGATGTGTACAAATGTTCAAACCCTTATTAGATGTGCACAAATGTTTAAACTCTTATTAGATGTGTACGAATGTTCAAACCCTTATTAGATGTGTACAAATGTTCAAACCCTTATTAGATGTCCACAAATGTTCAAACCCTTATTAGATGTGTACGAATGTTTAAACTCTTATTAGATGTCCACAAATGTTCAAACCCTTATTAGATGTGCACAAATGTTTAAACTCTTATTAGATGTGTACGAATGTTTAAACCCTTATTAAATGTGTACAAATGTTCAAACCCTTATTAGATGTGTACAAATGTTTAAACCCTTATTAGATGTGCACAAATGTTCAAACCCTTATTAGATGTGTACAAATGTTCAAACCCTTATTAGATGTCCACAAATGTTCAAACCCTTATTAGATGTGTACGAATGTTTAAACTCTTATTAGATGTCCACAAATGTTCAAACCCTTATTAGATGTGCACAAATGTTCAAACCCTTATTAGATGTGCACAAATGTTCAAACCCTTATTAGATGTGCACAAATGTTTAAACTCTTATTAGATGTGCACAAATGTTTAAACTCTTATTAGATGTCCACAAATGTTTAAACTCTTATTAGATGTGCACAAATGTTTAAACTCTTATTAGATGTGTACAAATGTTCAAACCCTTATTAGATGTCCACAAATGTTCAAACCCTTATTAGATGTGCACAAATGTTTAAACTCTTATTAGATGTGTACGAATGTTTAAACTCTTATTAGATGTCCACAAATGTTCAAACCCTTATTAGATGTCCACAAATGTTTAAACCCTTATTAGATGTGCACAAATGTTCAAACCCTTATTAGATGTGCACAAATGTTCAAACCCTTATTAGATGTGCACAAATGTTCAAACCCTTATTAGATGTCCACAAATGTTTAAACCCTTATTAGATGTCCACAAATGTTTAAACCCTTATTAGATGTCCACAAATGTTCAAACCCTTATTAGATGTGCACAAATGTTCAAACCCTTATTAGATGTGTACAAATGTTTAAACCCTTATTAGATGTCCACAAATGTTTAAACTCTTATTAGATGTGCACAAATGTTTAAACTCTTATTAGATGTGTACAAATGTTCAAACCCTTATTAGATGTCCACAAATGTTCAAACCCTTATTAGATGTGTACGAATGTTTAAACTCTTATTAGATGTCCACAAATGTTCAAACCCTTATTAGATGTGCACAAATGTTCAAACCCTTATTAGATGTGCACAAATGTTTAAACTCTTATTAGATGTGCACAAATGTTTAAACTCTTATTAGATGTGCACAAATGTTTAAACTCTTATTAGATGTGTACAAATGTTCAAACCCTTATTAGATGTGTACAAATGTTCAAACCCTTATTAGATGTGCACAAATGTTTAAACTCTTATTAGATGTGTACGAATGTTCAAACCCTTATTAGATGTCCACAAATGTTCAAACCCTTATTAGATGTGCACAAATGTTCAAACCCTTATTAGATGTGCAGGAATGTCCAAATCGCTCTTAAATATTAAATTCTAAGTTTAAAAAATAAAAACAGAGTATTCATTTCATTACATTAGCTCCATGTCATTTATTTATACAAGTTGAAGTATAATACAAAACAAGAATACAAAAAGGAATAAAAAGAAGCAGACAAAAATATGAATATCTATTAGGCTATTATTAAAAGCAAGACATTCGTGATACAACTGAATAAACAATAATTAAATAAATTTGAATGCAATTGAATAAGAAGCCAAAAAGCACTAAAAAACCAAGATTAAAATGAGCCATCTATTAAACTACTATTTAAGACTATACATTGCAAATGTTAATTCTGATTCAGCAGATAACTATAAGTGAAATTCATATGGAAATAATTCCTATATTTAATTACGAGGTGAAGTGCACTCAAGCACCGTGAAGAAAGTGAGGAGCTGTGACAGCCTGTGGTCCTGGCCTTGTGAGCCAACTTTCCAGCTGGGGTATGCGTGATGCTGACTACATTACCTCCCCATATTGGTTACCTCTGTCATGCGTAAGTGGGCGACAGTCGGGTCGGTAGGCCCAGGCTATTCGCGGGCTCCTGTGACACTGTGGTACAAGGAGGAGGAGAATGATGAGGCATTTTTGCTTTAAGGTGAGTAATATGCACACCATTCCTTGGAACAGTATGAAAGTATGACAGAACTGATGAATTTGTCAATGATTTTGTTGATGTCCTGTTAATCAAAATAAGTATTAGAGGAAGTTGTTTTATTGCACATTTCCTTGTAGGTACAAACAGCATCAAAAGAAATCTCTTTGCACCTCCGGTCTATGTCACAGTATTTAGCGTTATATGCAGTCATGGTCATTTCTTATGGCTGCTTTAAGCCGCGGTGCAAGGGTACATTGTCTAAAGCAACCACTGAAATGACCACACCTTCACACAATGATATATAATGTGTCATAACCGGAGGTGCAATGAAATATCCTTTTTCGGCCTTTGTACAACAGCTTTAGGGCACTATAACACACCTAAGAAATTGTCAGATCTTTTTTAGAGCTGGTTTGTGTGTTATGGCGTTGACATTCTGTCCTGATAGCATCCTGAAGGGAAAAAATTACTTCCTGGTACTATTTGAGAAAAGTATAATTTCAACGTTCAAACCAATAAAAAGATGTAGCTTGTAAATGCTAACACAAAGCTAATTATTTTACATAAATGGTATACTCTGAGAACATTTACGTTTATTAGAAAGTAGGATTTTGTCGATCTGTTACGATTTACCAGTTATGAAAAGTCACTCAGAATGAAGAGGACTTTTGAGGACATACCCAGAAAATTCAAGATATACATCTGATTTGACATGGAAATATATATGGTATTTTAATCGAAATCGTGACAGAAAATAAATTTTTTTCCAAAATTTTTCCACGCAAAGGGTAGTCTAGGGTGAGGGATTTTCTTGAAAAACTTCGAGCCGCATCCTTGAAGGATGCTGAACTTAAATATATAAGTATGGTAATATGGTATTATTATTATATATAAGTATGGTATTATTATATATAAGTATGGTATTATTATATATAAGTATTATATAAGTATGGTATTTAATCGACTTTCTAATCTGCTCACAGAAACACACAAACACGCGCTTCTTCTTGTTCTTGTTCTTCACAATAAATTGAATTCGCTCTTAAAGCCTGCAGGATTATTTCACTTCTACCCTGTAATATAATGTTCTACTTCCTTTTATATTTTGATTTACCGTCTAAGAGGATATTGTATCTTACCATCCGGCCCAGCCACGTGGGGTACAAACTTACGACACATGCTCTATTAGCACCATATGATAATTACGAAATATTTTAGCACAATGTTTCAATGTCAAGGTTAAGTATAATTTACTGCATCCAGTAAACAAATAGCGATATACAGTCTCGCTCTCTAACGTCATGACCCTTAGAATACACGAGCCAATTTTCCACACACCTTTTAACACTGGCTACATTGTTATTATCTGTTCATCAACCATTACAACCTTCTGCCCAAAGAAAAATACAAATATATGTAACGGGTGTCTCCGACCTCCTAGGTCACCCTGATACACACAGTAGACATCAGACAGTTGAAAGTCATTATTATGAAATGGAAATTGCTGGCAGGAAAGGCTTATTTCAAGATTTATAAACAAATAAAACGCTTTAAATATACCGTTACAAGTACGAACTGGATTTTGATGGCCGAAAGGATATTAAAAGATTACCTTACAGTAATATTTTATTTAACAAAAATCTGATGTGTTGCACTCACACGACTTTCTCTACTCTTGTACTAACCATTCTTATAAACTCTTTCTCCTCTATCTTCCTCATGTTAGTTGAGATCAACATTTGCAAAAATTATCTCATTGTTTATTTTCTTGTAGGTGCAAGGGGAACATGGCGTTGCAATAGCCTTTGAGCGATAGTCAAATGTTTTAAAGCTTTGAGATCCAGTTTTCTTTACACTGCTAAGATAACGTTGTTCCATTTAACAAAAGTTTAAATTTTCCAAAACTCACAGAAATAACAAGGAATACTTCCGAAATGCTTCACTCTACAAAAACATTTATTTGGACATAAATTGTTTGTTGGACATTAATTCTGACGGAATCTCAAAACCTTAATAGATTTGATTATCGCTCAAAGCCTACTGTATTCCCATATTCCCCTTGCACCTACAAGGAAATAAGCAACAATTTTTGCAAATGTTTATGTCGACTAACACGAAGAAGATATAGGAGTAAGAGTTTGTAAGAATGATTTATACAAGAGTAGAGAAACTCATATGAGTGCAACACATCAGATTTTTGTATATTAAGATTTGGTCTATCCCTTACGATTCACCAGTTATGCAAAAGTCATCCAGAGTAAATAGGACTACTTGGGCTATAGTCAGACAATTCAAAATATAAATTTCATTTATCATAAAAATATCTTAAGCGCATGGCACTTTAATCAAAATTGTTAGCAATTTTCGAGAAAATCCAAATGTTGAAACATTTTCCATGCAAAAGGTAATTTAAGGTGGAGAAATTTTCATAATATACTCTCACTCACACACACACACACACACACACACACACACACACACACACACACACACACACACACACACACACACACACACACACACACACACACACACACGCACACGAACCTTTTTCTAAAAATGCTTCTTTTTATTCAGGAGGCCTCAAAACATATTTCAGGTGACATCTCGACATCGAATTTTTGGGTAGAATACAATATTTCCTCTACTTATTATTCGTAGTAGATTAAAAGTATCTTGTTGTTTAACGACGCTGTCAATTGCCAGGATCACATCAGCGTCACCGGTGTGTCGGAATTTCGTCCCGCAGGAGTTCTTTTACACGGCAGTAAATCTACTGGTATGGAGCTGTCGTTTTTAGGCACACTTACAAACCATCGGTCTGAACCGGATTTGAACCCCCGACCTTGGGATCAGTAGGTGAGCGTCTAACCAACTGAGCCACCCAGACCGATTATATGCGTAGTAGAGAAAGTAAAAATGACCTAAAAGAGCAAAGAATGACTTATAAGTTACAGCACCTGGGCGACCGATTTTCGCTCGGCATTCCCCCCCACCCCCCTGTTTTTTTGTGAAATCTTGTTTTTGGGAGAATATACTATTTAGATAATCTTAAAAAACAAAACGTTAACTAAATACAAATTTTTGTCACAATTGTTAAGAATCGTTTCCGAGATACATATAAATATTGCATAACCATAATTATTTCAACCTGAACGCAGGCCTCCCCCATAGATATCCACATAGTTTGAGGTTTTCGTCGAGCATTTGTTCCATTATGGAGTTCAGTTTCTTGGTGGTGCGGTCGATTCTATCTTCTAGGGCGTTAACACGTTGGCCAAGATCCTCCATCTTTCTGCCGAGTTCTTCCATGGCTTGCTTAACCCCGCCAGTCGCTTGTATTCTCCGATAGCTCTATCTTCATATCAGACATTGCCGTTTTGATCTTTTCCATTCCGGAGTTTACATTTTTTAATTCGGCTTCCATTTTTGTTTTCATTTTTTCTATTTTTGTTTCCATATTTTCCATTCCGTAGTTTACATTTTTCAATTTAGCTTTCATATTTGTTTCTATCTGCTGCATTCCGGAATTCATTTCATTTCCCATTATGTCCATCATGGCTAACATTTGTTTCATCAATTATTGTTCCATATCGTGCTTTTCGGTGCACTTCTGACACCAACTGGCAACTTTACTTTTTAACTACATAACTTTTTATTAAACACCGGAAGGACACTAAGCAAAAGCACTGTTGAACAATAACAAATACTACAGGAAGAAAAGCTAGTTGATAAAGCCGTGTGAATGTAATACGCATTTCTGTATCAATCATATAAAAATTGTATGAATTGCTCGTCGAAGAGGGAGTAGTTAAAGAAATGGGATTGTGCTTAGTAAACGAAGAATGAGTAGAAAAACCGTGTGAATGTTATACGCTGTACTTAGATTTCAAATGTATGGCAAAATGTATGGATTGTTGTAGAAGATGGAGTAGGTAGTGTGTTGTATAAAAGAAAAGGGAGTAGAGAAAACCATGTAAATGTGGTACCACCAAGTTACGTGGTAAAATGGACTGCATAAAACCATTTCCATGAAAAAACACTTGGATGTGTCAATTTTCATGGTGATTGGTCAACAACCGGTTTTGGAGTTCACTCACTCTTCAACATACAATATGTATAGGCATTGGTATGTATGAAGTTGATAAACGATAGAGGAGAATGTGTGAATTGTTACGTAAAACAAAAGTGAGTAAAGAAAATAGTATGAATGTAATAACTTGTATTTCTGTTTCAAACATATAACAAATTGTATGTTGAAGGGTGATTAGCGAAAGAAGTGTGATTGTGTCTCGTAAAGGAAAGTGTGTGAATGTAATACATTGCATTTATATTTCAGTCATAGAAAATTGTGTGAATTGTATGTTGAAGCGCAAACAGAGGGTATATGACTGTGCTACGTAAAAGAAAAGCGAGTAGAAAACCATTTGAAAGTAATATATTGTGTAGTAAAATGATTACTATAAAAACTTTCTCCATGAAAAATACGTATACGTGCCGAATTTCGCGGTAATCGGTTTAGTGGTTTTCGAAATTAAGTTACATATATGCAAACATCCATTTTGTATATATAGATGATATGAATTGTTTGTAGAACAGTGACTAGAGAAAGAGATGTGAATGTTTTACCTAAAAGTGAGTAGAGAAAACACTGTTAATATAATATGTAGCATTTGTATTTCAAACATACAGAAAACTGTATGACTTATTTCCAAAAGAGTGAGTAGTGAAACAGATATGAATGTGTTACCCAAAAGTAAGTAGAGAAAACGGTGTGAATATAATACGTGGCATTTCTATTTCAAACATGCACAAAATGTATGACTTATTTGTAGAAGAGTGAGTAGAGAGAGATGTGAATGTGTTACCTAAAAGTGAGTAGAGAAACAGTGTGAATGTAATAGTATTTCTATTTCGAACATACAGAACATGGTGTGACTTACTTTAAAAGCGAGGATAAAAAAATATTTTTTGTGTGTAAAATCATGGTTTCTTTTTTGGAAAATTGTTTATAGAAGAGTAGAGAAAGAGATGTGAATGTGTTATCTAAAAATGAGCAGAGAAGACAGCGTGAATGTAATATGTAGCATTTCCATTTCCAACATACAGAAAAATGTATGACATTTTAAAAGGGGATAAAATGCCATTTTTGTGTAAAATCACGTTTTTTTATAGAAAATTGCCTATAGAAGAGTGAATAGAGAAAGATATGTGTGTTACCTGAATTTGAGTAGAGAAAACAGTGTGAATGTAATACATAGGATTTCCATTTCAGACGTACAGAAAATTGTATAATTTGCAGAAGATGGAATAAGAGCATGTTTTTAATATAAAATCGAGTTTTTTCAGGCAAGACACCAATGTAAATAAACTTAGAAGGAAAACCTTATCTAAACACAAAATTTGATCAAAATCTATAGAACCGTTTCCGAGAGACACGTAATATATGCAAGAATTGCTCTGTATAAGAGGGAATTAAAAATGTTAATTTTTGTGTAAAATTGCATTTTTTCCCAGGAAAGACACTGGTAAACTTAAAAAGCAAAATCTTATCTCGTAGGTATACAAAATTTGAACCAAATCTTTAGAGCCGTTTCTGATATACATGGAATATTCGTATATATAGAAGAATTACTGTGTAGAAGCGGGAATCGCGTTTTTTCAGGAATTACACCTATATAGATAAACTTAGAAAGCAAAAACCTATCTGAATACAAAATTTGATTGAAATCGTTAGAGCCGTTTCCAAGTTGCGTGGAATATTGAATTGGTCGTTTAAATATACCTATAAGATACATTTCACTTATGCCTTTATCAGCGAATACTGAATTAAAATGCGATATTAACACATGTAAATTTTTCAGATTTGAAGGACTATTATCAACTATTACGGACTTACACATAGAGAACCTTCTTTCAACATCAACATAAGATACTGGGGCATGCTTAAAGCAACAAATATTGCGGGTTTCTAGTTCTTCATCATCGAGGAAATACTTCTTACCTGATAGTACATCAGCCATCTTGCAACTGTATTATGTAAATGTTCCTGTTTAATACATGCAAATACAAATTTGCCAAATCTACCACAGCATTTAAATTTTTCTTGCATCTGATTTTACCAATTATTTCTAATTCTCAATTTCGCGGAAGTACTTGTTTTTACTTTTGGCATAATGAAATACAAATATCACCTTAACTACTACCTTCTGCTTTGTGAATTCTCCATTGAACATAGGCGTGGTGCGACTCTCAAAAGTAGCAAATATATTCACCTTACATTCTATTTCTTACAATAGACGTATACCATATAGTTGGATTATTAATCTGTAGTTGAAGAGTGCAAATGTTCATGAATTCCAATAGATTTCCAAGAACTTTTAGATTTTATTTGGACTAATACAAGAACAATGCAACCAAATTCTCGAAAATGGAGAAAACCTGGACTTTATCTTAAAAAAAAAAAAATTAAAATTACTTACAGCCTCTAAACATGTCTAAATGTGCAGAAAAATGACTCTTAAAAGTGGTTTAATTTCAGTAAAAATGTTATGAATAAAGATGAAACAATTCCTTCGTAAGCAAAGATATCAGCGTAACATCAATGCGCACTAAATAAACATTACGTCATTGGGAGGGGTTCTCTGTATTGTCTTGTGCACCTGGAACCTGCTCTTGTTGACCTCTGACCGGATGCAAAGTCCAGAGTCAGCTACAGTGTATGGTTTATGCGTAGCCAACCTCGCGTCCATTGAAGGGATTGTTTCATCTTTAGTTATGAGCCTCATTTATATTCCACACAACATCGTCCTAACGTCATCAGAAAAAAGATGCAGAATCATTCAAAATCCGAGCCTTAGTCATAAGTAGAGAGCTGAGCCGTGCGTAGTCACATGTAATGCAGGTTAGTTGGGCACGGAGAGGAAATGACGTAACCGGTACTGCGGAAGCCGCCGTATCTGCGCGCATCAGCAGACGCCTGCAGCTGTGTACCAGTGAGACAGCAACAGAGAACCCATGTGCACTAAACTTGCGGCTTTTTGCACACTTATCCGACCTCTAGTTGTAAGCTTACACTTAAAAGTAAAATGTTTGAAGCGAGGAGCATGGCTCAGGTGGTAACGTCTATGGCTCCATTCGGAAGGTCCCGGGTTGAAATCCAGTGGGTCGACCAATCTGACTGGGGTTTTTTCGTCGTTTCCCTCCGTTGCTATGGTAAATACCAGATTGGATATTTTAATACAACGAGCCAAACTTCTAAACAATAGAAAAAATGAAAAATAAATGGTAATCGCGAATGCTGTGCCATCTACAGGTAATGAAAGCAGGCAGACTGGATGACACTCCCATGCCATCTACCCGTCACAGAGACGGAGGTACAGTTGCCCTGCACTGATTCTTTTGCGAACACGTGACGAAGCAAGACGGTATGGCAGGGCTCCGAAACTGGAGCTCACTGAACGCAGGCTGCCCAGTGGTAAAACAATGAGGTCGCTCAAGGTATCCCGCGACTCACCCGGACCTGTGGTATGGAATAGGGGCCTTGAAGGCTAACTGTCCGCCACATGCGGATCGACGAGACAGATCCAGGCTTCCAATTGGTTTAAACATACATAACTGTACATAACTACTGACGATGAGTAACTATTTGCTTGCTCAGCTTTACTTTTTTAGCAGTTATAACAATATAACCGTTTAAATTGTAACGGTACAGCATAACAGTTACAGAGGTATTCTTTAGACCTGGCGAATGGATGCGCAATGGTGTAAGGACGAGTTCACTTTTGTATTTATAAGACATAGACTGCCACCGCAGCGCAGTGGAGCGTGCCTGCCTCTGGCCCGAAGGATCCGAGTTCGATACCCGGTACCAGTATGGGATTTTCTCCCTCTAGAAAGTGCGCTAAGAGGAGCACTCAGCCTCGTTAGGCCCCTGAGGGATCAATTAAGTATCCTGATAGGTAGCGTCCCTAAAAGGTCAAGTAGTCCCCTTAAGATCGGGGGTGTCAGCATGCTAACACCCGCCACCCCAATCTGCACTCCTCCGTGGCGTTCACTGCAGCTGGAGGACGCAGTGAATGGGCGCTATGTTACCTCGGCATAGTGGAGACGCCCTAGGGAAAAATAGGACATAGGAGTGTCAGGTGAGTATATCTCTGACTTCCGTGCAGTAAACATCAGAACAGTACAGTGCCCACTCGTATTATCACTAGTGTCTTGTTTATTTCAAGGAAAGAAACAGAGACGTTACCCCACCAACAATTTGCATGGCGTCACTCGCGCAGATCCTAGCGACGTCATACCTCTGTACGTTACAGGGTTAAAGGAGGAAGATGCTATGGACAGGGCCTTATGGAGGCAGAAGATCGTTTTGGGATGAAGGAAACCCACTGTATTGTGAAATATTCCTAATAAAAATTTATTATTATTGTTTATTGTTATTGTTGTTATTATTGTTATTATTATTGTTATTATTATTGTTATTGTTATTGTTATTGTTATTGTTATTGTTATTGTTATTGTTATTGTTATTGTTATTGTTATTGTTATTGTTATTGTTATTGTTATTGTTATTGTTATTGTTATTATTATTATTATTATTATTATTATTATTATTATTATTATTATTATTATTATTATTATTATTATTATTATTATTATTATTATTATTATTATTATTATTATTATTATTATTATTATTATTATTATTATTATTATTATTATTATTATTTCTTTCAACACTTCATTTTTTTTTACTAATCTTTATGGGGGAGTAGTTTTACTGTCTTTTAAAAGCAGAAAGCAAGAGTTCACTTTGAGTTGTTTAGGACTGTCCGTTTCTTTTTCAATGCCACCAACAAGTTTGTATAGTATGACCCAGTCAGTATCGAAACGATCGCTTCTGGCAGTCGATCGATCGAAGCTGTACGAATGCCGGGGGAAGCCCCAGGGGGGGTTAAGCGGATTGCCCCGACCTGTGAACCTTCTCCACACACACATACACACACACACACAAACGCTCATTGTTTTTGCGAGGTTAATCTTGAGATATTCTTGTTGGAGTGCAGCTATGCGACAAATGGGAATCGTTTGGAAGACTGCAGTTAAGTCCAACCTCAGTTGTGTACACATGGACGTAAACAATAATGAATTTCTATGTGTTCCTTTCCGTTTCAAAACCACTCAATTGAAAAGTACACTAAAACGTTCTCCTTATACTTTAGAACTATTTATCTCAGCATTCACAGCCTTTGCTGCATAGCGCTTGGACGTTGGCATCTAAATACAGATATCCTTGCTTCAATTCCTGGTTGGAGAAAAAGTTTTTATTATTTATGATTATTCCCTGGCCTCACTAGAATCTTGCAGTATGAATGGGAGCAAGTGCAGAGGTGTGTGAAGGGAGAGAGAGAGACAGAGAGAGAGAGAGAGAGAGAGAGAGAGAGAGAAACAATGCTATAAAAGAAAGTCAATAAATAAAAGCAAAACTTTAAGATGCCATTCACACCACTTTCTACCATTACGATTTATTCGTGTAGAAAGTTCTAGTTTGAAGCAGGTATTAAATCTGTATGTAATGGCGTTGACGTAGCCACACGCTGAGATGACATTTGAAGCACAACTATCTGCAGAATCAAATTCGTAAGACGTTTCTTATACCTCTGAGCGCGTTGTCGGGTCGATCTTAATTCCTAGCTAAATTATTCCCCCTTAAATCGTTTGTAATGAGTTTTATTTCCTTTTAATAAAGTTTAACAGTTGAATTAGGGACCCTAGAACTGAAAAACGACCGAAAAATTGTCAAATTGAGTATTTTTAGGTTTATGCATATAAATGTTTCCCAAATCTTCAGTCATCAGTTCACAATACAATTATTTAAAGTCCGTTATTTTTAACGGCCTAGCACAGGCTTTAAATGCCATGTGCGCTACATTTGAACACTCTTTTTCTGCTTAAATTTTCGGCAGTGTTTGAACAAAATAAGACAATCACCCAAAAGATACTGCGGAAACTATTATTATTATTATTATTATTATTATTATTATTATTATTATTATTATTAGTAGTATTATTATTAGTATTATTATTAGTATTATTATTAGTATTAGTATTAGTATTAGTATTAGTATTAGTATTATTATTATTATTATTATTATTATTATTATTATTATTATTATTATTATTATTATTATTATTATTATTATTATTATTATTATTATCATTATTATTATCATTATCATTATCATTATCATTATCATTATCATTATCATTATCATTATCATTATCATTATCATTATCATTATCATTATCATTATCATTATCATTATCATTATCATTATCATTATTATTATTATTATTATTATTATTATTATTATTATTATTATTATTGTTATTATTATTATCATCATCACAATCATCATAATCATCATTACTTTTTTTTAAAACGATTTTTTATTGAGAACAGTTGTATTGGTCATATATACATACTCGTATTTGTTACACTGGTGTTGTAGAATCTCAGATTAACCTATGGCCGAAACAGCGCATATCCAACTGTTATAAAACTTATAACAGTACCTGGACGACTGAGCTTCGCTCGGCGTTCCCCCCCCCCCCTTTTTTTTTTGTGAAATCTTGTTTTTTGGGAGAAGATACTTATTGAGATAAACTTCAAAAGCAAAACGTTAACTAAATAGAAATTTTTGTTGCAATTGTTAAGTCATTTCCGAGATACAAGAGATATAAATGTATATATAAATATTTCATAAGACCATCGTTTCAGCCGCAAAATGTATTTCTATTTCAAACATATAGACGGGACGAGCTGTAACACATAAACTAATATAGCTAGTTCAACTTTCTTACTGTAGTCTGATACCCTGGAAGAGGACTTTGAAACACTAGCTCGTGTGCTGAAATCGGTTAACAGAGAAATTATGGCCGAAATATTAGACTATTTGTGACTGTTACGCGTAGACTAAGATAGCCAAGTCAACTTTCTTTAGATTTTCTGAAAGCTCTTGACAAGATTTAATATCCAGACTTGTATGTTTAAAGTGGCACATTAACAGAGAAATTATGGCCAAATAAGGTTTAGAGTAATTGAGGAGCATTTTTTCAAAACTCGATAGGTGCAAAATTTTCGAAATTGAGTTATATATAGTATCCGCATAATTTTCACCTTCTGCATCGTTCTGTGAAATCAGATTTTGCAAAATTCGATTCGTGTCCTGTGTAGAAGGTAGGGCATATTAGCAGTTTTTTGAAAACTCGATAGATGCACTTGCTCAGTTAAAGCACAGGTCGATAGATGCAATTTTAAGGTCCAGAGTGTAGCAATCTGAATTCTATGAAATGCATGTTGGCATTTACTGCCATCTCACTGTTGTGATTCTTGAAATTCTCATTCATTTCTGCAAGTTTTGTACACTGCTGCATCGTTGGCAATAACTGCGAAATCAGGTTGTGCGCTTGTATTTCACATTAATTTCTGCAAACTTTTTTTTTCTTTTTCTTTTTTTTCATTTATATCCCGCCTGTAACTACAGAGGTCATATCGGGGGCCTTGCCTATTGGCAATGGTGTTACTCGTTTAACAGTGGGATTTTCGGTCTTTGGGGGTTTTTAAGCCGTTTTTCTCAGAAACGCATTTTGTGCATCTAAGAGTTTTGAAAAAACGCTCCTCAATTGTGACTGTTACGCGTGAAATCGTTTTTTTTTTTTTTCCCAAGAATGACACCTATATAGACAAACTTAATAAGCAAAACCCTGTCTGAATACAAGAATTGATTGAAATCGGAATATATATATTATATATCGGCTTATATATCCAAATTGCGCACGCATGCGCGCGCGCGCGCGCACACACACACACACACACACACACACACACACACACACACACACACACACACACACAAAGAATTGCTCGTTTAAATATATAAGATAGTATCTCGGCCTTCAATAGATATTTTGTGACTATGCCCCTAAAGGGGCGTTCCTGAAAGGAGGGACTACATGAGAGCAGGCAGAGAGCAGCCGGGTCGGGAGTCACGACGGAGCAGAGGGAGGGCAGGGTTTATACGTTTTCCAGGTTGGAACTCCATGATAGCGCCTGGTACAACTGGAGCCCCTCCCACTATGGCTTGTAATATCACTGGCGTTTTGGAACCCGGAGACCGCCCACGTTCCGGGGGATGGAGATTGCAGAGAGCATCCTCTTTCCCCTGTCATGCAACGCCGAGACTCACGTCGGCACTTGCAACCCAAGCAGAGGAAAGTAAACTGAAATGAGAAGTGAGCTGAACTGGCGGGACAGGAAATTCGGGGGATGCAATTAACCTTCCCAGTATTCGCCTAACGAATTGGGGAAACCTCCGAAAAAAAAAAAAAGGTTCAGAAAGATCGGCCACGAGAATCGAACCCACGACCTCCCGAATGCGAGTCACATGCACTACCAGTTAGAAATGAGTGTGTATGTCATCTTAATATTACTCATCTCAAAGAAAAATAATTTAAACATTTGCTTATTGTTCAATATTTTGAAAAGTTACCAAATTCATACAATTTCGATAGGTATACTTAAAACCGTGCACCAATGTTTTTTCTTACAGTCAGCACGTTTCCATGGGAAATTGAAATCCACTTGAGTTCAATCCCATTCTAAACACGATCCGCAATTCCTTCTTGAGCTCAATACGTATGATATCCGTATTGAGATTGATTTGGATACGCAACTCAAACATTGAGTTTATGTTAGCGAGCCTGTAAAAATATGTTTTCTGCGTATTTTCAATAGGTTTTGAGTTTGGTGAATGTTTTTGAGAAGAATATATTGTGGCATTATAGCAACAATAACATTTTTAATGCTTTATTTCACCTCTTTCGGTTAAAAAAATGGCGATTATGTAGCGTGTTACGAGTACAGTAGAAGTTAGCATCTTTGGTGGATTCAAATCGATTTGAATCCGGTAGGTGTTTCCATACAACAGAATTTCAATCCAATTCCACTTCTAAGAGGGTCGAGTCCAATTCCGATTCAGCTCGATCTGTATCCACGTTCCCATGCAGTATTCAATCCGGAATGAGAATACAAATCGACCTCAATTCCCCATGGAAACGTTATCCTTGTGCTTAAATAGGTTTTCAGGAGAAAAGCGTGGTAATTATTGCAGTGAAGCAGGTAGAGTTACAAGTAAGTGGTGTGCATTGTACTGACTATTCCACTCATACGCGAGTTGGTTAAATTCAACCAATCATTTGCATAGCAATTTCAAATTTCCACCAATGACAGCCGTCATTTGCGAAAATAAAGTTATCACATTTGATTATCATCTGCTCTGTATTTTAGTTATCACCGCCACTGCACTGCTATGATCAGGTTAGGGGTGCGCAACAGCTGACGTAATGTGCCCCGTCAGTGGCAGAAGCACAAAAGACTTCATAACCTTGTCATAGACCCATACATATGCAGGTCTGTTGCAGAAATAAGTATTTATTGCTTCACTGTGAATGCAATTGCCCAGGGAAGAGACTTGGTGTGGAATGACCCATACCTCTGTTAAGTTTAAAATAAGAGCTGCTTTGCTTCTGCACTTGGTTGATTAGGGATGTGTTCTCTAGAAAAGAATCCCAGTGAGTTGACAGTTGCATTTCTGTCAGTCTTGTTGTAGGAATTAGCGGGTCCAGAATTCGGTGCGTGTGACAAATTAGTTTCATTTCGCAGAATGACGCATGATGGCAGCAGGTGCTATACTAATGATGACATCTTCATTCTCATTACAGTGACACTTGGCTGACAAGGGGCGTGGCACCTGCCATGCATATCTCGTCACTGCAGTGGGGAGTACCAAGGATAGGGGAGTTCTCGACCTCGCTCCTGAATTTTAATTCCGTTGAGTTCATTTTCCTAAGGTTGTAGCAAATTATGATTCTTAATGGATACTTAAAAAGGGGTCGAGTTCACCCACTAAGACTCTATTCGTAACAACGGTGAGTAGTTTTCTGATAGTAGTGAAATTTGCTTGGGTGTGACATAACGTTATTTTTCTGTAACGGTTGCAATTCTCCCATTCACTTTGCAATAACACAAGTGATTAGTGTAACAAGATCGTATAAGTTACTCTGTAAATGATAGCTAGATAACATATGCATAAGCACTTTAAGATTATACATAGTACAATAGAACTGCACTGCCAGGCTATCTTGAGGATCACTACAATTCTATGTAATGGTTCAATTAACGAATTTCAGCTGTAAAATGATATAGTTTGTAGGAGGAGTACCTCGCGGTAAAATAAAGGAATTATATGAAAAAAAAACTGTTGTAAATATTATAAAACAATGTCAGTTCCCATGTTAGCATATGTCTGTGATAATTGGACACAGAGAGAAGAAAAATAGAGACAGCCGAAATGAGATTCTACGTTCAGTATCTCATACACACTTAGACAAAAAACACAGCACAGAAATTAGAAAGACTTATTAATATACAATATAAAAGACAGAATAAATCAAACAAGAACAAACTGGCTAGAACATATAGAAAGTATGCGACAGTACAGATTACCACAGATTTTATTTCAATACCAACCAAAAGGCAGAAGAAGACTGGGACGTCCACTTACTAGATGGAGAGATTCGATTTCTTGACATGGAAACAGGTCAACGGACTAAATCCATGAAAGCAGAAGAAGAAAACTGTTGTGGCAAATAATAAACTGTAGCAAGAAACATATCAAAGTAAGAAACAGAAGCAGAGTAAAAGCAAGGTTAATTAAGAAAGAATGGAGTATAAGAAAACGAATAGGAATAATAAGTAAATATTTAGATATAATATTATATCTAAAACTAACTAAACCCCGGCAGAACAGCCCACAAGGAGCCAAAGGCTACCGCCCAGCCGCTGCGTCCCGCACCTCTGCCCACTACAGGCGTCATTGGTGAGGGGCAGTACTGGAGGATGGGACGTGGTCAGCGCCCCGAGCCGTCGCGGCCAGTTATGCGGTCTTCTAGACCTGGGGCCGCTACTTCTCCATCAAGTAGCTCCTCAATTGGTCCCACTGGGACCTAACGAGGCTGAGTGCACCCCGTGCCAGACCTCCCAGAGGGGATAAAATCCCCATGCTGGTACCGGGGATCGAACCCGGGTCCTCCGCGCCAGAGGCAAGCGCGCTACCAACTGCGCTACGGAGGCGGTCAATAATATTATATCAGAGCTCAATAATGCAAAGGAGAACTTTGTACAGGAAGCTGGCAAATAGAAAAAGATAATTACTAATTAGAAATACGCTAAAACAAATGAATGAAGAGCACAGGAGCAAGGAGAATGGCTACCGAAACTAGTGAGATATGTAATATTAGCAAAAGACAGAGATACCCCAAAATTCCCAATTGAGTCAATTTTTTCAGAGAAAAATGCATTAATGATTTTATTTTCGTAAGGTGCCAAATTCAGTAGCTAATGGTAAAAAATATTATATATCACAGCGGAAAAATTAGCGTTTACCTGGCAAGTGGGCGATCCCGTGAAACCTACTTCCAATTCTGATCTTTAAGAAGTTCACGTAGGTCTAGGTGGAAAACTGCGAACTCGTGCCCCGGGTGTCGCAGGACCGCGCGCTGCTGTATATTCACGACCCTGAACACAAGCGCATAGATTTACATCCATAGAATAACCACAAAAGTGTTGGAAATAATGTCCTTGTGCATCTATTACAACTTTTAAGAAAGCTTCTATTAATACGCAGTAATTCTTTTGAAATTTCGGCAATTCCTCTTATGATATTGTCTTTTATGTCTTTCAGTTCTTCCAAAGCATACGGGGTTATTCCGATACACTTTTTTAAGTGTCCTCATAAATATAAATCGCATGCTGTAAAGTTTAGGGAAAGCCTCTAGACCTTTAAAATTAAACCCTTGTACGTAACGTAACTGTAGTTCAGGAATTGAATCCATGTGATATTGTGAGTAGAGTATTTTGCAATTGGTTGTCGGGTAAAGTTATGATGGCTCTGTGGACCCAAAATTAGCTTTTTCCACGGACGAAGCATGGTTTTCTTTAAATGGCCGTGTATCGACATAAAACAATAGTTACTGGAGTGCAGAAAAAATTGTACACGAAATGCCATTGCATGTGTTTGGTGTGCTGTGAATGCATGCCGATTTACAGGGCCTATATACTTGAGAGCATAGTTAACGGACAGAGATACAGAGTTACATAGAATGTGCACAGCCATGTTTTCAAAAAGGGACCGCGGTGACCCTTACTTCCTCAGTTAATTTCAACGAGAGATCAGCTGTATGTGCTGTAGCACAGTCTTGTTGAAAATATGCCATGTATAGTGCATGGAGTGGTGCAGGTAGAAATGCACCTGTCTATGCATTGAACGGCTTCTAACGTTCTTTTTCCTCCAACCAATGAGAAAATTGTCTTTGTCCTGAGCTATCTACTTGGCACACAATCCAAATGAGCATCTAGGGAATTGGCTGTCTTCTAAAGATTAACTTCCTGGGTTCTTAGGTTGCCAGGAAAGATAATGACTTTGCTACAGTAACGTCTTACATTCATGCCGCATGCAGTCATAGCCCTAAGTTTGCACTTTTTCTGCTATGTACACTCAATTCCGTTTATGCTGTCCCCATAGCTTTGGGTGGCCTTCACAGGTAGCGTATGTATACCAAGGAGAAGCTCCATGTATCTATCTTTTCACGCATGCAGTGGCCTCGTGTTTAAAGTGCATAGTTCTATCATTCACATCCATATGTACAGTGTCCCAAAATTAGACCGACAAACTTTGGGAGCTGATAGATAACATTATTTTAAACATCTTTTGTTCAGAAAAGTATTTTTCTGCGGTGCTTCATTTAAGCTCTAGACGAGTTAATGTCATATATTACTGCCTCCCACCCAGTTAAGTATTACGGCAAAATCAACAATACAAATTAGTGTTGCACTTAACTTAGTAAGGCACACAATTTTAATCCAAGAAACAAACACAGAACACAGAAACGAAACACGAACATATAATTGTTTACAGTTAATCACAGCTTTACTGTTCAAAGTAAATGTTGGAACGCACGCCCATTGCGATTAACACAAAGAGTGCATCGGCGTGCCCTATTCTACCGTACTCTCGTAGAGACACCAGACATTTCTCTGGCTTAAAAGTTTGTCGGTCTAATTTACACACACACACACACACACACACACACACACACACACACACACACACACACACACACACACACACACACACACACACACACACACACACACACACACATTTCTTCTGTTCGTGTGTATGTGACTGAACTCCTAAACCGCTGGCCCGATGTTTATGGCATTTTGTGTGTGGTCAAGGTGATTCGAGAATGGTTTAGATTCACAATTTGACCCGATAGATCATGTTCTTTTTAATTAAATTGTTGTTGATCTTTGGATGGTTTAGTTCGGTTCACAATTGGATCCGAAGCAGCGCTGCGATTGTGTTTTAGACGTTGCGGTATTTTGTTCCGCGATAGGATTCTAGGACGTTTTCGTTGCAGTTTAACGTTAATATTACATTAAAAGTGCGCGCATATTGAGAAACCGTATTTAAAGATGTAATTAACAAATGTACATTGTGCAAATTTGTGAGGCGCAGTATTGAAGTGAGCATTCTATATGATTTGTCATGCATTCCAATAACGTATACACATCAATCTATAACAATCCCTTAACCTACAAATTTAATATACAGGAAAACCTGTCTAAACTGGACCCCCTATATACCGGAAACCTGGACAACCGGAAAATAAATCTCGGAACGGAGCTATTTCCTATGTGAAATAACACTCTAAGCCGGAAAACTGCCTAACGCGGGAACGAAATAGTTTTTCCGGAACCGTTTGCATAAATAACCTAAGACGGATTTTCATTATGCTTAACCCATAGTTACGTGCTTTGATAAAGAACTTGCCACGACTGAAGACATTCAAAGTGCAGCAGAAATTGCTGCTGGAAATAGCAGTTGTAAAGTCATGGAAGGAATGGACGACGACAATGACGATGAAGTCAAGGAATGGAGACCAAAAAATACGCACTTTTACGTACAGAAGCATTGTCCCTTGTGAGTTATCTTCAGGAATTTACAGCTTCCAAGAATGTTCCAGAACTCCTGGAGTTGATGCAGGTTGCAAAGAAGATCACAGAGCGTTTTCTTGTGGAGGAAAAGAAACTAGTGGAGAAACTGCAACTATGTATGACATGTAAGTTGAAAATACAGCAAAACATACAAACGAACCTCTTTTCATTTATAGAATTAGTGTAAATTATTCCTTCAGTTTAATTCTATACGATTATATAGGTATATTTTTTGTACTTTGTTTTACTAAAATACACACAACCCTTTGTAAGACGGAAACCCGCAGGTTTTACTGTATTATTATTTATTTAAGCGCGCTTTTAAAGTGTAATTAAAGAATATACATCGTGCAAATTGTACTGGAGAGCCAACAACCATTGGAATATTATACAACAAATGATACATTATAAAAGGGAAGGAGATAGATGAAAGGGTAGATAAATAAGTGGATTTTCTGTATAATGCAGCATTTCCCTTCCAAGTAAAGCACAACCACCTCTGGACATGCCCCCTTGCGTTTAATTAACACCTACTGATCATAACAAATCACTTGAGCCAAGCTCGCGTGCGTTCTTAAGGTGCTTATGATTTACTGTTTGCAATATAAGCTAAAGTGCATTGTTCAAATTAAAGAGAATGAAGTAACTACTTAGGGATGTTGTGATGTTGTAGATACACCTTGAACCCACCCACCCACTCTGTTTAGCACGTTTCCTAATCACGTAACTACAACAAACATGACCTTCTTCCCGCTACAGAGACTGGCGACTTCTAACTCACAGGGGGAGCGAAATTCATGGCATTAGCGATGTTTAGATTTTTGTTTCTTTCACAGTGACATGTTAGTTTATTCATACAATTGAATAATTTTTAGATATACAACGTTTGAACAGAACAACGTCTGTTGGGTCCGCTAGTATGAATAGGTAGGTATATAACTTCCAGCATTGTCTTCAAATGACAAACTGGTTCCCACATACCCATAATTCTTCCTCGATGCGCCTCCCCAATATTTGCATAAGTCGCATCAACAGTTGAGGGACACTGGGACTGAATTGTATAACTTTTTGTGTTTTACATCTTGAAATTTAGTACACTTGATATGAATAAATAAAGAAATGACTGTGCAAAAGCTAAATGTTCTAGCTCAAACTGTTTCTTAGATAACAAAGTTAAATACTTTTAATCAATGAAAGAAAAATCTCTAAAAACTGCCTTCACATTTTTCAGAAAACTACGAGACTAATGGCATTTTGTGATAATTAAGTAAACTGAAAATAAATTAAAGTATTTAGCTGAAGTTGATGTTATTACTTGCAGAGAAATGCATTTTTGTGATTATAAAATTATTAGTGTTAACATTTTTTTTCAACATAAATTATTTTTTGTTAGTCAATGAATAAAACAATTATCAAATCCATATTTGAATCTTTAGATACCACATTTACGATTACGTATGCAAATTTTACATACAAATCAGAGCAAAACTGAAATGTAAGGACTTAATTTCATACAAAATGCAAAACTGAAAATAAAACACCAGTGTGGTTAAAATGAACTTAAAAATGTCGCTGGACTTTTAAAAATGGCGGGTCGATAAATATGTTTGATCAAAATAGTTCACAGGTGTGTATAACACATTTATATTATATAATTAAAAAACTGAAAATATTTTCATCTAAAAATTTACTCCTAGCTTTCTTAACATAAACCAGTGCTTGGTCGGACAACAAAAGCAGAACACTCCATATACCCTCTCCCTGCTATGTACACACCGGCCGAGAAGGTTGGTAAAATTCCCCGTGAAGCAGTAGGCACGGTATATATGGAACCTACGGTACTTACAGTAAATATAGGAATACTGTATTCCACCCAAGCATTTAATAACGAGATTTCATCGTAAACAAGTGTTTTGTTACTCCCTGAATGGAAAGAAGAAGAAGAAGACAAAGGAAAAGATCTCTCTCTGTGTGTGTGTGTGTGTGTGTGTGTGTGTGTGTGTGTGTGTGTGTGTGTGTGTGTGTGTGTGTGTGTGTGTGTGTGTGTATGCGCGCGCGTCTGTCTATAAACAGCATAACTCCAAAATGAAAAGTCGCTTAGATACCAAACTGAGTTGCTTAATTTAGGTGACTTCCAAGGGTGCGACATAAAAGATTTTTGAACACGTCTCCTACCACGAAGCACCTCTCCAAGGAACATTTTTCTAAAATTTTTATTTTCTCAAAAATAGCTCTAAAATTTTAAGTAATTTACCATATATTTAAAATAGTTTAAGAGAAATGAAATGAATATATTGAATATTCTGGGAATAACCTCATAAATCCTCTTTATTCTGAGTGACTTTTGCATAACTGGTAAACCAAGGTAACAGACAAATTAATCTTAAGATTCAGAGAATTTAGATCATGTTAAAGCACACAGTTCATGTGAAATAATTTTCGTTTTGTGAAATTACCATTCCCGAAATATTATTTATTTGTTTGAATTTTCCAACACTTTTATTTTTTTTTTTTCAAACTTGAAGCACTTTTTTTACTCCTGGTTGTGCAAAGAGAGAAACATTTAAAAGCCATCACATAGCCAGAAGCTCTTAAAATTTACTATCGCTTAAGCCTACTGTATACTCCTATTCCGATTGTACCTACAAGGAAATATAATTATAACACAACAATTTCTGCAAATGTATTAGATAGGATAGACCGGGTTTGTAGAGGGGAGTGGGGCTTAGCATCGCGGCCTGTAGATCTTTTCTGCCTATGTCCCTGACGGAGCCCCAACCGGGAGAGAGAGCTCGGAACTCCCTGGTGTACTCCGACTCCTCTCCCCCTACGGGCTCTAGGCCCCCGAGAGGGGGGGGGGGGCGAGACTCTGAGACCTCTCCCGTTCCGGAGGATGAGGATTTTCGGAGAGCAAACAATGCCATATGCGCGAAACTCCTGCCGGAGCAACTAGGGAGGGATAGGCAATTCGATGGATGTAATTATCCTTCCCAGAATTCGACTAACGACCAGGGGAAACTCTCGAAAAACCCCATGGGTCAGGAAGGTCGGCCACGGTAATCGAACCCAGACCTCCCGAATGCGAGCCTTACAGGTTATCTTGGAGCCATCTCGCTAGGTTTATTACTTACAGAGAACGCTGTAAGCAGTGCCTAATTTTGAATAAATTTAATTATCCAGTGGATAACTAAAACCTTGTTTAATAGTTTTCAGCGGAATAATAAGAGAATTTTAGAAAACGCCTAAGGAAAGAATTCCAGGTATTGCTACTAAACATACCAATGTTGATAAAGGGATGACAGCGTTGAAAAATAAAAGATTCGCGCGCTTTCGGAATTATTCAGTAACAGGATAAAGGAGATAAATGGTGAGAACAGGGTTGCATCTCATGTATCTACATCGGGGTGAAGGAGTCGCCGAAATTAAATCTTGAGGATATCCTGGGTAACATTTCGTTGGTCCAGGCCGGCTTCATAAAACAAGATCCATCCCTCTGCGCTGCTCCGTGCAATATGGGTCTATGTATCACTTCTGTTCCATGCATCCTTAAATTAATATCTTGCGCGTTATGTATCTAAAAACATTAGGCTTCTAATGCAAGACACGTTAGCCTCACATTTACACATTTAGTTGTAGCATACACCACACAAAGATAATTGCTGATTTTTTTGCTAGTGATGGCTTTGAAATTGCAACCTCTTGGCATGACCACGAGAAGACAAAACAGGAAAAGAGAAAAGTGTTCAAATCGAAAACAAGCAATATTCCGGAAATGGCTAACTCTACAAAGAATGTATTCCACATTTAATGTGTATATTAACGATATCTACATTTTTGCTTAGTAAGATTTTGTCTCTGTCCTATGGTTTACCAATTATACAAGTCATTCAGAATGAAGAGGCATTCAAGGCTGTTCGCAGAAAATTGTGGGTATGCCTGCATTTCTTTTACGTATAATACAAATACTTAAGCCTATGGCAGTTTGATCAAAAATTTTAGAGCCATTTTTGAGAAAATCATTCTCTACGCAAAGGGTAGTTTGTAAGATTTCCCTGAAATACTAAGTTTTGTATCTTGGAAAATACTTATTGAAATACGTTTATTTAACCACTTTTTGAGTTATGCTGTTCACAGGCAGGCAGGCAGGCAGACAGACAGGCAGACACGTGCACATGGACGTGTTTTTAAAAATGGTTTACTGGATTTAAGGAATCTCAAAACCTTATTTCCTTTGAAATGTGGGTATCGAACTTTTGGGTATGATGTAAGTAGAGAAAGCAAAGGTAATGTGCCTAGATAAAATGAGACATGTGCATCATACAAGCAAAGTGACCTTATGTATCTACTACTTGCACACCTAAGCTTGAAACTTGAAATCTAGTGCTACGAACGGTCCGAGTCAAGGAGGCCTGTGTTTTGTCAAAGTAACAACTGAGCATGTCAACCATACTCCAGGGTTACTATTTGTACATGTCACTGTATCGCGTTACCTTTATTACTATTCCCTTGCGATATCATACCGGTTTACGTTTGTGTTTTACTAATTCAAACAATAATTTTAAGTACTAAATGCCTGAAGCAGTTCCAGCATCGATGTCGCAAACTGCTGTAGGTAGTGCAAGAAAGAGCTACGTGTTTACAGTTTTACTTCAGTCGTTGGCTAACCTGGAAAAACAATTGTGGAAACTATAACTCCCAGCTTCCTGTGATATAATTCGAAGTACGACGTGTGAAAGACAAATATCCTGTTGTCTAATAACCCCATGGCCCACCTCTTGGTGTCGAGGTAGCGTGTCTGCCTCAGATTCAAGTCCGATTTCGAATCTCGATTATTGTGTTATCTGAATAAGTTTTTTTCGGGGTTTTCCTTTATCCTGAAAGACGAATGTCGGGTAACCCTAAGCTCTATGCGTCCCGGGCTCATTTAAGCACCATTCACCCATTTCATTCATCGTTCCATATGACATAACCGGTTAACAACGAAGGAAGGAAATTAAATAAGTAAATAAGTAAATAAGTAAATAAGTAAATAAGTAAATAAGTAAATAAGTAAATAAGTAAATAAGTAAATAAGTAAATAAGTAAATAAGTAAATAAGTAAATAAGTAAATAAGTAAATAAGTAAATAAGTAAATAAGTAAATAAATAAATAAATAAATAAATAAATAAATAAATAAATAAATAAATAAATAAATAAATAAATAAATAAATAAATAAATAAATAAATAAATAAATAAATAAATAAATAAATAAACAAACAAACAAACCAAAACAAACCAAAACAAACCAAAACAAACCAAAACAAACCAAAACAAACCAAAACAAACCAAAACAAACCAAAACAAACCAAAACAAACCAAAACAAACCAAAACAAACCAAAACAAACCAAAACAAACCAAAACAAACCAAAACAAACCAAAACAAACCAAAACAAACCAAAACAAACCAAAACAAACCAAAACAAACCAAAACAAACCAAAACAAACCAAAACAAACCAAAACAAACCAAAACAAACCAAAACAAACCAAAACAAACCAAAACAAACCAAAACAAACCAAAACAAACCAAAACAAACCAAAACAAACCAAACCAAACCAAAACAAACCAAAACAAACCAAAACAAACCAAAACAAACCAAAACAAACCAAAACAAACCAAAACAAACCAAAACAAAACAAAACAAAACAAAACAAAACAAAACAAAACAAAACAAACCAAACCAAACCAAACCAAACCAAACCAAACCAAAACAAAACAAAACAAAACAAAACAAAACAAAACAAAACAAAACAAAACAAAACAAAACAAAACAAAACAAAACAAAACAAAACAAAACAAAACAAAACAAAACAAAACAAAACAAAACAAAACAAAACAAAACAAAACAAAACAAAACAAACAAACAGGGAGGGAGGGAGGGAGGGAGGGAGGGAAGGAAGGAAGGAAGGAAGGAAGAAAGAAAGAAAGAAAGAAAGAAAGAAAGAAAGAAAGAAAGAAAGAAAGAAAGAAAGAAAGAAAGAAAGAAAGAAAGAAAGAAAGAAAGAAAGAAAAAGAAACAGAAAGAAGGAAAGAAAAAGAACACGTGATTTGAGAGTCAAGATATAATGTGCGAGTAGGAGCAACCCTAAAAGGCTGTGTTATATTTGTCGTTATTCTTATAGGATTTTCACATTATTCATCAATAGTTTTAAAAGTTCTAAAACGAATGTAAAGTATTACAGAAAAAACAAAAGCAAACTTGTATGGCCCATTTTCTAATCGTTCCTAGAGACGATTTTTTCCAATGTTTTAGGCAAGATCGTAAGTTAGATTTTACGTCACTGTTGCAGGCAGCTGTCCTAACATGCGTCCTGATATTATAATAATAAAAAGGAAGGCGAGCTTCTGCAGTTAGATGCAAGTGTTACATACATAGCGCCCTTCCACGCATTTTATTACAACTGTTCGTTCGGACCGGTCACTTGTATGCATAAAGCATTCCGTATCCTTGTTTTATATATTGCTTTACGTCGCTGTGTGCCTTCCCTCTTCGTCCCTAAGAACCCAATAAACTCACTTCACGTAACAACGGAGTGTTGATTAAAACAAAATATGCTTTTATTCTCTTTCAATTTTTAGTTTCTCTACTACGTGTAGTAAAGTAGAGGAAGTATTTCACCAAAAAATTCGATGTCGAGATTTCTGCGCAAATATATGTTTTGAGCCCCCTGAATAAAAAAAAAAAAAAATAATAAATAAATTTAGAAAAAGGCCCGTGTGTGTGTGTGTGTGTGTGTGTGTGTGTGTGTGTGTGTGTGTGCGCGCGCGCGTGCCTATCTGCGTATCAGTCTGGACAGCAAAACTCAGATACGAAAATCGGTTAAAAAAAGAAAGCTGGTATTTAAGTTTAATGTCTTTCAAGGAAGCGACACGAAGATTTTGAAGAAAATTGCTTCACCCTAAACTATTTACATGGAAAACTTTTCGTATATTTTGATTTTCTTGAAAATAGCTCTAACGATTTTGATTAAAATGACATAGGTTTAAGATATTTTTATGACAAATGAAATATAGGTATATTTTGAAATTTCTGGCTATAGCCTATGTAGTTCTGTTTACTCTGGATGAATTTTGAATAACTCGTAAATCGTAAGAGATAGACCAAATCTTACTATAGAATAATGTATATCTTGCTAAAATACACAATTTATGTCTAAATAATTTTTTGTAGAGTGAACCATTTCGGAGATATTCCTTCTTATTTTTGTGATTTTTGGAGAACTTCTGTCAAATGGAACATCGTTATTCATTTTTTATGGTAACCGTGCAAAGAGAACGGAATTTGAAAGCTTTAGTAGAAGATTTGACTATCGCTCAAAGTCTATTGTATTCCCATATTCTCCTTGTATCTACAAGAAGATAAACAATAAGATAATTTCTGCAAATGTTTATCTCAACTAAAACGAAGAAGATATAGGAATAAGAGTTTGTAAGAAGGTTAGTACAAGAGTAGAGATAGTTATGCGAGTGCAACACATCAGACTTTTATTTATAACTTCTGGATTTTCTTGAAGTTCAATCATTTTGAAAGTGTTATTTTTTATTAATATGGCTATTTGACAGTACCGACATGTAGCCGAAGTAGTTAAGGCACAGACTCATGAACAGGAGGTCTGCGATTAAAACCCCACCGGTACGTTCTACCTGACACAACCTTTATTTCCAGGTCTCCATAACAAACAAATGCCGAGAGTTGTCCGGAACGTAGACCTGGAACGATTCCTTCCAATATTTCCTTTCCACATGTTTCATTTCATGACCCATCAGAGCCCACCGTCTGTGTTGGCGTATGCAGTAAACAATAGAGTTAAACACCGTCAGAAGAAATCTGATGTGTTGCACTCACATGACTTTCTCTACTCTTGTACTGACGCTCTTACACACTCCTATTCCTTTATCTTCTTCGTATTATTTCAGATAAACATTTGTAGCAATTATCCTATTGTCTATTTTCTTGTAGGTACAAGGAGAATGTGGGAATACAGTAGGCTTTGAGCGATAGTCAAATATTATAAAGCTTCGAGATTCCATTGTCTTTGCACGGTTAACATATAAAAATGAATAACGATGTTCCATTTGATAGAAGTATGTTCTCCAAAACTCACACAAATAACAAGGAATATCTCCGAAATGGCTCACTCTACAAAAAAATGTATATGCACATAAATTCTGTGTTTTAGCGAGATCTACATTTTTGTATAGTATGATATGGTCTATCTCTTAAGGTTTACCAGTTGTGCAAAAGTCATCCAGAGTAAATAGGACTACAGGAGATATAGTCAGAAAATTCAGGATATACATTTCATTTGTCATAAAAATATCTCAAACATATGACATTTTAATCAAAAGCGTTAAAGCCATTTTCAAGAAAATCAAAATTTTCGAAAAATTTTCCTTGTAAAGGGTAGTTTAGGGTGAAGCAATTTTTGTCAAAATCTTCGTATCGCATCCTTAAAATACAGTAACTTTAAATACCAACTTTGGATTTTAACCAACTTTAGGTTTTTGAGTTATGTTGTCCACAGACTGACACACACACACACACACACACACACACACACACACACACACACACACACACACACACGCACGCACGCACGCACGGACGTTTTTCTAAAAATGCTCTTTTATTCGTGGAGCCTAAAAATATATATTTCCGCTGAAATCTCGACATCGAATTTTTGTTTGGAATACATTACTTCCTCTAATATACCTAGTAAAGTAAAAAGTGGGGGATGTATTATTGAGAGGAACGTATAATGGTTATTTCTTTATAGTAATATTAGGAAGCAAGTAGGACTGATACTGTATACTTCGGCTACCTATAAACCCAGGGTTGCATCTAAATGGTATGCAAGTTGTCAATTAGTCCACTATCTCAGCGATCTTTCCAAGAAATTACATAAAATGAGGCTGTGAACAGGACAATGGATGTTTTGCATAAGCAGCATCTGGTAGTTGTATTCAGGAAACACTACAAACGAGCTTTAAAGTGGCCAGCACTGATCCCTTGCTTTACAAAGAGCAAATCTTCCCCCGGAGAATCAATTTGTCCCCCCCTACACTTTTAACCTATTTCAAACTTTATATAATAACGCAGGGAAGGGCATATATCAGGTTTCCTTCTTCCCCTTCGTATCTTGGGGGAGCATATCCCACTTCATGAATAAAGAGCACAAGTTATTCTAATTGTTAGCACATCAAACCGGTGTTGAGCGATAGGGGAAGCAGGAACAGACACCGTGTAACTACATTACCTCGTGGTCGAGTCACAACTGGACAAAACCCTGTGTTATAAAGGGATTTCTAACCCTTTAGGTTGTAGCGGCACTTGAAATTTGTTTAATTAACAAACCGGTGAACATGAAAAAAGTAACTATACGAAAACGAACATTGTGTATGCTAATCGGCTTAAATATTTATCACAGGTAACATAATTGTTTAAGATAGCAAAAATCAATATGGAAGCATAAAAAAGCTTGGAAGAGCTTATTTGGATATCGAAATATGTATTAATTGAATATTAGTAAGAGCTAGCAACAAAAATAACAATAAAGTGCTAATTCTTAAAAGAAATATTAATAATTGAACTTAAATGAATGAACGAGTGAATGAATAAAACAGTGATGTCCAACGTTTGCGAAGGAAGGGAGGTTAGGTTTACCTCTTTTCTGTGCCATTCTTTTAACACTCAGTTGTGAGCAGTAGGGGTTTGGTTGTTTGATTTACGTAAACACTTTCAAATCTTATGCGATAAACATCTGTTCATTAGTGACTTCTTTGGTATTGTTTGCGTTTAAGAAGTCAATCAATATTTGGCGACAAAGTCGAAGTGCATAGCCTTAGAAGATACACCAAGTGATCGTCGTGTAATATATTGCAATACAGACTTTTAAGGTAGTTCAGTTTGAAAAAACTCTGTTCACAAATATATGTAGAGCTATACTCACTCTTATACACACTATTCTTGCAAATGCTTATTTCTCTACCTACTACATTTTAATCGCCATAAGTATTTTCAGAAATTATTTTATTGCTAATTTTTTTGTAGACCTGTGCAAGGGGAATATGGGACAGTGAAATGTTTTAAGAGCTGTTTGCTATGCGATGCCTTTGAAATTCCGTTCTCCTTGCAAGGCCAAGACGATTAACAAATTCCTATTAAAAAAATATAGAAGTACTGGCAAATTCAAACAATAAGAAAATAATATCTCGGAAATGGTTCACTCAAAAGAAAAACGAAGCATTTGATTTAAATTGTGTGTTTTAACGAGATCCACATTTTTATTCAGTAAGCTTTTGTCTGTCTCTTACTGTTTACCATTTATGCAAATGTCATCCTGAATGAAGAAGTATTCTGAGGAAATTCACAGAAAATTCAAATTATGACTTAGAAGCTGCCATTTGAGGCAGTATTTCTGTGTAAGCTCTCTACAACGATATGTCGGTCTGGGTGGCTCAATTGGTTAGACGCTGGCCTACTGTTCCCTAGGTCGCGGGTTCAAATCCGGCCCAGACCGATGGTTTTTAAGTGTGCTTAAAAACGACAGCTCCATGTCAGTAGATTTACTGGCATGTAAAAGAACTCCTGCGGGACAAAATTCCAGCACACCGGCGACGCTGATGTGATCCTGGCAATTGACAGCGTCGTTAAACAACAAAATAAATTTTAATCTACAACGATATGAAATGTGAACATTGAGGTAGCAGAAACGCCCTCTGACATTATCAAGTTAAAATATGGATAGCATAGGCTGACTTCTTTTGCCTTGTACTATGAAGAAGAAAGTGAGATAAAATAAAAATTGACCTCTCGATGTAAGGAATTGATTATAAAACATACATTGGAAAATAACAGTGAATTTGTTGTGATTCTTAAAGAGTGAGCTATAATGTAAGTAATAATAATTATTGTGATCGAAGTATTGCGCGATTTTTACCAGAACAATTGACTTTAATTACTCCATTAGAGATGGAGTACTCCATTGTTTAGCGGATTTTCCTTGTGAGAGATTTATTGTAACATGATGATTTACGAGGGTCAATAAAACGTTCAAAAAATCTTAAAAATGAAATAGATCACTTAATCTATCTGATGTATCCATACCACTCCTGAGATTAGTGATTATTAAAAACATCTTGAGGCTCGCCGGTGGAGACTAGGCCGTGGATAACAGGGGCACACTAAGGCTTTCACCGTTCCATCCATCCGATCATTAATATAACAACTGGAACATATAATAAAACCGACATAAATAAAATAAACATGTTCAAAATGTCGAACCAACGTTTGGTTAGTGGATATAATAAAAATGTTCCACATGGAATCGCCCGTTTGCGTCCGTTACTGGATACTGATTGACTGTGAGCTGATTCACCCTCCGACTAAAAGAGGAGGTGGGGAATAGCAACTGATTACTTAAGCGTCTCCAAAGAGACAAAGTTGGACATCGCTGGAATAAAACTATAAGTGTCTCGTAAAGGGCAAAGGTCTCCTGCAAGAGGAGGAGTTCTCTTATAAGACTCACGTGGTGAGCAGGGAGTTAGCACTGCCCATATTGGATTTCACTTAGACTTGCACCAATAATTTTTAAACTTATAGCTTAAATGCAGCTTTTGTGCTCAAAGACTCTTATTTTTATTCTCCTTTATAGTCTTTCCAAACAGTTCTAATTTTGCAGCACTGGACCACTCTGGCCCCATTAGTTATATTAGTCTGAAGTCATTTGCTCAGTTATTCTCGGTCTTCCTCGGTTTCTGCTCCCAGTGTGTGGGTCCCACATGGTGGTCGATTGAGACCTTTCGTCGTGGTGAAGCCTAGCGAAGTGTTCCGTTCATTTCCATTTGATTCAGTAGTCTGCTGCGTTACTTTCTTGAGGACGTGGATGTTTTATAACGTAAAAACATGATATAAGCAACAATAACTCAAACGCGTGGTGGCTGTAACAAAGAAAATAAGTCCACTCATAAATGACAGCTAAATTTCAATTGTTTTACAGTTTAGTCCAAGAAAAGAAAATACATCATCCCAGCGCCTGTTTGCTACACCAACTCGGCCACACTGGAAGTCTACAACTAACCGAGTTTTCAAAACAACAAATTCTGGAGTCTATATGTGCCACTGGTCTCTTTCGCGATGTGCGGACTGTATGGGGGAATCAACCAATAGGATATCGAAAGTAATTGATCACAGCGAGTACATGGTATGGAAGCGGGAACATAATATATGTGGACGCGGGGCCCGGGATGTCATAAAACAGAGCGCCCTACGGTACCTAATATCCATCTGATATAACACTGAGGGCTGCATCCCTCCCAGCGATTGTTTTAGGGACAAAGAGCGCTTTCTTCTCCCGAGTTCGAATCTCCAGCGCACATGGCAAGTTCCTCTGCATGAAAGACGTTCCTCTAGCACTGCCTTCTTAGTTCTCAAATTATAAAATCAAATACCCTAACTTGTCAATGTTAAATCTGCTAAATTCATGACTCATTCTCTCAGAAACTATTTCAGATATCAGACTGAAATGCTTAAAGGATATAGATCCGTGTATTCGTACTTATCTACGTTTATACAATAAATGTATTTTTAAAGGAAATTGCCATTATTTTTCTTTTGATTAAAAATGATTAGCATTTTTTAATTGCTAACCAACTGTATGACTTTTTCCACTCTGTGCAAACTATTCATACATTCCTTTATTTCTCTATCTACTTCATCTTAATGAAGATAAACATTTGCAGAAATTATATACTGCAAGAAGAATATGAGAACATAGTAGGTCCTAAAACGTAGTCAAGTGTTTAACGGTTGGTCGCTATATGATTGCTTTGAAATTCCATTCCCTTTGCATGTAAATAAAAGACGAATAAGTAATCCTATTTGAGAAAATTATAAGTATTGGGAAATTCAAGCAAATGACAAGGAAGATCTCGGAAATATTCTCCCTACAAAAAAAGTGCAGTTCACATTAATTGTATGGTTTAACAAGGTCTACATTTACTGTGTATCTCTTACAGTTTAACATTAAGCAAAATTGATCCAGAGTGAAGAGGAGTTCTGGAGATATCCCAGAAAATTCAAGGTATATATTTAATTTGCCATGAAAATATATGTATATCTTAAACTCGTGGTATTGTAATCAAAACGTTAGACAATTTCGAGAAAATCAATATTACTTTCTCTGTTACGTATAGTAAGCAGAGGAAGTATTGTATTCCACCCAAATATTCAAAGTCGAGATTTCACCGGAAATATATGTTTTGAAGCCCCCTGAATCCAAGAACAGCATTTTAAAAAAAGCTCCATGTGTGTTTGTGTGTACGTGCGTGCGCGTGCCTGTGAACAGCATAATTATTCAGAAACGAAAACTCGGTTAAAAACCAAATTTGGTATTTACATATAATATCTTTCAAAGATGTAACACGAAGATTTTGAAGAAAATTCCTCCACCCTAAACTACACTTTACGTGGAAAATCAATTATGATTTTCTCAAAAATGACTAAAGATTTTGACTAAGATGCCATATTTTTATGGCAAGTGAAATGTATGTCTTGAATTTTCCGGCTATAGCCCACGTAGTCCTGTTTACTCTTGATGGCTGCTGCATAACTGGTAAACCGTAAGAGATAGACCAAATCTTAGTATAAAAATATAGACCTCATTAAAACACAGGATTTATGTCGAAATAGAGTGAACTATTTCGGAGATATTCCTTGTTATTTGTGTGTTTTGCAATATTTATACTCTTCTCAAATGGAAGATCGTTATTCACTTTTTTATGTTTTGCCCTTGCAAGAGGAACGGAATTTCACAGCCTTCATACAGGTTTAAAAGATTTGACTATCGCTCAAATCCTACTGTATATCCATATTCCCCTTGCACTTGTAAGGAAATAAACAGTAAGATAATTTATGCAAATATTTATCTTGACTAACATGAATAAGATACAGGAATAAGAGTTTGTAAGTTTGTGCAAGAGTACAGAGCGTTATGTGAGTGCAACACACCAGATTTAAAAAAAAATGTTCCAAGTAAAGGGTAATTTGGAATGGGAAAATTTACATACTTTGAAGATACTGAATTAAATACCAAGTTTGGTATTAACCGAGTTTTCGAGTTGTGTTGTTTACACACACACACACACACACACACACACACACACACACACACACACACACACACACACACACACACACACACACACACACACAAACACACACACAGACACACGCAATACTTTTTTCTAGAAAGCTTTTGTTTTATTCAAGGAGTCGTAAAGCGTATACTTCCGGTGAAATCTCGATATCGATTTTTTAGGTGAAATCCAATATCTTCACTACCTGCTATTATATTATGTACACATATTTACATTGTATACGACAGAGTAAGTAAAAGCCAGCAGTATAGACCTCATTTTGGTAACGCATCAATAGGAGATGTAACTGTTGAAGTAATTCGCCTTAAGGAACATTGGAAATCATCATTAAAATGAACATAACGCAGTGATGTCTAGAGTTACTCAAAGTTGACGTCAGAGGCCATCAGAGTTTTACTTAAAGTTTCTTCTTCTTCTTCTTCCTCCTCTTCTTCTTCTTCGTCTCAATCCGCTGTTCATGACTGCTGAATTCTGTCTTCCGGAAACCAAACCCTATTCTTCCCTGTCTCTCCACAGTTCAGAATCCAAATTTCTTGAAGTCATTCTTCTATCCATGTCGTTGCTGATCGGCCTCTTTTCCTTCTTGCTGGTGAGGTACATTTCATAATTTGACGTAGAAGTCGTTCCTCCGTCATTCTGTTTACGTGTCCATAACACTGTAGTAGTTTTGTTTCTATTATATCTGTGATGTCTGGTTCTTCTTCTGCTTTCATAATTTTATTTCTCTCATCTTTCTATTCTTTATTTTTTCTTTTCTTGATTTTCCTGCTGATCTTAAAATTTTGTTTTGATTCCTGCTAGGGCTTTACCATACTCCTGCACAGTATACTTTGAACTACTGTCTTATATATTAGTAATTTTCTATTTTTTGTTATATGTTTATTCCACCAAATTGAATTTAGAGCATTAATTACGTTCTTTGTTTCGAAAATTCTGTGGTCAATTTCTGTATTGTTTTTCCATGTTGACCTACTTTTGTCCCTAGGTACACACATTCTATGTTTTGTTCTCTATTATTTCTCCATTGCCTAGTTTCAATGGCTCTTTCTCTGTACCAATCATGAAATATTTGGCTTTTTTTGTGTTTGTCAATCCCCAATTATTATATTCCTGTTTTAATTTTCTTCCTATATATTCCATTTCATTGCAGTATCATGGAAGTAATACTTAATCGTCTGCATAGTGTAATGACTATATTATTGATATTCCCGTTTGTTGACATTTTTCCAGTTTCTTAGTGTTCTTTCCATATATAACTTAAATAGCATTGTAACTGCCAGTTACACTGGGTGATATGCGAAACGAAACGATTAGGGCCCAGATTTTGATGACTTGGCACCTGGATGACCCTAGTGCAATGCTATGTAGAAAATATATATGGTCTATAACATTTTCAGTGAAATTAAACCACTTCAAGGTAACTTTTTCTGCTTTTATAGACATTTTTATCTGACAGGGAATGTTTTACGCGTTATAAATCATTTTAAGCAAATTTTTAAGAAGAAATCCAGCTTTTTTGTCATTTTTCGCGAGTTTGGTTGCAGTATTCTTACATTAGTAGAATCAAGTTTCAGAATCTAAAATCTAAAAGTTCTTGTAAGTCTATTGGAATGTGGCTCTATTAATATTTTGTTAAACATTTAGACTCGTAAATTATAGGTTAACACGTCCAACTAACGGTTTATGTCTGTTGTAAGACACACTTGTCTTCTAAAGCAATGAGAGGTAGACCCACCTGCTACTTTTGAGAGCCGCACCAAGTCTATTACTACGATCCATCCTTCACAGAGCAGAAGCTAGTTTTTGACATTGGCAGTAGTATTTCACCATATAGAAAGTAAAAACAAGTCTCTCCGTGAAATTGAAAATCAAGTAGAATTCCTGAAAATGGTTACAAGTAATTTAAGTCGTGTAGAAGGTGAAATGGGCAAACTTATCTTTATTAAATTGGAAAATGTGTTGAACATGAACAGTGCATATGATACTCGATGTATAACTCCGTGTCAGTTAACAATAGATAGTCCTTCAAACTTTAAAGTTCACAAAAACTGTAACAAATTCTATTCAGTATTAATGACAAGGCATAAGTGAAATGTGCAAGATCAACAAATGAAAGCAATTTTAAGTCATGTTTTGTTCTTTTGGGTTATTAAGACATGTTAAGATCATAAAGTCGTCATTTTAAGGTAGTTTTTTAATATTATTTAAGTCATCAAAATCAGGGCCCTAGAAATAACTGGGAAAGGGAATTTAGGGAGTGAACATTCCAGGCGTGAGTTTAGAGTACCTCCCCATATGCCAGTTCTGAGGACTGGGGAAAATCTCAGTCCTGATAGGGTTTGAAACACAGAGCTTTGTTCAGAAGCTCGTAGTTTAACGATCTCGGCTACCCATATAGATTTATTAACCGTGTAATGTAGGTATACTTACTATATTTTTTTCGTTCACTCTACAGTAGAGAGGCTTTAGTAAGGCTGCAGGTTTTTGGAACAGCTTAAAGAACTTAGTTCTGCTTTGTGAAGCACGTTACACGGTATGTTAAAGATACAAATATTAAATTAAACAGTAATTAACAGCGAGAAATCTTAATTATTTAGGCTAATTAAGTTCAATGTACATATTTAAAGTTCCTTTGTCCTGATTGTAGGAGATGTTCTTTCCAACTGTAAAATTAATGTCGCTCACAAGTTTTTGTTCTTTCTCTGTATTTAGTTCAGAAAGAAGCATAGCTACAGTTAATATAAGCTCGTTGATGGCATGCACACTTGTCTCCCTCTAGCAGTAAGGCACTTCTTCCGCTAAATTCATTTTCTAGTTGAGGATGAAGGGGAGTACGGGATTAAGCCAGGACTTAAGACGGCGTGTCCTCCTCCCTCTGTGTGCGGCAAGTTGCATAATTACTGTAAAATCCTGTCCAAGGTCGCAAAGAGGCCCCAAGAATGACAGCTGCGCATTTGGTTTGTACACGGACGCTATTTCGTATTTCCGGTATACCAGGCTGTTAACATTATCGATCTTACAGTTGACCTATCGAATTTGCTATCTTGCTAATACAACAATAATTCCCGAACTATTGTATTAGTGGACGAGGGAAACAACTTCTCAGAAGGTAATAGTTGTGGTCTGAAAAATAAACAAAACCACCACCACCACCACCACCGCCACCACCGCCGCCACCACCACTGCCACCACCGCCACCACCACTGCCACCACCGCCACCACCACCGCTACCACCACCACCACCAGCAGCACATCCACTACCAACACCACCACCACCGCCGCCGCCACCACCACCACCGCTACCACCACCACCACCAGCAGCACATCCACCACCAACACCACCACCACCGCCGCCACCACCACCACCGCTACCACCACCACCACCAGCAGCACATCCACCACCAACACCACCACCGCCGCCACCACCACCACCACCGCCGCCACCACCACCACCACCACCGCCACCACCACCACCACCGCCGCCACCACCACCACCACCACCAGCACATCCACCACCACCACCACCACCACTACCACCACCACCGCCACCACCACCACCAGCAGCACATCCACCACCAACACCACCACCATCGCCGCCGCCACCACCACCACCACCACAACCACCACCACCACCACCACTACCACCGCCATCACCACCACCGCCAACACCACCACCACCGCTACCACCACCACCAGCAGCACATCCACCACCAACACCACCACCAACGCCGCCACCACCACCACCGCTACCACCACCACCAGCAGCACATCCACCACCAACACCACCACCACCGCCGCCACCACCACCACCGCTACCACCACCACCAGCAGCACATCCACCACCAACACCACCACCACCGCCGCCACCACCACCACCACCGCCGCCACCACCACCACCACCACCGCCACCACCACCACCACCACCACTACCACCACCACCGCCACCACCACCACCAGCAGCACATCCACCACCAACACCACCACCATCGCCGCCGCCGCCACCACCACCACAACCACCACCACCACCACCACTACCACCGCCATCACCACCACCACCGCCAACACCACCACCACCGTCGCCGCCACCACCACTACCACCGCCGCCACCACCACCACCACAACCACCACCACCAGCACCAGCACCACCACCACCGCCACCACCACCGCCGCCGCCGCCGCCGCCAACACCACTACCACGCCCTAAAATACTTAAAAGTTCCGAAAGATAAAATCCAAGCTAAACTTCCTTAGCAAATCCAAATTGGCGGCGAGGGCATGAATCCTTACATGGAGGATAAGCAGCGCATGAAGAAGAGTATAGAAAAATAACTTTGATGCAGATGGTCTGACTTCGATGCACAAATGTCTTGAAATTATAAGTATAAATAATTTATAATTAAGTAATTACGTATAAGAGCATCATGGAATTCATATATCGAGTTATTTTCGTTATACGATGTTGTACCTGTAGGAACTTCTTGGATACCTTCACACCAGTACCATAAGAATCCCTGTTAACTACCTTAGTGTTAATTAAGGCTTCAATACAGAAATTACATTTATTCCTGGTGCGAGAATACTGAATTTCAGTTTTCATTACCTTATCACCAGGGAGCGGGGTTTTAGTAAGAAATCCATCAAGTTAACTCAAGTTAACCGTGCACCTACAACGGGAAGTAGAAGCGCCGGCCGGCGACCTTGCAGTGCTCTTGTAAATAAGTAGACTGGAAGACAGTATAGTGTACACCCTGCTTCAAAGGTAGGAATACCAGGGTTAAGGGGCGTTACTAGACAGCAAATAATGAATGTTTACCCATTTCAAGCGCGTAATTAACTTCGTTTTTATTAAGGTTTAATGTCTAGAATTTTAGCTAGAGACATCATCGTGAGCGGTTATTGCAATGTGCAGTAATGTATTTCCTAAATGTATGGAAAGTAAGTCGCATCCGATTTGCTCGCAGAAAGTTTTTGTATTTTGAAAAACTACGTTCCAGACGTAACAGGAGTGTACAAAAACATGACTCTGTGTCTCTGAAACTTGCTCTATTATCTTAATAGTCTCGAGCATGTTTGATGCACATGACTTAATATGTTATTGCGGTTACTATATTACTGAAGTCCTTCTCAATGCATGAAAGACCTTCAAACAAGGCTGGTATATTACTTGCTTCACTGCACGTATTGCGACATTTTTCTGCACATCATAGACTTTTATTATGTTTACATTTCTGTGGTAATATTGAGTATAATGTACTGCAGCCTGTAGCCACGTCCCCCACAGAGTTACATTTGATTGTGGAGGCAAGGGAATTCCAGGTGCCATCTGTTTAAGTATCATGATTTTGGAGAGTGTTTTACGAAATATCTTTTTTCGTGTTGGCTATAAAAGCATTTACATCCGGAAAAGAGGATTTAATTTCTTCCACAACTTAGTGGAGACTATGTGCTAGGCAAGTTTTAGTTTTGGAAATGCTTACTGTATTGCTGTGGCAGCTTTCTTCATATAGGAAGTCCCGTCCGTAACAAGTAGTAAGCCATTTTGTGCTATTGGACAGACACAATAGAGAGAAGAAAAAAAGAAAACAACCAAATATAACATACGACAGTCGCAAGAAACAGGCAATTGTGTAGGGGTGGGTGTGTCGTTTCCTCAACCCTCACGCTAGCTGCCGGCTCTATACTCCGTGCTGTAATATCATTCATATGTTTATCTACTAAAATTCTGCACCCTGCTTATCACTTTTTTGCCCAAGAAAATAACTCATGCCATACTAAGCTGAATTTAATATATCTATTTACTTTCTGCAAAATAGTACGGAAAAAAAGCATTCCCTTATTGCAATGTTTTCCTCGCTCAACATCTAGAAGAATAACAAATAATCCTTCCAATGCATCTACCATAGTTACTTTCACATTGTGTCCAGTCATCTGTTTTAAGAAACATCAATAATCATGTCGTGACCCTGAACCAAATAATCGAACTTTTGGTGCACTTTTGGTGCAAAATACTCATTTAAACATAAATATACATTATACAAGAAAACTCACCAGAAAATGAGAAATTAAGTTTATTCTGCGACTACTTTGTGGAACAGCGGCTGGATAATCCTTCAATACCAAAAGAAATATGGAATTTCCACGGAAAATGTCACAGAACCAACAATGCTGTCGAAGGATGGAACCACTGGTCCAACAAAATCGTGCAAAAACCTAACATACTCGCGCTAGTTAAGACCTTCAAGGATGATGCAGAGTACCAGGGATTCCTTTTCGACAGAATGGAACTAAACTTGGAGGGGGAAAAAACGAAGAAAGTCTGTAGTTGCACTTGACAAGAGGATTGCTAATAGGTTAAAAGATCTTGAGGAAACCAGAGATCTAAGAAAATGTCTCAGAACTCTTGCTTATGTGCATAAATTTACGACAAATTTCGTTTTATACGAATGAACTTATGTAATGAAGAAATATGACGAATTCATACTGAATGGGCTTGTATATAAATTAAAATATAAATATGGACGAAGATAAAAGAAAACAAATTGACGAGTTCTAACCGAACAAAAATAATTTATTATTAATAATAAAAATATAAATTTTTGGGGTGCGATAAGAGATCACCTCCACATGTTATGCCCCGGAAACACTATGCTTTAAATACGCATAGTTGGCTAAGAATCTCTTAAAAACATTTTTCAACAGAATAATAAACATGATCATAAGCAATTAACACTCATGTGCATCCCTTAATACACAATGCCTGAAACCGGCTTTTTACCTGCTTGACCCATGTGCCCAAATGCTACTGTGCCCAAGTACTACAGATTCAGCATACTGTAATTATTGTATGCCTTATTCATGTCCATCGTTGTAGACCTTTACTCCGATCTGCCTGTACGTTTATAGGGCGTAGTAGCCTGGCCGTGATTTTCGGCTTTAACTCCAGCGACCCTCTTGCAATACCGCCAAGCAGAGTTATATAGGTGTGACAATATTAATGTACATATTGCGACATATGACACATTCGGTTACCTTTTTATATCACTTTATTTCATTTAAAATCGTTAGCGAAACACCAACACTACTGTTGCACACACGAATCATAATTAACAACAATTCTATTGTATTGTAACCTTGCAACTCACTGTTGTTCTAATTGTCCAACACTGCCACTGTAACAAAAGTCTGTCTCATAGATAACTTCTCTACTGTTCGTAGCTCTGACAAATAACTAACTTATTGCTCCGTGCCGACTCGTTTATATAGTCCAGAATTACTGGCAAATTCACTGGAATCGAAAGATCTAGGCTCGCACCGTAAACAAAGCCCTTAGAGTTCGATATCTTCTAGAAATGGGTGCAACCACGGTATGCTGAGTAATAACGATGCGCAGCTCTAACCATTAGATTTAAATTATTGAAGGTAAAGGAGCATTGTTTAAAATATTAAACATAAATATTAAATAATAAAACATACTGTGGGTGCAACAGCGTTTGGCTTTGAGCCGACACATTGTCGCGTTTTACAGGTTGGTGATTACAAAGGCAATCAATTATTTTGCTTTTTAATGACGGTGTCAATTGCCAGGATCACATCAGCGTCGCCGGTGTGCCGGAATTTCGTGCCGCAGGAGTTCTTTTACAAGTTAGTAATTCTACTGACATGGAGCTGTTCTTTTTAAGCACACTTAAAAACCATCGGTCTGGGCCGGATTTGAACCCGCGACCTTGGGATCAGTACGCCAGCGTGTAACCAACTGAGGCCACCCAGAACGACATAATGCGATGGTGTGAGGTAACTAACAGTTTTCTGTGCGCGCAGTGGCCACGACTATATTATGCAGGAGAAATATTTCTATTAGTAATGCGTAATTGTGTCTTTTTGCCTTGAACAATTTCTATAAAATTTGCCCTCGTTGTATCACTCAGCATCCTTTATTTCAGTATGAACCCTCAGACATGGTTCATAACAATTAAAGTAGTGGAATAAACGTTGTGTGTTAGAAGCGTAATGACATGAAGAAATGACCGAATCAAGATCTCTGAAGACGCACACACTCATTTACTGCCAGGTACACACACACACACACACACACACACACACACACACACACACACACACACACACACACACACACACACACACACAACCACAAACACCCATGCTCGAGGCGGGACTCCAGCCCATAACCCTCGATGATGCGGAGCGCTCAAGATACACGCTCTGGCGGCCATGGCCATAAGGGCCGGCATAAATGCGTTTATGAAGATGGATAAATTGTATTCGAGGTGGAAGGTCATCTGGCCTCATTGCTTGAACTCGAGTCAGATGATTCTATGTAATTGCTGTTCGCGCAGACTTCAGGTAACCGAAGACTGACTTGTAGGCATTAGATATTTTATAAGATAACGGGCCGTCAGATTGAACGTCCTTCCAGTAAACGGAGCAGTTTAGTATATGCTCAGAGCTATGATTGATAATTAGGGCCCGGATTTTTAGGTTCTTAAAATTAACGTTTTAGTTATTTTTGTATCTTAAAAAAGCTTTTTTTAGTTCTTTAACCTCCTGAAATAGTTTTTATATTATTTTTTATTAATTTTATTATTAATTGTCCTTTTTTACAGCAATGTTGCTGATATGTACTGTAGATCCTTTGTGCTGCTCAAAATGCGATTTTTGGCCAGAGGGCACCTGGAAAATACGTAAATAAAATTATAGTTTATACGCTATGTGCATTATAACAGGTGCTTAATCCTTACCTGCATTCCAGCATTCAAAAACAGGTTGCACAGGTTATCCCATACGGTATGCTTATCTGCACAGCACCTAGCCGCTTAATGCGACTTTATCTGTGTAGTATAGAAGGTATTCATATTTGTTCAAGCTTTTGTGTCTGTGGGCATTGTTTCTTTCGCTTTTGGCAGATTTGGCAAAATATTACTTTGTCATTTGTGGTGAAGTTCGGATCGTTATCTATCCACTGACGAATCAAGCACCTTCGAGATGAGCTGACTAGGCATGACACTGGCTCCTTAAATTACCTGCCTAATCTAAGGAAAATTGACCTCTAACGATGTAGTAATTGTATGCATTAACAATACACGATAGTCGACTGAACACAAGGGATACTGTTTTTAAACTGATTGGTTTGAGTTTATGGCCGGTTCTGCTAATGCCCCTTTCCCCTCGACAACAATCTCCACATTGCTTGCTTGCAACAATACAGAGCTTGGTCCCACACAGCTAAATGCAAGTCACTTGTCTCTTGCATTGTTTTCAATACTCCTCTAAGCACACATAAGCGAAAAGACGTAGCAAAGTCTATTCATAATTTCATAAACATTTCATTTTCCCATTTTAAAATAAATAGGAGATTTAGCCTCTTTTAGGTTTTAAAGTCTCATTTAGTCATTTTTAGGTTTTATAAGATTCAAGTATTTGCCTCCGATGATCATGAAGCAGATAATAAAATTAAACCACTGCAGTTAGCTATCAAGGAATAAAATAGTTAAAAAACTAAGAATCCGGGCCCTATTGATAATAATTGGAGCAAGTCATAAAGTTCTGTGTAACATGCGACAGAATCCCTTGTCAATTAAGGAGCAAAATGCAGGTTTTAGTTATCATACACTGTTAAAACAGAATACACGCGATATTCAAAAACCCGTAAAAAAACAAACCATAGGGTGGTATTACAAAACCAAAGGGAGAATAAGGATCTACGTGACAGAATTTCATCTAACCCGACGCAGTGCGTTTGTAAAATGTAAATGCCCCCTACCTCGGTAACAAGTAGTTCGCGGACATACATTCACTATAAGAAAGTACTCAAATATAACCCCTGAATCACGCCTTGAAATTATTCGGTGTTATTCTGACTCATTCTGTATAAAGAAAGTCAAGACCCAGGTAAGAGTTAAGTGGCAAGATTGAACTTTCAAATATGACTCAATGACTAAATAACAACTTGGGGAGGGGACTTAGCACCTCGACCAAAAGGTGATATGATTACTTTCCATGTGTGCAATAATAAATGTATCGAAAGTTTGAGTGGATGAGTGAGTGAATGAGTGAGTGGGTTTAAGGGCCCGTAAACAACGAGGTCATTAGGGCCCACAGTTAAAACATAAAAATTGTAAAACATTCAAACTACCAGCAGCAAAGATCAGAAATAAAAACCCTGATGTTTTACACTCACATGAGTTTCCCTACTCTTGTGCTAACAATTCCTACAAACTCTTATTCCTATATCTTCTTCGTGTTAGTTGAGATAAACATTTGCAGAAATTATCTTATTGCTTATTTCCTTGTAGGTGCAAGGGGAATATGGGAATACAGTAGGCTTTGTGCGATAGTCAAATCTTTTAAAGCTATGAGATTCCGTTCTCTTGCACGGCCAAGGTATGAATAAATGAATAACGATTTTGCATTTGACGGAAGCTTAAGAATTGCAAAACTCTCACAAATAACAAGGAATATCTCCGAAATGGTTCACTCTACCAAAAAAAGTTATTTTTGGAGAAATTATTTAGCAAGATCCACATTTTTGTGCAATAAGATCTGGTGTATCTCTTACGGTTTACCAATTATGCAAAACTCATGCAGAGTAAACAGGACTACAGTGGCTATAGCCAGAAAATTCAAAATATACATATAATTTGTCATAAAAATATCTTAAACATGTCATTTTAATCAAGATCGTTAGAGCCATTTTCAAGAAAATCAAAATTTTCGAAAAATGTTCGATGTAAAGGGTAGACACCACACACCCACACCCACACACACACAAATTAACAAATTAACAAATGATCCAACATGCGTGTGTAAAAAGGAAACAAACGGTGCACCACATACTATGGGAGTGTGAAGTACTAAACCGTGAAGGAAAGGATTTCAAGAAGGCCGTGACACTTAAAGGTGCGAAGTGGCTTTCACAAATCAAGAATTAGTAGAAAAATATATGAAACTATTCCACAAGTATGTAAACAATATAGACTTTGAACTTTTGAAAATAACTACCATAACATAATTGTACGAAACCAATAACGATTGTACTGTAATCTTAGATATGTTCAATTATGTAAAACCATATGCATGTGGCGGCGCCGTGGCCGAGCGGTTAGCGCGCTCGCCTACCACCTAGGCGGCCCGGATTCGATCCCAGGGACCCGCATGTGGTATTCGTGGTGGACGAAGCGGCGTCTGGGCGGGTTTTCTCCGGGTTCTCCGGTTTCCCCCACCATCTCATTCCACCGGTGCTCCATCTTCATTCCATGTATCATCAGTGTCACCGCCTGCGGTGCCGTAGTAGTAAAAGCGGGCGTTAAACACTACAACAACAACAACAACAACACACACACACACACGGACCTTTTTCCAAAAATTGTTTTTTTATTATATTAATTTATTCCATAGATGTGTAGTAGAGAAGGTAAAAATTGAAAGTTAAAACAATTAAAACACTAAAAAGAGACTCATTTAAAATATTAAAAAGTGAATTTTAAAACAGTTAAAACGGTAGAGTTAAAATGCTAAAAGGAAAGTTAGAGGGTTCGAACATAGTTAATGCACATACGTTTAATAAGATAGGCAAAGCACGCAGGAAGGACTAGATTATCAGAACTAAAGACATCAACTTTTCACCATGACAGAATACTTGGTAAATGGATCAAAACGCTCTTGTGTAGATGATTACAATTAGCTTGTTGGAATATGTATTCCTAAACTAAATAAAGGACTGGCATTTGCAGCCTGCATCACTTCCGATCAGGGTGACAGGATCCGGTCGGTGAATAATAAAAGAAATAGAGAAGCTGATAGCAGCAGTAGGACACATTAAGGAAGAGCTTGGCCAAACCCCCAGTTGCCCTCATGAGACTGCCGGAAGACTCCACTACTGTCCGGCGACTCATTTCCAAGTGTAATCCACCTTCCCAACCCCGTATAACGCGGCTATTTTCCTACCCACTTTTTTTCTTTCTCTCCTCCCCTCTCACATCTTATCCGGCTGTTTGCTTTATTTTTTAGCCAACAATCCGGCTCTTCACAAAGTTAAGTCACTTAGGTCTTCCAGGGTTAAGGGGAAATTCCTGGGAAAAACTCCAAATATCATTTTTATGAAGATACATACCATTTACCCAATAAAATTCTTTCCTATTTTTGAGAAATTTTTATTTTAAAAAACCGTAGGTTTAAAGTAAACGTTTAAACATTACGATGTGTGTGCATGTTTAACATAATTTAGGTCATATCTGCAAGCTAGAATATAGCATCTTAATTGATTCTACTAAAGGGAGGATTCTGCAAGTTACGAAATGGAATGTGGGAAAGAAAAATATCCCGAAGAATGCTATAAAGAGACCAGGATAGGATATGCATGGGCTAGGGCAGGTGTAACGAATCTAAGTAGGGATGAAAAGGGGGAAGAGGTGCACCAACTGTGGTACATTATGTGAAAATTGGTACTATATTTTGGAATGTAATGGTATGGAAAAAAGGTAAAAGAATTTAATACTCAAGGAATGGAAACATTTTTCATTCGAGTTAATAGTTAGGCAAATTTTAAATTTACTATCACAAGAATATATAGAGAAAGCGGAAAAATATTGTAACAAAAACGTATCCAGTCCAGTTACTTTTTTCTCACTTTATTTTCTTCCAAAGCTGAATGCACAACGCAGTTCTCTTTCACTGACATTAACACAGTCAACAGTCTTTTGTGATATTACAACTCACAAGTGTTTTCTTCTTAACTCAGTCCTTTCTTTCTTCACTTTCTCTGTCTCTCAAACAGCTGACGATGCAGTCACTCAACACACATTAACCGCTGCACTATATTTTCCTTTCGCGCACACACACACGCACGCACGCACGCACGCACGCACACACACACACAAACACACACACAGACCAAAACTAAAGCAAAAAACCGAGCGACTCCTTTCTATTTTTTTCGGAGCCTCGCCTCCTTATAGCAAGAATGGCGTAACACGGACCTTTCTTGAACTTCACCTTTCTGGGACTTGCTGGCAGCCGGAAGCTTCACGTATTTGGTGTGTTTTAGTGTTTAACGCCCGTTTTTACTACTACGGCACTGCAGGCGATGACATTGATGATACATGGAATGAAAATGGAGCACCGGTGGAATGAGATGGCGGGGGAAACCGGAGAATCCAGAGGAAACCGCTCCAGCGCCGCTTCGTCCACCAGGAATCCCACATGTGGTTGCCTGGGATAGAACCCGGGCCGCTTTGGTGAGACAGAAGCCTCACGAACTATCTAGAAAATCCATTTTGGTTCTGCAAAGGACCAAAATGTTCATATAGTACTTAATTCCTTTCCAGTAATCAAATTGAAGCAACGGAAGAAGGAGAACAGAAATGTTACGAAATAGAATATTTTGGTTTTGTTCCTCAAAGTTATGTAATATTTGACTGCCCCAGGAAATGTGGGCGTAAGCAATTTTAAGTAATATAGTTTACAATTTTCAAAATCTAAATGTTTCTTTAAATGTAATTTAAAGAGTAGCAATAAGTATACGGGAAGTGATGGGTAGATACTACTATTTCTCGATAATGATAGTGACTTTTAAGTACCGATATTGTAAATTATTCATAGAATTATATTCTTAATAGCAGTTTTCTGTGTATAAACGCATGCAACCAATTTTACTTATGCTCATCATCTTCAGATGTCGCGACATCATGTTTTGAGAGCGACAGGAAACTCGTTCAATAGAGGTTCTGTACACTCGGTGTATGAATGTAACATGTTTCTTTAGATGTGTTGTATTCTGTGACTTACAACCGTGTGAAAATGTTTTACTGCATGTTTACACACTGTTCTGTTGTTATTAGCACTACCTACTTCACCTCAGTGCCACACTTCACTCATGTTCTATTCGATATTCCTGTTGTGCATTGGTAAAACAAAATATCTATGGAGACTAGTACTACGGTATATCAAGTTACGCTCGTGACCCGAGTTTGACTTGCCAAACACAAACTAACAGAATTTGGTCACTGGTGTGGGTAATGTAATGCCTGAGAGTGAATAACTAAGCCAGACTATTCCAGAAACGTGATTTAGTACATCAGCTCCCTTCACAGCTCGGTTAACACTGCATGTTAAATGAGTGCCTCTCTACTCCTCCCATTGTTTTGCATGTTTTCATAAATGTAGATAGAGGAGTCTATGGAATGTTGCATTCATTCAGTCACAGAAATCTATCAAGAACAATCCAGCAGCTCTTTGGGGACAATTACGTAGTAACAATGTAAGCTTTCAACTACTTTCATTCCTTATCTAGCATGAAGTTAAACACAACAACTTTCAATAAGGTAAAACTTAAAAATGTAAAAGTATCGAATGTTTATCCCAAAGTATTAGACATACTTCGATACAGAGTATCGAGATATGGACGACATCGAGGTCCCATCCCTAAATACAGGCATATAGGTTGTCGAGGTTTTTTCTTGAACAGCATTCCATACTTACTTTTTATATTTTAAAAGTACTTTCAAAACTATTAATGGCACCAATTTTTCAGTTACTAATGAATCCTCCCTGGCACTCTTTTTGAATTGATTTACATTTCTGAATGATTGGATACAAAATTGAAAATAAAACCGAAATAAAATAAATTACTCCACCTATATATGAAATTGAAATAATCATTCAGGAACGAGGACTTAAGGTCAGGTTTTCTTCGATAAATGAGGACATAAATCCTACAAACTACATACAAAATATTAAATGATGTACGTTAAGAAAATATGTTAATATTTTTAATAAACATTCAGATCATAATGTTTAAAACAATACGCCTTGTTCATCCAACATATTTGTGTTCTGATGGCTGTATCTTGGTTAACCAATACCAAATTTACCCTCATGTACAATAATTACAATTATTATACTAGAGACTGTGCTATATTAACTTTGTCTAATCGATACTTATAATATCCATTATATTAAATTTAAAATTGTATTCTGCATGCAAATGTTTTTACTAAAGGACAAAAGACGCAGTAGTGAAATAAATTAAATAGAAAAATATTTCCTACTGCTGAATTATAAAATTCCTGCTTTGAAGCTCAGGAAATGACCATATATTAAATTACTATTCACTATAGCAGGCGTTATTTCTATTGGAAAGTGCAAGTGTGGAAGTCTACATGCTTGACGCTTGGCGTGTAACGCAACACTGCGACTGCGCACTACGATAACAATGGCACTTTTAGTGCAAAGTTGGAGGGCCTTTAGTTTCGAACAATTTAGTGGACCGATGACTATTTTTACTTTCCCTAATGCGTATACCAAGCAGGGGAAGTATTGTGTTCGACCCAAAAATTGGATGACGAGATTTCACTAGAAATATATGTTTTGGGGCTCCTGAATTCAAAAATGGCATTTTTAGAAAAAAGTCCGTGTGTGTGTGTCTGTGTGAGTGGCTGTAAACAGCATAACTCAAAAAGGAAAAGTCGGTTAAAATTTAAATTGGTATTTAAAGTTTAATACTTTTATAGGATGCGACACGAAGATTTTGAAGAAAATTCCTCCATCCTCCATCCTTTCATGGAAATATTTTGAACATTTTGATTTTCTCAAAAACGGCTATAATATTTTTATGGCAAATGAAATGCATATTTTGAATTTTCTTGCTATAGCCCATGCAGTCCTATTTACTACTAATGACTTTTGAATAAATCGTAAACCGTAAGAGATAGACCAAATCTTACCATACAGAAACGTATATCTCAGTAAAACACACACGTTATGCCCAACTGCATTTTATTGTGGAATGAACCACTTCAGAGATATTCCTTGTTATTTTTGTGAGCTTTGCAATACTTAACATTTGCTCAAATGTAAGGTCGCCATTCAGTTTTTTATCTCTTGGCTGTGCAAAGATGAAGGCTTCATATAGCGACCAGCTTTAAAAGATTTGACCATCGCTTAAAGCCTAGTACAGGAAAAGAGAAAGTCATATGAGTGCAACACATAAGAGATTTTGTAAAGGGTATGACCGTTTATGCTGTGTTATTTATTCCTGCTTTAAGTATAACGGAAAATTTTAACAGGTCATTCAGTTGGTAATTATTAAATATTTACTTATATCAACAAACTTACTGTTGGTATTTTTAAACATACAAGTCGTGTGTGGGCAATGTTTGACCTCTTAGGTCATTGAGTATTGATTTTTACAACCTTACTTTGTCCAGTCATTCTAATGGTGTACAATTTTGATTTTTAATGGGAAATTCGTTAAATTAAACAGAAAAACAAACACATTTTTATTTTAATTTTTGCAGAAAAGAAAAATGTTAAATATTTATGTAGATTTATAATTTTAAGTATGTACACTTTTTGTGCTGAACTATGTAGTGTATTTGGGAGAGTATTGTGGGCTGGTCTCTTATCAATTTCGATGTACTTTCGCTCGTCAAAGATGCCACCTTCGGTGCCTATGAGCGATTCTGTTTCACGATCAAGTTCATCCGCAAAGTAGGCCTTTTTCCGGAAGGCAGCACATTTTTTCCCCCTATTTGCCGATATTTTTTATCGCCGCGAAACGACAATGGGTACGTAAGAAAAGTCGCACGGGTAATTTGTGCCACTGACCGGCAGGCAGCCCATCATGATGGAGACTCCTACACCCTAACGGTAGTTAACCGTCCCCGGCGGAAAAGGGACACATGTCCAGCAGTTGCTTCTCTGATTTATTTTGGTCATTGCGTTCCCCTTCGGTCGGTCGGAAACGCTTCTGCATATTAGCTGAGATAGGGGGAGATACTGTGTTATGTCGTTAATAGTGCTAGCCCGCCCTGAATATAATACTGCGTGCAAACATGGTCTTCTGGAAAAGGTGGTGCTTCTCCGCGCCGGCTCATGGCCTCATGCAGTCTTACAGTCTCTTCAGTATGTAATTCCACCAGATCTTGATATCCAAAGGGATTCACTCTTCTAAACCCTATCCCATATATCTTCCGTATCTCTTCACTGTTACGTGCACTAGTCACCTCTCATTGAGTGCAGTCTTGGAAAAGATTATCATGCAATAAAAATACTTCCTTATTACGATCGTTCAAAGAGCAGTCAAAATACTTTACATAACGAGATGGATAAAATACATTACGTAACAGAGTTAATGCACCTGGAGTGTATATAAATGCATGTCAACAAAGGTATGAAATTTGACAACGCTTAGCACCTCAATCATGAAATATTCTTTGTACCTGTGCCCCTGACGAGACTAACCCCGGGAGGGAGGGGTGAGGTGAGAGGAGACAGAGGGAGCTGGACCTAGCATATAGCAGAGGAGAGGATTTATAGTTTAAAGATTGAAACTCACCGGTGGCAGCTCCCCTTCAGGCTTACATATCCTGCTAGGGAGCTCGGAGACTTGGAGACCGCCCCCGATCCAGAACGTTAAGTTTTACACCTCCTGCCGACACTTACAACCCTGAAACACCAAAGCACGATGAAGGTAAAGTCAGAGGAGAAGTGAAGTTAAATGGAAGGGCAGGTAATTAAACTCTTACTCTTACTCTTACTCTTACTATTATTATTATTATTATTATTATTATTATTATTATTATTATTATTATTATTATTATTATTATTATTATTATTATTATTATTATTATTATTATTATTATTATTATTATTATTATTATTATTATTATTATTATTATTATTATTATTATTATTATTATTATTATTATTATTATTATTATTATTATTATTATTATTATTATAACTCGATCTTCAAACAGATATAGCGACCAAAAATATGTGCAGAGACTTAGCACACACATGTTCAACAAGCTGTGTAAAATAAAACATGAAAAAATGTGCTGCTTATGTTACGGAAATATTTTGCTCTACATAAGTCTGTAAACAATTTTTCTCTCTAATTAACATAGCAAAATCAAATCTGAGATCTGGCGTTTCAGATAACCACCTCTCGGCGCAACGTTTCCTATGTTACGCCAGAGTCTGAATGTCTTTTCCCATGTTCGGATGATGACAATGTGTATAATTGGGATTCACTAAAGGTATAACTATCTCTCTCCTATTTGAAACAAACACGCTGATCGTTAACTGTCGATCCACCACTCTCAAGAGTTTAAGAAGCAAAGAACTAACACTCCTCCAACCAGCAAGAATGTTACGCGGGTTGCATGTACAGTGGATTCGGAGCAGACACTATTCTGTCCGCCGCTGGCTTACGCTCTTCTCACGCGGGATATCATTATTCGAGTTTTTCTTCATTATACAAAGAGAATGGAATTTCAAGGTCATCAAATGGCTATCAGCTCTTTAAGGTTTTATTATCGCTTAAGCCTAGTGCATTATCCTATTCTTGTTGTACCTATAAGAAAATGTGTAATAAACCCGTTTTTATAAATGTTTATCTGATTAACATGAAGTAGGTAGACTATACCATTGTAATAATGGTTTGTTGAATGGGTAGAGAAAACCATGTCAATGTAATACATCATTTTAATTTTTAATAGTATAGCTACCCTTTTTACTTCCTCTGCTACGTAGAGGAAGTATTATATTCCACCCAAAAATTCGATGTCGAGATTTCACCGGATGTGTGTTTTGAGGCCCCCTGAGTTCAAAAAATAAAAGCATTTTTAGATAAAGGTCCGCGTCTCTCTCTCTGTGTATGTGTGTGTGTGTGTGTGTGTGTGCGTGTGTGTGTGTGTGTGTGTGTGTGTGTGTGTATACCTATGGGCAGCATAACTCAAAAAACAAAAGTCGGTTAAAACCAAAGTTGGTATTTAACTGTAATATGTGTTAAGGATGCGACACGAACATTTTGAAGAAAATTCCTCCATCCAGAACTACTTAAGAAAGAAAATTTTTCGAAAGTTTGATTTTGTTGAAAATCGCTCTAACGATTTTGATTAAAATGGTATGTTCAAGATATTTTTATGAAAAATGAAATGTATATCTTGAATTTTCTGGCTATAGCCTATGAAGTCCTATTTACTCTGGATGACTTTTCCGTAACTGGTAAACCGTAAGAGATAGGCCAAATCTTACAGTACAAAAATGTAGATTTTGCTAAAACACACAATCTATGTCCGAATATACTTTTTTGTAGAGTGAACCGTGTCGGACATATTCCATGTTATTTGTGTGTGTTTTGCAATACTTAAAACTTTCGTCAAATGGAAGATCATTATTCATTCTTTTATATGTTAGCCGCGCAAAGAGAACGGAATTTGAAAAATTTAAAAGATTTGACAATCGCTCAAAGTCTACTGCATTCCCATATTCCCCTTGCACCTACAAGGAACTAAACAATAACATAATTTGTACAAATGTTTATCTCAACTAACACAAAGAAGATATAGGAATAGGAGTTTGTAAGAATGGTTAGTACAAGAGTATAAAAAGTCATGTGAGTGCAACACTTCAGATTTTTAATTTATATGATCACATCGGGTGGGGGACTTTAACTTGAGATGAGTTGTAATAATAGTTCCGTAAGCCCTGATTTTTGTACTCTTCACACCCTCAGGCTCTTTGAAAATAGGGAATGATTCTGGTTGAACATGAGTTACCTGCCCTAGCCGGGAATCCAAACTAGAACCAGTGTTAAGAAGCCAGAATACTGAGCACTCGACCAGAGGCAGTCAGTATACACTTATGTCAAACCATTTTTTTAAGTTTACCGTCTCTTAATTTGGTATGTCATATCGAATGATGAATGAATGAGTAAAATGGTACTCATATGAACCTGGGTTCCATAGAAATGAAGTTACCGGACAGTTGTCATCTCAGGACTAGGGGGGGGGGGGGGTGGAAGAAAGGAAAAACCTATACGGATAACTCACAAGACAGACACGCTATCCCCACACCACGGAGGTGGGCAAACTTTTTGTTTTAATCCAAATCGTTAGACCCCTTTTTAAGAAAATTAAAAATCACTTTTTTTCCATATAGGGGAAGGTCTAGTTGGAGGGAGATACGGTTAAAATCTTTGTGTCGTGTTCTTGAAAATACTACAGTGGAATTTAACGACTTTTATGCAACTTTCTCCCTCTCCCTCCCCCCCCCCCCCCCTCTCTCTCTCTCTCTCTCTCTCTCTCGCTCTTTCGATGTTCTAAAAATGCTATTGGGGTGTCAGGAACCCTCCAAAAGTATATTTCTGGTGAAATGTTGCTATAGAAAATTTGGATGGAATACAATACTTCCTCTAGGAATTAAAAACGTAAAAGTTATGTATTATTTTTTAGTCATCGAACAGCACCTGTTAAATCTACCAATTTGTTTACTAATTGTGGAAAATATTGAATCTGATGCAGTAAATATTGCTGGCGGAGGTTGTATGGTGTGACAAGTGTGAAGTTCATACGTCAGCGATTTTCATTCCGCTCGCTGTTTTGGAAAATTACAGCGATTAGAGACAATGACCTAAGAAGGTATTTGCCCCGTGAAGGTAGGCAACTTCTCTGTTGGTGTGTGTGGCAAGATCTCTAACCACTAGGAAACGCAACTTTTTTATAGCTTAACTTGTGAGTTCCTTCCAGACAGAGGAAGAAATTACATGCGTTTTCGTTGTTTCAATAGACCAACTTACATTTGTTTGTTAATTTTCCTTTTAACAGACCATTTATATGTTTGCTGAAGTCAGATGTTATTTTAAGGGAAGCTTTAAGAATCAAGTCAACCGTAGTTGACGTTGCATATGACGTTATAGCGCTACTGATTTCCAAGCGGAACACTAGTGTTCGATTCCCGGTACCGGCATAGGAGCTTTCTTCCACCAGGAGACCTGGTCCTGATAGGTCCCAAAGAGGTCAACTGAGTAGTTACTTGATTGAGAATTAGTGACCCCTGATTGCCATTTTTACTTTCTCCACTACTTATAGTAAAGTAGAGGAAGCATTTTATTCCAGTCAAAAATTCGATGTCGATATTTCACCGGAAATATATGTTTTGAGGCCCCTTGATTCCAAAAAGAGCATGTGCTTGTATGTGTGTCTGTCTTTCTGTCAGACTGTGGACAGCGTAACTTAAAAATGAAAAGTGAATTAAAAACCAGATAGAAGAATACATAAGTGTTTGTAGGAATGGTTAGTACAAGAGTAGAGAAAGTAATGTGACTGCAACACATCAAATTTTATATTAACGTCCTCCAACGTAGCGTCATATCGGATGGTGAATTAATGAAATTAGTGAAATGATGCTCAAATGAGCCCGAGGTCCATGGAGCTTTAAGTTACCCGACATTCGTCTTCTCAGGATAAGGGGAAACCTCGCAAAAAACCTTATCCGGATAACTCGCCCTAAGCGAGATTCGAACTCGTGACCTCTTGGACATGAAACGGACACGCTACCACCGCGCCACAGACTCAGGCCACTTGTTGCGAAGACCACGTCTGCTACCTCTGCCCATCACAGGTGTCAAGAGTGGGGTGTAGCACCGGAAGCGGGACGTGGTCAGCGACCCGGTCCCTCTCGGCCGGTTATGCGGTCTTCGCAACCGGGAGCCGCTACCTCTCCATCAAGTAGCTCCTCAATTGGCACCTCAGGGACCGAGGCTGAGAGCACCCTGCGCCAGACCTCGAAGTGGAAGAAAATCCTCACGCCGGTACCTGGAATCGAATCCGGTTCTCCTGCTTGGTAAGCAGCAGTGTTAGTACCTCGCTAGAGATGATCAACATATTACCTACTTATTTTAAAACCGTCACAAAGCGCATTTTCGTTATCTGTGAGCGACGACCTTTAGCAGTTCACGCTGGTGGGTGAAGTCAACAGTAACAGTAAGATAAAAAATCTGAGTGTTGTATTCAGTGACTTTCTCTACTCACTCTTCCAAAAACTATTCTCTGAAAAGCGTATTTTTGAATCTGCATCTTGATAATCTGTCATTACAGATCTACAAATGTTGTTTTGTAAGGATATAGTAGGTTAAACCGACAATCCTATTTTTAAAGAGCGGGTTGCTTGTGGTGTCTTTGAAATTCCATGTCCTTTGTATGACGACGAGAAACAACGAGTAGCGACTTTCCAGCTGAAAAAGTGTATATTTGTAAATTCAAGACAACAAAGAATGAAAAAATAAAAAGTAAAACTAATACGTGGCACATTAAAGTTGCAATCCGTTGCCCACTATCGAAAACAGAGGTCTTAGTTAAACAGTAATCGTCTGAAAATGGAGGGAAGCTCTGTCAAATTTACTAAAGCATTGTATTGTGCTGGATTAAACATGTCTATTCCGAGTGTATTAACTCATCCTATTTGTAATGAACATCCTGAATATTGTGTCTTCTATTCGTTGATGAAAGTACTAGCTGTTGTGTTCATGTAAATTAAAGTGTTAACTATCCATGTTCTGCATGCCACCTCAAGAGGGATTTCGGTCAAAGTATGCGGACCCGCTCGCAGCGACCATGTAGCGCATTTGCTCCGGTAAGTGAATTTATACGTTTATTTATAGAACCAATACTAATTCCACCTTATAATTTGTTAGTGGTAGGTAGGAAACATGAGGGAATAAAATGGTATGTTTTTATAATTTTAAAATGTTGGGTTGTGGTTGAATTATAATTATTTTTAAAGAAATTAATTATTATAGTTATTTTATGAATCAATATAAAATATTTAAATATATCAGTTTAAAGACTGTACTTTTATCTTTAATTTGAGCCCAAAACGAAGAAATTTGGAATATTAGAATCAGAGATATGTTCGGTCGAAAAAAATGGTGCATGCTATTTTTTGAAAATTAAAATATTAATATCAGCTGAAATATATTTTTCTCGGGAAAACCAAAAATACGGCTCTAATGGTTTATAACGTAAAACTTGCAAAAAAAAAAAATCAAGGAAATTGGGGCGGTCTAGGTCAATTTTCGTCAAATTTTGTGCGATTTAACTCAAAAGACAAACTGTGCACTTTAACGAGTTCTACCATTTTTAGATTTTGTCTCTCTTACAATTAATACGAAAGTGGCTTAGAAGAGAGTGGATTTCACAGGTTATTCGTCATAAATTCAAGGTATGCGTTTTATTTGTCATATAAAAATCCTAAACATATGGTATTTTAATAAGCTTCGTTGAAACGATACTTGAGAAAATCACGAGTGAGGACATCTTTTTTATAAGCAAAGAATAATTTAGGATGGGACATTTTCTTGAAAATCTTCAGTTGGTATTCAACCAATGTTTCTTTTTGAGTCATGGTATTCACCATAGATGGGGAGAACTGACACAATGTGTCATTTCCCCTACATCGTAGTTTTAACCCCGTCCACTCTCCTACACATCGGTTAGCTACCACGCCACGCGACCCGCTGTTATCTATCTACCTCAAAGAACCGGTCAGTCCATCAAATTGTGGACGCATAAGAAGGTAAAAATATACTTCAAATCCGAATGGGAACATAAGTACTTTTGTGTTCCTGGTAAAAATAAAGCATTGTATTTGCTATGCGAAAACAAAATATACCAAACGTAATCACGATCACGTAATCATAAAACCAATACATCATGTTTCTATTCGGTTCCGTCACTGCACGCCTAGAAACTTACCTTGTTTGTAAAAACGTGTGTATACGTAAACAGACAGAACCGGAAAAGGATAGGTGTCTTGCATTTGCTGATGGGGTAAGTGGAGAGGGTAAATACTCAATTGCATTCCTGTCACCCCTCTTCCCCATACCTGGTGTTCAGAGAGGGGCACACATACACCTCCCCACGCTTGGAACGTTTTCCAATAATGTCTTTTTTGGATTCAACGGACCATATAGAATTTTTGGGGGATGCAATACCCTCTCTACATACTATAGGACAGTGCTGTCCAACTTTCTTATGTGCTTGGGCACACTAAGAAGTCGCGGGCGCCATCGCGACCACCGTTAGGGCAAGTACGCTTCTTTTGAGAGGAAAAAGGGAAAGTACTGGTTAGGGAAGTAATGAATATTGCCTTAGGTGTACAAAAACATAGTTTATGTGTGTATACTGGGAAGATATTCACAAGGAAATAGTTTTGTCTTGAAATTTGAATTAATATTAGAAATCGTTGGAGTAAAAACTTGCTTATGAAGGGTCCAGAAAAATACATCACGGGCGCCACTGCTATAGGATGTTTCCAATCGCACGACTTTCTCTACCAGCCGTGGTTTATTTTCATAGCTGTTTTAAGAATGATTTATTGTGTTTGTTTCATTTTCTACTCTATCCATGTTATTCATAATAAACTCTTGCAGAAGTTTATCATGAATAAACTTAATGCATTCATGTATTCTCTTGTAGATACACAGCAGTATATAAAACATTAATATCTGCTGCATACTTCTTGCATCACCTCTCAGAAATTGAAGAACCGCCCTTGAAAATGTATTGCTTAAAATTTTGTGAATCGAAATGAAAAACAGCAGGCATTTAGAAAATACAGAAAATAGAAAAAAATACATTTCATTCTTTATGTTTCAAGCTTTTGATGTTTCATTGAACTTTTTAAAGCCATAATTAAAAGTTTCTATGTGAATAATTGTATCAGGTGACAGGATTCTTTTTAAAAATCTTTGTGATTCTTAAGTGATGTTGACTCAAGCATAACATTTTATATATGTTCGACTTTGTGTTTTTAGCAATGCTGCTCTCCCCCCCCCCCCCCCCCCCCCCTCTTCCCTTAACTTACTTACCTAATGAAAATACTTATAGTAAACATGGTTACGACGTTTTAAAGCAACTAGATCGATATTGTGTATATTATTTAAAAGCTCCAAGCACCTCGACAATTGCTGATACATTGTAAACCCCTTTATTACCTATAGTGTCTCAGAATGTTTACATCCTTATTAAAGGACCACGTAAAGGGTATTAAATAGGAAAATCATATTTTATAGTGGCTATTTGATTATAGAGACGTTAATTTACCATATACGATTTTCTACCCCGTCATTATTTTGTGTTGTACCATTTATCGCTAGATCATGTTTTTGTTTAGTCAGTGTCACCAATTGTATAACCATAAATTCCTGAAAAACAATTTATTACACATTACAATCGATTAACAAGCAATCGAAGGCCAGAATAGAAGGCAATGCAAAACAGTTTGGTGATACAACAAATGATAAAATTGAAATAATTATTCAAAAGTTATATTAAGTAGCACAATAAAAAATATAACGCATGTGTGGATTCAGTTCAATGACTGAACTTTTGTCAAGTACTTAAATTGAAGATAATGTTTCTATTGTAAAAGATCCGGTGATGAACATGGAAAAATTAACCGAGAAGAGTACAAAGAGTACACCTTGTAAACAATGTGAAACTAAAGTTATCCAAGAAAGGTATTATACAAAATTCTAACTGAAATTCAAGCCATTCTCCGATGTCGAGAGAAAACAATTACAACAGCTTCCAGAGAAACGAAAGGTTAGTTCTTGTGTTCTGAAAACACGTGAGTGATAATGCAATGATTGTTACATGTGATGAAAACACTTCTACCACTTTGCAAATTAAACTTTTTCATGCTGCTTCCTTAGAACTAAGTTTGACATTATAAACTGATTTTCTGTTATAACAAGAGAAAATTAATATAGATATAAATCCTGGATTTTGTTTTCCTCGGTTGTCAGTACTGAGTAAGTCGAACTACACTAATCATAATGAATATATTGTGACAAAATGACAAAATCTAGTTCAGTTATTTTTTTCACTTTATTTTCTTCTTAAGTGAATGTACAACAACACAGTTCTCTTTTACTGACATTAACGCATACATACAGTCCTTCGTGATATTACAACTCACAACTGTTTCTTCTCGTAAACTGCACTCATTCATTTCTGCCTTTCTTCAATTTGTCTGTCTCTCAAACGGCTGAATCTGATGATACAATCACTCAACACTCATCAACTGCTTCGCTATCTTCCTTCAGGGCACGCCGTTTCTCTGACGACGACCGTGCATACGCAACTGAGTGACCAAAAACTGCCTCTCAAAATCACTGACCAAAAACTGCCTGCGCTCACGCGCTCCGTAAGCGTTCATACCGGCAATGCCATAGCCAGATCTTTCTCGAACTTCGCCTTTTCTGGAACTTACCGGCAGCCAGAAACTTCACGAACAATCTAGAAAACCTCTTTCGGTTTTGCCGCTCTGATTGTTGTCATGTGCTTGCTCGCGTGAGTGGTGTGACGCAGCTTGACTTTGAGAGCATTTGATACGTGCCGCGCCTGGTGAAGTAAGTGATGTGTGACTGGTGTGAAGCAACTTGACTTCAACCTTCCATTGTTGTGCGGCGCGGCTGGCGCCACAATATTTAGATTATTTTTTACAGAATTTAACATTTTGTGATCAACTCTTTGCGAGGAAGTATTTAAATGAATGTCCAGATACATATCGTTCGACGGTCTGATCTTCCGTGATAAATTCTGTTATTCCGCTCGAGAATTTATTGGTACTTCTGATAATTTCTTCACGAATGTAATTTAATGCAACCTGAAAATGTTGAATTTGTGCAGTGTAAACATAGTATCTGTAAGTATATCGATATCCTTAGATAATGGCTCATAAACATGGCAAATTTAGCATTAGTCTTATAGGACACTTAATCTCTCCTTTAGTTAGAACCTTCAAAAACGTCAAACACATTTTTTCCCTGATTTAGCAGATATATTTGGAACTTATCGGTCTACAAAGCCATTTATCTCCATTGTAAACACGCGAATGCGCGCACATACAAACTGCAGCATATGTCGCAACAATTTCCTTCCTAATCGCTTGAACTAGTCGTAACATTCACCCCCATGGACTTCCTTTGCTCACCAGTAAATCAATAAAATACAATAACGCTCAAAGGTCTTTACATTCTCAGCGCGGAGAAGAGAAGAAGAATCTGGCATTACGGTCAGTTTGGTTGCATCCATCACCACTTCCGTCCCTTCCACGGCGTGTCGGACCCAATGACCATCTTCCCCCTTCATGATCATCACCACCTTCTCTTTTTTTAGTTTTATCAACTCTCCCGCTCACTGCACCTGACGTTTATGGCCCGGCAGCCCATGCGTAGACAGACTCACAAAATGTAATCCTTTTAGTTAGAAACGAGCAATAGACTTGACAGCACCTCCATTCTGGCAGTTAACATCTGGCTATGGTCATTATGTTTTCAAATAGAAATATCAAACGAGTTCAATTTTCAAAGAAACTTTCCTTTAGTTTCTCTACTACGGATCTTCCAGATAGAAAATTACCTTTACATTCAAAAAATGTCGATAGTGTGACACAAGGACAAAATCAGCCCGGTTACTGTTCTATCACCTTATTATCCTCTAAAATTGTACCATAATACATCGTTTTCTTCGTTAACACAGTTTACCTTCGGGCTATCACAGCTCACAATTTTTACTTCTCATAACCTTGCTCAGGCCTTCTAGTGCCTTACTTCACTTCCTGTGTCTCTCATACCCTAATTACGACGTTACAATCACTCGCGACACTCGTTGAATCTTGTCACGACACACACGCACAGCTGTCTCACACTCACTGACACGCTGACCCACTCATGTCCGTAACTCAACTCTAACATTCACTGCTGTTTTCCCCTGCCCTCCTTATGTACTGGGAATGACGTCACACGGACCCTTCTCCAGTTCCTCACAACATTCTCTGACGCTGCTAGAAGTCTCACAAACGTCCTTGAAACCCCTTTTGTTTCCGCGCCTCCATTGTTAATTGTCACGTACACACAGCAGTCGCACGAGGCAGCCAAACCATGAACGTTTTGACCTGCTCGCCAGCACGGCATGTGCTGTGAAGTAGCTTGGCCCCGTCCGTCCTTTGTTGTCCACCGAGCTCGAAGTCACAACATTTTTTAATTTCTCTAAATCGTCACTAGCAATTATCATTAAAATACCATATATTTAAGATATTTGTTTGACAAATAGAATGTACAACTTTAATTTTCTGGGGATAGCATGGAAGTTTAGGGTCCCTTGTTGTTGTAGTGTTTAACGCCCGCTTTTACTACTACGGCACCGCAGGCGGTGACACTGGTGATACATGAAGATGGAGCACCGGTGGAATGAGATGGCGGGGGAAACCGGAGCACCCGGAGAAAACCCGCCCTGACGCCGCTTCGTCCACCACGAATACCACATGTGGGTCCCTGGGATCGAACCCGGGCCGCCTAGGTGGTAGGCGAGCGCGCTAACCGCTCGGCCACAGCGCCGCCACAGTTTAGGGTCCCTAACGTGAGATGAAGATTCTTCATCACGACGCCAGGTATCGTACATGTACAAGATGTGTTTAACGCTAGTCCCACGGATTTCGATATTGGTCCCCCTGTTGGGACAGACGACCACGGCGCCGCCACTATGCTGAGAACAGCGCCAATTCCACCGCACACCAGCCCGTTCGTTCCTTTGGCGACACCTCCGACTCGAAAAGACTGGTTGAAATGGAGGGAACCAAACTAGTTTTAGCCTTCCGACCAAGTAAACCGCGAAAAAGGCCCATTGTTAGAGTGATCGGTCACAGGGAGGAACCCGGGATCTCCCCAATGCAAGTTCCAGGAGTTACCGCTTGAGACAACCTCGCTCGGTATAATAAGAAATGGACCACTTAATACATTAAGTAAAGTAATTAGATCTGCTTAAACCACACTATTTATTTCAAATACATTTTTCCGCAGCCTTAGCCATTTCTGAGAAATGCATTATTATTGATTTGTAATTTTCAAAGCTAAATACTATGTACATTTTAATACGCAATCGCTATTAGTTATTTTGTGCGATGCCATGGACTTGTAAGGTCAGTATGTTATGGCAAATGCTTCAAACGCCTATCCATAATATGGTTTCCTTTACCGCTCTAGCACCTACAACCCAATGTGAAATTAAACTATTTCTGCTAAGGCTTGTATCTATTAACATCAAATGGGTACAACTATCTGAGTGTCACACTCACATGACTTTCTCTAACCAATGTTCAACAAACTATTCTTAAAAAACATTACTTTCTCTATTACTAATAGTGGGTAGAGGAAATATTGTATTCCACCCAAAAATTCGGTGTCCAGATTTATAGCGGAAATAATTGTTTGAGGCCCCCTGGATCAAGAAAAGCATTTTTAGAAGAAGATCAGCGCGCGCGCGCGTGTGTGTATATGTGTGTATATGTGTGTGTGTGTGTGTGTGTGTGTGTGTATGTCTGTCTGTGGATAGCATAACTCAAAAACAAAAAATCGGTTAAAAACCAAACTTGGTATTTAAGTTTAAAGTCTCTCAAGGATTCCACACGAAGATTTTGAAGACAATTCCTCCATCCTAAACTGCCATTTACGTGCAACATATTTTGAAAGTTTTGATTTTCTCGAAAATGGCTCTAAACCATTGTGATTAAAATGCCACATGTTTAAGATATTTTTATGACAAATGAAGTGTATATTTTGAATTTTGTGATTATAACCTTTGTAGCCCTGTTTACTCTTGATGAATTTTAAATAACTCGTAAACCGTATGAGATAGAACAAAGATAGAATAAGAGCTTCGAGTTCGGGACTTCTTGAATGAGGCAGACACACTCAAAACTTAAAATCACACCGGGTGCAATCCAAGGTGCAGGGAACCTTGGGCTGTGCATCGTGGCGACTCGATTAAGTTCGGTTCAACTCGTGCGCTGCAGAGCGAACAATCGAGGAAGCCTGTGTTGCTAGAGGGCTTGCTTATCAGTGAAATGGGTATATACAATACCAGAGCCTAATAGTGGAGCAACCTGTCTCAAGGAAAGCAAAGAATGCCTTAAGTCTATTTAAATCAGAGAACCTCCTAATTTATTTAAACGTCGTGACTTAGAGCCAAATACCTCATGTCTGGTACAATATTTACATGAGTGAGACAATCATTTGTTGAAAGACATAACAGAGTACATACTATATGGTGAAATTATAGCATAGCGGACACCAGAGAGAGGAGTTAAAGAGGTTGCTATATCTTGGAACAGAAAATTCTTTATCCAAAAATGATATTTGTATCAGTGCTTTCTAGATCATTAAAATTAATCACCATATTTGGTGTTAAAAACCAAATTAACCAGTTTAACACTGTGCACTAGACGCAAAGATTATGCAGCGAGAAAGAAACAACGCTGAAAGTGAGGAAGAGCGAGACGACAAATAGAGAGAGAGAGGGAGAGGGAGAGGGAGAGAGAGGGAGAGGGAGAGAGAGAAGAGTAAGGAAAGAAGTGGAAGCGGAAGTTTGCACCTAGATTAACTTTTTGTAATCGTACTTTGCACCTTGTACCTTACAATGCGAGGATTTTTTTATATCCATTTTTCAAAATTATCTCAAAAACTGAAGATTTTAAATGACTTAAACTAGACTAATCTTATACGGCTTTTTAAATAACATATAAGGCTGTCTACGAATTTTCTTGAAACTTTCGTATAGTTCCTATCCCCTAAATAGTCGCTGTAAAGCTCATGTATGCGTACAGATAGGACATTCAGTCGGAAAAACGACGCCAATAAATGAATTACAGTAGTAAACATACCTAAAAGAGATCACATATATTTTATGAAAAAATAAATAGCAAAAAACTCAAAATAAGGTGAAATAATGGCAGTAGAGATGGAATGCAGGGCAGGGAAAAATCTGATGTGTTGCACTCAGATTACTTTCTCTACTCTTGTACTAACCATTCTTAGTGACTCTTATTCTTCTATCTTTTTCGCATTAGTTGACATAAATATTCGCAGAAATTATCTTATTTCTCCTTTTCTTGCACGTCCAACGGGAATATGCGAATACAGTAGGCTTTGAGCGATAGTTAAATCGTTAAAAGCTTTCAAGCTCCGTTCTCTTTGCACGGTTAACATATAAAAATGAATAACGATGTTCCATTGAACAGAAGTATAAGTTCTCCAAAATTTACACAAATAACGATGAATTTCTCCGAAATGCTTCAGTCTACAAAAAAAAAATTATTTAGACATAAATTGTGTGTTATAGTGAGATTTATACTTTTTGTGGAGTTAAGATTTTGTCTATCTCTTACGGTTTGCCAGTTATGCAAAAGTCATCCAGACTAAGTAGGACTTCATGAGCTAGAGCCAATAAATTCAAAATATACTTCTAATTTCTCATAAAAATATCTCAAATATATGGCATTTGAATCAAAATCGTTAGAGCCATTTTGGAGAAAATGAAAATTTTCGAAAAAGTTTCCATGTAAAGGGCAGTTCAAGGTGGAAGAATTTTCTTCAAAATCTTCGTGTCGTATCCTTGAAAGACAAACCTAAATACCAACTTTGGTTTTAACCGAGTTTTCCTTTTTGAGTTATGCTGTCCACAGACTGACAGACACAAATTGACAAACACACAGACACGCACACACACGGACCTGTTTCTAAAAATACTTTTTTTGGATTCACGGAGCCTCTGGTGAAATCTCGACAACTTCCTCTACTTACTATACGTAGCAGAGAAAGTAAAAGCGGATGACAGAAGAAAATTAGAAAATCGGGAAGAGTGGCCGCAAGGATTAAATAAGTAAAATGAATGCAGATTTCCCTGTATAGGAAGGAGGGAAGAATACAAATGGTAGATAAGGGGTGGATTTTAATTAAAAGGTAAACAAAGAAATCTTGGACTCAAAAATAAAAATATATACAATAAGATAGTGTAAATTAAGTAGGATGGATGGATGGATATCTGGTTATGAGATGTGAGCTGGTGCTGCGAGCAGTAAACCTTTGTGGGACAGGTGCGTTAACCAAGCACCCTCTATGCAGATATAAGGCTCGTAACTTGCCTAGCCGAGAGATAAGAACCAAAAATTAATACTCTGTGTGGAAGATAAGCACCTGAATAGCAAAGGGCACATTTTAAACAGCGGCCATAAAGCGGACTGTACTCGAGATGCTAAATCTTGTCAACTTGCCCCGTTTTAACGGCCAACTTATACCAAGGCACGGCCCTCTCTAAAGATAACCCAAACCTTTTCGCCTGGCTTTTTTTAAGCCCTGTGTTTAACGAGTCAGCGGAAATTTTGTCTCTGGTCCTCTCTTAAACTATTTTCTAACAGAAGCGTGCGGTGTTCTAAATAAGTTTAAATATTTGCCGTACGGGTCCAGGTAGGCGTTTATGCCGGAGGAAGGAAGGCGATAACGCCACGTTGTTAACGACCGAGGTAAGTTACGCCGATAACTGGGAGGCGAGATTCCGCTGCCCGCTCATTAATTCCACAAGTTCGTGAACGAGAAAGCTAACTGAAACTCCGCTTCAAGAACTAGGAAGCCAGTTGGTTCAATTCCAAGCAAGAAGCCCTCATGATTAGTTAGTTGGTATAATTAGTACCATAATTAGCGCCTTTTAAAAGCTTTATCTCCTATCCGTGTTCCTATGAAGGCCAGGGGTCATCCAAGCACATTCCAGGATTGAATAAAGATTCTTGCTTGTTTGTTTTGGGCGGATTGTAACATTCCATAGACAGCTACGTCTATTCCTCTAACGTTGTACTTGCTCTCTAGCTGCCAACTTCGGAATGTGTATTTTCGCTAATTGATATCGAAATTCAAAGCTAAAATTTTTAAGTTCAATTACTCGAATACGCAACACGTAAGTACATGGAATCACCTCAAACAACCGGTGGGGCCAGCTTCTCGAAGCCCATTTTCACTGGAGGAGGAGGAGGAGAAGGAGGAGGAGCAGGAGGAAAATGGCACAGCAGACAGGTGCTCTATCGACAGCTAGAAGGGAAGTCCCAGTTAAATATTTGTATTGGTCAAAAGGGGTCTAAGTATATTTTAACTAATTAATATATTAACTCTAAAAATAATGGAATTAAACATTTTTAAGAAAAAAAATAAATACGCATATATTTTTTGTTTAGTACATACACACATATGCACACACACAGCACACGTACACACAATGTTTCTAAACATTTTTTCTTTATTCTTAAAAGGCAGTTTTCAGTAAAAAATATAAATCTAATTTTGGGTGAAATTCTATTCTTTCGCTACATACGTACTACAGCTAAGAGGTAAAGAAAAATTTTAAGCCTTAAATCGGCTACGTCTGCGGCGTAGTGATTGGCTCAATGACAACTTGCGGAGCAGGCCTTAGCACCTCGAGCGAAGGCAATACTTTGTGCCTATGCCCCTGATGGCCGGGAGGATGGATGAGGCAAATGGATCCGAAGGGCGGCCGGAATATTACCACGATAGAGCAGAGGGCAGTTAGAAGCACCCGGTTCCTCTCCCAGACCCTCAGCTTCGTACTCCCAAGGGAGCGCGGGACTCGGAAACCGACTCCCTTCCCCCTCGGACTTGGACCATCCCATAAGGAATCCGGAAACCAGTGGGCTCGCCTTCCAATCCGGGGGACGAGATTTCCAGGACGCATTTATTCCTCCTGCCGCGACGCTCGCCGACGCTTTCAACCCTGAAAGAAACCTAACGGGATGAAGGATGAAATAACATGATTAATATAACAAAATGAAGGGACAGGAAATACGGAGGATATGGAAATCCTTCCCAGCATTCGTCTGGCAACCCGGGGAAACCTCTGGAGAAACCCATGGGTCAGGAAGGTAGCCACGGGAATCGTACCCCTGACCTTCCGAATGCGGGCCATAGATGTTACCGCCTGGTGGCTTAGTGGTTATAGTGCTATCCTCTAAATCTGGGCTCATATTCCGGCTGGAGGGGTGATTTATCTTTAATTGGAATTACTGTGTAATCTTCAGAGCGTCAGAAACTGAATCTGAGTACAATATGGGCACGCTTTTAAACTTTAAAACTGAAAGAAACCCAAAAATTAGACCCTACTGAGCATTTGGCGAACCAAACAGAACTTGGACGTTAAAGGCGGCGTAAAAATAAATGAAATAATTCTTTAAGAAGTAACTTAGTCATTATATTACTACAGGCAGTAGTAAGGTGGCACTGCAGACAATCAAATCTGTTTTTCAAGTAGGTACAAAAGTTTAGCTCTGCAGCCTTGGGACGAATTTCCCAGAGGTTTCAGAATGCTCAAATCCACAACAAAGGAAGCTGTCAGCGCGAGGTGAATGAAGACTCAGCAGCAGGCAGTAGGTGAGGATTGGGTAGGCTGGTCACGTGGGATCACATTTCTTCCGGCACATCGCTCGCAAGAAGCCAATTTCCACGCTTTGTTTCACACGTCATATGTAAAACGTGTGGCGTATGCACAAAGCCTAACCCCCAGGCGCTCTAACCGACCGATACGTGATGGAGGAAGCAGCAGCAGCTTTCAATCCAAATTATATTTCACTTGAAGTCAATAAGGTGGCAGTAATAATAATAGTAGTAGCAATAATAATAATAATAATAATAATAATAATAATAATAATAATAATAATAATAATAATAATAATAATAATAATAATAATAATAATAATAATAATAATAATAATAATAATAATAATAATAATAATAATAATAATAATAATAATAATAATAATCATAATCATAATCATAATCATAATAATTAGTGATGATAAGAAGAAGAAGAAGAAGAAGAATACTTTTAAAGATAAAGACAAAATGTTCAAATTAACCCATATTAATCCCTTATGATAATTGTCATGCTTGAGAAAGTGGTGTATACAGGACGTTTAAAAAGTGTCGTATATTACAACCGCAGCTGGGATTGCTCAAAACTAGAAAAAATGTTCCTGCAAATATATGTCCGGCAACAAATACTTGTTGAGGTATGAGCCATTTTAGAAACATTTGCAATGTATGCACATTTTCGATAGGTTTCAGGTGCCTGCAGTAGCCTGCCATCATGTTAACAGTCCATCCATCTTGGTGTGTATTCTTTCAATGTCTTTCAAATTGTGGTGAAAACTTAATCTGTCTCTCGTAGTAAAATCCGAGAAAATCTGGAAAGTAGTCGACATGAGTATGTTGGTCAAACTCGTGTTACGATCTAGTTTTCTGAAATTTTCCAACATGGTGCTCACAATGATTTTGTAATTTGGATTCGTTCTGTTTCCTAGAGCATTTTTACATCTTTGTAGCTACGCCAGGCTCGTTTTTCTGTTTGACTCATCGTGCCCTCAAAATTGGTGTCAGACATTAATTTCCGTATCTGAGGTCTTTTGGCTTATTTAGGATACTTCTGTGATAACACGTTACACAATATGTTTAAAATGGTTACCTTCCTTGTTTAGGGAACATAAACTGACTCATGATACCCAATTTTATGAAACAAATTCTTGATTTTCTCAAAAACCTGACGTGATAGTACCATCGGCACAAAAATATCTGCTGGGGAACATGCACTCATTCAAAAATATTTTTATTATATAAAAACTAAACGTATGAGTGGCACTCAATGATATAGTGTCAAAATGATGTTTCTAATTTAGGAGTAAAATGCTACATAAAACGTACTGCATTATTCTTTTGTTGTTTTACATTTTGATACGTACTTATTGCAATCAATTGAAATTTCTATCTCAATATTTCAGCAGAAATACATGTTTAAAAACTCCCGAGGTTTAAAAAAAAAAAATATATATATTTCTAAACAAAGGTCTAAGTGTCCGTGTGTGCATGTGTTTGTCAACAGCATAACGCAAAAACCAAAGGTAGGTTAAATACTAAATTGGTATATAAGTTGGGCATCTCCCAATGAAACGACACGAAGATTAAAAGAAATCTTCCATATTCCAAGCTACCCTTTACATGGAAAATTATTCGAAACTTTTGAGTTTCTCAACAATGACTCTAAATATTTTAGTTAAATTGACATGTTTTAAATGCATTTTCATGACAAATGAAATGTAGAGGTAACATTTCCGGAAACATCATTCTGAATGACTTTCGCACAACTAGTAAACGTAACAGATAGAGAAATTCTTAGTGCATAAAAATATGGACCTCGATAACTATTTTTTATGTAGTTAACCTATCCGGGATATTTCTTATTATTGGTTTAAATTTTCCAATACTTTACACTTCTGTCAAATGGGGAGTTTTTTCCTCTCCTGGCGTGCACAGAGAATGTAGCCTAAGCGATCAGCTCTTAAAATATTTGACTATTGTTTAAGCCTAATGTATTCTCCTATTCCCATTGTACCTACAAAGAAAAATGTAGTAAAACCATTTCTATAGATGCCTTTTTCCATTAACGTGAAGGAGGTAGAATAATAAATATTAACTGTTAGAATAGTTTGTACAAGAATGAGTAAAGAAAGTCATGAGAGTGCAACACATCAGATTTGTTGTTGAATGTTCTTTGACCTGTTAGGTCACATCGGACTATGAGTGAAATAGGTGAAATGATATATCTACAAATGTGCCTGCGGACTAGAGATCTTAAGCTGGTGTTAACTTGCAAAATGGATTGTTTCCTCCGTTGATAGAAAAAAATCAAATATATCCCATTTATTTGAAATTTTGTGTGATTATTATCATAATTATCTAATTACTTTTTAAATTTGAATGTAATACATCTAATGCAAGTGGTTTTAGAAGATCCATTAGTAAAAAAAGGATAAAAGTAAATTAGTATGGAATGGAAATTCATAATAACACCAAAATCTATACGAACTATCTCATGTGCATGCTTAGTAATCTAAATCTAGGATATGCTAACTTGCGCTTTAATTAACTTTTAACTAATTTTTATTTTATTTTAAATTTAATTTCTAAGTTTAGAATTTGTTACATGCAGTATTTAGCAGAATGAGTAATGCTTTAGGTTCAGTATCAATATCATATATTTAATAACAACCACAAAATAACTCGTGCAATTCTGTCCAATAGTTCCTGTACATTTTATAAAGAGAAATGTAACTAGCGGGAAACTAAGTATAAAGTACTTGGTGTACCTGGGGCAGTTTACTCCATCGTAAACACTTCCATTCTTTTTTGAACACAGTCTACACATTCTAGTTTTTCAATTGCCACATTATGCTATCTAGCATACAAACACTGAACTTTGCAGTACTTTAGGAGGCAAATTTGAAACTTTTTACATGTAGAGAAATTATAATATTCAAGTGCACAGTAAAGTAGCATTTAAATCGTCACATTCACTTTAGAAATGCCAAATTCAATAGCCTATAAATAAAAATATAAAATGAAGATACCACAATAAAACAAGTTTTGCATAATTCACCAATATATTGGTTACCTGATTCACAAAGAAAAGAGAAATAGCAAATATCAGTGCAATGCAAATTAACGTCAGCTTAAAGCTACCTGAAACTTCTCTTCTAAGGGAAAAATCTCAGAAGAATCTTATCGAGTAGTTCGTTCTAATCGAGAGTCGAACTGAGGACCTCTTCATGTGAGGCAGACATGTTACCCAATCACAAATACGGACTAGTACGTGTATTAATAACGCACCAGCAAATAACACTTGGATCTCTTTGTTTCAGTTGTTCCGTACAGAGTAATGAATTTGGGTGCCTCAGCATTCTGAACGACTTTTTAATTTTACTTTGAAGCAGTACTACAGAGTATAGTGGCAGGTGTCTTGTGTAATTATTAAACAATAAGTTCACTTGTTGTTAAAAAGATCAAAACCAGTTCTTTGCCTCTCATAGTGAATTGGAGAATATGATTGATGCTGTTGGATAATATTCACCACTGAATAAACGCTGTTTTTTTTACAAAGGAAATTATGCCCCTGGGAGTATCGGCAACTTCTTCGGCTCTTCTGCGTAGCGGTAGGTTTCTCAACCTTCTCAAGGTGTCTAGTTACAAGATCTTTTGCTTATCGTTAGGTAACGGTTTTTTGTGCAAACATATATTTATTTGTAACATTGAATTAAGTTCTATAATGTTTCATTTCCTAAGGGAAACAGTCTCACCCAGAGAATGAGCAACCCTGCCAATAGCAGCTCCTGGTTCCTCTTGGCCTGGGAGGTAACAATCTGAAGGGCCCCTTGCCGGGGATAAGGCGAAGACCTCAAGTAAGATGGAGTTCGCCGAAACGGCAATGTCTGCGGAAGAGGCAACCTATCTCTTAGGGAAAATAAGAGAAGCCGCTGCCTTGCGGAGTGAGAGACTTGGGTGTTCACCCAGACAGAAACTAAGCCAGTCAGAAGACTTTACACTGGCATTCCCAACATCTGATTTACCTAGCTACAGACTGGTAACTTACATTAGTCATAATTTTCACAGAAAGCCGGACAGATCTCAAATAAGTCGACCTAAGCATGTCAAGGATAGACGAGCTGGAATAGCAGAACGATTGAAAATTGCTACATGGAAGCTACAAGAGGGCTAGGTGATAAGGAATTAGAACTGGAAGACATTTCATTTAAACGGAAAATAGAAGTAGCAGTAACGACAGAAACGAAGACCAAAATGAAAGAAGTAAAGAATTAGATAAGTATATAAGGGATTTTACTGTAGCAAAAATGGAAAAACAGGATAGGCTATTATAAATACGTAAATGAAAATTATTTATTTATGCCAATAAACTTAATGCTGGTGTTTTTAAACACATAAGCCGTGTGTGGACAATGTTTCAGAGGTGGAATCAGGACTAAAAAATTCAATGCCATAGCCGGGATTTGAACCATGGATCTTCCGCTGCCGAATCGCACCTGATGGCCTTAACATGGAATTACTTAAACATGGAGGGAATTGTTTACACCTAAGACTATTACGTTTAATAATCCAATGTTGGAAGTGCAAAAAGATCCCATAGACCTGAAAAACGGCAGAAATTATATAAATATTTTAAAACAGGAGAACTTAAGATCTGTGAGAATTAGAGAACTAAGTCTGCTTAATGCCATGTATAAATAAATGCTAAAATAATAAACAGAAGATTAAGGTATATCTCGGAAGAAATATTAGAAGAGCAAAATGGTTTTCGTAGAGGAAGATCTAATATAGATAATACAGCAGATACTCGAAAAGACAATATAACTTACCAAATCATATAGCCTTCATAGATTTTCAAAAAAGCTTTTTATAATGTAAATAGAGAAAAACTAGGGAAACTAATGGCAGAATCTGATTGAAGTAGTGAAATACTACATGAACATTCCAACATAAATATAAACACAGGTGAAGCTAGTGCTTTTATATAGAAGTGAAGCCTGGGTTGCAACAAAGAAGAAGGAAAGGATCTAAAATGAAATTTTTGAGAAGAACTAAAGGATGAACAAAACTCGACCACATAAATATGATGTAATAAGAACAGAGCTGAAAGTGAAATCTATAAATGAGGAAATAAAAAGTTATAGATATAACTGGTTGTTACATGTAGAGAAGATGGACTTCCGAAGGAGACTAAATTATGAACCAGTAGGGAGAATAGATGTGGACAGACCGCAGAAGAGGTGGAGACACTTGCTAAACAATCCTTGGAGTGATGGAGTGGCGGATAATGATCATGATGATGATACATTAATTTATTGTATCTATAATGCCGAGGGGGGTGGCTTCGCGGTAATGTGTGAGGTTCACAATCTGGAGGTCCCACGTTCGATTCATAGTGACTACCCATGATGGCCATAGACTTTTTTTTTCCTCCTTGGTAGGCAAGGGGTGCTGGGGTGGTGTCTACCACCACAGATCTCCTCTCTTCCCCATTTTCTCTCATCTCATTTCATATGCCTCTCCCACAATAAGGCTTCACTCCAGGGCTGTGTGTCTACAGATGGCACAGAGGCTTGTGAATCGGAACTATTTTACAGTCAGTAAGATGGCAGTCGTTTGAGCTTCTACTGCTGGATTGAGATTTCCCCTTTAGTCGCTGGAGGATAGCCTACCAAACACTCCAGTGCAATGGGCTGGGCCTCCTTGGAAATATTGGAGACCTTTGCACGTCTTTGTTATCTGCGCCGGCAGGCCCTACGGCACATACATCCCGTACGTTTCTTTCGTCACATCCATTCCTCTCGAGGTTGAATGTACAAAAGAGCCCATGAGATCGAGGTGCTAGATGTCCCTTCCGCCAGCTTATCCTCCTATCCTATGCATTGACCATATAATAAAGGTATGTTTAATTTTTAAAATAATGTTTACACACATTAGTGAGAAAATAATAAGGTGCTTGCCATGGAATCACCAGTGTAAACTTGAGTATGCTCATTCAAGGTGTAGGAAAATTAAGTGGTCAACTGCATACTCTTTTACAAATAAATCCTGACATTTAAGGAAAGACCAAATGGCCAACGTTGTTAAAAATAAGTTTTTATATTTTGTATAAAAGTATAAATTTGAATTTCCTTTTATTTTAAATATATTTTATGGTACTAACGAAATGACTATGTGTTAAATACTTTCATAAAATTGGGGTACTTTTGCCATTCTGCATCACCACAGAGAAAAGGAGTAAAAACTTCTCTACACTTTGAAGCAGGGAGATATAAACTTCAGCTCTAAAAATTGGTTCCACTTCTAATTTATAAATATGGTGGCTTTGACGTATCCAATCAACATGATTTTTGCTTTGTAAATATGTATCCTTTTCCCCTTCATTTTTATCTGGAGAGTGCTTCCTCTGAATGACATTTTCTGATATGCATGATCCGCTTCCCTAGGAACTATTGGGGATAGCAAAATTACATGTTAATGTGATAAAAATACCTCAGTGGTTCTAAAGTAAGAACAAATTAGAAACTAAACACTTCACTTATCTTAGTAACAAATTTGTTTGTATAGCTTTGAGAATGAGTTGGAGTCAACTCGAAACTTGAGTCAGTTTTGCAAAAAGAACTTGCAACATTACTAAGATAAGTGAAGTTTTTAGTTTCTAATTTGTTGTTACTTTAGAATCTTCTTGCTTCACTGTTAATAGCTTCATTTTCCTTAATTAAATACCTCAGTGGTGTTATTAACCTACTTTGCTGTTAAGGAGTTGGTTGGTTATGTTTCGGAAAATTGCTTACTGATAAATCTTAGTAAACAATTGATCTAATTAAGAAAAAGTTCATCTCTTCCTTAATAAACTACAGTATAGTGTAAACATGGATCAGTGAACTTGAAAGGCATGGTTTTAATTGCTGTAAATGTTTTAGTCTGGTATATTAAATATTTCTGAGGAAATGGTTGATGCAGTTGGTAAATTTAACACTGGCGGGACAGGGCTCTTAAGTTTAGTATTTTGTGTATAAAATTATACTTAAAATATGTGTCTTATTTGTTTTACAGTCTTACACTTTGTTATATTACAGAAGTGTTTTATTGTGATCGATTATTTGCAGTCCGTAGCGTCTATTAACCGCGCTCGGGTTATCACGTACTTAGCGATAGTCGCCAGGGGATTCGCCAACTGCAACTTGCCCTTTTCTTATTGTTATGGAAACAATTGGGTATTTTAAACCATAAATGCACTGATTCTACAGAAGTTAGCAGATAATACTTCAGATTTTGATGCTAACATCCAGAAACAATTTAAATCTTTCATCAAATATCTCATTTATTAGCCTCCATTCAAGTTATAGCCAACTTAATTGGTATTGTTTGTTACAATTCAAAATTACTGTCTACAAGGCAAATGGTAAGCAGTGCCAGTGTTGCTACAATGTTATATCGTGTGATTCTCGAGTCTCCAATAAACATATTACATTTGTGATATTACTGAAAGTATGATCATAATTACTTTATTTAATGCAATATAATGATATAATGTAATAGTGATGGTGTTTCGCGTAATATTTATTGTACTGGGAAAGAAAGGGTAACTGACTTTTTAAGCAGGGTGTAAAACGTCAGCTTAGGAGAAACACACAGGTTCGCTTGTGCCAACCACAAGGTCATAGCTCAACTCCTGAGACAAATACAGCACGTCATCACATTACTCTATAAGTCACTTGGTTGATATTTCAATCTTCAGATCGTAGTGCAATAGTGCCACTACGGAGCGGCATTTGGAAAACGAGTTCCAGCGATAACGAGTACATAGTCAACGCATGCGCAGTGAATGCAATTACTATCATCAGTACCTTTCACTGAGTAACTAGTCACATCCTGTCGCCGTTACTTTTGCAGTCGTTACAATAATGTAACTATTCCCTTACATTTGTAATCATCTACCGCAATTTCTCTCCATAACGAGTTGCTGTATTGTGTGTACTCCATGGAAATGACAGTTGTTCTGACAAAAAACCATTTTGTTAAGGAGAGACTAAAACTGTTTATCCTAATATTTGATCATAATAAACGGCACCTGCCACCTTTAATATGCCATATCCGACTCTGGTATAATCAACAAACATTGTTTCAAAACTTCTACAGAGTCCTATTACTTTTTCAAAATTATTTTAATGGAGGAACGTTCTAGGCAAGAAAACATTAGTGTGGGAACGTTCTAAGTGACAAAATATACCTTGAAACGCTCTAAGAAAAAGCTTATAATGACTTAATATTACGTGATATTACTGTTATTACGGAAGATTTACAACAAAACTTTTAAGTATGGCCACTGCACATTTCAGTATAAAATGTTCGAGCATATTCTGGAAAGTAATATAACGTTGCCAACAAATCGTTCTTCTTATCAGCATATAAAACACTTATTTGTCTCAAATTAAGCTCTTCTTTGTTTATATCTGTAGTGTCACATCTTTCTGAAAACACTGCAACACATCCAATTTTCTAATTCACTGAATGTAATTTTGCAGACAACTTTCGGTGGGTCTGTTATATTCATCTCCAAAGCACACAATCTTGAGTGTAGTATGTGATAAGTGCTAGAAAAATAATAGAAGGCATTTTTTTAATGAAAAAATGAGTGAGAAAGGATTTTAGTGCGCCTCTGCCGGCACCATTTCCCTCGCGCAGTGGATAGAGCACACAAATGCGTTACCATATTGTTTAATGACCTTATACAATGGATATACAGCAAGTTGGGTGTCAGTTACAGATATTTTGATAAATGGTACCTTAATGTTTTTTTTTTTTTTTTGGGGGGGGGGGTGGGTTCTCTCTTCTCTAACATTTCCCCACAAAACAATCACACAGTTTACTACCTAATGTTTTTTGCATGATCGTAACTGCATCGCGAAAATAAACAACACCTCTCAGTATAGAATACTGGTTTAGTTTCCACTTGTTCACGCCTCAGTGCATAACCCATTGGCCTAGATAACATGAAGTCATTGACCTTGCAGAAAGCATTCGAACTTAATTCTGATGCAACATTCGCTATCGACGTCTGCCCACTCTGCGTTACGCCTCTCGGGGGAAAATAAACACGATGGTTTATGTGTGCGGCCTATTTGGATCTACTATCCGAGCGAGATGGCTCTGTGGTAATGTGTGAGTCTCGCATTCGGGAGGTCGTGGGTTCGATTCCCGTGGCCGATGACCCATGGGTTTTTTCGGGGGTTTCCCTGGGTCGCCAGGCGAATATTGGTGGGCTAATTATATTCCCCGAATTTCCTCTCCTATTTCCTTTTATAATCATTCCATTCAACCTTCATCCCGTTGGTTGTTTCAGGGTCGCCAATGTCAGTGAAGGTGTTAGGTGCAGCTTGGCAGGGATGATTTGTGCAGAGGAACTCTTGCCGTCTTGTTGTCCGTCGGTTGTGAGTAGGGCAGCGGCGGGGCGTTGGACCCCGCGCCGAGCTCCCCCCTGGGGCTGTCTCGGAAGACCTCAAGACTTCAATTGTAGTCACACTTAGGAAGCCTTAAAGACCTCAGTCGTTGTCTGTGCCGTTAGTCTGGATCTGGCCGCCCGGTGTCTCCTCTCACCTCGTCCTTCTTCCTAGGAGTGCCCACTTGGGGCATAGATACAATAAGCCTAGCTTCAGTGCCCAACCCGCTTCGTATCTCTCCTATTCTTATGGATGTATTAACAAAGCCGAAAACGTACTATTGTTAATAAGTAAAGTCCGCAAATGACGCAAGTATTAATGTCATACTGCTTATTACACTATTCTCGATTACCAATACAAATATCAGCACTTTTCCATTAAATTCTCTATAAGTTTCTTTTTTCTTTACCTGATTACCCTCTCCTTATATAGGACTTAAATCCCCTAGGACTTACAAGCTAGTGCTTAGGGTCAGACGCCTGTCGGGGAGCAGAGGAACCTCTGGACCGGACAGAGTGAAGACCTGGAAGCGGGTGGTCAGTAGGTATAAGAGTGACGAAGGGGATGATATGAAACGCAGGCGAAATGGATGAATGGAAAGGTGATAATGGAGTAATTGGTGGAATGAGTAGCGGGGGAAACCAGAGAACCCGGAGAACTCGCCCTGGCGCCCCTTCGTCCACCACGAATACCACATGCGAGTCCCTGGGATCGAACCCGAGCCGCCTGGGTGGTAGGCGAACGCTCTCTGCGCTCGGTCACGGCGCCGCCTTACAATAGGCAAGGTGCAAAAACTATGAGCAAAGAAAAAGGATAGAGAAATATTCCATACAGTCTTGCCTCTTGTCAGAAACTAAATGGAATTTTTTTAATCTCTGTACACAAAAACTTTAATCTAGAGGTGTATGATACCTTGCGTTTAATACGCACTCTTGTGTGTGAACTTCAACTTATCTGTGATAACGTTAGCAAAGCTGGGCGAGTTGCTGAAAAAGCAGGTTATCTTTAGCAAAATCGCGCCTCTTTGCGGAGCGAAGCCAGGTTTTTCAGAACATGGAGGAAGACGGAGACACAAGGGAAGAAGGGCGTGTGTGGTCACGGAGTCACAGTTAACGCTTTAGATAGCGCTCTGTACACACCGTATAGTTCATGTAGGGTGCTGCTATCGGACCTGGGCAAACACTGACCGCTCCAGATACGTAGTGCTCGGCGCAATTATCGGCGAGGGCCTAGGGGAGAACAGCCAACCAAAAGTAAGGAAAAGAAAGGCTTTACAAGCATCAAGTGAAACATGACTAGGGAAAACAAATACAAAATAACAAGAACCAAAATTAAACGAAGCAGTTATTGTATGATTCAATTATAAATATGCCCAAAGGAATCCAAATTTCCTCGTTGTATTCCTCAAAGAATGCGAATTCCATTAATGTTTAGGACTTACTACATGCTTAAACGAATTTCCAGCTTAGAAACAAGCTTAATTATGGATACAATCCCATTATTTAACATTTTAATGTAACGATGCTACCAATGCTTTATCTGTACGTACATAACGGCTAAAGCTACAAGGTTTCTCACAGACATTGTAACGTAAATAATGAGCCATACGCATACAGTTAACTTAAAGAGTAGCCATTTAAAGAAATGCACCTGCGAAATTGCGTAAAAATGCGAATACTCAAATGCTTTGCTTTTCACAAAGCATTATTTATGTTCCATACTTTTATTTGGTGTCTTTAATATACTAATGTCGTACTATTTATCAACCTATATGGCCTTTGCAATAGAATAAATCTAAATACAGAACTGTAATACACGTTCCAGTTTTAAATGTTATTTTTCTCAAAAATTTTCTCAGTATTTTTCATTACTTAAAATGCTCCACGTGTCAAAATGCTTGACCAATCAACTTCTAATTTTCAACAAACCTTCATAATTAATTATTTAAAAGTATAGCCAATTTTTAAATTTTACAATTATTTATTTTCATTAAATGTTTTCATAGTATGATACTCATAAAATTGAAAAATACCGAAATGAAAATGGCTTAGCCTTCTTTTCTAGCATAACTTCATTTTAGTTTTAAAAAGTTTCAATGTGGGGTTCTTGTAAAGGCAAAATAAAGCATGCAAAAACCGTGTAACAGGTGGAACATTTTAGTGAACACAATTAGGTAAATTAATTAAATCCAGAACAGAAACATTTATGTCTCAGAAACGAATGCAGATTTCTGATTGAAACTTTCTGTGATCGTAATATTACATTACCATACTGTGATAAAAAGTTTGTCACTCAAGTGAAAATTGTGAATTTTGGGGTTATTTACAGGTACATTGCTTTAAGGTTTCGACATGCAGCTTGAGGTTTATCTTTTTCAACTAGGTAGTGTATAAAACAAGATACGAAATATTGTGGCACTGGTTCCAGTCTTAATACGAATCATTAACCATTTTTGAGAAAATAAAAGTTTTGGAAAAATTCTGCATATGAAGGACAGTTTAGGTGAAAGAATTTTCTTGTAAATTTACATGTTGCATCCCTGGAAGATGCTGAGCTGAAACACCAAGTTTTGTATTTAACATATTTTTCGTTTTTGAGTTACACTGTTCATACACATACACACAGACACACACACATTGGTAGAATACGATACTTCACATGGTTACTACACGTAGTAGAGATAGTAAAAGTAGACGTTAAATTAATGGAACACACTATAGACGAATATTACTAAAAATCAATGTTTTTCCCCTACAATTGAAGATAGAAAATTAAGAACTATAAAATTTCCTTCCATTTAACGCATTTTCTTGGACCACACATGGAAAATTCAGATCGTACTTCGAACATTTTAATTCAGATGAAGCATTATCTTCCTATCTAAATTCTTGTGAGAATATCATTCATGCTTACTTTTAGATTGTCGAATACATGGCATAAGAAGATATGATTTAGAACAGCATATTAATTTCGACAAATAATTTTTGCTCCACCAGCAACACGAATATTCTAAATACAGTGTTGCTTTCATATCTCGAATAAATTTTATTAATTATATTTTAAGACATTGTAACATAATTTACATTTATATATTTAACAGTTTATATATTGGAATTCTGATTCATGTTAATGTTATAAACTAAAACCCTAGCATGCTTTTGTAAATTAGGGCTAAAAATTTGGGAGATTCAATAAATAATCAAATAAATAGTGCTCATGTTTCGTCTGCTTCCACATATAGCTGTTAATACATATGAAGTTTCTGTTGTAATAATGGTTGAGGAGATGGACCTTAAATAATACTTTTATTAGTCTTCTTAACAGTAAATAACCTTCCTCTTCACTTCAAGGATTAGACATTCCACTTGCTCCGTCTTCGCATTCTTCAGTTTTCTCGCATGTTTTTCGGGGGCATCCGAAGCCTGTTTCGACAAAATTTAAATTTGTTAATTAAAAGTGTTATTCTTTAAGACCAGTCTAGTGCATCCATAGGCTCTCCGTAAAACTTTCATTTCCACTGCCTAAATTAACTGCAGTCCTTTTCTTTTATTGTCCAAGATTCACTGACATATATGGGTATAGAAACCGCCACAGTCTTTACTTTGTAGAGTTCTTGCTGGAGTTCACATATTTCTTGATATTTTATCTTATTTTCTATATCTCTATCGAAATTGAAACTTAAGTACAACCGAAATAATTAAAATTCGCAAGGCTATTGTTTCCAATACATATTTTTACTCAGTCGTGTGCCATTACTTTGTCTTCTGTACAAACAGTCGTGTTACATTTATTGACCAGTTGGTTCAATTTATAAACAGAGAAGCAATTTCCTGTGTTGTTAAACAAGTGGAACTAGAGAAAAGAAAGGGTGGAAAGTCCCGCAATGCAACAGCAAATGGCAAATTTGGCTAAAAATGGAAGAGGAAGAACATAAATTGCGAGAAGAGGAGGGGGGATCAGAAATTTCCAGGATATCAGGTAAGAGATAACTGTCAGTTTGAATTATTTATTTTAGTTTTCCTAGAAGGCCATGTGAGGAAAGAAAAGAAAGAGTTAATTTAGAACACTGTTAATCAATTCTGGACTTCAGACGAAACGGAAAGGGTAGAGTGAGACTAAAAAATTCATTGCCATGACTGGGATTTGAACAACGGATCTATCGGTTACTGTCCAGCTGCTCTAACCACTAAGCTATCGTGGCCAAAGTGCCCACGCGTACAGTAGAGCCGTGGTTCAATCCCGATTGAATTTTTCAGTCTCAATCTACCCTTTCCACCCTTGTCCTACACACGGCTATTGTGTGGAAGAACATTAATTGCATTAAGACATTGTTTTGTGATAAAGCTGAAGTTCACGCTTCATTTGGCTTTGCTATTTGGATTTAAAAGCACCTACAAAAACAGCGGCACTGTAGCACATATTGTTGCAGCTGAAGAGTCCAAATGCTACATGTCAATTTCTTTGGTCCATAACGAATTATTTACAAATTATTTATTTGCATCCTTTAGATCCTCGTGTTTCCACCATCTTAAGAAGAGATGTGTTGTGACCTCAACGTTTTCTCACATCTGTAAATAATTTTATATATGCTCACTCGACATTATTGTTTAGCCTGACACCGTTTCTCATACCAATATTTATGAACTCTGTCGTTTTAGTAAACAAAGTTAAAATATAAAGGATACAAGATAAACGATAGAGAACAGAGAGGGACACTGCACAAGATCTGAACAGATCTATTGTGGTTAACACCCTCCAATAGGAGAGGATGAAGTGAGGAAACTACAGGAGGTCGCAGGTGGTAGGAAGTCAGACCACAGAGACGCGCGGAAGTCCTTAACAGCTGCTGAAAATACCGGCGCGAAGACTCGCCGCACACCCGCCAACACCTTCGGTCCCGGGTCTTGATAAACGCTCTCTCCCGTGAGGGCAGCGACCACAATCGCGACCAAAGGCCGAGAAAAGCACTTACATTGCACAAACATCCGCGCCATCTGTCCGGCACTACCATACACCATGAGTCTGGAAGCTAACTGAAAGATGATAAGGAAATGGAATTGAGAAATGATGTAAAGGAAATCTGGTAGATGAGTAAAGTACTCCAGCATTCCGCCCAACCACAAAAAAATCCCAAATGAGAGTACGTGGTTGACGGGGATCGAACCCGCGACCTCCCGAATGCGAATTAACCACGTTATCACGTTGCCACTTCCCTTGGTAACTTAAAACGTAAGTGTTAACACCAAGAATTCAATTAGGTAGCTTGAAAATTAGTAAGATTAATCATCCACACAAATCAAGTGTCCACTTGCTAAAGCTAAGCAAAAGCTGAATCAAGCTTATGTATAGTAAGGGAAGTATTAAATTCCATCCATAAATTCCCATAAATTCGATATCGGGTCATAACAGTAAATAGATGTTTTAAGATCCCTGAATCTTTAAAAAAAATAACATTCTTAGAAAAAACACCGTATGTGTGTGTGAGTGTATGTGTGCGCGTCCCCAAACTACCATTTACGTTAATAAATACAATTATTCTGGATTTTTTAAAATGTCTCTACCGATTTTTGTTAAAATACTATGTAAAATGCGTCGTGTTTATCTTCAATTTTCCGCCAACAGCCTGTGAATATGTATAAAATTAAAGAGTAAAAGCCAGTGAATAAGACTGAACTTCTTTCACTGTTGACTCTTCTCATACGGAGGACTTAGGCTCTCCAGATTCAGATCCCTGTCAAGGTGCAGACAAACTCTGAGAGAGTAGACAGGATGGGTGATCACTCCTGTTGTCAGTTGGAGATGAACAAGGAAAACTTATTAATTCTAACACAAAATATATATTTATTTGCAACGTTACACCGTAGCTTCAAAGAAGATACATAATTGGTTCACTTTTTACTTTCTCTACTGGTAAGTAGGAGAAGTATTGTATTCCACCCAAAAATTCGAAGTCGAGATTTCACCGGAAATACATGTTTTGAGGCCCCCTTAATCCAAAATAAGCATTTTTAGAAAAAGGTCCGTGTGTGTGTCTGTGTGTCTGTCAGTCTGTCAGTCTGTGGACAGCATAGCTCAAAAACGAAAAGTCGGTTAAAAACCAAAGTTGGTATTTAAGTTTAATGTCGTTCAAGGATGCGACACGAACATTTTGAAGAAAATAGCCCCACCCTAAACTACCCTTTACATGGAAAATTTTTCGAAAATTTTGATTTTCTTGAAAATGGCTCTAACGATTTTGATTAAAATGTCATATGTTTGAGATATTTTTATGACAAATGAAATGTATATCTTGAATTTTCTGGCTATAGCCCCTGTAGTCGTATTTACTCTGGACGACTTTTGCATAACTGGTAAACCGTTAGATATAGACCAAATTATACTATACAAAAAATGTAGATCTTGCTAAAATACACAATTTCTGTCTCAATAAATTTTCTTGTAGGGTGAACCATTTCGGAGATATACCTTGTTATGTGTGTGAGTTTCGGAAAACTTGGAACTTTCGTGAAATGGGTCATCGTTGTTCATTTTTTTATATGTTACGTGTACAAAGAGAACGGAATCTCAAAGCTTTAAAAGATTTGACTATCGCACAAAGCCTACTGTATTCCAATATTCCCCTTGCACCTACAAGGAAATAAGCAATAAGATAATTTGTACAAATGTTTATCTTAACATGAAGAAGATATAGGAATAAGAGTTTGTAAGAATGGTTAGTACAAGAGTAGAGAAAGTCATGTGAGTGCAACACATCAGATTTTTTTTAACAACAGAACGCTTATATCTAGGGCAACGAAGTACCAACACAGGAAAACATATGCAGCGAAACCCTGCAAAACATGCTATCGCGGTACAACTCCCATACCAGGCTTCAGAATGAAGGGGAATGAATGACGGGGGAAACGGAGAACCCGGGCAAAATCTACCCAGACACCGCTTTGTTCGCAAATGCCACATACGATCCATGGGATCGAACCCGGGTCACCTTGGTGAGAGGCGAGTGGTCCTCCCTAGAATCTGAATGTGTGTGTGTGTGTGTGTGTGTGTGTGTGTGTGTGTGTGTGTGTGTGTGTGTGTGTGTGTGTGTGCGTGACTTTAACGATATAAGTTAATCCAAAGTAATAGAAATTCAAAGTTCAATACCACCGCTATGTGAGTGAACACCATTGTTGTTGAGTAATATTGTTCTAAGAGGTTAAAAACTGCCCACATTACCTTCGATGTCAAAGGCGACATATAAATGGAACATTAAAAACAAATAAAAGAGTCATTTTATGGCAGTTTTCTGCACGTACTATTTGTGGTCAAGCAGAGACAAGGTGTTGGGAAGTGAACGCGTGCTAATACCTTGTCATCCCAATGTTGACCTAATCCCGTCCTTCCTTCCTTCCTTCCTCCCTCCTTCCCTCCCACTTGTGCGGGTCGTTTTCCCAGCGACTGTACCGGTATTGAATTTCCGAAACAGCGGGAGCACCCCACACTACTCTTGCGTGAGGAAAGGGAAGTAGATAATTGGTGCACAGTCACACAAACGATTTCGCGGCTTATTGAAAAACTGAGGCTTTGCAAATTCTTCTTAACTGTGAGCGAGAGGGAATCAAAGAACTCCACACCGCACCGACCTCGGCGAGAGGCGCCACCATCGCCCGGATCGTTTAATGCGAGGGTTGTCACATTCTCCCCTCGTTAGGCGGGGATTTATGTGAAGTTAAACGCTACATACCGCTCTACTTGTTCATGATTTTAATGCACTTCCTTCTCTTCCCTCTTGATGACGTCACACCAGAAAGAGAGGGCGAATTAATTTAATTCATTACTGGTTACAGAATGGGAAGGGGTGGATGCTGATAAAACCTTTATATCCCCTCCCTAAACACGTTTCTCATAAATGATATAGTCAATTTTTTTTATCCAGTAGGAGGGCCAACAGGAAACTGTTACTTTTAGAAAAGTACCTAAGAAAAAGAAGCAAAATTCTCTTATTTTGCTGTCTTTCCTTGTGTCCTTATTTGGGTTCTTTCCGCATTAATGGCATCAGGAAATTCAACTATTTGTTTGGTTACCATAGCAACGTTTGTTGTATAAAAAATTGATAGCTTGTACAATCATACACAATAATAAAATATTTAAAATGGAACACAAAAATATAAGATGTCATTTTAAAATGTTTCCAATGATATCACAATTATTCTAAATGGAATTTTATGTATATAAAGCTTACGTGAGATTTATTTTGGAACCTGGCTTGATGTGTGCTTTTCTTAGATATGATAATAGAACAAAGCATCGTATTGTATATCTCACAGTTCCAGAAGAAGTTTAGAATGTAACAGTGGGTAGAAATAAAGCCGAAAACAAAGTAGCGTGCTATTGCTATTCATTTGTCTCAAGTGGCTGGAGCAATACGCGTGACACCCACGCTATGATGTGAACAGTCGAAGACTGAATACTCAACGAAGAGTTGAGTGCATATGAAGCAAAACTTCAAACATGGTTCGGTATATTCGCTGTTGTCTTTCGAGAGAGTTGGGCTCAAAAATGAATTCTCACTATACACCATGTGAAACGAAGCAATAAAGTGTATTTCCTTGAGAGGCTCTGTTGTAAATACAGTAGAATCCCGATATAACGTGGTTGTTGGGGGACATGTTTTAGCCCTGCGTTATAAAGATTCCGCGGTATATGGAAATGAGTGAGCTTAGAAGTGACAAAAATGGATCCCGCGGAGATGGGAAACATTCGTGCAATAATAAATTACAGTACATTGTAATATACGGTAAAGTAAACCACTTTTGAACACATCAGTTATACTAGGGGCGTATTCCAGTCCTGCAACCATTTTAATTTATACAGTAAAGTACCCATTTTACAATAACCTAATTTTGCATTGTCTTACAGAAATCAGTAAGTTCTATTTGGCGGCATTATTCACAACGCTTTTTACTTTCTCTACTGGTAAGTAGGGGAAGTATTGTATTCCACCCAAAAATTCGAAGTCGAGATTTCACCGGAAATACATGTTTTGAGACCCCCTGAATCCAAAAAAAAGCATTTTTAGAAAAAGGTCCGTGTGTGTGTCTGTGTGTCAGTCTGTCAGTCTGTCAGTCTGTGGACAGCATAGCTCAAAAACGAAAAGTCAGTTAAAAACCAAAGTTGGTATTTAAGTTTAATGTCGTTCAAGGATGTGACACGAAGATTTTGAAGAAAATAGCCCCACCCTAAACTACTCTTTACATGGAACATTTTTCGAAAATTTTTATTTTCTTGAAAATGGCTCTAACGATTTTGATTAAATGTCATATGTTTGAGATATTTTTATGACAAATGAAATGTATATCTTGAATTTTCTGGCTATAGCCCCTGTGGTCGTATTTACTCTGGACGAAGTTTGCATAACTGGTAAACCGTTAGAGATAGACCAAATTATACTATACAAAAAATGTAGATCTTGCTAAAATACACAATTTATGTCTCAATAAATTTTCTTGTAGGGTAAACCATTTCGGAGATATTCCTTGTTATGTGTGTGAGTTTCGGAAAACTTGGAACTTTCGTGAAATGGATCATCGTTGTTCATTTTTTTTATATGTTACGTGTACAAAGAGAACGAAATCTCAAAGCTTTAAAAGATTTGACTATCGCACAAAGTCTACTATATTCCAATATTCCCCTTGCACCTACAAGGAAATAAGCAATAAGATAATCTGTACAAATGTTTATTTTAACTAACACGAAGAAGATATAGGAATACGAGTTTGTAATAATGGTTAGTACAAGAGTAGAGAAAGTCATGTGAGTGCAACACATCAGATTTTTTCTCCAGTGTTGTTTGATTGTAGCAAGATGGAGATGAATACCGTTCGATTTATTTTGCTTCTTCATACACAGAATTATCTTGTTTACAGTACTTATCGCTTCACTAACATGCAGATTATCTTCATGTCTCGCTACTTCGGGAAATTTTAACAATGTAGTGGCCAAGGTCAACGCTAGGAATGCAGCGGTCGCAGTGGCTAAGGTCCATGCTAGTGGTAGCGAAAAGTATATTCCAGTACCGCTCTTTGAAAAGTTTAAACTCAACTTTCAAAAATAAACAAATAAAAAGAACTATATATTTTCGGAGGACCCCGCGTTAAATCCGAACCCGCGGTATTTCTGACCACGCTATTTCGGGCTTCCGCTGTACTTTGTCTTACCTCATCATCACAGCCTATGAGCAGCATTCCCCACTGCCCTCCACCAAATAGAAATGTTACTTCTACCGTAATATCCTCAAGAAATCCATCAACTTGCTGTTTTAGAACTAGATCACGTACATCTCCGAAATCCATTTAGTGCGCGCGCACTCACTCAAACATTGGGACAAACACCCACATACTTTGCCCATCCATGTTACTTTCCTTCAGGAGAAAACAAGTTAGATACCTTTCTTTATATTGCTTTATTTATTGACGGAAGCTTCAAGCTTTGTCCTGTTCTTCTTAAAGCTATGCGCCTAGGCTTAAAACGGTGTTTAAAGTGAGAAATACAGACAAAACTGGTTATAACGACATCACATTTCATGACAGATTATAACAGCGAAATCAAATGGTCCCATCTAAACCCCATGTAAATGCTATGCACTATGCGTTGGACTCACATAACTTTCTCTACTCTTGAACTAAACATTCATACAAACTCTTATTCTTCTATCTTCTTCATGTTAGTTGAGATAAACATTTACAGAATTATTGTATGGTTAATTTCCTTATAACTACAAGGAAAATATGCGAATAAGTAGGCTTTGAGCGATAGTCAAATCGTTTAAAGCTTTGAGATTTCGTTCTCTTTGCACGATTAACATATAAAAACATGAATAACGATGTTTCATTTGACAGAAGTATGTTCTCCAAAACTCACACAAATAGCAAGAAATATCTCCGAAATGGTCCACTCTACAAAAAACCGTATTCGGACATAAATCGTGTGCCTTAGCAAGATCTACTTTTTTTTTAAATTTATTTATTATTTGAAGTCGCTTCAGCATAAAAGTCATATCGCGACTAAACACTGAGAAAAAAAGGAGGAAACAAATCATTAAATTTACATTGAATTTAAACATTAACTTTGCATGCCTTGATGAACTTGATGATTTTCTTGTGATATTGTTGAGCACCCAAAGCTAGCTGAAGGTTCTCAGGAACTCCATACTGAAGTCGCTGGTGAGTGTATCTTGGGCAAACAGTGAGCAGATGCTGAACGGTAAGAGTAGAATCACACAGAGTACATTTAGGAGGAAGTTCACGGGACAGAATGTAGGAATGAGTGAGCGCAGTGTGGCCAATGCATATCGGGTTAATAGCACCTGGTCTCGCCGGGTTAGCGTTCTAATTGTTGTGGACAGGTTAGGTATTGGACAGATATCATGCAGTTTGCTGTTGGATGTAGTTGTCCAATCTGTCTTGCATCGGTGTAGGATAGTTCTTTTAAGATGCCGTAAATAGTCTTCATGAGGTAGCTTAAGGTCTGGTAAGCTTGGAGGATGCTTGGTAGCTTCTTTTGCGGCAGTGTCAGCATTTCCTGGTATGTTACAGTGAGATGGTATCCATGCCAAGTTCAGTTGTTTACCTGATGAAATAAGCTCACTGTATAATTCACGTATCTCCCTTACCAAGGTGTGGCAAGGAGATCGTTGTTGTATAGCCATTAATGCACTAAGGGAATCTGTGTATATAATGAATGATTTGAAGTCTCCATTCTTTGATATATAGTCCATGGCGAAACGTATAGCAAACAGTTCACTAGAGAAAATGGTGAGGGTGTCTGGTAGACTATACATCATGGTGTGGTTAGGAGCAACCACCGCACAGCCATTATTGTTGTCACACCGGGAACCATCGGTATAAATTGGCTCAAAATTGGCATACGTGTCACACAATTCTTTGAACTGCATGGTAAAACAATATTTTTGGGTATGAGCCTTCACATATTTTGTCAAAGTGATGTTGATGACGGGTGATTTTATTCTCCATGGTATATCATTTATGTTCAAGGTACGGGAAATGAAACAAGTAATAGTCAGATTAAACTCTTCAAAGTATGTAACAATTCTTTGTATAGTAAGATTTGGTCTATCTCTTACGGTTTATCAGTTATGCAAAAGTCATCTATAGTAAACAGGAATACATAGGCTATAGCCTGAAAATTCAAGATATACATTTCATTTGCCATTAAAATATGACATTTCAGTCAAAATCGTTAGAGCCATTTTCAAGAAAATCAAAATTTTCGAAAAATTTTCCGTGTAAAGGGTAGTTTAGGGTGGAGTAATTATCTTCAAAATCTCCGTGTCACATACTTGAAAGACATTAAACTTAAATACCAACTTTGGTTTTTAACCGACGTTTGGTTTTTGAGTTATACTGTCCACACTGACAGACACGCGCGCGCGGACCTTTTTCTAAAAATGCTTTTTTATTTTTATTTTTTTATTTTTTTTTTTATTCAGGGGGCCTTCCTGGTAAAATCTCAATATCGAATTTTTGGGTGGAATACAATACATCCTCTACGTACTAGAGAAAGTAAAAATCGATTAGTACGACATCGCTTATGGTATAAAATGGCGTATTTTTAAATGCATCTTTAGATGAATATGTGGGCTATGACGTCCAAGCTCATTTTTGTCTCTTACGCATTTGGGAATTGTTATCAGCAATGTAACGCTTAATTTCAAACTCTTTGTTTTCTGTAGATTATAAGTTTCAAATTAACATACTTACACTGAATTTCGAACATGCTCAAAAATTTATCTCATCCATGATCCATTCAATGCCGTGTTTGATATTGAACAATTCCCATTGTTACTACTTCTTTCCTCACTTAATATGGATGTTTACATTTTTCTGGCATGCTACTGTTGAAGCTTTCACTCTCTGACAGCCTAACATTTACAATAACGATTCTTTTTTAAAAATGAAACAAAAATAAACAAAGCAAACATCCGGTTTGTGCGACTATCGGCTTTAACGACCGGAAACCGTCGTCCCCTCGAGGTCCTTATAACCAATTTATACTAGTTTTGAGTTTTAATTCCTTGAAAATGTCTTCAAGTGTAGAAAACAAATACATAATTTTAAAAATATTTCATCAACTTTCAATGCATATGCATGAATAAATTTGGTATGAACCTGTAAGGTGCTCGAATAAGAATTATCTATTTTCTTTTTTGCCTCTTAGGTATCTTAATGATAGAGAAACAATTGCATTCCACCCTAGACTTTGGATGTTGTTGCCATGGAAATGCGCATTTTAGGACCCTAAATCCCCAATTAAAGAATATTTGTGTGTGTGTCTCTGTGTGTCTCTCTCTGTGTCTGTCTGTCTGCCTACCTGTCTGCCTGCCTACGTGCCTGCCTGCCTGCGTGCGTGCGTGCGTGCGTGTGTGTGTAGTCAGTAAAATTTAAAAAAAAATATCGTACAGCCACTTATGCCAGCTTCTTACTTAAGCAAGAAGTAAAGCAGCAGATACTTTCAGCATCTCTCGAACAGCTTTAGAAATTCCCCTGCAGCTATCCAGGCACTTTCTGTGTGTAAAAATGCCTTAACGATGTATTTTATATCATGCAATACATTTTCCCTAAGTTGATGCAAACATCTATTTTTATTCCATTTCTCAAATGATATACTCTTATACTAATGATTCTAAGTCTAGATACAGACCATAAACATCTTCCCCCATACCAGTGGTGCTAATGAAGGGGAGATGGGTTTAGCCCATCCCCTGTTTTGTTCTTCGGCTTGCCTATCGCTCAAGGAGCTTCTATGCTCTTAGCACTGTTGCCGTGAAGTCCCACTACCCGCAACACACGGTAGTTGCGGGAGAAAGACATCCCAGCTCGCAAATTGGCATCTATGCTCTATACAGTCAAAATCTCCAAGAATTTCTATATTTTTACTTTCTCTACTGCGTATAGTAAGTAGGGGAAGTATTGTATTCGACCCAAAAAATGATGTTGAGATTTCACCGGAAATATTTGTTTCGAGGCACCCTGAATCCAAAAAAAAAAGTTTTTAGAAAAATGTCCCTCTGTGAGTGTGTTTGTGTGTGTGTGTGTGTGAGTAGCATAACTCAAAAAGGAAAAGTCACTTAAAACCAAAGTTGCTATTTAAATTTAATATGCTTCAAGGATGCGACATGAAGATTTTAAAGAAAATCCCCTCCTAATATACCCTTTCCATAGAAAATTTGTTGAAAATTTTAATTTCCTCGAAAATGGCTCTTATGATTTTGATTAAAATGCCATATATTAAGAGATTTTTTATGGCAAATGAAATGTATGTTTTGAATTTTCTGGCTATAGTCCACGTAGTCCTGATTACTCTGAATACTTCTGCAAAACTGGTAAACCGTAAGAAATAGACCAAATCTTACTATACAAAAAATGTAGGTCTTGCTAAAACATACAGCTTATGTCGAAATAAATATTTTTGTAAAGTGAACCATTTCGGAGATATCCCTTGTTATTTGTATTAGTTTTACAACACTTATACTACAAATATACATATCTACATGTTCTGAGGCTCCCTGAACAATAAGAGTTAAAAGGCTTGGGCAGTTACCCAAATTTGACCTGACTGTTAGCCCGAGAAACTATCATTAGCAGAAATCGAAGTTAGGTAAAATGACTATTCTTAATCACTACATAAGACATATCATACAAATGACTTAATTTTAGTTCAATTCACAACCCTGGGAGCTGTTTTCTATCAAGTTGAACGTGCCCGTTTTTACTATTTTAACATATGTCAATAAATGCCTCTTTCCGTTTCTTCGAAACGGAGAAGCACAATTTTACTGAAAAATTGGATTACATGCTTGACATACAGGAAATTTTCATGACATGGGTTCATAACGAGCTGTACAGTACTTGAATTGCTTTTAATCACTACCGGATGCCTTTAGTGGCGACAGGTAGAAGTACTTCTACTACATTTGTCTGAAGATAGCCAACTTTGTTGTTTGTACACTTTTCATGGTCCCACTTCCTGTTGATCACGTGCTGTTGCATTTCTTGGAAGTCAGTGGTGATTATTCTATGAAGGGCTGAACATATCTGGAAATTTATAAAGGTCTACAGAAGAGCACTATCGTCTACCATTAATGCACAATGGGGCCAGAGAGAGGCAGGGAGAAGTTGGTTAGATATTCCGTACTTGAAACAAAACAAGTCAGGTAAAACCTGCCAGAATAAAGAATGAAAGAGCTTCGAAGAATTAGGCCGGAAAGTAGAGTTTCCACGTAAATGCACCCTGTTAGGTGAAAATTACCGTACAGTCCTAATGTTCTGTACTATTAACAAATTTTCTCCCTCAACTCGACTCACTTTCATTTCGCACTGTTTGAAAACGCCGAGATTGTTTGCTTTCCTCAGTAATTGAAGATATAGTAGGTGTTTCTGGCAAGTGGTGCGAGACATGTTGTTCGCTTTTACAAAGTAGTTTCTCTATCATGCCTAAACAACCGGTAACGTTAAAAGTAAAACCAATTATTTCGTGAAAGAGTTCGGCAGGAAAATATTCTCAACTGATGGTTCAATCTTGTTCTACAAAGCGTGTGAAACATCAGTGAACTGCGTAAAAAAGTACCACGTTTCGCAACATGTGCAAACTACAAAAACAAATCGGCTGTTTGTAAATAGTCAAACTAAAAATGAACCAAAAGCAACTCTAATTTCTTCCCACTCTATCTCCGAACGCCAGTCCCAACTTTCAATGGGTCTCTGTGAGGCATTTATTGCTGCTGATATCCTTTACTTAGACGGCGCCGTAGCCGAGTGGTTAGACCGTTCACCTATCACCTAGGCGGTCCGGGTTCGATTCCAGGGACCCACATATGGTATTAGTGGTGGATGAAGCGGCGTCTGGGCGTGTTTTCTCGGGGTTCTCCGATTTCCTCCACCATTCAATCCCTCAATTGGTCCTTCATCAGCTTTTCATTCATCGATTTCGTCTACATTTCATATCATCCTCTTCCTCACTATCATACCTAGTGCTTGGCTGATCACCCGCTTCCAGGTCTTCACTCTGTCTGGTCCAGAGGTTCCTGTGCTCCCCGACAGGCGTCTGATCCTAGGCACTGGCTGGTAAGTCCTAGGGGTGTAAGTCCTACACAAGGGGAGGGTAAACAGGAAAAGAACAATAAAGTACGAGGATATTCTTTTGCTTACATTCCATGCTGCAGGCTATATGAAGAAAACTAGCAAAATGCTTACAATTCTGTTTCCCAAAATACTGGATATCACGTGCCTCAACCACGCATCTCATAGAGCATGTGAAGAAATTCATGGTCTATTTCCAATGTAATTTACAATGTAAAAAAAGTGTTTCTTAAATCGTGATCCAGAATTCAGGTATTTAAAGAAGTCGCCCCTGGATTAGTCTTAGCTCCACAACGAATATTAACAAGATGGGGCACGGTTTGCTGCAGCATTGTTATGCAACCAATTTTACCAACATTGTGGAAGTGCTTAACAACCTGTGTGAAGATGACGCAGCATCAATACGGATTATAGAGCGCTTGCTACTGAAGCGCAGTTTGGAAAATTACTTCACTTTCATAGCAGCTCACTATTCTGTGCTACCAGATGCCATTAAATGCCTTGAAAAGACAAATAAAACACTGCAGTTTGTGGATAAAGCAACTAAGAAACTTCAAATGTTCCAGGTGATGCAGATCACCTGTAAGAGAAACATGGGAGCGGATTCCTCAAAAGAATAGTGACTTTCAACAATTAAAAGACATAGGAATGATTATTAACTGTGAAAACACTGCTTCCATTCATATTGATCCTCACAATCTTACGCTCAAGTACACTCCAATAATATCAGTACAAGTGAATAGGAGGCATAACTTAAAAGTGGAAAATTTGAAAAAAGTATCTCGTCATTATGTGTAGTGAAATGAGTGTTTGTTAATGATTGACGAAAAGGTATTGCGTATTAAAAGTGATGCATTAACAAAGTTACTAATAGGTAATGTTCAAACACCATTTTGGTTAATATTATGTGTTAATATTATGTGGTTTATGTGTTAACCTACACGTATAACGTAAATTTTATTAAATACTACACGATTTAAGTGTTGTATTCCAATTGGTAACAAGAGAAATCTAAATAGTGTTAATTTTTATTATCTATTTTGTTTTTTGCATGTAGCTGTAATGATTTTAGCACTAGTTTCGCAGTTTTAGTGCCTAGTTTTGCATTTTAACTGCCTTTTTGCCTATTTTGAGCTTTATAAGTGCCTCAAATCCGGTCTCTAATTATCAGTAATCAAAGCCGGGAAAGCTTCAGTTCATTAATTAGAAGATCGTTCGTGTGTGAGCTTGCGTGCCTGGGTATGTGTGTGTGTGTGTGTGCGTGTGTGTGTGTGCGCGCGCGCGTCCTAAATACTTGATAAATACGAAACTTGTTATTTAAGTTCCAAAGATACGACACGGAGATAGCAACAAAGCTTCTCCAACCATTCGGAAACAGTTAATGCTACAAACAATTTGACATAAATTGTGTGTTTTAGCGGATTCTACATATTCGGTATAGGACGATTTCGTCACTCTCTTAGAACAACAAATTATACAAATTCATTCAGAGACCTTGCAGTAATGTTGATATACATTTTATTTGCCATTCAAATATCTTTAACATAGAGCATTTTAATCAAATTCTTTTCGGCTATTTTTCAAAAAATTAAAAGACAAACTTTTTGCAGGTAAAAGATAGTTTGAGTTGGGGAGATTTTATAGAAAATATTAGAATCGTCTCAATGGAAAATACTGAACTGAAATATCAAGTAAGGTATTTGTTTTCTAAAACAAATGCTTATTTCAATTCAGAGGACCTCAAAACATGTATTTTAATGTCCTATCTCTATATAATTCTTGGGTAGAGAGACAATAGTTTCTTAGTTTCTATAGGTAAGAAACAGAGCAAGACAAAATTACTTTAACACATAAATCACACACTGGGTTTCTGCATATCGTTTTCAGAGTTTAATTTGGATCTAAGCATAAACCGCGCGAACAATTTAAACTAGGTTAGGGACAACTATTTCTTATTTAAATCTTCCTTTAAATTACTATAAAACTAAGTTATCTCTAAATCTTGGTCATTGGAAGACCAGTAAAAGTAGAGTTGGGAATGACATGTGCACATTGCAGATCCCCTTAGAAAGCCTATCTGAGACGAAGCGCATGATGGTCTGGCACTACTGGCCCAAACAGGACGAGGGCCGGAGGAGACGCGCTAGCAGAATGTCTAAGAAAGACGCAGCATTGGAATGCGGGTCTCGTGCGGAAGCGGTAACTAGCCGCCGATATGTGATTACAGTTCCCGCCGCAGCTACGAGGGGAGAATCGGCAACTGTGCGACAATCAGTTTAACTCAACACATCCCCACACTTGTTCTCTATCGCTGACAACTGCTAACTGATATCAAAACTCTGTAATACTCGTACCTCGCTCGCTCGCTTTCTATTCTTTTCAAACAGTCCTCGATTCTAAAAAAAATCTTGTCTTGCTTACTTAATAACAAATACAATACCAAAAATGACCATCGAAAAGCGAAATATACAAGCATTTACAACGTCCACAATACGCATTGGACTATAACTTGGGTTAACTATGTATTAGGGCACACATACGTATTGGGCTGTATCTTGGGTTGCCTATGTATTAGGGCACACATACGTATTGGACTGTATCTTGGTTGCCTACGTATTAGGGCACACATACGTATTGGACTGTATCTTGGGTTGCCTATATATTAGGGCACACATACGTATTGGACTGTATCTTGGGTTGCCTATGTATTAGGGCACACATACGTATTGGACTGTATATTGTGTTGCCTATGTATTAGGGCACACATACGTATTGGACTGTATCTTGTGTTGCCTATGTATTGGGGCACACATACGTATTGGACTGTATCGTGGGTTGCCTATGTATTAGGGCACACATCCGTATTGGACTGTATCTTGGGTTGCCTATGTCTTAGGGCACACATACGTATTGAACTGTATCTTGTGTTACTTATGTATTAGGGCACACATACGTATTGGACTGTATCTTGGGTTGCCTATGTATTAGGACACACATACGTATTGGACTGTATCTTGTGTTACCTATGTATTAGGGTACACATACGTATTGGACTGTATCTTGTGTTACTTATGTATTAGGGTACACATACGTATTGGACTGTATCTTGGGTTGCCTACGCATTAGGAGCTTCCAAAGCTCGAGTTTCCGTCTAATACACAATATACTTTTCACTTTTGCTGTATAATCAAAATCGTTAAGTACTAGTTTATTTTTGAGAAAATAAAGATGTTTAAATTGTTAGACACACATGACTTTCTCAAGTCATTCTTCAACAAACCATGTCTAAAAAGTTATTCTCTCTAGTCACTGCTAATCAATATAAACATTTGTAAAAAGGCTTTTATTACATATTTTGTTGTAGATACAATGGGAATAGAGAAATATAATAGGCTTAAGCGATAAAATTGAGTTTTTATTAATGGACCTCTTTAAATGCTATGTTTCTAAGTGTCCCATTCTATATTCGGCTTGAAACACCGCTTCATTTTGCTCAGAGGCCTCTTTATCAGGTTTGAGCTTCTTTTAGGTACCGATATCTACCACACGAGGCCACTGGCTATACTTCCGTTCCGAAGGAAGCCACGATAAGGAATTTTATTCCCGAAAAAAATCCTCAGCCCACTCTTGAGTTTGAACCCGCAACCTATAGAACCAGAGGCTAGCATGTTACCTTAGAACACAGAGAATGACGCGATAGCTGTCTTTTAAGAGCTGGTTATGTGATGACTTTGAAATTCCGAATTTTTTGTATAATCAGGAGGGGAGGGGAAGCAATAACTACTTCCCATAAATATTTCAAAATTCAACCCAATAACAAGGCATATCTCAGAAATGCTTAACTCCTCTTAAAATATTTTAGTCATTAACTGTTCACTTTAACGATATCTACCTTCTTAACAGTTATGCTGAAGTAATTCAGAATGAAGAAATCTTCGGAGCTCTTTCCATAAAATTCAGGATACAGATTTAATTTGTTATGCAAATATCTTAAACACATGTCAATCGAAATCACTAGTCATTTTGAGAAAATAAAATATTTTTAAAATATTCCATCCAAAGGGTAGTTTGGGATGTGTATTTTGTTGGAAAACTTGGTCGCATCCTTGGACAATGCTGAACTTAAATACCAAGTTGCTATTCAACCGAATTTTCGTTTTTACTTACTCTACTACCTATAAGTAGAGGAAGTCTTGTATTGGACCCAAAATTTCGATGTCGAAACTTCACCGGAAATATATGTTTTGAGGCCCTCTCAATCTAAAAAAAAATCACTTTTAGAAAAAGGTTCTTGTGTGCGTGCGTGTGTGTGTGTGTGTGTGTGTGTGTGTGTGTGTGTGTGTGTGTGAGAGAGAGAGAGAGAGAGAGAGAGAGAGAGAGAACAGCATAACTCAAAAACTTAAAGTCTGCTATAAACCAAAGTTGGTATTTAAGTTTAATATATTTCAAGGACACGAAGATTTTGAAGAAAATTCCTCCACCCTAAACCATCCTTTTATATAGACAATTTTAAGAACATATTTATTTTCTTAAAAATAGCTATTTTGATTAAAATGGCATATGTTTATAGTATATTGCGTACTAAGAACTAAGTGATACTTATCAGGTCGAGAATGCATATTGGGAATAAGAGGCCCGCAGGGTGAGATTTCCCAAGCATTCGAGATCTGGTAAGTACTCATAACTTACTGTTCGTGGTTACCCAATTACTGTTTGCAATACTTGAAAAAACCGAAAAGGAACACTAAATCAAACTTGCTTTTCCGAATTTTATTAGACACTAAGAAAAATAAATTTTCATTGTGAAAAAATAAAAAGCTACATGTATGTTGTCTCATATAAACCTTATAATTTGTATATTTCATGTGAAAATCGAGGTTCCACTTCAAGATGTACTGAAGAAACAAAAATAATTGAATAGCTTCTTACTGTTAACAACATGTCCAACTGCACACTTAATATTTCAATCAATAAATAATTCATACGTTTGTATATTTTGCGAAGGATTCATTAATAATTATTTTTAGGTTATTATGCTGTTGGGTGTGACGTCATTTCCAACTGGTACCTTAACCATTAAAGGCCAGTTCAACTGTTACAGTACGTATTAAAGAACACTTCCACTGGTACTGTACATAAGTATTGGGTGAGTGAGTGGTTAGGGTTTAAGGGCCCGTCGACAGCTAGGTCATTAGAGCCCCGTACATAAGTATTAAAGACCACTTTTAACGTTGTTCCCACGGGAATTGATAAATAAATTGCAAACTTAGCTTACACTACCCAATGTGTGTTAGCAATGGTTAACTAACGTATCACGTATTGCAAAAAGAGACTTTTATGGCAAATCAAATGCATATTTCGAATTTTCTAGTTACAGCCCATGTAATCCTGTTTAGTCTTATGACTTTTGCATAGCTGGTAAACCGTAGGAGATACACCAAATCTTATTATAAAAATGTAGTTCTCATTTTTATCTGTTGGCCGTGGAAAGAGGACAGAATTTGAAAGCCTTAAAGAATTTAACTACCGCACAAAACTGTATTCCCATATTCCCGTTACACGTGCAAGAAAATAAGCAGCAAGATAATTTGTGCAAATGTTTATCTCAACTTGTAAGATAAAGAAGATATAGGAGTAAACGTGAGTAAGAACGGTTAGTACAAGAGTAGAGAAAGTCATGTGAGTGCAACACATCACAGTTTTGAGTTATGTTGTTCACAGACACGAGCGCGTGGAACTTTTTCTAAATTATTTTTTTTTTATTGAGGGTGTTTCAAATGCACATTTTCAGAAAAATCTTGGTATCGCATTTTTCTCTACCTGTTTACGAGAACTGTACATTTAGTTGTCACGATATCAGCTTTAAAGCTATGCTTAGTAGTCTTTGCGAAGAATAGAAAAGGAATAAATGAACAAAAAATACACATCTTACCAAATGCTGGAGCTCTCTGTGTTTACGGTATCTTTGTGCCAAGGACGACCTTGCATAGAGACGCATAAGGGAGTGAATCGACTCGCTCTGTGATTGGATTACGTTTAGAGCTGTAATTCCGGGCGGGCAAAGCGTCCCTCGGGATCTAGGCGATCATGTCACTCGCTCCCCACTTAATGACCGGGCGACAAATTGACGTCTTGGGGACCGCAGCCGGTTAGTCAAACTTCACCTTCACAGGCTACTCAACAATCCTCACCAACTGATGCAAATGGCATGTTCATATTACAGTTGAGCTAACAGATAAGACAAGCACCGTCTTCTACCAAAGATTTGTTAACTCCATAATAAAACATAGAACTGCCTTAGAACTCTATATTCCTATATTAATATTATAAAGAGAGAAATTGTGTGTGTGTGTCTGTGTGTGTGTGTATGTGTGTGCGCGCGCGTGTGTGTGTGTGTGTGTGTGTGTGTGTGTGTGCGCGAGCGCGCATGTGTTTTCAGTAATCTCAAAAACCGCACAACAAATTTCGATAGTTCATTCACTATTGCAAACCGCAGGTCTTTTTAACGGACAATGGCTTAAAATCGCTACCTAATATTATTGAAAGGCTAACACGAATTACAAAGTCCTTATACTTGAATACAAGACACTGGAGTTATAAAATAACGTGTTTGTGAAGGAAGCCTTGACTTTTAGTTGAGAATGCCATGGAGTAAACAGTTTTTACTTTTATAGAATATGCAAGTAAAATAAGACAAATGGCGCAGATATTTCATTCCAAGCAAACAATATTATATAAGATAGATGAGCTATCTCATCGGGCATTAAGGTAGATAACTCTTCGTGTATTAACAGAGTTACAGAATGCTACGGCGCGATTCCTATGAAGCGGGTGCCAGTGGCGTGAGTGAACTTTGTTCTGCTTGTAAGAGAAGACGAGCGGTGTTTGAATTATTGTTTAGTCTGTGAAAATAGACAATAACAGTTTTTTAATATTTTCCACTTTACTTATACAGACTTAATCTTCCAGGGAATAAACTCACTATTGTCTAACATAACGAATTGTATACATTCCCCGCCACCCCCAACCTGCACTCCTCCATGGCCTTGGTTGCGGCTGGAGGATGCAGCGGCCGGACGATGAGGGTAACCTCTGCATAGGGGAGAAGGGATTATATATATATATATATATATATATATATATATATATATATATATATATATATATATAATTTTTCGGAGTTCTTATATATCTTAGACAGCACCATGCCCGACAGGTTAGACTGTTTGCCTACCACCAAGGTGACCTGAGTTCCATCCCAGGAACCTCCATGTGGTATTTGTACTGGACAAAGTGCCATTTGGGCGCGTTTTCTCCGGGTTCTCCGGTTTCACCCGCCATTCATCATACCAATTGCTATATCATCACCTTTCCACTCATCCATTTTGCCTGCATTTCATGTCATCCACTTTCCGGTCTTCATTTTTTCCGATCCATAGGTTCGTCTGCTCTCCGACTGACATATGACCCTTGGCACAGGCTTGTAAATCCTAGTTCTCCATACAGGGAGGGTAATCAGATGAAGAAGTGATACATCTTACTATTCTGCAGACATAGTGGCTTGTTCTTTATACGTAGTATTGCCTAAAGGACTTTAAACTTGGAAAATTGTGAAAATAAACTTTTGTGAGCTTGAGAGAATCTGGAGCTCGACTTACATTTATTTTGAGTATTTCAAAAATAAGTTTACAAAAATATAATAACATATTGACATTAATCCTGGCATACTTAAGTAATAAACTTATAAGTAGGTAAACATTTTAATTTCGGCTAACAGTCGAACACATGAAGCAGATATTGCACATTAAGGTGCTAAAGCAAAAACGATAATATGCTAGCTGTGATTTATTCAAATTCTATGTTCTAGATTGATCTCTTAATATATATAAGTAAAATATCCGATGGGCATTATGGTTAGGGCCAACTCTGGGAAAGTGGACTGCATAAGTACAGAAAAGCACACTGCGGTCAAGTGGTCAGCGTTCTGTCTTCTCAACCTAGAGGCACATTCATTTCCTCATTGGGGTGGGGATATTTTTCGTTATTATATTTACTCCCTACTCTGAACTGTGGAAGTAGGGATATGGGGAAGGTTTTATACAAAGATTCAAGAGATTCAAGAGTTAACGAGATATTAATATAATACATTTTTTTAAGTCAAAGCGCTCGAAATGACAATAAGTTAAAAAGAGGCTGTACAAATAAAACTTAAAAAACAATAAAATACAACAGGTGTTTTTCTGTCCTAAGTGCTTTAGGTACATAGCTTATTACACTCTTCCTCACTTCACATGGTATACTTTATTGATAATGAATACCATTGAATGAAACCCTATAAATGATCTAAAACCAGTTTTCCAAGTATTGGCGACTGTTGGGAGTGAGTGACTGAGTGAGCGAGTGACTTACTGACTGAAAGACTGACTGAGTGAGTGACTGACAGTCACTGAGTAAGTGAGTGACTGACTGAGTGAGTGACTGAGTGAGTGAGTGACTTAGTGACTGAAAGACTGATATAGTGAGTGGCTGAATGAGTGAAAGACTGATTGAGTGACTTAGTGACTGAAATACTGACTGAGTGAATGAGTGAGTGAATGATCGACTGAGTGGGTGGGTGGGTGGGTGAGTGAGTGGGTGAGTGAGTGAGTGAGTGAGTGAGTGAGTGAGTGAGTGAGTGAGTGAGTGAGTGGGGTTTAAGGGCCCGTCGACTGGTAGGTCATTTAGACCCGAAGTCCAAAAGGTAAAAGACTGGAAAACTCACTAGCTGATAGGGTTAAAAGTTTAAAAAAAGAATTAAAATTAAAACAGTTAAATAGTGAAGGTTAAAATAGTAAATAGTTAAAATGCTAAATTGGAAAATAGAGTACCACATCGCAAAGTATGAATGGCTCCAAGAAAAATTCGAGGGCAAGTTATTTCGCGCAATGTTAAAATATCATAATCGCGTTCTAAAAAAGTAAAATACACATTAAACTTGTTTAGAAAACCCAGTATCGCCGACGAACCATAGAGACTTGTGTACCGCTGCAGGGTCGTTGCCTATAAATGAGCGCAAAGTAAAACCCAGGCTAAGGGACTGGCACTCACGAGCGTTTCGCGGACAATGCGAACATGGAGAGTCGCAAGCCGCACGCAAAAATGTCCATGAGTAGCACGAGTGTGCGATTTTGGAACTAAAATATTAATATATAAGGCTTAGAACGCCCATATGCTGTTTACAATAGTTATAGATGCCTATTTTAACTTCATAATGTGTTTAATAAAATATGTTTGCAAAAGTAGGCAACTTTGGTAGCATTTCCTTAATTATTAACTTATAAATTGGCGATTATACCACTAATGCAACCTACTGTAATGATCATAGTGTATTTATAGCGGTAAATAATTGTAATAACTAACGAAGTAAATGTGTTTACTGATTAAAAGTAAAGGTAATTAGATAAAATAACCGACGAAACTTAGTCATGGTGGTAAAATAATCCTCCCGAACAAAAAGGAAACAAATATCCACTGATAAAAAAAAGGAAGCTCTTGCATAAACTTCCTCAACATTACAGGGGTTAGCGATGTGATGGTGAATTAACTGAGGGTCTAACTTCAACATGGACAATATGCTCCCCTGTGTTTATATTTACCCTACATCCTCACCCCAAGCTATAACTTGATGGTACAGTGAATGATGATTAGTCTTTGAACCCTTATACATCTATCACGAAATAAGACGATCGTAAGTTGCCTGCCATATAGCCAGAGCGTGACGTCATTGCACGAGTACAGTGACAGCACAAAACACACTGCCTGCAATCCATAATTCCTCTCGAATGTGTTCACTAGATCCATATAGTAAAATGCCTGCAGCACGAAAATCAAAATATTCACGTATTGCTGAACTTGTACAAAAGTTTGTGATTTTACTGCAAATGGGGACAGCATTCAATGTAAGTTATGCAACAACTTTATCTAAAACTTTCGTGCGTCGACTGTACCTGGGCTCCTCTTGGTAGTGATCATGTGACAGGCTGATCCCCTCCCACTTCCTATAGTGCAAACTCCGCAACCAGGCATGGGGAAGAGGGGTGATAGCAGTTCAATGGAGCATTTACCCTCTTCACTTACTGACACAATTTGAAGGACTGACCAATTCTCTGGGGCAGACAGACAATAGCAGGAGGCGTGGCCTGGTAGCTAATCGCTGTGAGGCAGTGGACGGGGTTAAAACTACGATGTAGGGGAAGTGGCACAATGTACCAGTTCTCCCCATCTATACTTTAAGCGGTACTCAAATATTTTAAGAGCTCGTCGCTATGTGATAGCTTTCAAATTCCATTCTCTTTGCCAAGAGGGAAAGAACGACTAAGGATTTCCCATTTGAGAAAAGCATACATATTTTAAAATATAAACCAATAACAAGACATACCTCGGAAATGGTTAACTCCACACACACATTTATTATTGCCAGCTATCCAAATGTCATTCAGATTGAAAAGGACTTCAGAGACCACTCCCATAAAATTCAAGATATACATTTTGTCCGTCGTGAATATTTCCTAAACATAATAATTTAATAAAAATCATTAGTCATTTTAAAATAAAAAACTTCGAAAGCTTGTCCATGTAGAGGGTATTTTGTGGTGGAAGGTTTTTTTTTAATCTTAATGCGATCTCAACTCTTTTTTAATTCAGGGACCTTCAAAACAGGTATTTTTGGGAATCTTGGCATGAAAGTTTGGGTGGAATACAATGCTTCCTCTACATACTGTAAGTACGTAGTACAGAAAGTAAAACGTCATGTTAATATTGTACATTAAAATATTTTAACAAAGATGTTCTTAGCAAATCAAAAACACGGAAGATGTTAAAAAAGTGGAAATAAATAAAGAGGTCCTCTAAGTGAGAAACTGCTGTAAATTGTTAGTGTCCTAAAGTTGCACATTTTACACTCCACTGTTGTATTACTAATAAGTTAATAATACATCCATGGTGTGTACGTTGGCGATACGTATAATAAATCTTAAACTAAGAGCTTCTGGTAATTTGTATTGTGGGTAAATAAATGCTGTTTATGACTGCTCTGAAATAAAACCTCGGGTTTATAAAATTTGTGTATGCGAGCTCGCGACTCGGCGGCGCCGTCGCCGAGCGGTTAGATTGTTGATCTATTACCTAGGCGGTTCGGGTTCGGTTCCAGGGACCCGCATGTGGTATTCGAGGTGGGCGAAGCGGCGTCTGGACAGCATTTCACCGGGTTCTCCGGTTTTCCCCCACCATTCATTCCACCAACTGCTCCATCATCACTTTTCCAATCATCGATTTCGCCTGCATTTCATATCATCCTCTTCCTCACTATCATACCTGGTGCTTGGCTGAACACCCGCTTCCAGGTCTTTACTCTGTCCGGTTCATAGGTTCCTGTGCTACCCGACAGGCGTCTGACCCTAAACACTGGCTTGTAAATCCTAGGGGTGTAAGTCCTCCATAAGGGGTGGGTAAACAGCTGGAAAAAGAAGAAGAAGTGTATGCGTCTACCCGTGTACTACCTTTTAACTGAGAAACGCCTTAAGTAATGAAACTGTATATAACTCGTCTATGGTCAGAGTTAAAGATTTGATGTGAACATGACATATTAATTACTTCTTCTAAGCCGAGCGAGATGACTTCACGGTAACGTGTGAGGCTCACATTCGGGATATCCCTGGTTCGATTCCTGTCGACCGTTCATCCTGACTATCCTAGTCATCTTCCACGATTTCCTTTCCAACACTACAATTTCATTCCCTTTTCTTCTCATCTTTCAGATTTGCTTCTAGGTTTCATGGCGTAGGACGGTGCCAGACAGATGGTGCGGATGCTTACTCCAAGGAAGTAGTCTTCGTTGTCACTAGGGTTCTGCTTTGTCGACGGGTCTAGGCAGTAATGGGATGGGTCTTGGAGCCTGGAACTGTTAACAGACTGCAGCACGTCTATGTGTCCGCGACCTGTAGCCTGCTGTTTCACTTCATCCCTACCTCCCGGGGGAGCCACAAAAGATCTATATAGGTATCCGTGCGGTAGGTGTCGCTTCACCATTGCATGATCTACGCTATCATAGAAAGGCGATGATAAAACCATATAACATTTTAGAACTAGTTTTAAAGGCTTTACTGACCAACTTTATGACACGAGATGCTGAAGCTGGCCACCATCATTGTCTATACATTTTTGGCACCGCTTTAAGAAATTACCCATCACTTTGCGTAGTTCACGTTGAGAAATGCTGGCAGTTTCCTGGCCGATATTTTGTTTTAATTCTTCCAAGGTATGTTGGGTTGTGTTGTAATCTTTATGTTACAAGAAACCCCAGAGATAGAAATCCTTTTTGGAGCCCTGGGAAATGAAGAGACAATATTATGTTCTGAGTTGTAGAGCCAATTTTTTTTCGAGTCAACAGTTGATGCCCGTACATATGTAAATACAATTTTGCTCCCTTTTTTTAGAGAATTAACAGACAGGAAGCATGATTTTGCCTTTTTCCAACAAGACTCTGCAACAGCTCATACAGCCAATCTTTCGATGAGAACAATTGAAGAATTATTAGTAGAGATTTGTGGCCCTCTCGGTGCCCGACCTAACCCCCTGCGACTTCTATATCTGAGGTAACTTAAAACATAAAGTGTACAAGACAAACGGAGTGGCTTTTGCTCTCCGGATATATCTACTTCATCTAAAGGGAGGAGTTATAATGGGGTACAAAATAAATTGAGTTTTTATTTATGGGCGCGCTTTAACTACTATGGTTCTCAGCGAAAGAACGCATATTTTTTCCCAAAGGCCTCTGCATAGCCCACTCACGGCTTTGCACTGATAACTGATGTTTAGCAGGTAAAATATAGGAGTCGCTCAAGCTATTCCGGCCCTGATCTAGAGTCTAGAATGTGGGATACGAAGTTAAAAACTCTAAATAGCTTGTATTTAGGCTTTCACGGCCGGTGTCTTGATTATTCCAAATGTTTAGTTCTTCCGGGCTTGTAGGCCGTGGTCTAGAAGGCATGGTAGATACCAACGTTTCGCCATGTACTGCGCTTGGCATCATCAGGGTAACACGATCCTCCATCTGCACTGGTCAGAGTTAGAATGTGGAAGCAGAGAAGTAGTGGAAGAAATGACCGTTAATGTCCGTTACGTTTATTCATATGGGTGGGGGTGGGCTGGGCATTGTTGCGCCGTCTACGGTAGTGATTGCCCGGTTGTAGGTGGGTTTTTTTTACAACTTTTGTTTGTGTCTGAAAGTCTATCTAAAACCGGTATCATATACTACTATGCGGAGGGAGGCCATAGAAATCTACAAACATAAAGACAACTTCAATCGCAAAGAGGAAATACTACGTGTACATAAAGCATGGATACCGGTTTTAGATAGACTTTCAGACACAAATAACAATTGTTAAAAAAAAAAAAAAAAACGGCCTACAAGCCCGGAAGAACTAAACATTTGGAATAATCTAAATAGCTTGCTTATAATAACGTTTTGTGAGGCTTATGAGCATAATTTTTCCGCTTTAATTTAAATGGAATGAATGTTTAAAAACCTATTGCAATTTTCGTTTTTGTCGGAACACATAAGCTAATTAATTATTATTTAATGAATTTCTGCTTTGCGGACCTTAAGACTCATATGATTTTTGCCTCTGACTTTGTTGGCCTACAGAGAAAGAGATAAGTTCAAAAGATGATTCAGGGGTAAATGGAGAGGGAGAGAATAAGAAGAGAGAGGAAGAAAAGAGAGAGGGACTTTTTTAAGGAAGGAAAAGAAAAACAAATTATTTTGTTTATTAATGACGCTACCAATTGCCAGGATCACATCAGCGTCGCCAGTGTGCAGAAATTTCGTTCTGCAGGAGTTCTTTTACATTCCAGTAAATCTACTGACATGCACCTGTCGTTTTTAAACACACTTAAAAACCATCGGTCTGAGCCGGATTTGAGCCCGCGACCTTGGGATCAGTAGGCCAGCGTTTAACCAGAGGAAGGAAAGGGCAGAAAGGAGAGTGCGGAAGGGGGTGAGAGAGAGTGTCTTCCCATTTAAAACAATAACAAAAAGAGTTGCAGGTTTTGCAGATGTGTAATTTTCTTTTGATATAGATTGCTATATGAATGAAAGATTATGGCAGGGTCATAATTTTTACGCCACCTCTTAACGCAGGAGAAACCTTGTTCTTTTTATATAAACAGCAACAATTACATCCAAAATGAGTAAAATGGTTGAATTCTGCCAAATTCTCCTCCTGTAGATCCCGTCCATGTCCGATGTAAACTGATATGTTAGGTACAAGAAAAGTTTTGGGTATCTGAGTGGGAAGGAACAGACTATACGCGTTTGATTGTCCTCACTGGATATCGATAGTACACACTACCAGAGAAGGATATCGATGTCTGGCAAGAGTTATAGAGAGAGTGGCGCTATCTTGTTTGTTTGTTGTTTGTCTTTTATGGCATCTCTAGTGTAGATCTTGGAACATTCGACCAATCCACTGCCGAAAGAAACACATGTGCTGAAGAAGACAGTGGCGTAGGGTTAGAGAATTTGCGGAAAGAATTTAGTTTGGTGCATAACTTTAATATTACATTTTTAATAAAGTGTTCATAGTTATCCAAAGTTTAGCCATTTTGATACGAGTAATCTCCTTCGTAACTTTTTCTCTGTGTTCTGCTTTCTCAACCTACTTTTCCTGACCTCCATTTGTCCCTTTATTATGGGCAAATATGCTTTTAGAAGTGAAGTGGGCCTTGGACTTTTATGTCATGTCATGTCATATGTTATTTTTCCATTTCTAAGTTAATTTAAACATGTTTCAACATTTGTTAACACAATGAATCAGCTTGTATTGTCATATAAATGCATGTTTTAACCATATTTTGATCCTGAGACATATTTTGACCAAATGTACGAATAAAAGCATATTTTTAGTCATATTTTACGTAGCAACACTTGAGATAGTTTTGTAAACGTAATTTTATAACCTTTTCCAGTTCCCTCTCAGCCCATTTTAACATGCTGGACACTTGGCTTGAAGTTGAAAACTACGATTGTATAAAGACAGGGGATTGAGAAGATTTTCAATAACTTAGACGAAGGTCAAAGTTAGTTTATCTTCAATAAACATCTACGCAGTTGTCTTCATTCACTATATTAAGAAACTTAGCCTACATAAACTCTGTAATATTGAAGTCCATCACTCGCCTTAAAACTCTGGGCATATAATTCTGTGATGCATTAAGGATAAGAGAAGGTTAAAGTACATTTGAGATACCAATAGCAACAGAATCACCGAGGCAATACCTCTTTTTACAGCATCTTTCTAAAGTAACGTATTCTTTGCTATGAAAACATTACAATTTTATAATAAAACATTTAAAAAGAATTCCATAACAAGTTATAGTGCAAAAGCTAAGCATACACGAAATAAAATAGTATGGCTCCTGGAAAGTTTCATGCTCTCTAATAAAATAATACCCTTAAAAAACCACCAGCCGGCGCCCTATTAAGGACCAATACCAGGTAGTTGTGAAGTCGAGTGCACTTGATGCAGCACTGTGTGTACAGCGAGTGGAAAGAGCGATTATGATTGGAAAATCTCCTAACCAGAACTGTCATAGTAGGAGCGCATAAATTGACCAAAGTAGAGTAATATTGGTATTCGATTTATCATTATTTTAAGCAGTTCTTCGTCCTTGTGCACTCGTTTAAAATCTTGAAAGGAGTCATACAGGATGGGACAGGTTAATTAAGATTTATCAATAGAGGAAAACGAAACGATACATTATTTTAAATTGGCCTGCGGTCAAACATTTAAGTGAAGAGATTAAATACCTACAGCATAGCAGATTTCACGAATTGCAATGAAGCACACAAATACGTATGGATAAGTTATCAAGGTTATGTAGCCATAAAACATGTAAAACATCATGCCGATGATACATGAGAATAGTTAAATAAAATAGTACTGAAAATTTACCAGATATAACACATTATTAAACCAGAGCATTATTACAAGACAGTTAACATTTTATCATTAATAACCGACAATGTTTTAAGTTCTAGGAATGTAAAACATGCATATTAATCGAGGAAGGACGCTTTAAGCTGTAACAAACAAATGAAAGTTGTCATTAAGAAGCAAATTGGTCGGCTTTCTATGTCAGAGATCCTGTATTCTATTCCCAGTGCTGAGTTATATAATAGGACAATAATTATCTAGAACAATCGCAGCTGTAAAGCAACAAATAGGTGCTGGAAAGTCAATACGCTAGCAGAAATAGCAAACAGATGCTACACTTGCTTTATATCGTATATCTACACTAAAATTACCAAATTTAACACTAATATATGCATACCGTTGTAACAATGAATCACTTAATACCCGGACTGAGAATTAAGGAACTAAAAATCTTTTCGGGCATGATTTTCTTTCTCCCCGTAATGAGAGGATATTCCCCTAGGATTACAAGTGAGGACAGATGCCTACTGAGGAGCAAACAAACTCCTGATCAGAGTTGGATGATCAGCCAGAAGTCTGGTATGAGAGTGAGGAAGGAGATGGTACGTAATGATGGTGAAATGGTGAAAGGAAAGGTGATAATGGAGCAGATATTGAAATGAATGGCGGGGGAAACCAGAAAACCTGGAGAAAACCCGCCCAGATGCCGCTTCGGCCGTCACAAATCTTATATACGGTTCTCTGAGACTATTCGGACATCAAGAGTAAATAGCTTAGAGAAACTCATATGACACGAGGAGAGGCGAGGAGGTGACGAAGCACAGAACAAGAGCAATGCCGCTTCAGCAGATGGTAGAACCCGACGCTGCCAGGAAGACAGCTCACTAGCAACACACAAAGCCACACGGCCATCGAGAGCTGCTAGGAGACAAGGCATGTAGCTCTGCAATTGTAGCCTCGGTAGAAGCAATACAAGATTTTAAGCCGGTGTGCTCCTTTAATATCAGTGGAATGGGATTACTATGATTAGTATGAAACGTTGACTCTTAGTGTTGAGCATGTCGTACATATGCATGTCCCTTGACAAGCCAAAAGGAGAGCTGACAGCCGGAAATTCGATATTGCGATTGGAATGTGAACAAACAAAGCTGCGTTTGGCACTTACTGTACATAGGGACATGAACATATTATCTAGCATGGTGAAGACTTGTGTGACATCGACGGCTAACGTTCTCTGTAAAGTTTCACGTACCTACATATGGAGGACACGTGTCCTCCTCATGGAGTGCGACCTTCCTCTCCTGTTGACCATTCCAGTGGACGTACTGTAGTGTCCGATCACGAAGCCTTGTAGCGATAAAAGTCTGCTAGAGGGCAGAGGGGGAGGGGTGGCCTCATCGATAAAACAGAGTCCTGCTCGGGACAATAAAGGAACCCCCAGCTTCTTCCCTTTTTAGAGCCCTCCCCTTATCATCAGAGTCGTATCGCCGCACTGTTCGCACCAATTACTACCAGCAGGCGTTCGGACCTCACGAGGGTAATACTCTTGTGGTCCTGGGCTCGACTTTCCTCCTCAAAATCAAACGACCAGTATTTTCAAGATTTTTATTTTACTTTTAAGTATAGATACACCGATAAGGGTAGCCGGGGTTGTTCAAGCACGAAGTTGTGAGCGAGATATCTCGATTCAAATTCCGCCAGGACAGTCTTCTCTGACAGAATTTTGCAGACTTCCCTGAGTCTTTGTAAGTAGCAAATGCGGGTAAGACATACACAGAACTTTTCCTAAAAATGTATTCTTTTTTTATTCAGGGAGTCTCAAAACATGTATCACGATGATACATTCTGTATGGAATTTTTGGATAAAATGCAATACGAGTATTACTTTAGCTTATTGCAAGTTCGTAGTGGAGAAAGTATTAAGCACATTAACTTTATCGATGTTTTGTTTGGCAATAACAAAATCCTTTGATTACCTACTTAATCCTGAGTGATACATATTCCAGTAATGCAGACAAATGGAACATAAGCCAGTGTCCATTTTATAAGGAGTATGTACTCATATTTGATATGGACTAAATCTAGTACTACCTTTCACAAAAGTAAATACCCATCTTCGGTGAGACGTGCGCGAAGGGTCACCTAATTCTCAGGCGTGCTTACATAGGTGGTATGAGAATTAAATTAGTCACATGCTTCCCTTGCTGCTCGGAGGACATAGCGGCCATGTCACCTCGCAACTTACCTCACCTTGTGGGTTTAAAAAGCAATATTTCAGCAATCCTTCTACATTAACGGGCAAACATTGCAGACTCAACTTCAGTGCACCTGCAGAACATGTTCTTGTGGTGTTTCTGTTACGTTGTGGACTAAAACTAAAATGATTCAGTTATGGTGCTAGACTTATAGAACGTGAGTTTAATCAGTCAGACGGAACTGCACGGTTCACTATAACTGTGCTGACTAAGGTGTGTTAATTCAAATGAACAGTGTGGGCTAACATGGGTTCGAATCCCATCTAACTTATTCCTTTTTATTTCCCTTTTTCTTTTTTTCTTTCTTAACGGGAACATTATTTATGTAACCCGAGCGAAATATAAAATTATAAAAACTAATGTAATCTACTTCTAATAAAGCTCCTCCTTTAGGTATTTTTATTCCGCGTACCGTTGTAACCTTTTCCGCCGTCTTATGAATGCTGTAGTATGATGGAAATTTTACAAATGAATGCTTCCTAAGATATCAATTGCTGAAAATGAAGCATTCCCCTTGAAATTAATATTTCCCTTAAAACATTCACATTCAAAAGCATCTCTATGAATATCGTAGTCTATTACCATATTAAAATATATAAGCGTGTAATAGTGTAAATTAGCAGATCTGGATGCCAGTGAATATGACACATTAAACAGAACAGAATGCAGTTGTTGAAGCAATCTTTCCACCCAGCAAGGTTGTCATGTCGTTTACTTCCAAGCAGACACAACGTTGCCATGTCCCCATTAACTCAATTTGTAGCTGTGTGTCTTCATCTGATTTTCCGTTCCTCATAAAAATCTATAGAGAACTAAACACGTTTGTTAATCTTGTGTTACAGAAAATAAACATGCGAAAGACGAGGCTCGAGCCCCCGCCAGCTAGCAGTTCTGAATTTCACAGTCAACGACGAAGCGCTCTTGGCTATTCGTCAGCTGGACCTTCGCGCTGTATCATATGATATTAAGCTTGCTGTCACTACCTTAGCAGCTAATTTCACTGCAAGACAAAGTTCGTGTGCACCTTTAGAAATGGTTTAAAAATTTGCGTTTCTTTTTCTAACCGTTGGTCCGCATTTACCGATTTCCCACATTTTGACAAAATAGAATTCTATCATCGGCCGAGCGGTTAGACTGCTTGACCCTCACCAAAGCGATCCGGGTTCGGAACTGAAAAATGCAATGCCACATTTGGGATTTGAACCACAGACCGCTAACGAGGCGGGTGATCTAACCATTAAACTACTGTGACAACCTGCCAGAATGACATCGCATTCTCCAACCGATTCGTATTTCTCACAGAAACCACAAAGGCAGTCTCACAACACCAGTAAGTTTGTTGGCATAAATAAATAATGATTACTTACTCCTCTATCTTCAGTCGAGATAAACATTTGCAGAAATTATTGCTAGTATTCTTGTAGGTGCAAGAGGAATATGAGAGAAAAGCTAGTAATTGGACAGCTTTCCTATTTTAGGGTTGTCATAAAGATACACCTGTTAATAGATCTGTTGAAAAAGACAATTTTAAATATGAATAATAAAGGATAAAATATCGTATAATGTAAAAAATGTTTGATAAAGTGTAATAATGAACAAAATTATTGTACAATTTGGAAATAGAACAGCTAACCATTTTAGAACTATCTATTTATTTAATTTAGTGTAGTATACAGATTATTGTGTAAATGTACAAAGAATGAAGGTTAAGTTGTAAACCAATATCTTCTAAAACACTTAATTACAATTCAAAACGTCGGAACAAATTAACAGTAAATTTAGTAATCATTCAGCTAGCACTTCCCAGTTTGAAATTTTGTATTTGTCTCTTAAATAAGAAATGCAAGGTTCATAATGTAGTTCTTTTTTTCCCCCTTATCAACCTCATTAATTTGGTCTACATATTTTTCAAATCGGATTCTAGGGTCAAGAATTAAACCCCTATTTTGTTGTCTGTCAATGACAATTACGCCTATTCTTTCATAAAAATAAGGTTGGAAAATGTGTTGTCGATGTAAATATCGCCATTTCGAAACCAGCGCAGTGTATACGTTTCTATAAACCGCAATTAATTATTCGTGGAAATAAAAATCATACTAATAATTCCACAAACTAGTATGTAGCTTCTAACCTTAAGCGAACAAGAAATATGTATACAATATATCACAAAGTAAACAGTATAATTACTAATACCCTATAGCAGTATCGTGAAAGTCATATGCCTTGTCGTGGCTTTAGTGTAACCTTTGAACGATAGCCACATATTTTAAAGTATTATAAAACTCACACAAATAACAAGGAACATCTCCGAAATGGTACAATATAAAAAATGGACATAAATTGTGTGTTTTAACGATACCTAAATTCTTATAGTAAGGTTTGGCCTATCTCTTGTGGTTCACCACCTATGCAAAAGTCATATCAAGAGTAAACAGGACTACGTGGGCTATAGCCAGAAAATTCAAAATATACATTTCATTTGCCATACTAAACTAACTAAACCCCAGCGCAACAGCCCATGAAGGCTTGCCACCCAGCTGCTGCGTCTCACACCTCTACTCACTACAGGCGACATTGGAGGGGTGCAGTATTGGAGGATGGGACGTGGTCAGTGCCCCGAGCACTCCCGGCCAGTTATACGACCTTCTCGACCTGAGGTCGCTACTTCTCCATCAAGTACCTCCTCAATTGGTCCCCCTGGGACCTAACGAGGTTGAGAGCACCCCATGCCAGACCTCCCAGCGGGGGAAAAGTCCCCATGCTGGTACCGGGTATCAAACCCGGGTCCTTAGCACCAGAGGCAAGCGCGCTACCAAATGCGCTAAAGATCATTTGCCATAACAATATCTTAAATATATGGTATTTTAATCAAAATCGTTTGAGCCGTTTTCGAGAAAATCAAAATCTTTTAAACATGTAAAGGGAAGTTGAGATTTTCTTCAAAATCTTCGTGTCGCATCCTTAAAAGATATTAAACTTAAATGCCAAAAAAAAAAAAAAAAAAAAAAAAAAAACACACAAAGGGATTAAAATATATACAAAATATAACTTAACGTTGTAATAAGCCAAATGAATTAAAGTAATAAAATAGAAAAGAAAGAGAAAAGTATTAGCCGATTTAAAGTTATTACTTGATGGATAAACATGTATTAGATGTACTAATAATTTTAACTTTGGTTTTTAACCAGCTTTTCGTTTTTGAGTTATGCTGTTCATAGACACACACAAACACGCAATACAATACTTCTGTACTTATACGTAGTGAGAAAGTAAAAAGTGATAAATTGCGTGTTTTTATAATAATTATTTAAAATATTTATTTACATAAAATATTACAAAATTATTTATTTTCATATGAAATAGAATTCCGTATACGATTGAAGTGTGCTGTTTCGAAAATTTCTGAGTTACAGTTTTTATCTATAAGGAAAAAAGTTTTATTTACATAAAAATCCGCTCCCTAGCCATTAATATAGCGATCAAGTTGAAGCTTTGGTGAAATAAAACCAAAGGTAGGATGTAAAATGTCCTGGGACGCTAATTCCATAGCTTTATTTGTTGGAAGGATACTGGCGAAAAATTCAGCCATGTATCTAACAGATAATATGCAACAAAGGAAGGGTTAAAGGAGTATAGTACACAAATATTTTAACTCCACGTTTCTTTTATTTCTTTCGCTGTTCTCTTCCTTTATGAAGCAAAATAAGCTACCATTTCCACGCCTGCATGGTATTGTACGAATTGAACCTAATGTGGGAAGTTCACAAGCGAATAAGGAAGGGGAGGTAGGCATATTTCAGCGAAGCTGTGAACTACTTTTGGGTGACGTACCGACTTAGGACTCCCCACCCCTCCAAGTTTTCCCCATCCGCACTCCAGACTCTCCATTCAGTGATTCATTCTCTCGTTTCACGCATCGCACAAATTTGCCTAACCCTTTAAAACAAGAGAACAGCGCCTTGTTTACCCAAGATAACCGCTGGTGGAGAAGGGTGGAGGGGCACAGAACTTCGCTTGAGATTCGTATTTACCTTTAGGCGCTTTTACACTCATTTCCTGTCAGAGACAGTGCTACTTTTTGGGAACTGTTGTAATTTCTACTTTAGCTTACTGGGCTTTTCTTTGCCCAAGCTAACATTCAGAAGAACGCTATGTGCGTAATGGAATACTACGGCAAAGTTCAGCATACACTTCCTTCCAAAAGTTACGTTCGCTGTTCGGAAACAGAAACAGATTGTAAGAAGCAGATTTACCGAAAGAGATGGCTCAGACGGTAGCGTCTTTCACCCGCATTCGATTCCCGTGACGGACTTTCCTGACACATTAGTAATTTTCGGGGGTTTCAGCGGGTCGCTAGATAAGTGTTAGGAACTTTTCCCGAATTGTATGTCCCTATATCTCATCTTAGTTCTGATTTCACTTCACCTCCCATCCTGGTTGGCTACTTCAGGGTTCTAAGTGTTGGCGGGAGTTTCACATACATGGCAGGAAATTTGCTCTGTGCCAATCCTCATCCTCAGGATCAGGGGAAGTCTCAACTTCCCGAACTTCTCACGGGATGTGTAAGCGCGCATGGGGGAAGGCAGCTGATTTACAATTCGCCACAGGGAAGTTTAAATCTGTTGCTGTTAAGGATCCTACTGCATGCTGTTGTCTCTCATCTGTCTCCTCTCACCTCACCCCTGTCTCTCCTGGGTGCTCCGTCAGGGTCATAGGAACACATGATCTTACATAGCCCCCCCCCCCCCCCTCTTGGCATGGAGTTATAGAAACAAGGAACAAATTTAAACGCAGAGCAGCAAATTTTGAATGTCCGTCTACGTAAAAATGGAGAAAATGGCTAAAAGAATATGGATTGTGTACAGATTTACAGAAACAAAGTCCATCCACTTACCGACCCAGCACACAGGAGGCGTGTATTCCACAAAACAATTCAATGTCGATATTTCGCCGGGAAAACCAGTTGCACAAATCCCTGAGCCCAAAATAATCAATTTTAGAAAATGCTCGTATATATTCCATATGTGTGTCTGAAGAATATGTCTCAAAAACAGTAATTCACAAATATCAAACTTTGCATTTAAGGTCAGCATCTTCCATGGATGCATCACTAAGGTTTTCAAATTGTCTGTCCGTCAAGGCAGGGATTCAGCCGATGGCTTATTGTGCCGGGAGGAAGGATGCCATAGAAGCACCCTACAGACAAACACGACTCATCAAAGGTGGAACTACAACTACGGTGGGTCCCTAGCAGGTGCAAACGCGTTCTTCAGCCCGTCAAACTATCTTTTAACTAAACTAAACTAAGCCCCGGCACAACAGCCCATGAAGAGTCAAACCTTACCACCCAGCCGCTGCGTCCCCCACCTCGGCTCACTACAGGCATCATTGGTGGGGTGCAGTACTGGAGGGTGGTACGTGGTCAGCGTCCCGATCTGCGGTGCCGTATGTAGTAAAAGCGCGCGTTAAACACTACAAAACAACTCAGTAAACTTTCTTTACTAGTGCTGGAAAGAAAAGATATTCAAATGTGGGATTTTAGAGGACAGTGTTGTATAATTTCCTACCGTAATCTTTGTACATTTCTTGTTGTAAAGCTCCCATGGTTTATCCTTCAAATATGAATAGCTCATACTGTCCGTCATGAACGAAGGCTGTAAATAACAGTTGCCATGCAGACTGTTGTAAGATGCGGAAAGAGGAGCAGTCGCAAGCACATAGCAGTTTGATGCGAACGGGCTTGTTGGTAAACGGCAATGCAATGCACAATTACTTTATTCTTGGTCGTTGGATTCTCCTTCAGGGTTCGCACAATACAGTCGATTTATACCACCAAGTTATAAAATTTCGCTGTTAAACAGCAAGCAAGCTCTAATAATAATACAAGAGCACAGGACTTGATCTCTATGCCGATTTTGGTTAGTGTTCTGTGTAATTTTTGTTTTATTTTTCCACTGATAGGATAGAAACATTCCGAGTGTACGGTTTATCTTCTTCGTTGATGGAGCTCACTTCAGCTCAGGGTTGCCAATGTTTAAAAGTAAAATTATCGTACCGGCCACTCAAAATTATAGACTTGGATTCAAAATTATCGTACATCATAAACCAAATGCTACAACAATAAATGTATCAACCTAACACTTATGAAAATGTAATAGTATTGATGTTTATGGTATCCGCTTACAAGATTGATGATCTCAATCAGTATTACAACTTTAGGACTTATTTTTCTCGCACCGTTCATCTGAAAGTTCATCATTTTCCTGAACTGTTGCAGTATTATACAAATTTGTTGTTGAGATAAACTTTAACATCTCACTTTCAGGTTTTCGGACCCACCGCGTTCTTTCATAAGCTGAGACGACCGCAAAAAATCCATTTACCGTATCTAGCGCCAATCTGTTTCTAATTTTGGTTTTTATTAAGCCTAGTTTGGAAAAAAAAAAACTCTTTCACAAGAAGTATTTCTGTGGGGCAACGAAATCACTGATAATGCAAACTCCGCCAGTTCTTTTAAATCAGTATTTCCACCAAGGTGACGTGTTTAACAGCACTCCAGAAACTTTCAGGTTCAGACATGTTCTTTATTTCACACGGAATATCACGTATTCCGAGTTTTCTCCATTTATCATCAATTTTCTGAACAGTGCCTTCTTCATTGAGATTACTAGAACTGGGCACACTGGCAACAAGAGGGTAAAGGGTAGGAGGTTTAGTACGATATGAAATAGTTGCCTCAAAGAGGTGGAGACAGGCTATGAGGGCAAAAGTGGTGTCGTAATTTGTAATTAATTTCATTTCGCTGGCTTGACAAACCAGTGAAAATATTTCGCCGGCATCAAATTTATCGTACACCCCCATAATTATCGTACGGATTGACAACCATGAGTACAAACATTCAAATTATCGTATCCCCTCATAACGGGTTGGCAACCCTGCTTCAGCTGCCGAGGTTAGATGGCTAGTGGCGATACGAGTAACTGTTTTCGAAATCTGAGCCTATCCATGGTGTCTATCTGTAAACCGATGAGATGCTTTGCAGAATGTATTTGTTTCTTATAAGAGTTATAAGGGTCAATTTTCATCGGTTTTGAGTGTAGTTTAATAGCGTTGAATATGAGATACGAACGATGCATCAAAATTGACTATTTTTAATGTGTCCCCCATGATGCCGATCTTATGGTATTTTTAATATGTATTTCTCTTTTATGTAAAGTGACATCGCATGTTTACTCGTAGCAGGGCAACAGGATATAACAAATCACATGAGATCGTGGGCAAAGTTTTATTCTTTGGAAAGCGTAATTTCTAAATAATTTGTTCCTAAAACTTTAATGGCACACTTTTAAGTGTTATATGAAGACTTCTTTTATTAGCTAACGGCTTGTGTAGGTTCAGCCTTAGTGCTACACTGACTATATTTCGCTGAAATAGACCAACCGGGCAGTACGGAGAGTTTTCGCCCGATATGATAGCGGCCGCAACTTCTCCTTCATAGTTGTTATGCAGGAAAGCCTAGCCACGAACTTGTAGGCGAAGAAGCAAGCTTTAGGAATCTTCGAAGTCATTGTTAATGTCCTGCGGTGTATGTCCGTTAATTGTTATTTCACTGCCCGTGTGAGAAACAACAAACCTAAGCAAATTAACCTAAGAAGTTATCAAAAGACAAAAATACAATGTACAATGTGGAATAAATTTAAATTAAAAATAAGTATACAAACACCACGCTCTTCAGCGATGATAATTTACATATCTTGTATTTTCTGGTAATAGCCCCTGAATTGAATGACTTTTGTATAACTGGTACACAGTAAGAAATAGACAAAATCTTACTGTAGAAAAATGTAGATCCTGTTAAGGCATACAATTTATGTCAAATTATTTTTTGCACTATTTCCGAAATATTCTTTGTTATTGGTTTGAATTTACAAAACAATTTTATTTTTCCAAGTGGTGCAAGTAAGTGGTTATTCCTTTTTTCTCATATTTATACAAGGATCATGATATTTCAAAGCCGTCATATAGTGACTTGTTCTTTAACACTACCAACTATCGCTTTATTTTTTGTGTGTTTAACCACAACCACCGGTGGTGCATGTAATGAAATGCTTTTTGGTAAAGACAATTTGGTAATAACGTTTCAGGCTTACGCATAAGCCGAGTTTGTCAGTTAAGAGGAGTGAGTGAGTGAGTGAGTGAGTGAGTGAGTGAGTGAGTGAGTGAGTGAGTGAGAGAGAGAGAGAGTGCGTGAATGAGTGAGTGCATAGGGTTTAAGGGTCCGTAGACAACTAGATCATTAGGACCCAGCATTGAGCAAAACCTGAAGAAAGAAAGATAGTGAAAAAAACCGTGGAGGACGGTCCTAGCGGGATTTGAACTACAGACCTCCCGAATGCAGGCTTCACACCTTACCATGGAACCACCTCACTCGGTTCTACTGTTTAAGGTACTGTATTTTTCTTATAACAAATGTGTAAACATGTCATGAAAATTTAGGTACATCTATTAACAAGAAGTAAATAGATAGGCTGCCTCTGCAGTCGAGTGGTCTGACTTCACAACTCAAAATTCCCGGGTTCGATTCCCGGTTGTGGTTGGGAACCTTTATTTAACTAGAATCATAGTCTATTCCCTAGAGAATTTGAAGTGTGAATGTGGCAGCGAATGTGAGTGTGTTTAATATGAAAAGCGATAAAAATAAACGTAAAGGGCACAGTACGGAGGAGGACACCTCGCTCACGTCGACTTACACAGGTCTATTGTGGCTAGCACCCCCCAGGAGGCAGGGATGAATGAGGGAACTATAGGGATGATAGCAGGCCCGCAGTTAGACAGGCCCACCAGAGACGCGTGGAAGTCCCTAACCAGTGCTGAGATGTCTTCATCCCGGCACTAGGCCCCGCCAAGCAGCCAGCATCACACCGTGGATCTGGGTCGGTATCGCACGAAGCGTCCCGTCCCCCCCCCCCCTCGACGGAGGACAAGGGCCACCAGACGCCACCCAGCGCCGAGAACAGCAGTTACCATGCGCAGTCATCCACGCCATCTGCCCGACACTGCCCACACTACATGCCTGGAACTGCACCACCTGAAAGATGATAAGGAAATGGAATGAAAGGAAATGATGGAAGAGAAACCGTGGTATGAAATAATGCACCACAGCATTCGCCTAAGTGACATGGGGAAACCACGGAAAAACCATATCAGTTAAATGGGACTATACAAATGAAACAAAAAAGCTGATATGCTGCATTCACCTGACTTTCTCTACTCTAATACCTACAAACGGTTATTTCTCTATCTACTTCATATTAATCGACATAAGTATTTGCAGAAATTATTCTATTGCTAATTTCCTTACAGGTGCGAGGGGAATATGTGAATATGTAATAGACTTTAAGCAATAGTTAAATCTTTTAAAGCTGGCCGCTATGTAATGGCTTTGAAATCCGTTCTTACGTGGCCAAGAGATAAAAAATGAATAACGACTTCGCATTTGAGAAAGTGTAAGTTTTGGGGAATTCAGACAAATAACAAGGAGTATCCTGAGAATTATTCACTTCACAAAATAACGTATGTGACATAAAAAGTGTGTTTTAACGAGATATATATTTTTGTGTGTAAGTTCTTGTGTGTTTCTTACGGTTTAACAGTTATGCAAAAGTCATCCTGACGAAAAGGACTTCCGAGGGCATACCAAAAAAATTAAGATATACAATTCTTTGGCATGAAAATATGTTAAACATGTGACATTTTAATGAAATCAAAGAGCCATTTTATAAAATCAACATTTTCTGTCAATATTTCATGTAAATGCTGCTTTAGGGTGGAGGAATTGTATTAAAAATCTTCAGGCCACATCCTTGAAAGATGCTGAACTTAAATACCAAGTTTGGTATCCAAACAACTTTTCGTTTTTGAGATATGCTGTTCATGAACACATACATACGCACCGTTTTCTAAAAACGCCTTGTTAGATACAGGGGACCCAAAAACGTGTATTTCCATTCAATTCTCAGTATCAAATTTTCGAATGGGACGCAATACCATTTCCACTTACTTTGTACATGCTAGTGAAAGTAAAAAAATCTGATGTGTTGCACTCACATGACTTTCTCTACTCTTGCACTAACCATTGTTAAAAACTCCTATGTCTATGTCCTCTTCGTGTTACTTGAGATAAACATTTGTACAAATTATATTTTTGCTTATTTCCTTGTAGGCGCAAGTGGAATATTAGAATACAGTAGGCTTTGGGCGATAGTCAAATGTTTTAAAGCTTTGAGATCCCGTTCTCTTTGTACGGATAACACAAAAAAATGAACAACGATGTTCCATTTCACATAAGTTTTAAGTTTTCCGAAATTGACACAAATAACAAGAAATATCTCCGAAATGGTTCACTCTACAAAAAAAAATTATTCAGACATAAATTGTGTGTTTTAGTGAGATCTACATATTTGTATAGAAAGATTTTTGTCTATTTCTTACGCCTTACGGGTTATTCAAAAGTCATCCAAAGTAAACAGGACACATAGACGATTCAAATTTCATTTGTCATACAAATCCCTCAAACATATGGCATTTTAATCAAAATCTTTAGAGCCGTTTTCAAGAAAATCAAAATTTTCGAAAAATGTTCCATGTAATAGGCAGTTTAGGGTGGGGTTCCACCCTAGATTATCCTTTACATGTAAAATTTTTCGAATTTTTTTTTCTTGAAAATGGCTCTAACGATTTTGATTAAAATGCCATATGTTTGAGATATTTGTATGACAAATGAAATATATATCTCTAATTTATAGCCCATGAAATCATATTTACTCTGGATGGCTTTTGCAGAACTGGTAAACCGTAAGAGATAGGCCAAATCTTACCATACAAAACTGTAGATCTTGCTAAAACACACAATTTATATCCAAATAAATTTGTTTGTAGAGCGAACCATTTCGGCGATATTCCTCGCTATTTGTGTCAGTTTTGGAGAACTTATTCCTGTCGAATGGAACATCGCTATTCGTTTTTTTAAATATGTTAACTGTGCAAACAGAACGGAATTTGAAAGCTTAAAATATTTGACTATCGCTCATATTCATATCATAGTCACCTTGTACCTACAAGGAAATGTGATAAAATAATTTCTGCAAATGTTTATTTCAACTAACACGAAGAGGATAGAAGAATGAGAGTTTGTATGAATGGTCAGTAGAAGAGTAGAGAAAGCCATGTGAGTGCAACATACCAGATTTTTACTTTTGAGTCTAAACTCTTCACCTACGGCTTGTGGACCTAAAATTTGTCTTCCAATTTTACATTCTTTTTTCACCGTATTTTCAATATCTGTTTTTCCGTTCAATATTAATGTTTCTGCTCCAAAGAGGCACTCAGGTTTATTTACTGTGTTATAGCGTTTTAATTTTGTATACTTGATGTGCATTTTTATTGTAGATGTTTTGAGTTAGCCGATATATCATTACTGCTGCTACTACTGAATCTGTTTACAAGGGAACAATGTGAGCAGAACTTGAAAATGAAAGTGATGCATGCGTCTTAACAGTGTCCCAGTTGCCTGAGAGCGAGTGTTTATCGCGGACAGGCTCAGGCAGTAGCGTGATGGAGTGCGGGGCTCTGGAGCCCATTGTTCCGACACGGCGAAGAGATCGCTCCAAACGCCTTCTTGAACACGCTCGGCTCCCGTTACACTTCGCGTCTGTCTTTGTCGCGAAAATGGGAACCTCTTGCCTTCCTTTTTTCCTTTTTTTATTTTCTTTCTCCACCTTCCATTAATGAACGCGTTCTTTACTTGTATCGAGATGCGGTTTCTGCATTCAAGCTGCAGGAAAATAGAAGCAAGTACCTTTAAGGGTTTGGGGGTCCTTTTACACGTACATAATGTGTTTAGAATGAAGTATCGCTTCTCCTTTATGCACCTTCCCTTATATTCACCAATTAACATGGACCTATAATGTCATGTTTTTTTTTTGTTTTTTTTCTTTCGTGAGGTTTCAATATAATAGAAATCATAGAAAATGGCCATAAGTGACCCAACTTATAGTTGTCAAAATATTTTACAAAGAAACTTGTTTAATTACAACGGCAATTCGTAAAGTAAGGTCCGAGTTTTATAACACATCAAACCATAATATTTGCAAAACGGTTGCTTTATTTAATTAATTACATCTTTCTCTACTTTGACTTTCGCTACTACATATAGTAAAGTAGAGCAAGTATTGTATTCCACCCAAAAATTCGATGTCGAGATTTCACCAGAAATATGTTTTGAGGTCCCTTAAAACCAAAAAAAAAAAGCCTTCTTTGAAAAAGGTCTTTGTGTGTGTGTGTGTGTGTGTGTGTGTGTGTGTGTGTGTGTGTGTGTGTGTGTGTGTGTGTGTGTGTGTGTGTGTGTGTGTGTGTGTGTGTGTGTGTGTGTGTGTGTGTGTGTGTGTGTGTGTGTGTGTGTGTTAAAAACCAAAGTTGGTATTTAAGTTTAATGTCCTTCAAGGATGTGACATGAAGATTGTGAAGAAAAGTGCTTCACCCTAAACTAGGCTTTATGTGGAAAATGTTTATTTTCTTGAAAATGGATCTAACCATTTAGATTAAAATGCTAAATGTTTGAAATATTTTTATGACAGATAAAATGTTTATCTTGAATTTTCTAAGTCATTCAGTCCTATAGTGGTATTTACTCTGAATGACTTTTGAATAACTCCTAAACCATAAGAGATAGACAAAATCTTACTGTACAAAAAATGTAGATCTTGCTAAAATATAGAATTTATGTCTGAATAAATTTTTGTAGAATGAACCATTTTGGAGATATGTCTTGTCATTTGTGTCAGTTTTGGAGAACTTATGTTTCTGTCAAATGGAACAATTAATTTTCTATATGTTAATCGTGCAAAGAGAACGGACTCTCAAAGCTTTAGAACATTTGGCAGCACTCAAAGCCTACTGTATTCTCATATTATCCTTCCACCTCTAAGCAAATAAACAATAATATAATTTCTGCAAATATTTATTTATTTTTGTATTTATTTATTTATTTATTTTTTTTTTTTAATTAACGTCCTCCAACATTGTGTCATATCGGACGAATGAATGAAATGAAATGGGTGAAATGATGCTCAAATGAGCCCGAGGTCCATGGAGCTTTAAGTTACCCGACATTCGTCTTCTCAGGGTAGGGAAAACCTCGGAATGAAACCTTACCCGGGTAACTTACCCTAAGCGAGATTCGAACTCGCGACCTCTTGAACGTGAGGCAGACACGCTAACTGCAAATGTTTATCTCAACTAACTGAAGAAGATATAGGAATAGGAGTTTGTAAGAATGATTAGTGGAGAGTAGAGAAAGTCATGTGAGTGCAACATATCAGATTTTTCTACTAGGTGCCATATTTGTTTAAGCATTTGTCAATGTTGTACACGCTTTTGTATACCTACGTCACAGAAACCTGCCGCCTGTGATGATAACCAGTCGTTGGATAACAGTGAACGTGAGGCAGACACGCTAACCATCACGCTATCGAGGCGGGCATTCGCGTTCTCAGAACTGCCAATCTAGCAACATTTAAATTCAATAGAAGTGCACCACCGGCTAACCTCTCCGCTGCACTGGGATGCCCGGGACACGAAAACCGATTCCGATTCGGAGGACCGAGGTTTGCATAGAGCATTTTCCTTGCCATGCAACGCCGGGATTCCCGCCGACACTTATAACCCTTAAAGAGCCAGACAGGATGAAGGTGAAGTGAGGTAAAATGAAGGACAGGAAATTCGGGGCCTGTAGTTAACTTTCCAAGCATTTGCACAGCGAGCCAGAGGAACCTTGTGTCAGGAAGGCCGGCCACGAGGATCGAGCCGATACCCTCCGAATACGAGTGCACATGTTACCACGGCGCCATCTCTTTCTGTAACCCTACAGTAGATATATTATTGCTTTTAGTAACTACACTTTATTGTTTTAATTACTACACAGGATACTGTTTAAATATGCAGCGTCACACTAAATATTTATATAACTCTTAATTCTTGGGTGCAGTGTTTGAAGCGTGTACGTCCGAAAAAACTTAATGGGAGGCGAATTATTTATTTTAGTAAGCGTTGAAGCAAGTATAATTCATCGTACATTGGAAAAACCAATTGAAGCAGTATTCAGCAGTCGTCGGTGCAACAGTTTTGAGGCCAAATTAGCGTTTTGTAGATCATATATTGACAAGACAATTTGAAGCAACAATACCTCAAGTCGCCTAATAATGTCTCAGTCTTTTGATTCGGTTCCTTGTCGACGATAGATCACTAAGATTTCTCTCCCTGGATGTGCGTGGGTTTTGTTTAAAAACGATGACGCTAATTATGGTGATGTATTTTAATAAATGTTCCAATCGTTTCACTATTTGCACTGACACATTGGCGACTATGTTATTAGATTATAAAACAGTTCAACAGCCAAACAAAATTGTGCTCTTATTTAAACACTTAATGATAAGCTTCACTCTGGTATTCAAATTAGGGGATTTATACGAGTATATTTCCCGCACTCAGACGCTTCCAAAAAATAGGTTTTCATGTCAACTCACCACTTAGGAGTGCGAGTTTAATCTGAACTACAAAGTGGCGTTTTCTCTCTAAAACTGTTACACTCTACTGGATTTTCTAAGGCAGCGCCGTGGCTGAGAGGTTAGAGCGTTCGCCTACCGTGTTCGATCCCAGGGACCGTATGTGGTATTCTTGATGGACGAAGCGGCGTCAGAGCGGGTTTTCTTCGGGTTCTCCGGTTTCTCCCGCCACTCATTCCACCAATTGCTCTACTGTCACTTTTCCAGTAATCAATTTCGCCTGCATTTCATATCATCCTCTTCCTCACTGTCATACCTGATGCTTGGCTGACTACCCGCTTTCAGGTCTTCACTCTGTCCGGTCCACAGGTTCCTACACTCTCCGACAGGTATCTGACCCTAGGCACTGGCGTATAAGTCCTACATTAGGGGAGGGTAATCAGGCAAAGAAAAACAACTTTTTAAATTCGCGACGTTACTTTTGACATTATTTTCAAGAAAAGTGAAAGTATATTTTTTTGGATCTGGCCTCCTTTTACTTTGCATGTATACTATGCAAAGTTATTTCTATAGTTAGTGGTACCTCGCCAACTAAAATGCGCACGAGCCAGCACCACCCAACGGCACGAGTCCCACGAGTCATTTGTGTTTACTTGGACTAAAAAAAATCCCTGTCTGACATTGCTGCTTTTATGCAATTACTTTTGGTAAATTTGAACTGCTTCGCTTAGTGCCGCTAGTATCATATTGGTTGCTTTACTAAGGCAACGCGCCATCAAGTTCCATTGTTGCGAAGTATCCTCTATACAGGGTTATCTGCCGAGGTATCTGCAACAAATAGAGACTTGTGTCGTCGTCGTCTTCTTCTTCCCCATCGACACGGTTCATTACGTTCCGACACTCGGGCTCCCCTCTACCCACCGCCCCCTCATTTTTCACATTCCGTCGCCTTACCCCTCCTACCGCTTGTTTAGTTAGTAAATCAAGACGTCTGCCGGCCACTGTTGTCATCGACCCCCAAGGAAACGTAACAATAAGAAGACTGGCCATTGTCACCAGCAGCGTCTTGAGGCTGTTTGGCGAATAGTGCATTAGTGGCTTATGTCCACACTCTCGGTGTACCGCATGCGTCCTGCGTGCAGTAGGAGCGCAATGCCCAGCAAATCTTTAATTTCTCTATTACGCTTAGTAAAGTAGGAAGTATTGTATTCCACCCAAAAATTCGATGTCGAGATTTCACCGGAAATATATGTTTTGGGGCCCCTGAATAAAAAAAATTTAGAAAAAGGCCCATGCATGTGTGTCAGTCTGTAGACAGCATAACTCAAACACGAGAAGTCGGTTAAAAACCAAAGTTGGTATTTAAGTTTAATGTCTCACAAGGATAAGACACAGAGATTTTGAAGAAAATTGCTCCATCCTAATCTACCCTTTACATGGAAAATTTTTCGAAAATAATGATTTTCTTGAAAATGTTTAACGATTTTTATTAAAATATATGTTTTGAGATATTTTTATGGCAAACGAAATATATATTTTGAATTTTCTGGTTATAGTCTATGTAGTCCTGTTTACTCTGGATGAGTTTTGCATAAGTGGTAAACCGTAAGAGATAGATCAAATCTTACTTTACAAAAATGTAGCTCTTGCTAAAGCACACAATTTATGTCTCAATAAAGTTTTTTGTAGAGTGAACCATTTCGGAGATATTCCTTGTTATTTGTGTGACTTTTGGAGAACTTCTGTGAAATGGAACATCGTTATTTATTTTTTGATATCTTAGCCGTGCAAAGAGAACGAAATCTCAGAGGTTTAAAAGATTTGACTATCGCTCAAAGCCTACTGTATTCCCATATGCCCCTTGGAAGTGAATAAGCAATAAGATAATTCTGCAAATGTTTATCTCAACTAACACGAAGATATAGGAATAAGAAGACGATAATTTTTTCGGGGTTTGTGAACAAGTGGGGTTTAAGGGCCCGTCGACAACTAGTAATTTGGCCGTAAAATCTTTAACATTGTCTAAGGGAAGTAAAGCCTGTGGTACCGTGTGGCACATTTATGGCACGTTAAACAAAACCTCAAGTCTTTCACATCCAATACGGTATGGGACGCTGAGAACCATAGCAGTGAAATAACGTCCATAAATAAAAACTCAATTAAATTAATTATATGGTCAATCTCTAACATTTATAACATATTGAAGGAATGTTTCACAGCACATCATTATGCTAGATACATTTGACTCCCTCTTTTATACCGTTCATAGCTCCAGGAGAGTGTTATAAATGGATGAAAAATGCACAGTAGTAGAAATGTCATTAGCCTTGTGTATTATGATCTCTAGTGAGAGAGAGAGAGAGAGAGAGAGAGAGAGAGAGAGAGAGAGAGAACTGCCATATGGGGTAAAGATGCCTAATTCCGTGATACAAAGTTGCGCTTCTTGCCATGCTTTTATTCTGCAATAGTAGTTATGAAGTATCCAACAGATAGCTGAACAGTTCTACTTTCCTTTCTCAGTAATTAATTAGAAAGGAAATGGTTATGGAATATGTTGTCCAATGATGCTGATGAAACGATCAAGATTTTGTGAGCATTGGACTCCCTACCGAAATAAAATTTTCAAATAATTTTAAACAATTAATTGGAGGTAAATATAAAGGCAATCATGTTAATAGCGGTTTGTATTTTGTAACGTAGATGAAGGTCAAGAGAATCAATGCACGTACGTCATCATTGTTTTTGAAATCAAGAATTAAGAAGAATTAGGATACCACTATCACGGATTTAGGAATCCCATCACGCATTTTTTTTAAACAATTTATTGCGTTTTAGAAACTAATACATTGCTACCGTCAACACAATAATGAATCTCTTATTGCATGAAAAAAGATAATAAATAATAATAATAATAAAAAAATTGGTTGGTAACAGGTTGTATGTTAGGGGAATATAATATTATTACATAGTTGTTTTTTTATTGTTTTTATTTATTATTATTTTTTTATTATTATTATTTATTTAGGGACCATCGTTACAAGCTTTATTTCTGCAATTATTTAACAAAGTTTTAATTCTCAGTCGGGTAAAATATGTTCTAGAACATTCTAATTGTATTCTTGAATCGTTTTTTAAATTACCTTTGTCCATTTATGACTATTACACAACACTTATTCAAAACTATCACGGAATTAGGCAACCTTACCCTACCTATAAAGAACTCAAAAATGGTGTTCGGAAGAAGTACTAAAGGGAAGAAATGCCCATAGCATAACACTTAAAATTCCATACTATGAAGCGCGTTTTAGCTGAACAGTTCAGGTATAATCTGCGCTGTCATGTAACGCAATGCAACGCAGATGAAAGGAATAATTGTACCGACTACAGTGTGTAACGAAGTGCCTAACTTCACGGATTCTGTAGAGCGAGTTAGTTAAAGCCATATTTCGACTCTTATACAGAAGGAATACTGAGGGATTAATATATGACGTATCTTCTATTTTATGAACATAGCATTAGTAAAATATTAAGTAAAACTTAAAGGACTTTTGTTATAGATGGATACCAAAAAGCGTTCAAAAACATTGAACTATCATTTTTATTTGTTATTTTTTCCATTCTTCCCATCTTTCCCTCGATTCTTGTTATTTCCCTGGTTGTTTTCCGTTTATTTACACACAAGCACCCAAGTCTAATGTGCGACTGGAGCACGCAATCTCCTGCGCCTCGAAAGGCTTAAACTAGACACTTCAGCGAGTGCGGTTATGGAGACCAGCGTCTTGACACAATCTTTTGAGAAATATGAGAAATGTGGACTCCAAAGGTCATATTGGCAGCCCATCCTGTGGAACATGTTGCCTATCGTTTTGAGTCTTTAGGTTTTTATGCACTAAATTCTCACACATTCTCACACTCACATTAATGCTTCCAAACTCTGAAAAGGATAAGGAACAATCCTGACTATACAAAAATCCCCACCCCCAACCGGGAATCGAACCCGGGACCCCCTGAACAGCATGCAGGTGCTCTACCGACTGAACTTCGGGGCCAGTCTGTTAAGGAATCTGAATTTGAATTCCGAATTCAGAAACATTTAAAGAGTCACACTTGCTTTAAGTGGATAAATAATAAAAATCTGATGTGTTGTATTCACATGACTTTCTCTACTCTTGTGCTAGTCATTCTTACAAACTCTTATGCCTAATCTTCTTTGTGTTAGTTGAGATAAACATTTGCAGAATTATCTTATTGGTTATAATAACAATCTGATGTGTTGTATTCACATGACTTTCTCTACTCTTGTGCTAGTCATTCTTACAAACTCTTATTCCTAATCTTCTTTGTGTTAGTTGAGATAAACATTTGCAGAATTATCTTACTGGTTATAATAACAATCTGATGTGTTGTATTCACATGACTTTCTCCACTTTTGTGCTAGTCATTCTTACAAACTCTTATTCCTAATCTTCTTTGTGTTAGTTGAGATAAACATTTGCAGAATTATCTTATTGGTTATAATAAAAATCTGATGTGTTGTATTCACATG